>OZ026525.1:40667328-41384828 GCA_964019695.1 Loripinus fragilis
CGCGTTGGAAACGCACATAAAACGCGAATTCGCAGGACAAATACGCGGGCGGTAGTGTATCAGGTCTCGTCTACTGGCCCAAATATACTTGAAGTGTATATCATTTATCTACATGCATATATGTGTCAGTACATGAAAGTTCTGGTGAAACTTAAAAAATGCGCAAGCTAATCTGAGTCGTGGCACATGCGATAAGTGACAAAATCTCATGTACTGACACATATATACATGTATATAAATGATATACACTTCAAGTATATTTGGGCCTAACTAATCTAAGATCTAACTTACGGGACAAGTCCAACAATATTTGGTTTATATGACATCATTTACATGCCATTTTGCTAAGTATGCCCTATTTCGTCATTTAATACAATCATAAGTAGTTATTCCTTATGTCATTGGGAGAAAATTTACGTAATTTGGAGAACAGTTCGTCTTTGTAAAACTAAAAACTTGGTAACTATTGCACAATAATTATATAACTATTTGTTGACAGAGGCATTGCTGTTGCTTGCAACACTATCATAAGATTACAAACTTAGAGATATAGAGGTGTGATGAGTGAATGAAGCCCATGCTGACTGTATTGTCTCTTAAAAACAATGTGTCTCGTACATTAGACACAATGTCCCGAAAATTAGAAACAAAGGTTGTCTCGCCAAATTAGGCAACATTTTTTAAATTAAAAATGTGTAACAAAATAGTCATGTACAAAAGCTTATACGTAAGTTGATTGCATTTTAGATTGAGGGCTTTTATATGTTTAAGCACCTTATGGCAAGAAATTCGTACATGTAAGTGTAAACTTAATTGGTATTTTAATAATTTGCCAGCGTATGTTCAATTCTGAAGCGTTTATGCACACTGTAGCACAAACGCTCATTATTAATTTAACTTTACTAATAAACGAAATATTTAATCACGAAGGGTAATATCTATTTCCCTAAGGGTCCCGTTAATTAGCATTTCATGCCCTAAATAAGAAGGCTTATTCTTAACATACATATTCTAGAAAATAACTATTAAACTGATCAGATGTTGGAAGCATTTTTACCAAATAGAAGCAAAAGGTTACAAAATTATCAGCACCCGAAACCTTTTTGTAGACTGATTGAATGTTAAGAAAATAATTAGATTTTACCCCCAAAGCGAGCACTTAATTGGACCTATAGATTGGTATTAACTGTTTGATATCTGATTAATTCGTAACGAAAAATGTATTCGTTTTCTATATAAAATTACGGCGCCTTCAAAGTACAGATGGAGGAAGAGATAGTTCGACTCATTTTAGTGTTGAACTTCAAAAAGACATCTTCAAGCCAATGATCTGGCCTTTTGACTATAAAACTTTTATTTCAAGCTCAACTCAAATGAGCTTAAAATTTATCCTGCTCATATATGGTAACTGTCAGCAAATGTTCGCCTTATATAACATATATAAGCGGGAATCCAACACCTAAGTGTTCAAAAGCTATGAAAACCATAATATTCCAGCCTTTTAGTTTCTGATATCGGGTGAAATATCATGCTCATATGAGCTGAGCATGAAAAAGTTTATAGCCTCGGGACCAGGACTGACCTATCAGAGCTATTAGTGTATTTTGGAAAGGTTAAAGGATCTTTATTGTACACAAAGACGAATTTATTTTATAGAAACAAGAAATTAAGTTATGATCATTGTCAAACATGTGTTACTTCCCAATTTACGAGGCACAATGCTTTTATTGTTTTTTTTTTATTAAATAGCTTTAATTTAGGATTGAGAACAATTACTTCGTTGTACACTCAGAAAGTAGAAATTTCAAATGTATGTGTTTTGCTATGTATATACAACGCCTATGGCGAACAGGTGATGGTTTATGGTTTACCATTGATAAAATGGCAGCAACATTAGCGCACTTTTAATGTGTCATATAAAATTGAAGTTGGTACGTGTTTTTTAGGCAAAATATAAACCGTCTATGTTTGATTGCATGTAAAAAACTTCTACAGTATTGTAACCACGTTTAGTGCAGGTTTAAATCAATCTGAAATGAGAGTATAATTTACAGGACTTTCTATTCTAATATACGAGTCTTTTTTTCGTTTGCAAAGTAGAAACATTCTTTGATTTTTAAGATAAAATTTGCTTTAGTTATATTTTCTAAAAACGCAAGGCCTGTGTTCATTGTGTCTTTTGTGCTTAGCCTTCGTGTATGTGTTTAGTTAGACTAATTTTAAAAAATTGTTTTGAAAATAAGTACTTTTTTTAAATGATTGTTCTTTTTATTATTACTATTTTCAGAGTAAATTTGCAGGTATAGTTGCAAAACCTATAGATTCATAATGTTTAATGTCAGGGCAAATACAGGCCACCAAGTTTTTATTTATACAGACTATTGCTAAGCATTCATTTGTGTCTTATGTAATGACATCCATCTTTAAAATTCTTCCATTTTTCACATGTACCACCAACCATTCGGATACATAAATACCAAAATTCCAGTTAAGTTAAACATTTTCTCTTTTGGAATAGAATCAGGCAGGCCCACTATTAATTGATGGTGTCGACTGTTTTAGCAAAGGTTGAAGTTGAAAAATCATCATTTCAAAAGTCGATTTGGCAATTCTACGTGAGAATGGGTCTCCCATACAATCAATTAACATGGTAGAGCAAAAAACTGGCAAAAAGTCGCTTATTTAAGGAGGAACCCCTCCCCATCTGTAAAATGGAAAACGATCGCATAAATGATATGGCAAGATGTTGAAGTTTCTTGGATCGCCGGAATTACTTTTTCAAAGAGGGGCAATGGTGTTAAAATTTGGCAAAAACTTCATTTTTAGAAGTGAAATTGTGAATTTCTGAAATCCACTTGCAGCAACAGATACACGACACCGGCGAAGAAAGACTGAAAAATGATCATTGAGTTTTATATAATCCTGACCTGACTTTATTATGAGGTCAAAGTCAGAAATGAAATGTGTTTATTTTTGGGTGAAAATCAGTATTATTATAAAAAATAATCCAATTTTTTGCAACGGGACAGGTAAAGTTTTTAAAATTTATAGTTTTTATTTATCTTGTTTTAAATTTGATGCTGCCTTATTCAACTTACATATATCCTGTCGTGTTTACTTATAAAACCTGCTAAAATGTTTTCTTTTTTTGCCTCGAAAACTGACATTTTTATACTCAGGTATATTTTGGGAAATGCATGTTTTGCTGTTTCATAGCTATCAGGGCATTGTCATATTATGAAAATGACGTACATATAGTAAAAATATCAAATGGAAACAGCATTTATCATGTTCTGTGATATCATATCAAGTATTGACACACACTAAAAGAGGGCCAAGTGACCCTGGATCGCTCACCTGAGTTTTTGTTCAAAACGCTTAATCTATATGTATCTATTAAAAACAGACCATGCTCTGGTGAACTCTTGGTGGGGACATTTTTGTCCCCAGAGCTCTATTTGGAGCAAATTTAAATATGGTCAATCTATTGGGATATAGACCTATTGGTTTAAAAACAGGAGATTTTGTATGTTTCAATTTATAAGTCAATGTAAACTCTGTGACATTCAGGATGAGGCCATTTTGACCACATAACTACAATTTGAGAAAACTCGGTAGAGTACCACTAGGTGATGTTACATACCAAATATCAAAACTTTGGGGCATTTTGTTTTCTGGCAAGAGTATTTTTAATGTTTTCTCTAAATAACCTATTCATCGAGGAAAAATCTGGCACATTATAAGTCGCTCAGTTGAAGTGGAACCTCTCCCTACTTGTAAAATAGGATTGTGATATATCAATGGAAAGTTTTATAACTGTACATTATGAAACCACTAGAATTACTTTTCAAAACAGAGGCAGTGGTTCTTTATTAGGCTTCGAAGAAGAGCACCCTCATTTAGCATCTAAAATAAGCAAAGTTGGCTGGGTGTAAAGAAATGCAAAAATTCAAATAGTTTCAAAATTTTTAAGTATTAGGGGTGTATTATTTAACCATATAAGCTATACATTAAAACAGTTAGGCCTATTTAAATGTAATACTTAAGAACGCGGATCTGACAAAATGGACCTTAGGAATCCAAGTAATAATTACGATAGAGAGATTTGAAAACTACTTAAAATAACATAAAATTACATATCTTTATATTTCCATGAAAATGCTTTTTAAACTTTGCTACCATCAAAATAATAAAAGTTTCTGATTATACTTTTTTTAAAAGTTTCTATAAGGGTTGTTGCCATGCGAACACTCAGGTCACAACACCTACAAGTGGGTCATTTTGAATGTCTATAATACGATCTAGAAGATATAAATTCATGTAAATTCATCTGCATTTCCATTATCACATGTATAAGACATGAGAAAACTTTATATTTGCTAGATTCTAATGCTGAGCATGCAATAATCAACAAACGAATATAGACCAACACTCTCACGTCATCATACGGTCAAGGCCATTATTGACGTCACATTCCAAACCTGATTACATTTGTTGTTTCTAACATCAGTATAATTATCAGTTTCGAAGAAATTTTCAGGAACTGCTCTTAACATGTAATACTTTGCAGATGAAACATTAGCCTGATTTTGATTATCGCGATCATAGGGCACTTTTTCCTATATCCTGGCCCATATATATGCAGAATTGAAGTACCTGATTTATCATTTTGACATCATTATTTAGTACCATGATTTCATTTATTTTATTCTTTTGTCTTCATTTTACACATATTGTCAGTTCATACGATTTTAACGCATTCCAAATCAAGTATGGTCTTGTATACGTCATATAATTAAAATATAGGTTTTGCCTTTGGGTATTAGTAGCAGCATGGAGTTTGTGCCTCACCAATTGTCCTCCTAAATCTGTTTTAAAGAGTAACTATGTAAGTGTTATATTAGAACTTGTCATTTATCTTTATGCCTCGATGTTCATATTTGGTGTTTATTTCAAAATATAAATTTAATCTTGGAGTTAAAGGTCAAGGTCAAATTAAGACAAAATCTGTAATACGACTCATAACATGAACTCCTCTTTCATTTCTACGAACGAGGGTGTTCATATATGGCACAATGATTGTCTATGGGGTGTAGAATACAACATAGGTTTCTTATAACCGCTTTGGCATTGGTGTCAAAAGACAAGGTCACATAATTACAATTAGTTTATGGCTTGTTACGCCAACTCCTCCTTCAATGTTTGACCAAGGGTGTTAGTACTTAGCACAATTATTGCTTATGGTGTGTAAATTACAAAGTAGGTTTCACATCACCGCTATGGCCCTGAAAACAAAGGTTAATTAGAATCGGTTTTACAGTGGCATGTTTTTGACAGAGATGCTTCATATTTTGTAGAATAATTGCAAATATGATATTTGAGCCTTAATTTTCAAATAATTTGAAGCCAGTTGTATGGATTGTAAAGCAATATCTCTAACATGTTTGTTGTAGAGTGCTCATATTTTGCACACTGATTGTCTGAGGTGTTCTTTTGTCAATAATAGCTTCTGACTGCTGACATGACCTTTGCATCAAAGTTCAAGGTCAAACTGCTTACAAACCTACATTTTGCACCCTCAAAGTGGTACTAATCATAAATGTGTTTATGACTCTCCTAGGTTCTATGCGAGGCAGACCAAATAGTGGATTATAAATTCCATGGGGTAATAAAGAGGTTCTTAAAGGGTTTAGCTATTTTCTGATAAAACATTTACATTAATCTTAGTAAACCTATATAGGCGGTAAGTCCCCTATTGGAGCCCCCTTAGTCCGGTGAGATATTGAAATACACTTAGACATGAAATAATCTTTCCCTTAGCAGTTAATCTGCTGATGACCACTCATAAACCAAAATGTAGACCTTTAAACTCTGCATATACGGCATGTAATGCATTCTGTTTTGGACGAGTTGTATAAATGATCATGTTTGGGACACTGGCTGTCTATGGTTTTATGATGGCACAGTCTCCTCTTAAATTACTAGCTAGATTTTAACTAAACTTTGCAGGAATGATTCCTATATGACCCTCTTAAATAATAGTTCAAATAGTTAAGTCCATTGCATATCTAGGTCACATGGGCTAAAATAGATTTTCATTTTTGAAAATTTTCTTGTTTGAAACCACAATGCCTAGAGTCTTAATATTTGGTGTGTAGCATAACCTAGTAGACCTCCACCAAGTCTGTTCAAATTATAGCCCTGTGGTTTAAATGCCACATTCCTGGAGGTGGCATATTTTACATAGGCATTTGATCACCTGCTGAGAAAGGGCTGCTCTCTCGGCTCTCTTGTATGTGGTGTTTTCTTGTATTTTGTCACTTTCCCATATGGTGTATCGGGTCAGTTGTGGTACTTGATTGTATCGATTTCTGGTTTTTGTCCTCTGCTTTAAATTTTATATTGGGAAAACAAACCAAATCTTCCTGTCTAAAACGACAATGCCTAGTACCTTGACGTTTGGTATGCAACATCACCTAGTACGCCTCTACCCATTTTATTCAATTTGGGGCACAGGGACTATTAAGTTGACCCGTCTGCGAGCTCACACATTCACTATAGGAATCAATTGGAAAAATCTTCTTGTCTGACACCACAAGGCATGGAACATTGCTATTTGTTATGTAGTATCACCTAGTATACAACTAATAAGTTTGTTCACATAATGACCCTTGTGCCAAAATGGCCCACCCTGGGGTCACATGTTTTACATAGGCTTATATATGGAACACTAAAAATAGTCTAGTCTGAAACCAAAGTACCTAGAGTCTATATTTGGCATGTAGCAACATCTAGTAGGCTTGCTAAGTTTATTGAAAATTATGGACATGTGGCGGAAAATGAGGCAGACTTGGGGATCAAGGTTTTATATTTAGCTTATATAGAGAACATATTAAAACACATTCTTGTCAGATACTAAAAGGCTTGATATTTGATATGAAGCATCACCAAGTGGTACTCTACCAAGTTTGTTCAAATTATGATTCTGTGGTCAAAATGGCATCGCCCTGGAGGTCACAGAGTTTATGAGGCTGCTATTGTTCTTTGACTCTTTCTCTCGGTGCCGTGGGTTTTTATGCAGTTTGTGAGTGTGGCATTCCCTGTCATACATTCTTTCTTACATTGACTTACATATGGTGAAAACATAAAAACATATTTTGTCTGAAACCACCAGGCCTAGAGCCCTGGTATTTGATATGTAGAATCAGCTGGTAGACAAAATTTAAATATGTTCCAATAATGACCTTGGGACTGAACATGGACCACAACGCAGGTCATCAAGAGCGTGGCCAGTTTCCAATAGATACGTATACGAGGGGGGTTCAATATGTAATGAAAACCCACCCATAGCTCCATCCACAAACGTGTTAGGATTTAATGTCATATGCCAAACGAAAGATCAAAGCGTCGCCGTTATAATGGTGCATGAAACATTATTTTATCTTTCCAAATTTAATAAGTTACAGACTTTTTACAAAGCACACTAATATACACTGCATATATTTTCCTCCGAATTGTAAAGACTCATTTTAACAAAGGTAGAAAGGCATGCTGTATTTTCTAAAACAAACATTTAATATGCATGAATCACATATCCATAGTTTTCTGACTAATTTCCTCTTTATCTTCTATAACGATACACACTTTTGACCAGTACCGATTTCACGTGCAAACGGTTTAATTACGTTCCCCCCTCTTACGTTGACGTCGTTTAAAACAATGGACGTAACACTTAAATACACACGGTTCTTGAAAATCAGAAATGTGGCTTTGTACCAGGAAAGTATAATTTTGATTGTATCGAAGTTTCAATACACACAGTGCATAGGCAGCAGATCAGCTAAGCTGAAACCAATATCTAGGGGCATCTCATCTGAGTGTTACCATTTTCTTTTCCTATGATTTTATTGTCTGAAATTAGACAGCCAGATTATGTACATGTAAATACGTGTAACAATGTCCAAATTATGCACCCGAATGCAAACATCGATGAAGCGCAGTGTTTTGTCTGATCCATTTCAGTGTTAGCCAGAGATGGCATTCTTTTAAGTGATTTTCTTATATCAAATTACGTATTTGGGGGTACTTTATGAGTGAGATTAGATATGAAATGTCAAAATCGACTGTATTACTTGCAAATGAACATCGAAGCGACCAGAAAAAATATTACAAATGATTTTCATATGAATTTTCGCTATGTATTCGTTCATGCAAAAACGACTCTGTCAATGGAATGCCAGAAAAATGTAGCATCAAGGAGGATTTTAACCAAAATGACAGCCTCAATATTTCAACGAATATAAAGCAATATCAAATGTTTTTGCAGGTATAAATCTCCAATATATGGATATTTACCACACGAAGAAACAGACTGAAAACATACCGCCGTCATGTAGTTATCTGCCTTTGAAAACATTGTTTTATTTCTTATTGTAGTGTACTTCAGAACCCTATCTTGAAAGTGGCTTGTGTAAATTAGATAATGAGCTGGAAAACTGCAATTTTACATTTATGTAGCCAAGAAACAGACTTTTAAATGAAGTAAAACTTTAGGATATACTGGGCTGTTTTCATTACATATTGAACGCCCCTCTAAAACAAAACTCAGGTGAGCGATCCAGGGTCACTTGGTCCTATTTTTATAAATTCATCACTTGATATGATATCATAGAACATCATAAATGCTGTTTCCATTTGAAATGTTTACTATATGTACGTCATTTTCTTAATATGGCAATGTCCAGATATACAAGTAACAGCAATACATGAATTTCACAAAATATACCTGAATATCAAAATGCCAGATTTTGAGGTCAAAACGAAATATTTTGTGGGTTTTTTTAGTATACACGACAGATATATATGTAAGTTGAATAATTTAGCATCAAATTTGGAACAAGTTAAATAACAGCCCTAAATTTTAAAACTTTATCAGCCAGATTACAAAAATTCGTGTTTAAATTTACAAAAACCACCGATTTTCACCCAAAATCCAAGACATCATAATTCCAGTTTTGACACCATAATAAAATCAGAGTGGACTTATATAAGACTCAATAATCATATTTCAGTCATTCTTTACTGGTGTCATGTATCTGTTGCTGCAATTGGATTTCAGAAATTCGCAATTTCACTTCTAAAAATGAAGTTTTTGCCAATTTTATCACCACTGCCACTCTTTGCAAAAGTAATTCCGGCGATCCAAGAAACTTCAACATCTTGTCAGATCATTCATACAATCATTTTCCATTTTACTGATGGGGAGGGGTTATCGGTCAATTTTCGCTAGTTTTTGCTCTACCAACAGTCATCTCGTGATAGCCTGAGTAAAATAACATGGTTAAGATTATAAGAATCCATCATAAGTGTGAGAGTAGAGAGAAAAATCCCCGGAGGGGTGGGGGGGGGTACTCTGATATTTTTATACATACGTAGGCTCGGGTCATTTTGGGGGGGGGGGGGGTCAAAATTTTGATTTTCAAATTTTTGGGGGTTTTCAGAAAAATAAATATTTTTTGGGGTATGAATGTTTTGTGGATATTTTTGGGGTCATCACATAATTGGACTATATTTAGTGGTCATTTCCATTCATTTTAGGGTCTTTTCTTAAGGTCAATGTACTGAATGGGGGTATTTATGGGTTGCTCAAATCTCAAATATTTTTTTGGGGCGCTTGAAGTTCCTGATCCTTTTTGGGTGAACGGTAGATGCTTGGCCCGAGCCTACATATGAAGAAAAAAATAAAAGTACCCCCCCCCCCCCCTGGGAGAAAAATCTGTGGCTCGGGATCACCGTTTGTCATCAATCGGCAACCTCGTGGTGACAAACGGTGATCCAGAGAGACGGGTTTTTCTATCATACCCTCACATGAATAATGGATTCTTTTTAAACCAGGAACGAGACCTGCCGAGTCCCTGGTAAAATTCCGACCCCTAGGGAGAGATTTCTCTATCCTTTATGGACGTGTTCATGATGGATTGTTTTTCCCCCACTTTTCCAAGTTTTTTGTCGAAAAATAATATTTTTTAAACTTTTGACTCGTTGGATTTACATCATTTCCGCGTTTACGAGTGTTTATATCGGGTATGACATTGGGTGTAAATATAGTTTGCACCAAAACACGATTGGAGCATTAATTAAGTTGCAAAATGCAAAATAAAATCCTGTAAGGCCCCCTCTACCATTAGCGCCACATTACCGTTATCGTCACGTGGTGCACGTTTGGTGACGTAGTTAACTTTATATGACGTCAGTAAGTGGCGCTTAACCTTGCTTGGTGCCTTTGAGTTACATAGACGCAATATATTGGTCCTATGAATACAATTTTTCGGAAACAATATTTTACTCTGCCCACGTGGTAAGGGTAAGATCATGGATATCCTTTTCTTCTGTGCAAGAAAATAAAATCTATCATAAGTGTAAGGTAGGGGTAAAACAAATAAGCAAAGAGAATCACCGTTTGACATCATGATTGTCGCACCCCTAAATGTGAAAATGTAATAAGGCCCCGTAAATGTGAACTCTTGAACCGTAAATGTGAAAAACAAATATACCTAGTTGCGACGGTAAATGTGAAAACTTTTTTATATATATAGAGCCAGTGATAAGCGCCTTTTGATTGAGAGACAAGCAATCTTGTCAAATAAGTTTGCCTCTTGAAATAAATATTATAATTATACTGAACAAAAGTGAAAACGCTACACCTGAATTGCTTGCCATCTATATACAAACTTATGCAAACCAAGAATGCAATTGAAAGTGTATCTTAATGTTCAAATACTGGCTAATTCATAACAGTAAAAGTTTTACGGATGTTGTCACGAGGAAACACATGAAAGCCGTTTAAATGTGACGGGGGTCCATTTTTTCAGGTTGCTAATTTGAACGGAAATAAACCACAATTTAGGCCTTCAGAAATCCACTACCTACTACGAGATCCGACTGCACGAAATGGTAGTCAAGACATGTGACAACCAGTAATGTGAAGGACTTATCTCAAGTGTGTTTTGATCGTTTAGAAAAGCAATCTTAAAAAGCGGATTGTCCATCAAATTGCCAAGTTTAAAAATTTAACGCTGAAATCTCCATAGGAAAATCAATGTGTTGTTGCATCTTGGTATGAGGACATTACTAGTCGAGAAATAGTAGAAACAATGTGCTGAGAGGTCTTCCCGATTTGGCAAAAGAAAAATTATCGAAAATCGTGATAAATCGAAGGTTACCAAACATTTAATATTCCCTATTTGTTTTTGTCAAAGGGAGATTATTTTCAATATTTTATACATTTGCTAACTTCGACATTGATTTCTGAGCTTGTTTCAAGTGATTAAGCAGTTTTCTTGTGTTTATGTGGAACACAATTAAGACCAGTTTTGATAAGCGTAAAAATTTTAATTTGCGCATGCGCAATAGCAAATTTCAGTGATTAAAGCTTTAAACACTTAATGGAACTCATACATCAAACGAGACAAATTGGTGGAGTTTCAACGAATCGTTTGCTGGATGTCTGGGCAACATTATTTAGCTTTAGTAAATACTTTTTGCCCAATACTTTCTCATAAAATATAGATAATTGTAACGTAGTGTTTTCACTTTTGTTCTGTATATTATTAGTCTTCTCGTTTTGCAATTTTCGTAATACATGTATTTGAAACAATGTACTTGTTGTATACGTGACTGATTGGAAAAAAGCAGATTGACATTTTACACCAGAAATGTTCTTTTGAGTGATATCAAACAATAATGTATTTAAAAGCTAACAGAAAGTGTTGCATGCTAAATTTCGAAATTTAAAGGTTCTAACCTTATATAACGATTTATCCATGGTTATCAAATTGAACAGCTTATAACTGACAAAGTCTTATATGTTTTATCATATTTTAGATTTTATTCATTTAATCTTTTGATAGTATATTTGACTAAACAATGGCTTTCAAGTAGCTTTGTTTTCTAAGAAGAATAGGCGGAGCTTAAAAATCCATTCAGTTGTATTGAGTTTAAAACTAGGCTTTGCTCTAACTAGACAAAGTTTTTGTTAGCGCACGGTGTCATCAAGTGAACAATATTAACCCTTTAAACGCTATCAAAATGCATCTAAAATGCCATATGCTCTTCTGGTGTTTTTTATTTGCTTACATTATTGACTAATGCAATTGTAGATGCAAACAGTGTTGATCCAGAACAGCAGCAGTTTATTCTGTGTCTTCAATATTGACCCAGAGGCAGTTATAATTAAGAAATAAGAAATTCAATTTTACACACTCTTGATAAAATGCCTCAATACTGTTTTTGGCAGAAGTTTCTTTTTGTTTGTTTGATTTGATTCAACAATCTTTCAGTTATGTTGGTGTAGTTCTTCCTTTGTTGAGCCACTATTAAGCAAGGATTAATGTGACCTGCTCAAGGACACAATACAGTGACGCCGATGAGGCTCGAACCCACAATCGTTCAGTCTCGAGACACGCACTATACCACTGAGTCACTGAGCTCCCTGAAGTTTCTGGTAAGAATGTGTCGATG
Organism: Loripinus fragilis; assembly: GCA_964019695.1. NCBI lineage: Eukaryota > Metazoa > Mollusca > Bivalvia > Lucinida > Lucinidae > Loripinus > Loripinus fragilis. The sequence continues at coordinate 40,679,848 of OZ026525.1, forward strand.
CACATACGGACACGTCTTAAAAATTAGCTATACTTATATGCAAAAAAAAAAATGTTTCCGGCTTCACAATTAACATGCAAAATTAAGTGATCATGGTCAGGAAATACCACCATCACACACTGCAGACTAACCCAAAGCATCATAAGGAAGAACCAAAGAACACAAAATCACATGGCATAGGGAAGACAATTAAGGGCATAGGGAAGACAATTAAGGCAAAGCAATAAGCTCTCTCTTCCTCGTCACTATAATTGCAAACTAGAACACACATGAAGTTATAACTGATTTTGTAGATTAATAGTTCCTTACTAGCTGTAGTCCAATATGCCAATCCAAACGGCTCAGTACCAATCACAACGGCGGCGGCTCAGATTGATACAGCGTTAGACTGGGGATTTAATGTATGCTAGTTCGAGAATCGTCAGAGTCAGTTAGCTAATTCCTTTAGTTGGACACCATATCCGCTGCTCAGTGCTAGTTCAACCCGAGAAGACAGTATGACTTAAAAAAAACTGTTAACAGGGTCCTAATGCATGAACACTAACGAAATGACGAAGAGAGTCATATTTTTTCAGTGTTAAATAGTTAAGTTTTTAGGTAAGAACTCTGTTAGATTCTCGTTGAATCGTCGACATCCCTCGTTGAATCGTCGACATTGCTATCCAGTAACGTCGACAACTGTCACCCAGCAAATGCACAGTTCATCGACAGCAGTATCACAAAAATATCAAAGTACCACAGAGGCATATAACAACATGTACATTCAAAGATTAAAGGTAATAATGTATGTTTATGATGTATCTGCACCATATCGCCTCAATATCGCTAATTTTCTTGGAACGCCTGATTTTATTTAGTTTTTGTTGAATATCCCTTGAAATATGCTCAGCGTTTAAACGGGCCAATGGTCAGGCCTGCAAGTCATTTCAAACAATAGCAAGCTATTCAAGGAACTGTTTGACACTTTCCCTGCCAAGCACCTCAAAACCCCAAATACCTCAGTGCCAAGCATGTTTCAAGGACTCCTGAATATTGAGGGTATATGGGTTCAAAACAGAGTATCTTCAGAACCATTCAACCTATCACTGTGATACTTTTACATAATGTTGCTAATATATAAAACTTTTATTTGGACTTATAATATAAAAGATAGTCACGTGAGCTTTGGCGACCATTTTGGAAGCCATATTGAAATTATGAAAAATGCCTATAACAACTATTTCATGCATAAAAAAAGATAAACATCCATCTACATCAAGTATCAAACATCAGGATTTATTCTGATATATTGTTTCATCAGAAATAAATCAAAATATAGCAGTTGAAGGGCTTAACAGTCAAAACGAGTTAAGTTCTCTGAGTTCACCAATTGCAGCCAATTTTTGTCCCACAATTTTCTTGGCTTCGATTTTCATTTTTATGATATTTTTTTTTACTTATTGGTTTATGTCAATTAGATAATGATGTCTAAAAAACTGCTCATCCAAAATTTTCAATGCATTCAGCCTCACAAGAAGCACCCCTGAACTTGAATGTGAACTACGTTACTGTGATGAAGTATACTTGTACATACCAACTTTCTTACAAGACTGAAATATTTAAGAGCTTTTATAGCATGCACTTCTACTTGGGTCTCTTGTTGATCAAATAAACCTATTATGTAGAATTTATATCATGATTTTGCTTCTCAGCATGATCTAAGAAGGCTTGTTATGAATTGACAGTGGGATTCAACAGAAATTCTATGAGTACAATTATTGTTTTATTTGTATCTTCCAAATTTGAAGAGTTGACCCAGTTCATTTCAAAAACCATACAAACAATCCCCTAGAGCTGTACACTATTCAATTTTGTTTTTCAAACAGATTACTTTGCATATGACGTGTTGGTATAATGAGTATCTTTGTAAGTTTTATGATTAGGGGAGTTGATGTACCCAGAGCATATAGGTAAATCCTTGTTTTAATACAATGACAACTGCAATATGGTTTAGATTGATCTTTATTATCTGGAACAGATTTGCTTTGATTAAAAACAAACATTCTTTTCAGCTATTGTATGCATTTAAAGAGGTATTTGGATTTTAGTAAAACTCTCTTAACGTAATTCACAGTAACGTAGTTCACAAATTTATGTTTCCACTTATTTTTTTCTATGCAAACAACTTCTTGTAAAGTTCTTGCATGGTTTGTTATATAGTTAGGTTATAGTTCTTACATTGGCTTCAATTGCAATATTTGTACCTCTTCTTAAACAAATAATACACAGGTTTTCCTTCGCAAATTTTGTTATGAGTCACTTGTTGACATAGAAGTATCAAAACACTAAAACATCTTATCATTGACACGTCATATAGCCTTGGTAGTAGTGACGTAATCACTAACGTCAACACCTTGACACCAATAAATCCATTTATTTTTTTTACTAAAATAAACGGCAGATACATGGTTGTTTAAAATGAAATTATAAAAGAAGAGTTTTGAAAACTGGTTTACTCAGAATCATACGAAATTTCAACTAACTTTAAAAAAAGTAATAAAATCAACTTTTTTCAAACCGAGGTCAGCTGGGAACCAAAATTGTAAAACGTTAAAAAAACTAATAAAGTTAACAAACACATTCCAGGCGTAGATATTGCCAAAAATGAAATGGCTCTTATCTCTGACATTGCAGAAATTCGACCCTTAAAAAGTGCAATGAGATCTGAGTTGCATTCGAAATAATGCAATGTGAAATGGTTGATTGAGGGTAGTGCCCTTCAAGATCCATTTTCTCACTTGTTACTCATCTGATCACGATACAATTTCTATGATTAATGCAAATATAAATGTGCTTTACGCTAGGAGTCTCAGAATAAAAAGAGCATTTGTCTTTTCCGAGTAATTTTACATTTTATAAGTGGTGCGTAACTAAAGTGGCTCACTGTACAGTCGCGTTTGGCAGTGAAAGTGTTAAACACATAAAATGTAGGATCACACATTAAATTAGCACAATTAACGTCGAATTTGATGTTTTTTGAACTGTCGACAGCTGTACTGACCGGTCAAAAGCCGTAATTTGAGGCCGATAGCAGCTTTTTACAATACAGTCTCAGTCGTCAGCAAAATTGGTATTATCCCCTTTAACCCCCTAAATTACATTGGAATATTTTCTAATTTAATAACTATTGCCTTCATTTACTCATTATATGTGATTCCATGCAAATGATGGCGACGAAATGGTCCAATCTGAGGGGAATATCAGTATCTAAGCCTAAATTTAGAAGATTGACACATACCTAAAATTTATGGTTTTGGCCGAAAATGATATTAACACTGATCATAAGAAACAGCCGTGTACTACATTGTATGTGTTATCATCAAAATAGGTTAAAATAATACATTAATACAAATGAGTGGCTAAATTATTCTTATTCACAACTTACATATGCTGGACTCTTTAAATCACCTTTTTCAATGCAAGGAACTATCTTAAGATTGATACTAGCTTCTTTTTTTTTTGATAAGGACTTCTAATCTTGTTGCTACTTATGATGTTTGCTGTTACACACGTTACATTTAAAAGTAGTGATAATACAAATACTATAGCTATTTGGAAGTCAAAGTTCAATCGAGTTTTCGTGATAAAAATATAGCTTCTTTGGAAAACATTTGCTCCGCCATTTATAAAGACTAGATCCGACATTTGAAAATGGTGTTAACCCTTAAAGCGCTAATCACGACTGCAGCAGACGACAATTTTTGCGACATATTTCTTAATTTTCGGAAATAAAAAGCTATGATATTTCATGAGAATTGTCTGCCAGCAGACAATTCTTAAAAAATATCATGCCTTTTTTATTTTTGAAAAAGCAGCAAATTTGAAATTGTCGTCTGCTGCAAATTATAGGTGGCGCTTTAAAGGTCAACCCTATTGATACAATAAGTATGGGACTGCCTATTGTGTACTTTAGGGCGTTACAGGTACATTTTTTTAAATCCTGATAAATTCCTGTCCCTGAAGGCTCTTATAATCTAAGTAACAGTGCAGACCTGATTAAATACAGTATTATGCTGCATTTCATCTGACGAGTGAGTGTGTGACTGTCTTCACTGTTTGCCTAAGATTTCGTTTAGTCCGGCAGATAACTGGCATAATATTAATGAACCTGGATTTGCGGTATATCGAAAATGTTTTGACTGATTTTGATAGCTCAGGACCTCTACTGAAGGAAACCAGTTAATGCCACCTTGTCACCCTTGGGCAATTCTTGAAATTCAAGATGGCGTCAAGGACGGCTCTTTAATTATGTTTTTTTAAATAGTGCTCATTATTATGATTTAGTAATGCACAAAATTAACACTCAGTCACTGTTAAATAATCTTAATATACCTAACAAGATAATTAGTCACCTTTTTAATCATTCTGCATTCAAAATGGCATCAAAAATGGTCACTTTGATGTTAATTATAAACCCCACCCCCTGTTTTTTTTTCTCAAAAATTGCCTTATTTATTGCAAAACTCAGATTTGAGGAAACATTGGATAGTGATGCAAATACTCAGGTCAACTGCAATTTGAGAAGTAAAAGGGACATCCAAGATGGCTGTGTGAAACTTAAATGAACATAGAATATGATAAATAATATTACATAACAAACAAATAAGCTTTAATGTCGGGCAAGCACTGCAAATGTCTGGATTTGGCTTTGATAGACCTAAACTATACTCATACTTATGCTGTCTAAGCACATTTGACTAGAAATAAGCATACACATGATTAAGTCAGAAACATAAAGGAGGGAGCGCAGTGGCTCAGTGGAAGAGTGCTTGACTCAAGACCGAGAGGCCGCGGGTTCATGCCTCACAGGCGTTACTGCGTTGTGGTCCTTGAGCAAGACACATTTATCCTAGCTTAGTACTGGTTCAACCCAGGAAGACCCGTCCCTGTTTAACTGAAAGATTGTTGATAGGACGTAAAGAATCAAATGAAACATAACAAAAGAAACATAAAGGGAACAAAGTTATGTTCTCTAAAATTGTAAATATTGATAAATATTATTACTAGATTGCTCATCAGAATTAATTGTTCGATGCAAATAATGTATGTAGCACATAAGGTACCTTGACTAGATGACTGTATGCATACAAATGCTGTTGTTAATCAGATAATACTACTTAATTGACTTAGTTCAAATGATATAAATGCTGCAAGAATAATGTGCATTACTGATAATATTGTATTATTATACAAGTTGTAGCACTTCTGGTGGAGCAAGTTTGATATTTTTAGGTAGCATAACAGGATTAAGAGACTTTGTGGCTTTATTCTTTTCCCATCCATAATCGACAGGGTTCAATTCAGGAGGATCCAACTCTGTGGCTTGTTTCCAGACACATGCCTGAAGATGTGCCCTTTTTTACATTTTCCGCGAAAAATTCCGGAGGCAGGGAACACAGCTTTGGAGCACAGGATGGTGCTTTACCTACCAGAGAAGACCAGGCCTTTTGTCGTACAAATGACATTGTAATTTGTTCACATGTCTCAATGTAGCAGGCTGCGATAAAATTGGATGACTGTTTTAGTACATCCTCCATATTTGGCATTGGGATCTCCAAGTGAGGAAAGAGATAAATTCTAAGTTTTAAGTGTTTTAACAGTAGTGCCCTTACCAATACCAACATAACAGGCTGTAGTGTCGCATCCACTTAATGCATGAGCTGCCAAAAGATCTGGAATGATATTTCTATGCTCAATTGTTGTGGCTTTTATGTCAATTGTGACTCTTAAAAGGTAATTCCATGATTACTACCCAGTAAGCTTCTGCTTGACATAATGATGTAACAGGAGTACAAATACATCTGTGTAATCAGATATAACAGATACACCCTTGTTTTCCTCAGACGCCACAACAACCACTTGATGTGCCAGTATGTTGGTTTGTTCGCAAATCTTCTCGTTTGATTGTAATAGTAGATGTTAATTCTGCAGGAACAGGATCTTCTCCATTAACTACTAATCTTCTGATATTTGATGTCTCTGAGAATACTGTGTTGCTATACAGATCATCACCAATAAGGCCAATAAGTTGGCGTTTGTTGTCAGGAATAGTTGGGATAACCTTTGGTGGTGATATTGGTATAACTGTAGTAAGCTGCTGAACACGACTTAACTGGGCCCCACATGAAACTCTTGTAACATCTTTTGAACTGTATTCTCTGTATCTATCAAAGACAAGATAAACATCATAAATTTGGAGCTGCTTCTCAATATAATTTCTGAATTTAACTACAAAGTCTCCATTTGTCGCACTGCTTGTTGGCTAAGGAATGAATTATAATATTGCAGAACCATCTATTACAACTGTGGAGTCTGTTTTCTCGATACATCTTGATGACACCTCTTTCTGTAATACCTTCTTAAAACTGATTTTGCCTTAGCAACCTTCATTTCACCATATTCTGAAAACATTGCTATGGGTACTGGTGACAACTCATAAGACAGCAGCTGTTTGATATCAATTTCTCGAGAACTCCCTTGAATACCAATTACTCTTGTGTAAATGAGCTCTGTATTAAACATCTGGGTGTCACCGACCTTGACATACTTTCCAGATTCAACTTGGTTCCTCACTACACGACTAAGTTTGTCATTAAAGTTTTTAGGCCAACCGTTTTCAAACTCCTTTATCTGTTTAGAACCTAATTCATTCTACTTCTTTGTCCACATTAACATTGTCTTGTGCAATCCATCCAATTGCTATATTTACAACTTCAGGTGGATGGCCTTCTGGATTCATTGGATCTATGCACTCTTGCAGCGTCCTGTTTATCAATTTCCTGTCAGCCATCCTCCCCTTGGATTCCTCTTTATGCCCAGTCAGCTTTGTGTCATTGTCTGGGTAGAGAAAACTTGAAAGATCCTGTAAAAATGTAGGCTTAAAGACCACACGTTTAGTGTTTCAGGTTTCAAAAAAGGTTTTAATGTTACACCAATAATGCCTCGTTACCATGCCCATAATGCATGAACGTTGTCTCTATGAACATATCGCTCCAAGTACCATTCCAGAGCCCTGGGACATGACGCATGACATGTTCTCCTTTTAAGAATTGTTCCTGACATAATTTTGGCATTGCCTCCATAGTACGCAAGTAATAGAGACCATATCAAGCATTGTTGACATGCCCTGTAGCAAAAAAGTATGGCAATAGTTCTTTATCTGTAGTCAAGTAAAGACACCAGGCAGCCTCTCTCTCAGCGCAGATGTACATCATCATGATGAAAACAGTTTTATCACACCCTCTATCCACAGATGAGATGTTTTACTTCTGCTACTGATATCAGAAAGACTGCTTTCAAGACCATGCATATCATTAACTGTGCCACATGTCAAAATTAGCCTTAAAAGTTCTTCTGCTACAATCCTCAATGCCCTCATATTTTGTGGAAACTTTTTTCCAGTCATCATCTTTTACACACCAGCAAACGTTGAATCTAGCAGCTCGTATAGACCTCTCCCTGCTATCAGAGCCTATAGACCTAATGAAACTCATCTGTGGTGCATTCCTCCAAGACGAAGGACAACGTTGGTAAGCCCAAAGAGTGTTTACAGCTACTCTGTAGAGCTGTAGGTCTGCAGTAAGCACGACATAGTCTTGGCTATGATGAGATGTGTAGAGCTGTCATGATTGTATCTGGGTCAGACGGCGTCATGTCGATTAATGGCATCTAAATTGCTTTTGTCTTAAATTTAGGTGAATGTCCTTGGTCTCTACATATTTGTATTAAATTCTGGACAATTATTATTATTTGACATCGATTTCAAGTAAAAAATCAATTTCCTGTGCTCTTGTGGATATTTTTGCTGTCTCAGCCAGTATTTTCAAAGACATAACAGTCTTGTTAGCTGCATGTATTGGCATCTTGGGTTGTACAGGACCGTTATAACGTTCAACATTGATATTTTAGTCTATTGGTTTTGTCGTATCATTCTTATTAACTCTATTGTTGTTGTTGTACAAGCATTACTGCTGCTGCTGCTGCTGCTGCTGCTGCTGCTGATGATGATGATGGTGATAACGATGCACTTCTTCAACACCATTTTTAAGTTATACAGGGTCAAAAAATAGCTCAAAATGGGCAAAAAAATCAAATTTTATAGTTTTGGCGGCCATCTTGGATGCCTTTTTGATTTTCATTTGATGTAAGACCCATGAGAGTCCAACATCACTTTAATATGGTGCATCGGTAACATTTTATGACTCTTCCTGATACGAAAATGCAGACTTTTAACCAGTACAGGCCCGTTACTGTAGGTTCATAAAATGGAGTTATCCCTCTTTGCCGCCATTTTGAATTCTAAGAATTGCCCAGGGGTGACATCAACTGGATTCTGATGTTTGAAGGTGTTGGCTATCATAATCAGTTAAAATATTTTCTATATACCACAAATCCAGGTCCAACCCTACATCTGCCGGACTTAAAAGTATTCCTTTAGGGGTTTCTAGTATAAAAAAGTTTAACTTATAACATCTTCCTGTTTTATCCGAAATTGAAAATTAATCTTTTTTGTGGCTCATTTTTGATAAGAATTAGATATGCCCACCTAAAACAGTGATAATGCCATTAAATGCAATCGGTTAATTGAAATTAAGATCAAGACAAGACAATTTTATCGTATTTATATTCCCCAACGAAGGGTTATTTTAGAGAAAAGTGTAAATCACAAAACATAAATCCCACTTTTCCAATCCTGAAGGTCCCATTAGGTATCATTCTGACTATAGCAAGGCCTTTCAACAATAATTTAAAGCTTAGGACAGACAGTTTACTTTCATGGTTCTCTAGTCCCTTTAATTTGACATGCAGCACATCTTTCATGAAAAAAGACCAATCAATTTTGACATTTGACCCTCAACCCAGGTGCCAAGGGCGTGTCTACGTGCAAATTATTTGCTACGTGTTACTGTATATATCATTCCCTTTAATTTGCGATGTAACATGACCCTATTCCGAAAAAATAAGTTTGGTCTCGGCTACAGTAACAAAGCCAGGTGATCTGACCAAGACCTTCAAACTAAATGTCCGTCTGATATGTTTCATATATTAGCCGTGATATGTGATTTCCAACAATGTGGCATTTTGACATGTGTAGACTCCGACGAGCATGTGCAGCCTCATTTTAAGCTTAGAAACTCCAAATGCTGTTTGGTCAGTAGCTTAATATTCATAGAATGGTCAAGCGACTAGCAAAGGCTCTGATCAGACTGCGCATATGCGCAGGCTGATCTGAGGCTTTGCTGGTCGCACATACCACATTGTTGGAAATCTCATGTCGCGGCTCAATTATATTGTTCCTCCACATGCATACAAAATATTGACAATTAACTTAGTTATTGCCAATTTAAATATTTGACCTTTGATCCAATATGAGAGGTCAACACTAATTATGGCCTGTTTGATAGTATAGTTTTTAGGAAATGTGATGTTCATTACACTAAAAAGACACATACAGCTTTTGCCTTATAATGGTTTATACTGAGTCAAGGGCAATAACTCAAAACTGTAAATCGCAAAACTTATAACGACTGTCTATGGTACTAATCATTTATACCAAGAATGAATCAACTCTGACCAATAGATACTGATATAAGTTTCTGGATGGACAAAAATGTGCATGGACGGACGGACGACGCCAAAACTTTATCCTACCGACTTCGTTAGGGGGATTATAAAATGTGATTAGAAATTTTACCCTGAATTCACCAAAACAAACGGTATAGCTTATTAAATAGTTTTATATTCACCAGTGATGCTATGATTTTAACTATTTATCATATGACGTCACGTCTGGGAGTGATATGACGCCATGCATTAAAACCGATAACTTAAAACCGGTATGTTTGCATAAAAGCCGTGTCGCACGCTATTACATTTAACAGTCATGATTTAACCAGCAAATCCCATATATTAATGAGGCAATTCACGTGCTATTGGTGAACGGCTTTTTTATTTTACTCATACACATTCTAGGGCCGTAACAAAAATGGACGACATCAATAATAACGTGCATAGAAGTGAACATAATTTACGCACGCCCGGATGTCGTGAAACTGGCATTTTTCAAATTCACGAATCCTTCATGCTTTTAATGCAAAAATGAACTTATCGAAGCGTTGTTCGAAGTTATCAAGCAACAAAATGACGTCATGAAATAATAGCTATCAAGCATGGTTTTCTAATACAATATCATCTGCTAGACTCCTTGGGGCTCGTTAAAACCCTCGCCTTTCTGGCTACGGTTTCAACACCTCCATCGGGGTCAAGCAGATGTTAAACATAGATAATCATGTTTGATCCCTATTAGTGTAGGGGCCAAACTGAGATATATGGGCTATTTTGCGAGTTTGTTGCACCCCCAGGAAGAAAAAGTTGGTTACTATTTTCAGTCAGGGACATGTCTGGGGGCCTTAGAAACCCATGTTTTACTAAGTTTTCTGTGGTCAATTTTCTGTAAATGGCCTGTAATCAACGTTACCCCACACACATTGAAAATAGCACTACACAAAATACAAGACAAATAATATATCTTATAATAGTATCAATACATTTATTTGAGATTTAAATGTTTGATCTAGTCGTAAACATTAATTACAGACATCTGTGAGATGTTTAACCGCTCATCAGTGTTACGTATGTTCCATTTTATACTGTATTGCAGATAATGTCTTTATAGATTGCATATAAGAATGAACCATGCTCCCCAGCCACAGAAAGATAAACATGGTAACTATTTTCAGTCTGAGGCATGTCTTGGGGCTATTGAAACCCATAATGTAGTAAGTTTTCTCTGGTAAGTTTTCTGTAAGTGAATTGTAATCAATGTTACCGTAATTTTGAAAATAGCAGTACACAAACTACAAGACTAATAGGATAGTTAACAATAGTATTAATGTAATGATTTGAGTTTTTCATGTTTAAGCTAGACATAAACATCGATTGCAGACATCTGTAATATGTATTTCTGCTCGTCAGAGTTACTTACGTTACATTGTTTTACGAAATTGCAAAAATTAACTTTATAGATTGCATATTATAATAAACCATGTTCCAAACCTTAAATGTGCGATAGAGATCCCTATTCTAATGATGAATTTCCATTTTTCCATATTTGAATCTATTTATAATTGTAACTGGAGACAATTTGTAGTAAAATAAATTCTAAAATATGCTTTTAAGCATATTATTTCTACCGGCATACAGATTTTCTATTTCAACCTTATACATTGCATTAGAATTGACAGTGTCTTCTTTCATCTCTGTCACAATGAAATGAAATAACAGCCATAGAAACAAGTTTTACTATCATAGACATTTAATTTCTGCCAATATATAAATAAGGTAACATAGGTAACAACAATGGTGTTTTGCATTATTTGAAATACTAAAAATTGTGAAAAGTAGCCTCATATTTTTACCTAGGCCTGAAGACACGCAGAGTCTACTCTCCACATATTTTGATAACTTCAATAATAGACAAATTATTTAAAATAAACACTAATCTAAGAGAGTTTTGCAATTTTGTTTGATCCTGTTACTTTGATACATGTATGGTAATTTGCAGAATTTTTATCAATGATTCATAGCAATAAACATGATATTCACTTTATGATTCAAATATTGGACTGAATATACCGTACCTCAATAAATAAATTTCAATAGAATAGCAATATTTCCTGCATCTTGTGGCAAGGCATGAGGATAGTGTGGGTGGCTTCCAGAGCAGGGGCTTTCTGTCGACTTTACACAGAGAGCACATCTTAAAACTAGTAAAGTTTCAACTGAATTTTCTTTGAATGGGTAACAAATTGGTCAAACTTGACGATTCACTGTTTTACAAGAATTTAACCCTTTACAATATATGCATATATTTGTCAAGCTCTTAACATATGTAATAGCACACTATTATTATTTTACCTAAAATATGTTTTCCTATGACAACTTAGTAGAAGTATTTTATCATGCCTAAAAAATTATGTTTGCTAAAAAGTGAGAATGACCATGAAATGTCACTATCGCAGATTGTAGATCAAACAAAGCTACGTGAGGAAGAAGCACAGAACATTTTATGTCTTGGCTGCATATTGTTATAATCTAAAATTCCTTTATCGTTTTTAAAAATTACAAATATGATATCAATCAAAGTACTTATCAGTATAGAAATAGCATGGTTTATACCAAAATGTACCTGATGCTTTGTAGATCTAGCATTTACTTTTTCTTGTATGCTTAATACATTAATTTTCACTGTTGACAGTTACATTTTGAAAAAAAAATCAATGTACCCCAAGGCCTGTCACAAATGCAATCGTCTATTCTCTTGATGAACACGATTTCAATATATCATAGTGTGAAACGCTTATTATCTCATTATATTATACAGCCATTTTTAAAGAAATTATTTTGCTTGATAACCAAGCAAGTTTGAGGTAAAGCAACCTGAGCGATACGCATAGACTTAAAAGCATATTACATGCTTGGTAACATTAATTACAAAGCTATTTCATGTTAACATTAATTGCAAATGTTTTGTTTGTTAGTGAAGCTTTATTTAAAGTAGAACTTAAGGAGTTATTCTAAAGCTTTAATCATAAATATAACTCACTGTTATTTAACAACATAGCTTGAATATCTGAAACTCACAGATTAAAGTGTCCAATGAGTGTCTGTTGAAAAGTAGTGCCACGACTCACGCGCAGCTGTTAGCTTTCTTGCATTATTCACAAGGAAGTTCTTTTTCTTTCTTTTTTGCACCTTTGGGTCGTGTTGAGCTATTTGTAACACTGATACATGTTTACGCATGAGGAGTAAGAGACTTATGATCAGTTTGTTTGTTTTCAAAGATTTATTTAATAAGCCAGATAGTATGCAAAACCATCAAAATTGTGGGCAATACTGCAAACAACAGCTCGTAAACATAATTTTAGTCATAAACTGACTCATTCTTGCACCCATATCCTTGTATATATTTAGTAATACTAACATTGTTTGAGGGCTGTTTCTGGTTAAAAAGAAAGTATTTCAGTTTTATTTTAAGTGTAATGCCATATTACGATTACAAAATATGAGTATGTTACAAATTGCAAGTACAAGCTAATCTCGTATATTGCACTGGTCTATACATGTAGTAGATAACTTTAATGTAAAGACCATTATTATATGCAACGAATCACTGTTTCAGCACACTAATATGGTTAAAACATAGAGGCATTTTTATATGTAAGGACAATCGAGTTTCCCACCTTAGGGATTTTTTCTGCATCAAGCAAATCATATATATTAAACCAATTGATTATGTTTGTAAGTTTGTATTAGCTAAACAATTTGTGATGTAATTTCTCCTAACATTAGACATGGCCTCAGATAAACGGGTGATAGACTGGATGTACAATTAAGCTATTAGCTGCTGCAATAGTGTGAATGACAGATATTTGCATAGCATGTGTATATATCATCGAATAACCTTGTTAAGAGCCTTAGTCACCAAAAGGCCAACCAAGACACACTTACTGATAGGATATTTTTCAGTAGTACTTATTGAACTTATTTTAGCTTTACTTGTTTGAGCTAGACATAAACATCAATTGCAGGCATCTGTGAGATATGTTTCTGCTCGTCAGCAATACTAATGTAACGTTGTATACTAAATTGAAAATAATGACTTTGTAGATTGGATTTTATAACAAAACATGTTCCTCAACCATAAATTATTAATGTATATGTCTATTCTAATGGTAAATTTCCATTTTTACATATTTGAATATGTTAATAAATTGTAACTGTAGTGAAATTAATTCATAAATATGCTTATTAGCTTGTAATTTGTACTGGCTTAAAATTTATATCCTCGTTTATTAGGTAACGTAAGCTACAGGCCTATTATGAAACTTCGACAATAGGTAACGTAGTAAAACAGACCACAGGAAACGGAGTAAAACAAACAGTCCAATATTTGAATTATGAAGTAGATATTATATATATTATCATGTGCCATTGCTTTAAACCTGTAAACTGTCATGTAAAATAACCAATCAAATTTACAAAACTCATTTAAATAAGTGTTTATTTAGAACAATTTGTCCATAATTAAAATATGTTTAAATAATATGTGGAGAGAAGACTCACATATGTTCTAAGCTTGGCTTGTTGTCAGGCCAAGGTCAAATTTGAGTCTAATTTCCACACTTTTTAAATTAGTATTTTTATCCATTTATGCAAGGGACAATGTTGTTACCTACGTTATCTGATATATATTAACCTCAACAAACTATCCATTGTAGTTGATTTGTTTATAATTATTATTTCGTTTCATTGTGAAAGTGAGGAAGAGGACATTGTACATTCCTATGCAATGTAAATTGTCAAATAGAAAATCTTTACGCCAATATTAGAGGTGACATGGTGATAAGCATACTTAAATATGTATTTTTCAACCTCTATTGTCAGTTACAAGTTGTAAATAGCCTAAAATATGTATTAATGGAAATTCATCATTAGAATAAAGATCTTTAATACACATTTTAGATTGGAGGAAATGGTTTATTCTAATGTGCACTCTATTAAGTCATTATTTGCAATTTCGTAAAAATGTAACATAAGTAACTCTGACAGGCAGAAATACATCTCTCACATGTATGCAATTGATGTTTATGACTAGCTCAAACATGTAAAGTTCAAATAATTTCATTTATACTTTTGAAAATATCAAATTAGTCTTGTATTTTGTGTACTGTTATTTTCAATGGTAGTAGGGTAACATTAATTACAGGCCATTTACAGAAACATGACCAAAGAAAACATAGTAAAACATGGGTTTCAAATACCCCTAGACATGCTCCAGACTGAAAACAGTAACCAAGTTTCTCTTCCTGTGGCTGGGGAACATGGTTCATTCTTATATGCAATCTATAATGTCATTATCTGCAATTTCGTATAAAACGTAACATACGTTACGCTGACGAGCCATAATGCATCTCACAGATGTCTGCAATTGATGTTTATGACTGTGTTAAACAGTTAAACCTCAAATAAATTAATTGATACTTGTATAAAACATGTTATTAGTCTTATATATTGTGTGCTGCTTTTTTCAATGTTTGTGGGGTAACGGTTATTACAGGCCGACTACAGATAATTGGCCACAGAAAACATAGTAAAACATGGGTTTCTGAGGCCCCTAGACATGTCCCTGACTGAAAATAGTAACCAACTTTTTCTTCCTGGGGGTGCAACAGAACTCAAATTTTGAGATTTGGCCCCTAGACCATATAGTGGTTAACATATTTTGGTAACGTTACATGACTTTGTATGAAATGACACCCACATCAACGTCGCCTATATTTGACAAAATCTTGGACGTTTTCCACCAAAAATGCGAAAACAAGTTAGTTGAAACGTCATATGATAAATAGAATCTAACTTTCGTGTTCCTGTATAATTGAATTAAACTCGTTGCGAAAAAGCTATAAAATGTTCGACCCGCCTCGCATTTTATCTCTTTTCCCAAACTCGTTTAATATATTCAATAAAGCATGAAGACTCATGTAAAATTTTCTTTGTATATGCTTTTATTTAAATGCAAAATGTTTCACACCTTTACACCTTCCTATGTAAATGTCTTGATATAGTTTCTAACATCAAAGGAACATTATTATAGCATTATTTTTTATGGTATTTATTATACATTGTATCTTATACCAATATGCCGTTTACGGCAAACGTCTTACAAACCCAAACTCCTTCAATAACAACAAAGTAAATAAAAAAGAAAGCAAAAAAGAAAACATACTTATACAATGTACCACCATGCACCCTCCGTGTTAAAATGCAGTCTTTAATATACAAGTACTATACGGGTTGTAAGTTGTTGATCTCCTATTTTGAACTCGTGTCTTCATGGCTATAAATTGGCTTACTCATGCTAAAATGGACCCTGTACTTCTCGCAAAAGCGTACTGGTGAGCTTATACCAGTCGCGTCGTCGTCTGTCTTCAAGGTAAAACCCTGATGTATAGCCTTAATCACGTATTGAATAATAAACTGGCCTAAAGACGGAAAGACAATATCTATATGCATATAAGAAGTAGAATCTAGCAGTTAAAAGAGTCAGTTGTAAGAAGTCAATCAAGGTATCAATAAACCAACTGTCTTATGTGAAGAAATAAAATCAGACATTGTCGACAATAAGCGTTGATTATGCACATTTTATCGACACGTGCGCTGCTTATTGTCGACAGTGTATACAATAACGGATGCAGTTGCAACCGTTAGTGTCTAAGTTTACACTAACGGTTGCAGTTACTGCAGCCGTAATTGTAAACGCGTAGACACTAACGGTTGCGACTGCATCCGTTAGTGTTGACGTAGATACTAACGGGCGTGTAGACTCTAACATAGCTCACGTTCATATAATCAATTCTAGTAATCCTATCCTAGCTACACGGATAAAAATGATGCAGCCACGAGTTATTGGTCAACCTATAACCAGTTTAGTTTCTTCTCTGTAATACGAGCTTAAGTTCAGTGCAGGTATGTCTGCATTGCTTAAAGTCGCGTCGAATATCGAATTTCAGTAAACATATCCAGGACTTTGAGATAACAAGAGGGAACTAGGACCCTGGATCGCTCACCTGAGTCTTGACTCATGTGGAGAGGATGTTTATCACAACTAGAATTCTTAGAATTGGATAAGTCGCCTGACGAAACCAAAGTCAAATTCATTGTATTTATATCCCGAGATAAGAGGGTAATTTTAGAGAAACGTTAAAAACGCAAAACATAAATCTCATTTCTCTAACCCCTAAGTTCAACTTGTGTATCATACAGATCATAATTAAAAGCCTGTCAACTATTTGAGTGCTTAGTTAAATAAAACTCTATACTTATTTGTACAATTTCAATATCTAACCATTCATCCTGACCAAGAGTCATGAGTGTGTGTGTAAGGTCAAAATGTTTTTGTTGTATGTTGGTCTATACTTCTTTCCCTTTAATTTGATGCAACATAACCGCTTTCAGAAATAAAATGTTTTGACATTTTGACCCAACCCCGCCGGTCGAGGGTGTGTGTAGGGACATAATGTGTGCTTGCATTGTGCTCTACGCTCTATTCCCTTTAATTTGATGTGCAACATGACACGGTCCTTTCTGAAAAAAATGATCTTTTGACCTCACCCCAGGGGTCGATGGTGCGTGTAAGGATAGAATATGTGCTATAGTGCGTACAGGAATTCAGGGAACAACGCTTTTTTGCGTTTATTTTTATATGTGCAGACTAATCGCACAATAAACATCAGAATTTAATACATCTATACACCGCCTAATATGTGATATTTTTTTCGTTACAAATGGTATTGCCAAATGGGCTGTGATATGATGGAATTAGTCCTCATTTGAGCATCTGCATTTTTTAATTTACCCTAAACGCACCTTTGTACGGATCGCTGCCATTAGTTGACTATCGATGAATAATTATACAGTTTTGTAAGACGAAGTAGGGCTTCTTATCTTTTAAAATAGTTCCACCAAATGCAAATTATGGCCATAGTTTGGGCTCACAGAATTTTGGCACACAAGAAAATATTTAGGCCTTCCCAGTGGGTACCCATCCGCTTGTTCCTGTGAAATGAATCGCTGTGTTCCGTTGTTCTTCAATTCAAAATCTTGATTTTCTGTGTTTCCTGCTCCTTGAAAGTTTTATCCCTCTGATCATCAGATTGTAAACAATTTCCCAACTTGTTTTATTAAATTTATTGAGTTTTCTTTCTGTTTATTCCAAATACTGATTTGTTGACACCAGGCAATGCAAAATATGCATCCTAATTCCGGGCAACTATAATTGATAAGAAATAAAGATAACAGGGCTCACCCGGAAGGCTTCACCCAAGTGAAAATAGACTCATTCAATAAAAATAATGCTCGTTCAGCCCTTTAATAGTTCAGGATAGAACGAGAAACTAGTGATGGGGTGGGAATGTACTTGGAAATAGGTTGGAAAATATATCGACAGATGTCATATTTTGTGTTGGGGTCATTATGTTTTTGGAGGTGGCTGAGAACTAAATTTTCATGTGAAGTGCAACATAGGCTATAAATTATGAACCAGTCATTTGTAAACACTGCTTCACCCAAGCCCCTGAGCAGGGAGGGAATAACCTGGCAAATGTGCTGTGATTTTACTTTTACATTGTCTCCATGATGCGGAAGAAATGTAGGGGTTTGATAGACATAGGCAACCATGGCAGTGCACTATAATAACAGACCGTCATGGTTTTGCCAGCTAGCTGTCCCCACAGTGTGGTGGTTAAGTACTATGGGGAACTGCAGACACAAAATGAAAGTCGCAAAATAAAAGTCCTCGACATACCCCTGGGCTTGGGAGGGGGGGGGGGGCAGTGGTCACAAATGACTAGTGCATAAAGGCGAAATAAATTATGCACACCAACCATTTGTAACCATGCCCAGCCGGGCAAATGAGCTGTTAGTACAGGGACATGCTAGGGACCTGCAACCAGAAAATCAAAGTCCCCGCCGTTCCCCTGTTCTGTGGGCTAAGGTTACGAATGATTTGTGTATTAGACGATGAAGAGCACACCCAAATGATGTGACCTCCGTTTACATATGGCCCTCTGCGCGAGAATACCTGTCTTCGGAGGTTTGCGAACAACAAAGATGCAGACCAGCCTGCGCATCCGCGCAGTCTGATCAGCGCCTTAAGTTTGTTATTCGTTTTTGGGAAAGCACCATATCTAAGCTTGCCACAAGCGAAATGTCGATTTTCTATCTAGTCTCTGTAGCTGTGGAGACTGGTTTGAGTCTCACTTTGTCGGAGACCCCGACAACAGGTTTCCTCGCGACGAGGCCCATATCTGATTAATAGCCTCCTCATTTTTTTGTTTTAAATATTATTATCTGTTGCCCTTGTAATACTTGTCCTAGAGCTGTCGAGATACGAGGCCACGACGCGAGAAAACCTGTCTTCTGGGTTTCTGATAATGCGTGTCTCAAACCAGTCTCCTCGGCTTAACAGGCTAGCTAGAAAATTAAAGTTTCGCTCGTAGCGAGCCTAGATATGACTCTTTCAAAAAGCAGCTAACAAAGATGCGGATGAGACTGCGCGGATGCGCAGGCTGACTTGTGCCTTTGTTGTTACAAATCACCGAAGACCGTTTTTCGCAGTCGCAGTCCAATTGCTTTTTGTCAATTTGTCAATTTGCCATGAGTGCTTAGAAAGCAAGATGCGAAATTTGATTTTCGTGAAATATGATATAACTCGGACAGAATTGTTATTTGTGCAGTCTCTTCAAAGCATTTGCAGTGTATATGTAGACACACCAAGTTATCCTGCTAGTGACCGTTTTCTTTATCATATAGCCTGATATACGATAGTAAACATGGTAACCACTGAACTGTATAAACCACGTGCCACCCATATGAAATATTGAGGGAAAATGAGGAGTTTTCTAAATCGAAAACGACTAAGTTATTTTATTTTACAAGATATTCCAGACTTATTTTCCAATCTTAAATGTCCAAACATGCAATTGTATATTAGGCGGTGATGTATCATATGCATGTGCAAAATTTCAGTCCAAATTGATATCATTAAAGACATTTTAAAAAAGAAACATGATGTCCACTGAATTTCTGATTGCACATTAGTATGGTGCTCTATGCTCCATTTGAATTAATTTGATATGTAACTTGACTACGTTCAGAAAAAATGAAATGTTATGACATTTGACTCCGCATGTGTAAGGACAGAATATGTGCTTGCATGTTGCTGCATTCGTCATTCCCTTTAATTTGATATGCAATGACCATGTTCTGAAAAAGTTGAAATTTTTACCTTGTTACCCCACCCCAAGGGTCCGGGAGTGGTATATGGGCAAAATATTAGCTACCATGTTGATGTATGCGTTTTTCCTTTTCATTTGATATGCAACATGACCATATTCTAAAACAGTTGGAGTTTGACCCCTACCCAACCCCAGAAGTCCACCAAAGGGGCTGTACTCAGGCCTTCAGACCAATATTCCGTTTTATATATTTCTTATCTATTACACCTCTGTCTGCATGTGAAATTTCAATAAAATGTTGACAACTGACTGAGTCATTGCGAAATTTGACCTTGACTCCGACTACGGGATCAGGCGGTGGGGTAAAATTTAAATCATTCTCATTCTGTTTTACAGGCACTGAGTAATCACGGCCTATAGTCAAGGCGGGCAATCACGTGATACACATGTGGTAATCTCACCTGTTTTGTTTACCTTTTGTGCTCGATTGAAGGTTTTTGACAACTATTTTCTTGGTTTTTTGGTTGAATGCAGAAATTGCACCCAGTGCAGAGTACCCAAACAGGTATGTTCCTCCTTATGACGCTGTAATTTTAGACTAGAATGGTATGGTTCTCTTAAAATTCGTCGCAAGGTTGTGCTATTTGATTTGGTAGGAATCACAGATACGTTTTCAAACAAAATAGATAGGTATCACATTTGTAAATTGTTAAATGAAAATCACATGGATTTTAAATTACACAGCTGCTGTTCATGAATATTATTGTAGAGTGAGCCATCCAGCTAACAATCTCTGTCTGTGGAAAAGCATGTTCACCCACAAAGGGTGCTTTGTTAATTATACATGCTACCTTTACTCCTATCTCGTATTGTAAGGTTTGAAGTTGTATAGTCCATATAGTACATATTATACGTTAAAATGTATTATACACGTGATACTATATGGTCACATAACTTTCCCCACAGATAAGTATTGACTTGCCTTGTTAACACATGCGTATGGTAACTCTGGCCTGGCAGTAACTGTTGACATTATTCAAAGGCTTCCACCAAAGTCATCTAGCCAACAAACTCCATCAACAAAAAAAATACTCACCCATATTGAATGTTTTATTACTTATATGGGCTACACTATACTTGATTCACAAACATGTAGTAAGGTTTGTAGTTTCCATGGTAAATAAAATGAGTTACACAACCCTATTATACACATGACATCACATCGCAACAATAAAATAAGCGGGAAGCTAATTAAGAAAAAGGCAATCCATACTAATTTCGTTGGCAAATCTGACATTCCCAATGACAAGCAAAATTGAATAATAAAGACTAAGCAAGTGAGTTTGCGTTTCCGTCCCACTGACAGCTAGGGTCATATGGAGACAGTGCCATTACAAAGCAGAGGAGATGCAATTGAATGTGGGACACCTCGGTACAAGTGGTTTATTCACTACACTAGGGCGACACCTGTTGATTGAGCTTGCTAGAATTTAAACATATACAAAGCTGTGGATAGAGGCTGTTTTTGACATACAAAGGAACAAAGATTAAACCAGACGTGAATTGTTAATCAGATTGTTTGTTTGTTTGATTTGATTTGATTCTTTACGTACCATCAAAATCTTTCAGTTAAATAGGAACGGGTCTTCCTGGGTTGACCAGTACTTATTTCGGATAAATGTGTCTTGCTCAAGGACCACAACGTAGTGACGCCTGTGAAGCTCGGACCCGCGGCCCCTCAGTCTCGAGTCAAGCACTCTACCACTGAGCAACTGCGCTCCCTAAATCAGATTGTAATAGTTATGTATAGAAATACAAACTGTCAATGTTATCAAAGTGCAATGGATATTTCTGGTGTTATAATCCAATTAAGTGTTACACCATAGACTCTTCTTATCTTTGATCCTTACAAGATAGAAACTTAGCCATACCATTTTGTTATTGTGTTGTTTACTTTACATTTTCAACTAAGCCCCCAAAACAGCGTTCGGTTGATATTTTGTTAAATTGTTTCTTTTTTTTTCAATAATTTTTTTTAAGTTATAATAACTTGTATCTAAAATACAATTAGATAACCGTATCAAAAGTGATAACAGCTTGCTTCTATCATAATTTATAAACTCTTTTATGTTACAAGCTCGAAGAAAAGCGTTATGTAAAATTGAATTCTTTTCATTTTAAAAGCAAGCATGTAATCCTATCTGTATGCTTAAAATATCATATATATGAGTATTTCATTGATAGAAAAGAGTGAAAGGGGATATTTAACATGGTTTCTGCTGTAAAAAACAATTTTGTCGTTTGATCCCAAATATGTAACAAATGTTACAAACTTCAAAGCATTCTATATCGTGCTTAATAACCTAAATAATACATTATAGGGTTAATATTCATTTCAAAGGTGATTTTTGTGTTAAATCTAAATAAAAATAAAAGTTCGTATGAAATAGAATTGATTAGTTAATATAAAGAGGGAGGTTATGTGAAATTGTCAAAGCGTGTTTGCTTTTGGGGTAGGCGTTTTTAAATTTTGAAATTACAAAATATGTTTACCAATTTGGCAACATGCATATATTTAAACCTCACTAGTAAAATCAAAATATAGCTCTTAAGTAATAACTGATAAGGGACAAATTCCAACAAAGGCAAAACTGTTAACATAACGTATATTATCATAAGGTACTTTGTGTGTCCAAAATGTTGTCAAAACAATATAAATTAAGTCTAAAATGGTAAATTATAAAGTAAATTTAGTTTTTTGTAACACTTATCTAAAGACTGATAGTACTAAATGAACTAGAATAATGTAACGGATGTAACAGTTATAAAAGCTAAATGAAAGAGTTAACATTGTACTGCTAGTCATATACGTTTAATTTTAAGATCAAACTGATATGTAAGAATAACCAACAGTTGATATATCTACTATAAATTTCTAATTTTTAGGACAGTGTATCAAACTCTGCTGTTTTATAATTTTGTGGCGTATGGTATGTGGTTTTAGACAATCAAAGTGTATGAAATCCCCTTCAGATATATTTTGGAAGCACATGGTCTAGTATTAGCACACCACTAAATAGTGGCATAAACTTAAAGTAAGTTAGTAACGTATATAACTGCAGTACCATATACTTAGGCTGTTTTAACTCATTACACCTATTTGCAGCACTTGGTTATTGATTTAAGGCAACTTGCAGTATGATAAAGTAAATTTAGATATAGCTTTGTACTTGCACAAAAGCATGTGTAGCTGTTATAGGGTATTAAATGTACTTAACATGGCTGTTATGTAGTATAGGTCCTAACTGCCAGAGGGCTATCATGTGTCAATTTACGTTTGATTTAGTGTACTTTAAATAAATCCTAATAAACTAGATTTCCAATGAACGGAGGGATCTATAAGCAACTCAGGGACTAGAAGTCATTTTAAGAATTTTAATATGGCTGCCATGGTGGCCATATATTATTTTGCAAAACTTCACAAGTTCTTTGCAAACCAACATGTTTTGAAGATGAAATTTGAAGAATTTTAAAATTGCTGACATATGATATACCAGAACAGATGTCAAATCTAAGACACCATGTTCCCCATAGCGTCCCACCAAGGTTTGGCTCAATTAAAATGTATTGTTTCGGATGAAATAATGTTTAAAGAATTTCAAGATGGCTACCATGTTGCTGTTACGACATAAAGCCGGTCAGGAAGGAAGAGGGGAAATCTTATTGGAAAATATTTATGCGATGACGATGCTACCAGGGAAAAATAATGCACACAACTAGCAAAAACTTTTCAGTACTTTATGTACTAAGAAAACATCAACAACACATTAATATACAATGACACCACCTACGCTGTTATTTCTGACTAATTGACCATCCTATACTAGAGCAAGTTGCCACTCCAAGATCATTTCAATTAGAACTAATCTTGGACTGTCCTGTTCTAGATGTACGTCAACTAGTCAGAAATAAGAGACGTAAAGAATATGATTAACATATATCTTAAGATCTCATAAAAAAAAACAATTGGGCCCTTTAATATTTCAGTTCTCGTATTGACGAGAAATCTCGAGATTATACGCGTCTCGCGAACACTATGTCTTCTAAGCTGCACGTGTGTCTACTTCAGACCATCGGCGCTGAGGTGATCGAACCCGTACTTTGGTCGTCACTGGATTCACGTATTATTTGTTACGCGTATTACTGATCGTCGTTCAAGACGTCAGAATTCGTATAAATAGATCTTCCTGATCATATCCCCATGTTGGGTGTCAGATTCACATATAACCATTCAAACCGGTTGGCTTCCCATTCAATTGTGCTACGTGGAAACGATTGGGCCTTGATCCACGCTGGTCGTGGCCTGAGGGGGACAGCTAATATGTGCCCTCAGGTGATAATCAACGGCTCACCAACATTCAGCCTCCAACGTAGGAGGGGACACAAGAGACGATTCTGCAAAAAACAATCTATATTTAGAATCTCAGAATCACTCTTTTGCGTCAATAATGGGGTTGTTCGTTCGAATTTCACAAAAATAGAAATAATTTCAGTGGTCTTACTCCTTTAAATTACATCCTAACCCTATAAGCGCGCGATTAGCCCTCACCTGTGGGTGTATGGCTAACGGCTCCCATGCGGTTAGGATGGATCGGCTCTTCTAAATATCCACACTTAAACTTATATAATAGAGAAGTATTTTTTAGTGACTGGCCTATGTCAGCGCTAAACAATACCTCTTATGCCAAACGAACAAACCCATACGTAACAAACTCTTCTATACACTGTCGTAACGTCACCCTGGTTGAGAAGCTATCGCAGCCGAAACATCAAGATCCCGTGGCCTTTTTTCCCTTCAAGGTCACGTTATCTAGATAGTTTCGAGGTTTACACATACTGATACCAATTCTCTTAAAATTCCAGGAAAAAGGTTGAACAGTGTGGTGCCGACGTAACGTTTGGACGTTTACGTCGGACATCACCCTGCCCACGCACTAATTTCGTACATGTATAACGTATCAGTCGTAAACAACTAATTATGACCTCTCGGCAAAGAATATTTACATCAATATTGAGGGATTACATTCTGCTGTTTTATGTGTGTAAAACCGTACAATGCTTTCTTACATTTATTTTGGTGTAACATAAAATATTTTACATTTACTTTGGTGTAACAAAAATATCTTACATTTACTTTGGTGTAACACAAAATATTTTACATTGATTTTGGTGTAACATTACACCTACCTAATCTCTAAACATACATGTCAGCTATCACCTTGTTTATGTAAGTGTGTTGTAGTGTATGCACCTAACCCTTATTCTTATATGCGTCAGATATAACTCGAGGTGACACATACAGGTCGCTACAGAAAGTCGATTATCACTGGCAGTTAAATCGTCTTTCCAACAACGCCGTACCAAATCACAACAATTTAAAATCTAGATGCTAAAATTGTTTTTCACCTATCGGTCCCTGGTAAATCTTTCAGCATGCCATTATAGTTTTAAGGTGCAGGCCCGACATGGCCTGTGACTACTTTTGTCCAAAATAACCCGACGAGTCCATCCGGACAGCTTTTACTATAGCCGCAAGAATGGTCCCAGCAGATTTTTAGGCAATACGCATGTGCGTAACTTCATACGCAAGTGCGTAATAATCGCTATTTTCACCGAAAAAACGGGACGCTATTGATAACACCCGAAAGAACTCATACACGGAATGCTGGCCGATTCAACAGACGACAAAATAGAAAACGAGTGACTTATTATTTCAATACAATGTGACATGCTAGAGACATCGCGATTCAATGCAATTACACGAATCGCCATCGCCCTGTCATGTACAATATCAATACAGTAACAATATATATAACTTCACGTACCTTTTATAATAATGAATAGCATCTCTATATCGAACCTTTCAACGGTATGTTTAAAATGTCCCCTGACAAGAATGGGAAATTCCATCCTTTATATATTGAAAAACGCACAAGATTTCCGAGATATTCAAGAAGAATAAGGAAAACGTGCAAGCGTTGATAAATATAGATACAATGAATTCCATCTCAGACAAACCGACCTTTTATTGGGACTATCAATAGAAAGAGTACCGTATCATGATTCGAATAGATGACCAGGTGCATACCTAAACCTCTGCGTATTTGTGCGTATACGCAACCATCGCTGATTCTGTTATTCCAGCCATTCTGTATCGTAACAGTTGCTATAGTGTCTAAATTCTAATTTATCTCTTATGTCTCCTAACAAACCAATGTAAGAAAGGTGACAATGATCAGGATTCAATAAAATCAGGTACCACACCTGACTCAGGATACCACATGGGCAATTGACAAAACACGATTAAAACACAAGCTTTATATAAATCCCAAGTGCGATTTGTGATAAATATTTTGAAGAATTTCATTATGGCCAACGTGATGGTTATTTTGCAAATAAGAATGTGAGTGTTTCAGCAAACTTTATCTGATACTTGCTTGATGCTTCGCATTATTTCAGCTCGATAAAACTGATGCTTCTAGGGTAGATGTAGAATATATTAAGCTAATGTTTGAGGCAGACAATAGCCAATCAATAACAGACAACATTTTATATCTAAAACTGACTTCAATCAATGCTAGATTAGCTAGTCAAAAAAGATTTCTATCTATTTTGCTATCATAGATTCATTTGCGACTCCTACCTAACCGTGTGATTCCTATCATCGTCTTCCATTGCCATTTACATCTCCAAGGAATAGCAATATTTTACTAATTCTTCGGAAAACTGATTACTTTTCACTAAAGCCAAAAACCGAAATGTATAAATAAGCCTTACATTGAATACATCAGCTGATTGGCTTTTGCCATGACCCTGTACTGATAAAAGTATGATGCCTGCAATTTCATTCCGTCAGACTTTGCATGGCTTTTCGCAAGAACTGCATGTTAAAGCTGAAAATGGTAAACGCTAGAATGATCCCCTGTATAGTCCGGGTACTCTGCACTTAGTGTCTTGTCTGAAATCGATCTAAAAGCCCACGAAATAAAGCTTGACTTACCTTGAATCGATCAGAAAACAGTCATAAAATGTGAGATTACCACTTCCGTATCACGTGATCGGCCACCCTGATAGTGATAGGTAGTGATATATAAAAAGAACTTTGCGGAAATGGGAAGTTTATCACACACAAAAAAGCAATTACTGTTTTTTGCATTAGCCTAAAACGAAGTCAAAAAGAGCAATAAATCACTTAAAATTTCGCAAATGACCTCCAAAATCAAACTTGACCTGTATTTTATAATGCTTCTTTGAGTGAAATTGTTGCATCCCTTCAAAAGTTATCGATCAGAAACCACAATTTAGCCAAAATATAAGTAAAAAAAGGCCCATTACTCAGTCAAAATTTGGGGTTTGACCTCTTTTTTCAAACTTGGCCTGTATTTAATGATGCTTTATTATTTTGTAAATTTTGAATGAAATTTATGCACCCCTTCAAAAGTTTTTGACCAGAAACCAGAAGTGTTTCTCCCGGACAACGCCGACACCGACGACGGAGTCACGATCCCCATGTGTGGACCATGCTTTGCAGGCAACACAAAAATATATACCTATTTCTCAAACATCTAAGTTCATCTTGGGTATCACTCAGACCATAACTAAAGACTGTCATTGATGTAGTACAGCCAAAAAAGGAAGTGAGTATGATCAGAAAATACCACAATCACACACTGCAGACCAACCCACTTACAATGTTCCATGTTAGCATACGAAGTTCAATCAAAATATACGTATCTGTACAACTTTAATGTCTGACATTTTAACCCAAACGAAGAGATCAGGGGTGTGCACAAGGTCAATTATTTTCATTGCATGTTGTGATACACTTCGTTTCCTTTAATTTGATATGCAACACTACCACTTTCAGAAAAAAAACGAGAAATGTCACAGTCACGTGACGAATGCCCCCAAAGGAATTGATCTAGCATAAGACACAATTGAGGAAAGCTAGCTGTAATATAGGAGATATGCTCCAAACACGAAAAACCTAGAAACCAGAAGTCAATGTCTAGGTCATAGTGACCCAAAACGGTATGCACCACTCCGCCATTCCAAGAGAAATCAACACACCAAATTTGGGATTCCTACATAAAATGATATAGGAGATATGCTCCAGACACGATTCTTCTAGAAACTAGATCATCGATCAAGATCACAGTGACCTTTAATGGTATGCGACACATCAAAATCCAAAGATATATCCAATACAGCAAATTTGGGATTCCCATCTCAAATAATATAAGAGATATATTCTGGACACGATTATTTCTACAAAATAAGTCAAAGGTCAAAGTGACCAGAAAATGGTTTGTGACACTCAGCCATCCAAAATTACATCCACAAATCAAATTTGGGATTCCTACCTTTAATAATATAAAAAAATATGCTCTGGACACGATTATTCTAAAAACTAGGTCAGAGCTCAAGGTCACAGTGACCCGTAAATGGTAAGAGACACTCCAACATCCAAAGATGCATATACACACCAAATTTGGATTCCTACCTCAAATAATATCAGAGATATGCTCCAAACACAATAATTCTTAAAACTAGGTCAGAGGTCAAGGTCTCAGTCACCCTATACAATATGCGACACTCCGTCATCTCAAGATGTATTCACACCCCAAATTTGGAATTCCTATCTCAAAGAATATGATAGATATGCACCTGACTCAATGCACTATCTAGAATCTAGGTCACAGGTCAAGTTCAAGGTCAAAGTGACCAAATTATGGTATGCGACACTTTGTCATCCCAAGATGCATCATCGCATCAACTTTGAGATTCCTACCTCAAATAATATAAGAGATATGCTCCGGACACGATTATTCTCAAAGCTAGGAAATAGGTCAAGTTCAAGGTCACAGTAAACCAATTATGGTATGTGACACTTTGTCATTCCAAGATGCATCATCACACCAAATTTGAGATTCCTAGCTCAAATAAGATGAGATATGCTCCGGACTCAATTATTATAAAATCTAGGTCAGAGGTCAAGGTCACAGTCAGTGATCCGGAAATAGTACGTGACAGTCTGCCATCTCAAGATGCATTTACACACTAAATTTGGGATTCCTACCTCAAAGAATATAGGAGAGATGGACCGGACACGAAGCGGGACGGACGGACGGACAGTGCAATTACTATATGCCTCCCAAAGTTTCTTTGGGTGCATAAAATGTTGACCTTTTGTCCCCACTCAGGTGTCAAAGAAATGAAAAGGGCAGAACATCTGCTTGCACGGCGTTTTATGCTACATTTTTGTCAGACTCAAAATTAGTAAAAGAGCCTGATCAGGTAATACTACAATCACATACTGCAGACAGACCCATGGCAGAGTAAGGAAGAGCCACACGACAATCACGAGACACCAGGAAGACAAACTAAGCAAAGCAACCACTATATCTACCCCATCAAGATGATTTTACAACTAGAATGGACATAAAGTAACATGAGAGTTACAAACATTTTCTGCACTTCTCATTACGAAGAAGAAGGTTCAGGTCAAATTTGCGTCTCTTCTCTCACTAGAATGCTGTGCAGGCATGTTTAAAGAATAATTTTAACCCCTTGTATACGTGAAACCCCTAAACGGGTACATTTTACGAACAGTGAAGACCCCGACATAATGCCACATTTTATCTGGGTCTCCACTGTTTGTTATGGTAAAAACTGATAAAAAAAATACAATATGTTTTAAAAATTATAACTTGACACCCCTAGATATATACAATGGACTATCCAAAATTTATTGTATCAAACCAGAAGGAAGAATCCATTAGTATACAATGGGTTAAGCATGTGTGATCAGTACCAATATCTCACGAAAAATAACTCAGGTGTTTACTTTGAACTGTCGAGAAACAAAGTGCGCATGACATATATACTCAAACAAGAAAGAAACGTCCGATTTTCATGTTACTATATCTTTCGATCCAGTTAAGATGTCGCAAATAAATAAAACCAAAATGTTTATCAAGCGTCGGACACACAAAAATTGGTAATTATTGATTTTATCTTCTTATCTTGAAGGGTTATTGAACCTAATGTGCACACAGCTTTTTCCATTATCATCAGGAAGTTAACTAACAAAACATGACACATTTTACGTTAAAAGGCAACCAGAAACGCCCAACGATGAAAATACATCTAAAAATCCGAAGTCAGCTTACTGAACGAGCGAAATTGTAGTTCAAAATCTTTAATTTACGAAATTAAGTGGAATTACCTCCCTTTGAATTAAACAAATAACAATTTAAGATCTTCCAAATCTCCTTAACCTAACATCATTTTCAGACCGTTTTTGATTAAATTTGTTGTGTTTGTTTATGACAACAATTACACAAAAGAGAAAAACAAAAGCTGCGGCTGATGTCGGGCACCAAAGATTCCCTAAATCTGAATTTTATACCCCACACCTTATTGCAAAATCATCAGAAAATTTCGATTATCAATTGTTTTGATGCTGATTAGTCTTAATTAATGTTGAAATGCTTGTTATGACGAAAAAAACAACATATTTGTTCGATTCTGTTGATTATCAAAATGCTGGACCAAAAATAAATTTTCTGAGTGTTTTCACGCACGCTCGTGATTGCTGTTTTGTGACGTCAGAGTATGTTACAGCTGTGGTCGTGAAAGCAATGCATATAACTAGCACGCATAACATCCTACTAGAGAGTTTGCTCAGTGATGTTTAAATGTGCTTGCATGAATTGAACAGTTCGGGATTACGACGGACACACAAGCTAATGATGTTGTGACTTTTGATTTTAAGGGTACACGTGTTCGCTGCTTTGACAGCGGTCCTGCTAATTATCAAATAAATGCTTCTTAGATGCAAAAGGTTTCTAAATGATCAGAGCTGGTAATGTGAAAATTTGAATGAAATGCGTTCATACATTTTGAACTGGCAGACAAAAACGTCAAGCGGACATGACTTTATTGTTTCAGTGTATGTTGAAACACTTAGTCGTTATGACAAGGAAAACGTTAAGTCCTCTAAAGTTGTCATCTAGTTACAATGTGACAGACCATTTGGCGTGCGTGGATCAAGACAGCGGGGAGGGGGGAAGGGTCACAAAGCAAAATAGTTCCTTAGCAGTACTGGTGCTGGTCCGCCGGGATAAAGCAAAACATCAAAGTCGGCATTCAATGTTGGGCCACCATCAGCCCGCCAGCGAAACCAGTTTCGTTGGCTGGCCAACGATGGCCCGCTTTTAGTGGTATAAGGATCCTTTTCTCATAAACTAAAAGCACGCTGCCAGAGTTGAGTTGGACCCCCTTCTGACAAAACTTTCTGGATACATACATGTTTGATAATCGACTATTTGTCTGCTTGGCCAACGCAGTAGTTTTCGCACACATGTTCAAATATTTTATAGTGGTACATGTAATAATATTTGATTTAAGGATCAAACAGAGTTTCGTACATTAACGTTCGCCAGGTCCCGAAGGTAACGTTATAACTTAGGATCAAGCCTGGCATTTATCAACATTTCCCGAGGGACCTCGATACGACGTTAAATGTAACGTAACATAGTTATATTTTGGCGTTTGGTTTGGATTGTTTGGTTCTTAACGACGCATAAACCCTTGTGGGTCTTTAGCGCCAGGCGGTATTAAAATAAACACAATTTGGATCTAAAAAAATGAAAATGTGTAATGATGAAATGAAATGAGTAATGATGATGAGTTTATATAATGACAAGGAGTTGGAATACGATTGTTTACAGTTAAGATAATGTACAATATCTGATCGTTTCAAAAAGCTATTCAGAGGACTGTACATGTTCTTTAACTGAACAGAATATAACATTAAACCATCTGTATTATGGTCCAATGATACTATATCTAGACATTATAGGTTGATACAAAATGTAAAATAAAACACAAACATGTAAAGTAAGACAGCCCACAACTACAGCCGCCCGCATATAAGAAAATAAACAATGTAGACCCTGGCCAGACTGGAAGGACCAGTCTGATCCGGCTCTGCACTGTTTGTTATATGTGCTGTCGCTCGGCGGTAGTCATCGACTGTATGCTTATGCTCACAGTATGCTTTTTCTGCGTGTTTTATGTAGTGTGGACCCTGGTAAGACTGATCTTAGAGGAGCAGTCTGATCAGGTTCTACACTGTTTATTTTCTTATATGCGGAAGGCTGTAGTTGTCGGCTGTTTACATATGTTCTTATCATGAACCTTTTCAGCGTGTTTATTGGGCAGTGCGGACCCTGATCAGACTGATCCTAGAGGACCATTCTGATCTGGTTCTACACTTTTGCTATAATTATATGCGTTTTTTAGAATCAGCGGACTACTGTTCATGCTGTTGTAGACGTTTAATAGCAATTAGCAGTCGTAGAGTTCAGCGCTGGGCTCGTCAATACCGCCGTATTGATGGACCCTAGTTCTATTATCATTGTACTTAATTTTCCCCGCTAATTTCTAGGTTACGTATCTAACTTGGCGCTATGTCACACGTTATACGTTACGTCTTAACGTTTTTGTGGTGCGTCACGTCATTTACTTATTTAATAGTATTCCTGATGAAGCCAATATGGCGAAACGTTGAATATTAAGAATATTTAAATAAAAACATTCGTGCTGGTGTTGAATAAATTTTAATTTTAAAAATGTAATAATACTTTCGGTATGTATATCTTGAAGTAACTGTTTCGTGTTATCAACATGGCAGCAATTACTTGTGCAAAATCGCAACGCTCCAAACGGAAGTGACGTACAGTGAATAGTGCATCGCAACCAATACCTTGCGGCTATCCTTCACCCAGTAGTAAGTATGAATGTGTGACGCTTGTGACTTTTAACCCTTCTAAAAGCTAAAAGCGAATCTCTTCTTATATCTCGAAAGGTTAATGTTCCTATCCATCCACCTATCTTCATGCATAATCAGCAATTAACTGAAGTCACCTCTCACAAACATTTGGGTTTACATATATCAAAAGACTGTACATGGCACGAACACATCGAATATATTAAAGAAAAGGCTTGGTTCCGAATTAACATTATGCGTAAATTCAAATTCTTACTGGATCGCAAATCTTTAGAAACTATTTATTTTTCTTTTATCAGGCCAATACTTGAATACGGAGATGTTGTTTGGGATAATTGCACTCAGCAAGAAAAACAAGATATAGAAAAAATCCAAATTGAAGCAGCCAGAATAGTTACTGGCACAACAAAATTAGTTTCAATTAATTCTTTATATGAGGAAACAGGCTGGGAAACCCTCGAAACGCGCCGAAAAAATCATAAGCTTACTCTCTTCTTCAAAATGATCAATGGCCTATCTCCTCAATACCTTTCAGATCTTGTTCCTGCAACTATTGACAGCTCCTCGAACTATAATTTACGTAATTCTAATAATATTCATCTAGTCAATGCACGTACTGCTCTTTTACTATAACTCTTTTCTTCCATCAGTAGTTCGTGACTGGAATAACATACCAGATGAACGTAGAAATGTAGACTCTGTGATAGCATTTAAGAATGTTCTCAGCCGTGACAAACCTATAGTTCCTAAACATTACCTTTTTGGAAATAGGAAAGAACAAATCCTTCACACACGCCTCAGAACAAATTGTAGTGTCTTAAACTATGATTTATACATGAAAAACATAATTGACTCTCCACTCTGTCTTTGCAACAATATTGAAACAGTAAAACATTTCTTTCTCGACTGTCCAAACTACAACAACCAAAGGATTACTTTGATGCAAACTGTTTCACGTTTCTGTACAATAACACTGGATACTCTGCTCTACGGTAATAGCACTCTCTCTCTACAGGCAAATAGTGACATATTTGAAGCAGTACAACTCTTTTTGAAACAAACTAACAGATTCTAGTCTAAGTACAAATACGTCACTGAAAGTGTCCCTCCAGTAATATAATGTGTAAATATGTTACTGGAAGCTTGGAGGCATACTATTATATTATATGTAGTTAATTTAAATTACTGGGCTGCATCCTGGAGCTCAATTCCCTTCCACCCAACCTCTTGCATTTCCAACCTCTATCTTTGTTATCTTCATGATATATTTCTTTTCTCCACATACTACCTCATCTTTTCTTAAATCCTCGTTACTATATTGCTACCACTTCATGTTTGAAATATTAAATGCCATGTATGTAGTACAATATATTTATGTCTTAGGGGATGAACTAAATAAGCTCTGGCTTTGGTTCTAATCCTATTTATAATGTTTGTAATTATTGTACATGTATGTATCAATTTGAGAAATAAATATGTTTAAACCAATGTGTGACGCTTGTATGACCCGAACGGAGTCGAGCCAAAACAACTTCTTTTCTAATGTTTCGAACAACTGATTGATGTTCACCAATGGTTGGTTTTATCTCAAGAAATTTTTTTTTCAATGCTGTTATTCTATGAAGTTTGCTATTGATCCAAGACATGTTTACTGATAGATGGCTTAAAATTAGAAAATGGAATCTTAAAAGAAGTTGGCTCCAATGAAAGCGATATGTTTTCTTGCTGATCTACCATCTCATTCCCTGGGACGCTTGATAAATGACTTGGAATCCAACAATTCCTTTATTTGCTAAAAGCTCGGTGACATTTTTCTAAAAGTTTCTGAATCTGTGAATTCTTTGAACTAGTATGATTCGTAGTTTTCAATACTAAAAGCGAGTCAGAAAATATAAATATAATGAACTTATTGTTAGTGTTTACAAATTCTAATGAAATCTAAAGCTAGATCAACTGCTTTGGCTTCAGCAGTGAAAATAAATGAATCGTCAGGCATACGTTGCGCATTATTATGGTTGCTTGATATGACAGCACAACCAACCTTTGAGTCTTCCTTTGACCCATCAGAATAAACTGTTGATAATTCTTATAATGATTTTGCAGCTTTCTGAAATCATCTTTTCATATGTGTGGATTTGATTTAGTTTTTCCCAGAGTGTAAATCGAAAGATATTTCAGGTTGTTTCACACACCAAGCTGGAATATTTGGTGTAAAATGTTTTTCAACATATTGTGTTTGGTATTGGCAGATTCTAACAGTGGTGAAATTCCGATACCAAATAATTTAATTGCTTTAAGTTACTTTTCATATAAATCAACATAATTTGGTGGGAATTTAAACTCAAGAGCAGGATTTTGTTTGTGTATTTGTTTGGTGCTTAACGACGCATCACCCCTTGTGCGTCATTAGCGTCAGACGGTATTAAATTAAACATGATTTGGATGTAAAAAGTAAAAAAATTCTAATAAATAGAATAAAAGGAATGATAATAATGAGTTTGTAAAATGATTCCAAGTTGCAAAACGATTGTTGACAGGAGAGACCACGTACAATATCTAACAGTTTCAAAGAGCTATTCAGATAACTGTACATGTACTTTAACTGAACAGAATACATTAAAGAATCTGTGTTCTAGTCTGATACAAATGTAAAACAAACACAATTTTTTAAAAAAAAGCGATTTGATTTTGCTAAAAAATATTTATTTGTCTTAAAAATGTCATAATACTATTAATATGTATATCTTGAAATTACTGTTTCATCTTATCAACATGCAAGCAAATATTTCTTACTTGTGCAAAATCGCCACACTCAAAAAGAAAGTGACATACAGTGAATGGTGCATCGCAACCAACACATTGTGGCTGCTCTTCACCAAGTAGTAAGTATGAATGTGTGACTCTTGTATGACTATAACAGATCCAAGCCAAAACAACTTCTTCTTTTCTAATGTTTTGAACAATTGATGTTCACTTATATTTGCTAAAAGTTCGTGACAGTTTTCTAAACGTTTCTGAATCTGTGGATTCGTTGAACTTAAATAATACATAGCTTTTCATACTGAAAGCGAGTCAGAAAATATAATAAATTTATTGGTAATGCCACGTTTAAAGCTAGATCAACTGCCTTTGCTTCGGCTGTGAAAATTGATGAAACATTCAGAATACGTTGCACATAATGCAACAGTTGTCTGATATAACAGCACAAACAGCCTTTGAGTCTTCTTTTGATCCATCTGTATAAACGTGTTGATAATCCTTAATAACAAGTCTGTATGTAGTAGGGATAAGTATATAACACACTTCTACTGCCTTGCGGTAGAAGCCGGCTTTTACAGCGACGTGGTAGAGTGTTTGCCTTTAGATACTGCTGCCCAGGTTCGATTCCCACCTCGGGAGGTTGGGATTTTTCTGCACCCTGTGACATTTGGTGGCCAGTATGTGGGGTCCACTGCTTGTGTTTCGGGCATCACTCAGGATGGAAATGTCCCGAAATTACAGCGTGGTTCCGAGTAGATTCGGGGACGAATCAATTTAAAGCAGGGAAATATGTAGTAGGGATAGGTATATAACACACTTCTACTGCCTTGCAGTGGAAGCCGGCTTTTACAGCGACGTGGTTGAGTTTTGCCTTTAGATCCTGCGTCCCAGGTTCGATTCCCCCTTCGGGCATGTGGGATTTTTCTGCACCCTGTGACATTTTATGTAGTAGGGATAGGTATATAACACACTTCTACTGCCTTGCGGTAGAAGCCGGCTTTTACAGCGACGTGGTAGAGTGTTTGCCTTTTAATCCTGCGGCCCAGGTTCGATTTCCACCTCGGGTGGTTGGGATTTTTCTGCACCCTGTGACATTTGGTGGCCAGTATGTGGGGTCCACGGCTTATGTTTCGGGCATCACTCAGCAGGAAATGTCCCAGAATTACAGCGTGGTTCCGAGTAGATTCGGGGACGAATCAATTTAAGGTAGTGCGGGACCCATGTCAAAAGATAACCTTACTTTTACTTAAAAGTAAGAGTGTAAGAGTTATCGTTCCTGAATCTTGTTTTTAAAAGAGAATACTTATTTGTAAGACGGTAGATATTATTCTCCCCTGACAACTCTTTGATGCTTGAAACGTAATTCTGTAAGTATTTTGCTTTCACGAAAAGAAGGAATGCGAGTATTAGCTTTTAAAAACATAACCCAGAGTATGAAGTCATTCAGTATTTTGATGGTTAAAAGTTGCGGACCGTATAAATATACATACTATATACATGTCTCGGTTGCTATTTCTGCATGCTGCCACTAACCTAAGACCCACCCCCACCCCAAAAAAGGGGGGGGGATTGTAGACGTGCACATGCCTTGTATGTGACATTCTCATGTTTTAGGTCCCATGGAGGTACATGGTCACTAATGTTTTATGGAGAAATGACGTAACTATTTCAATTACCTTATCACACCGGATAGGCAGCAATAAAAACAGTCTAAACAATCGATGAATGCTGATAACAAATTGCTAGAAACAGTGTTTGTGATTCCCATTTGTTGCCTATCGGTCTACAAACAACAATCCAAAATTCTGTTACTTACAATATTTAACTACGTTCGTCGATAGCATTAACGTTTTCGATTGCCGCCTATCTAGTGTGTTTTTTATATACTGAAGACGTAGCCAAAACAATCTGATACAAGGGCTAGGAGTTATTTCATGTTTCTGTTGAAAAAAAATATTTTTGTTTCGTTGCATGTTTCATGATGATAAAATGGACATTTCTGCATACATTTTAATAAAATTAATTGGAACTGCATGTGCCTGAAAGGAAGATATATGATAACATAACATTCTTTTCTGTATATTAACGGTTGGCAAGCATGGTACAGATGCGCGGATCCAGGAATTTTCATCAGGGGAAGGGGAGGGTCCAGGTCAGTTTGACAAAAAGCTCTGACAACGATTTTTTTAGTCCTCAGCTTATTTTACAGAAGTCAAATGGTCAAGGAGATCTAGCGATAAGGCGTATATTTTCCCTAGTTGACATGAGTACAAAACCTAAATTTTCAAATTGCCCTAATATTTTTAAAATTGGACTGTTTCGGTAGTAAAATATGCATAGAAAGCATCAAAATAGGTTTCAAAGCGATCCATTATTTACAAAGCCGTGAAAACGTGCGCCTTCTACTCTTACCCCTCATTTTACGTCTTTAGACTGGGTGCCGTTTAGACGATAGTTTTAGTAAATCCTTTGCAGGTTTTCAAAAAGTGAAAGTGCTAAAATATTAAGGATATAAGTGCCCTTCATTTCCAAAACTTTGCGGTATTCCTTCTGCGCATGCATACGAAATATACTTACAAATTGTGACGTTTGTCATTAAAAAGATGAAACTGGCGTCTTTCAGTTTGTTTTTAGATGCTTTCCCCCCCTAGACCCAAGATGCCCTTTTGACAATTAAATGTCGCTATACAAATATATAACATATGTAAATGGCGTCTTGGGTCTAGGGGGGAAAGGGGTTGTATAAGCGAAAGAAGACATGAAATATCTGACATAAATAAGCCACTGTGCAAAATGGTCGTTTTTATTGTACATCAACTGTATAAATAATTTTACTGTACATAGCGTGATTCCCTGTTTAACGGTCTAATTCCCATATATGTTACTGAATAACAAGCACAGTTGATGATCGAAATAAATTCTCATTCAATAAGAAGTAGAGTTATTACATGCATGAAGGAAACCCCGTTTTAAATATACTAATTTGGGGCAATGGTGCATCGACGGCTCGTCTATATATGTTTGTTGAATGTGCCTAGTTTCTCCAGTCGTTATTTCAACAAAATAAAACGAACGTCTCGTTTAGGGAGATTGCTCGCCTTATCGCTAGAAATTCTTTCAAAGAAATCTATCGTTTTTCAAGGCTTCAGGTGGGGTCCAATTTTTTCCAGGGGGTCCAACTTTTTCCAGGGGGTGTCCAATTGCTTATTCCCTATAGAAACCCATATAATTTGTGATTTTCCAGAGGGGGTCCGGACCCCCTGCCCCCCCCTCTGGGTCCGCACTTGGTGCAGCCCTCACAGCTTCATGGTTTAGGCTACAATACATTATCCCATTTGGGCTTTCAATCGCTGACAATTGTACATTTTATTTAATAATGTGTCATATTTTGTTTGATCGTTGACCAATCACTGACCGCGGGCTTTATTTCCGATATAACATGACTGCAGAGGGCTTAATTGACATTTCAACCTGCTCACGGATATCCTCTGCGAGTTAAGATACCGTCGCTTATGCTTTATTGAGAAATGACCAAAATATTCAATTATCATAAGATACGCTACTTTATTACATCGGATAGGCGACAATCGAGAAGGCTCTGAACAATCGATGAACGTGTATCGCAAATCGCTAGAATTTACCATTTGTCGCTAGTCAGGCAAACAAACTGCAATCCAAAAAGTCTGTTTCTGACGGTATTTGATCTACGTTCGTCGAAACCATCAACGTTTTCGATTGCCACCTATCCGGGATGTGTATTGATACAATGAATACGTAACCAAAACAATCTGAAACAAGAGCTAGGAGTTATCTACATTTTTCAGTCATGTTTCTGTTGAAAAAAAGTTTGTTTCCACACCGGATAGTGAGCAATCGAAAACACTCTTAACCATTGACGAACGCGGATCAAAACTCGCTAGAAACAGTGTTTTGATTGCAAAGTGTCGCCTGTTCGATGAGTGATGGTAATAAAAAAAACTATGATTCTAACTATTTTTGGTCTATAATCGTCGATAGTATTGATGTTTTCGATTGCGCCTATAAGGTGTGGTTTTGTTGTATGCTTCACGATGTTACAGTGGACATTTTTTTTTTTGGAAATGCTTTTGCTTGAAAGGAAAGTATTCTAGAACTTTTTGGATACTGTAAAGGCGGCACCTCATGCTACTTTAGACATAGGTAAAATCTGAAAATGAGGCGTTATAACTACATTCGAAAGTGTTTGTTTATCGTTTAACATTAGTATAGAGGCAAACAGTGTGGACCCAGATCAGACTGCTCTAGGTGAGCAGTCTGCTCTAGATCTACACTGTTTGTTCAAGAGGCTTCATAATATTTCAATAGACGATAAAACATACGATTGTGTTGAAATATACGCCTTAAGGGTTAATAAATGTGGGTTCAGTGCATTAACGGACAGGACTTTCATGAAATGCACGCAGGCCTGCGCAGCTCAAGCAACTTTTAAACGCTAAACCAATGGATAGAACCTGATTTCCATTCTTGAGCAGTTGAAATAACCGAACCACGCCCAGATATGAAAATTAAAGTTGCCACCTTTACAGTACCCAAAAAGTCCTATAATATATAACAATGACTATATAACATTCCTTTCTGTATATTAACGTTTGTTAAGCCCTTGTGTGAAAATGTGTTGCAGGCCTCACCGCCGTGTGGTTCTGGTTGCAACACATCACATTCAGGCTTGCCAAACATTAATACAAGGAAAAGAATGTTTTATCCTCTTATTGCATATTTGTAAGTTTATTCTTTAAATGACATTTAGATCTATGCATCAGGAATAAAGCTATAATTTTTAGCTTTTATCTACATAAATCCTACGTGTAAGAAAGCATCAAAGTATTAAGACATGCTATAGCCATGCTTTAATGAGAATCATAATGCAATGTACTGGGTCACATATGCTAGGTCAAAATCTTTTTTGTCATTTTCTACGCCCATTTGTCAGTGCTTAATCAATAATAGCTATGTCTCCGCCCAGTGATATAAATAGGGCGTAGACAAACAAAAACATTGGTTGAAAGGGGAGACAAAACTTATTGTAGTCTTTATTTTTTTCAGGTTTTTTCAGAAAAGTCACCAAAACAAAAAAACGAGCACGGTGACACATATTTTTTATTCAATCATTAGATTCTTCATGAAAATATCTTTGTAAAAATATGTTTTTGTTGTTCCAGTTACATTCTCTGATATGTTTATTTTGAATATTAATGTTTTTTTTTGGCATTTATTCGTTTGACTTAATTAGGATTTTGCTTAATAAATTGTGTAAATACATGTTATTTCACTAATTTTTGTTTTTATTTATATCTCTGGTGTGAGCAGTACTTGTTCTGAAAAAAAAACTGTATTGCGTTTCTTGTTTATTTGTTAACAAAATCTGTGTTTGTTTATTTCAAAAACCTGCGATTTTGCAGTTTTTGACATCAAATAACTTTTTAAAAAGAACGGTGAGGTATTGTTTTTTTGTCTTAGATTATAAGTCTACGTCTATATTATAATATATTTAAAGATAAAACACTTTTGGACATATGCCGGTGAGTCCGGTACTACCTTAACAGGGAAATATGTAGTAGGGATAGGTATATAACACACTTCTACTGCCTTGCGGTAGAAGCCGGCTTTTACAGCGACGTGGTAGAGTGTTTGCCTGTAGATCCTGCGGCCCAGGTTTGATTCCCACCTCGGGCGGTTGGGATTTTTGTGCACTCTGTGACATGTAACTAAGCTTTCTGGGGTCATATTTTAATTTGAGTGGACTAATATCGGTTTTTACAGGTTTATTCAAACATCAAGCTGGAATGTTTGGTGTAAAATGCCGGGCCCCGTAGCGCAGTCGGTAACGTGTCTGGCTACAGATGCGTGTCTGACTGCAGATCCAGGGGTCGCGAGTTCGATCCCGGTCCGGTCCCATACTTTCGTGGAGATTGATCATGAAATGATTTCTAAGGTCATTCTCCTCCTTCCGCTGATTCATTCAAGAAGGGTTGTTGTCAGTTACAAGCGAAAGTATGTGCACGAATTACTGGTTAACCGCTTGTACAAGCCTGCCCAGGAAAAAGTGTGGTTAGGTGAACTGACCGTCCCGCAATGACCATAGCTGTTGACTTGGGACGTAAAGCATCAAAAACAAACAAACAAACAAACTTTTCAATATGTTGTGGCTTGATATTTGCAGATTCCTAAAGTTGTGAAACTCTGATGCCAAATAGATTAACAACTAAGTTTTCTGTTCATATAAATCAACATATTTTGGTGGGGATGAACCTCATAAGCAGGATTTGATGGGTTAGCAGCAAGACTTACAGCATATTGCAGAGAGTTTCTTTCTGCGCGAATATAATGATGGTTTATCTGCTTACATGTATAGACTAGCAACAGTGGAAGATCTAAACGCTCCTAAAGCTACTCTAAGTCCTTGATTATGTATAGGATCAAGCATTTGGGGATATGATTTTCTTGTAGGTCCATATATAATACAGCCATAGTCTAATTTCGAACTGACCGATAAAGCTTGAGAAGTGTAGTTTGGTCTTCACCACAAGAAGTATGAGAAAGAAATTTTAAAATGTTCAACTCTTTCAAACATTAAGCTTTGAGATATTTAATGTGGAATATAAAACTTAGTTTTCAATCAAAAAGAGTGCCTATGGATTTAGATTCCTCAACAACTGGAATAAGTGATCCGTATAATTGTAAAACAGGATCATCGTGTTTCGTGCTGCTTACGCAACTATAAAAAATTGTTTTTTATTTTGAAGATTTAATACCATTGTATGTTGCTCAATTTTCTATCTTGTTAAAATTTTGTGGCAGTTGACGTTGAATCGTCCCCTTGCTACTTTAACGCTAACAAATACAAATGCCATCAACATATAACGAGCAAACGGTAAGATTCCTTAAGCATTTTACAATAACATTAATTTTAACACTAACTCGAATTCCGAGTGTCTGGAGCATTGCCTGGCAAAACCAAAGTCAAGGCAAATTCATTGAATTAATCATATCCCACGAAAAAGGGTAACTTTAGCGAAACGCATAAATAAATAATAAAAAAGTCCCATTTCTCCACCACTAAGTTCACCTTGGGTATCATACAGATCATAATTAAAAGCATGTCAACTATTTTAGTGCCTAGTTCAATAAAATGTATACTTATCTGTAAAAATTCAATATCTGACTTTTCAACCCGACCCTGGTCATGGGTGAGTGTAAGGTCAAAGTTTTTGCTTCTGTGTTGGTCTAATTTTCTTTCCCTTTTAGTTGATATGCAAAATGACAACATCTAGAAAAGCTAGAAATGATGTTTATGAAACACTATGCACCCAACCATTTGCTTGTCAAGAAGGTTTATAATACAAGGGGTACATCTTCAGTTTTAAGCATCTAGCTATACTACTCATCATTCTCTATCTAATTTGAACCAAAATAAACACAATTTCAACCAGTAATCAGCTGACAAAGTTTGAAGCTACTAGCTATAAAATGTTTTGAGATACATGTATCTTGATTGAAGTTTCCAAAGCCCAAATGTACAAAGAGCAATCACTTCAAAAAATAAAATAACTTTCACCAGGTAATCTACTCATCATCTTCTACCAACTGACCATGTTTGACGCTGCTAGCAATAATGATTTTGACATATCTTGATTACAAGTTTCCAATGCCCAAATTTGCAAAGGGCAATAACTCAATAAAAGTACATTTTTTTTGTTTTAACCAGGTAATCTTCCCATCATCTTCTGTCAACTGATCATGTTTGAAGCTGCTAGCTTTAATAATTTATTTTCGAGATATCTTGATAACAGGTTTTCAATTCCCAAATGTGCAAAGGGCAATAACTCGAAAAATAAAACAACTTTCATTTTAAATTTTCACCAGGTTATTTCCTCATAACCTTCTATCAGCTGACCAAGTTTGAGGCTATTTGCTGTACTAGTTTTTGAGATATCTTGATTACAAGTTTTCAATGCCAAAATTTGTAGAGGGTAAAAACGCAAAAAAAATAGCTTATTCTAAATTAATACCAGGTCATCTACTCATTGCCATTATCCTCTATCAGCTACCCAAGTTTGAAGCAACTTGCTATAATAGTTTTTGAGATATGTGACCAGCCATGAGATTTTGGGTCCAAATTAGGTACCTGGTCGAAATTGAGATATCGATATGTTCTGATACCTATTTGTCTCTGGAGTATACATGCGAAATTTTAGTTCGATATCTTAAGCGGTTTCTGAGAAATAGGCAATAGTTCATAGGTCCCTACGTCACAGAATTGAGAGTTTTGAGAGTTTTGAGAGTTTTTATTCATTGACCAAAACCCCTAACCGGGTTACAAGTCAAAACATACTAACAAATAAACATTTGAGGAAAGTTTAAAACATGATTACGAAAATCAGCATAATCTCCTCAGTAGGTATTCATGTCTACTTGAAGCAAACACAGTGAGACCACCAAGCAATTTAACACCACTTTTGATGAGAATAGACAGGCCTCCAGATGAGAGATTGGAATATTATTTTCTTTATTTCTCATCCAAAAAATATGGTGTGTGTACTCAAAAGAACCGTCTCAATGAGACGGTCCCCCTGAGCACCCCAAACCCATATTCAAATTAATGGGTAAGAAAATTAAAAGTTTACGCAAATAAAATTTCTTTATCTGGATCTATGAAAAGCAATACAAAACATATGGTGTGGGTACTCAAAAGAACCGTCTCAATGAGACGGTCCCCTTCAGCACCCAAAACGTATGTTTAAATTAACGGATAAGAAATATATTTAAAAGTTTACGCAAATAAAACAGCCAGGCCTCCAGATAAGAGTGCGTATTGGAATAGTATTTACTTTATTTCTCATCCTAAACATATGGTGTGGGTACTCAAAAGAACCGTCTCAATGAGACGGTCCCCTTGAGCACCCAAAATACATGTTCAAATTAATGGGTAAGAAAACAATTAAAAGTTTACGCAAATAAAATTTCCTCATCTGG
Organism: Loripinus fragilis; assembly: GCA_964019695.1. Classification (NCBI taxonomy): domain Eukaryota; kingdom Metazoa; phylum Mollusca; class Bivalvia; order Lucinida; family Lucinidae; genus Loripinus; species Loripinus fragilis. The sequence goes on from OZ026525.1 coordinate 40,724,311, forward strand.
ATCTATGAATAGCAATACAAAACATATGGTGTGGGTACTCAAAAGAACCGTCTCAATGAGACGGTCCCCTTTAGCACCCAAAACACATGTTTGAATTAATGGATAAGAAATTAATTAAAAGTTGTATATAAAGTGTTTGCGACGTCAACGCTAATTTTCTGATAGACAACTTGGCGAGTTTGTTTCAGGATGTTTGAAACGAATTGATTATTAGTTTGGGAAAGTTTATTTCACTTCAGAAGATCTCGATTAGAACATTTTCGTATCATAACTTTATTTGTTTGTTTTGATTCTTTACGTCCCATCAACAATCTTTCAGTTATAAAGGGACGGGTCTTCCTGGGTTGAATTAGTACTAAGCTAGAATTAATGTTCCTGCTCAAGGACACAACGCAGTGACGCCGGTGAGGCTCGAACCCGCGGCCCTTCGGTCTCGAGTCAAGCACTCTACATTGTACCACTGAGCCACTGCGCTCCCTCGTATCATAACGTGAGCGGATAAATCGTCACCATTATTATTTTAAAAATATAAATGCATTTCGTCATGCGGCTAATTTCTTAAAAGTTCGAACACTAATCCAGGGTTCGAAAATTTTGAAATTAAAATTCAGATAATATTGCTACAGTATGAAATGTTAGAATGTGCTCTTTATCATAATGAAATTGGTAAATTTATGCAAATCAGAAATAATTTTATCCAATTGTATGCGCAACATCATGAAGCGTACAACGAAACCACACCGGATAGGCGGCAATCGAAAACGTCAATATAATCGACGAACGTTTTCCGACTGGCGACAGATGGCAATCGAAAACACTGGTTGTAGCGATTTCTGATCCGCGATCGTCCAGTGTAAAGAGCGTTTTCGATTGCCGCCTATCCGGAGTGGAAACAATTTTATTTTTTTGACAGAAACATGAAAAATGTAAATTATTCCAAGTAGCCCTTGTTTCAGATTATTTTGACTACGTATTCAATTGCTTCAATAAACACTTAGGATAGTCGGCAATCGAAAACGTGAAAACTATCGACGAACCAAATGCACTTAGCTTTCATGATCAATCTCCACGAAAGTTATGGACTGGACCGGGATCGAACTCGCGACCCCTGGATCTGCAGTTAGATACGCATCTGTAGCCAGACAAGTTACCAACTGCGCTACATTTACGCGGACCGGTTAATACGAGACAGTGAGGCGAACTAAATGCGTTTCGCAAAAAAGAGAGATAAAAAACAAAGGTATTCCATGAATACTTTTTGATAGAATCGTAAAATTTGTGCAATAAGGAATCAAGCCTTGCGTCAGATGGTAACTAGAGGGAAAAGTCAGCCAAACAAGATGTTTTACGGCTGTGAAATTCGGCACAGTTACCGAAATTTTGTCGTCCGCTGTCAAACAATTAGCTAATTAAATATAATGCAATTGCACAAGCGTGCCATGGGTGCTACTATATCACTTAAATTACAACATTCGGGAAAGTCCTTCACAATTCGAGAATCGAATCATGCCTCAGGTATATATAAGGAGCATTACGCGTAGTATAATGTACCAAATAGCTCCATTTTGTTAGCCGGAACTGGCGTATGGAAAATTAGTTCTATGGCATGTGGATTCAGCCCTATCGAAATCGATTATTCTGATTATCCGAAAAGTTTAATCAGCAGAATAAATGAAGTTTATGGATTTTCCGTAAAATATCGCTATAATTGCGACATTTTATTGAAAAACATGAACTTAATTTATAACCGTTTGTTTTGCTGCGACCACACTTGTTATTGCGTTTACATGTTTTCTTTGACGTCAGCGTCATGTCAATTTGGGCAAACTTTACGTGTTATGTCTGAACGTATTTTCTCCATTACGAATCACCTACTATGTAGTCATTACTTACCAAAGTATACTGAACGCATTTCCGCCTAAAAATATTAATGAAATAAGTTTTACTTCATCTACTATATTTCTCTAAGGCTGAAGTATATTCGTATATTGTCAGCGTTATCAGAGAGGATTAAAGATGGCTTTGTACGACATTATATGAAGTAAAAAAATGGCATTGTAAACTGTGTATCAGTCTTATGAAACTCAGCAAGAACGCATCCATATTAAATATTCCGAACATAATGAATCAAGCCGCTTTTCATTCTCTTACCTTTCAGCTTTTTTGTTTGCTATCAGCTGTAGAGCACTGTCAATTGCAAGAGCCTGGTGGAAACTAATAGAGCAACCACAGCGCAAGGTGATATCTTTGCAATACCTGATACATGTACTTGTTATTGGTTCGTATTACTGAAATATTTAGGAATTAGATACAATATTTATCCACTTCCTTTAACTCTTTACTTACTAGTGTCGTCTGTTGATAACCTTTGCAAACAGCTTGGACCCAGATCAGGCCCGACGTTTTGTCGGGCCTGATCTGGATCCAAACTGTTTGACACTCTGATGGTCTTCCTGAAATAATTTTTCGAAAATTTTGATTTTGAAAACCATCAGCAGACGACAAAAACGTATGAAAAATTACCCAATATGCAAGGAGTTAACCATGATTGCACGATGACTTGAACAATTTTGGGAAAGTTCATGGGACAAGGGGGCATATCGCACAATAGTTAAGTCACGTTCAAAACCTGTATGCAGTTATACTTTGATGAGCTAAAGGTCTCAAATTTTCTCTTGGGGTTATTTGCTTCCATACTTTGCATGCTTACGAGAGCAGTGAAGACTAGCGAGACCGTGCACTTGTGGACGTGTATACTCGACTGAGCCTTCGTTTACCACCTCCTCTCCTATGAGCACCAAAATCTCGTGTAATGGGTCTAAGAAAATACTTACACTTTAATTGTTTAAAATATAATGAAAACCAAAGGTATCTTTACATCGAGTGTGTTGAAAACATCAGAATGTTCATGAGTGCGCATCATACGACTTTAATGGAGCTGAACCCACATGCTACTGAACTAATTATCCATACTCCAGTTCCGGCTACAAAATGGAGCTGTTTGGTACATAGTACTACGCGTAATGCTCCTTATATACACCCGAACCATGATTCGATTCTCGAATTATGGCGGACTTTCTCGAATGATTGATCGAAATATTGTTTAAAGTTCAAATAAGCCCGGATTATCTTACGAGTTACACAAGTTAGAGTGGTGTCTGTACGTCCAAACCTCTTTTGCAAACTTAAAAGTGCTTTCAATGGAAATCCCCATTGCAAATTGTTTGCCATATTTCGGAAATATTTATCAGATGTTTTTTCACATACTTTCGACAAATGCCAAAACGAATCACTGATTAAAAAAATAAATGTGATCAGATATAAAGCATTTAGAAAGGACTAACGTGCACTATTGTTTTAATTCAAAGGGAGACAAATTCGACATGGGGTAACTTTAACATACTGGCCTAAACTTACCCAGAATTCAGGCAGTATTTTATGCACAATCGATGAACCTTAAAATAGAGCATTCAAATCCTCAGTGTGAGAAAATGCTGATTTTGTGTTTTATAATAAAAGTACATGTAACTCGAAAAAGGATTAAACCATGTTAGCCTAGCGTCCTTTTTATGGGACATCCGCAAATACTCTAGAACCAGATCAGGTTCTACACTGTTTGCTCAGAGAATGTACTCTTACAGTTTGAATGAAATTAAAACTTACTACCCAGCAAATCGATTTGTCCAAATGATAATGCAGGGAAAGTCCATTTGGCATAAATGGTTAACTTAAATTAGTCTATTTTTCGTGAATTGTGCTAGGGCAAGTGTTGAAAACTAGTTGCAATACTATAGTATCACCTTTACGCTCAACATTTGTTGTTATCTAGAAGTATTAATGTACCACGACCTTACCTTTGATTAATTATCTTTCAAAAGATTGATGCATAATACGTAAAATGAGCCAATCGTGCTGGAACATGTGTGTTTATCAAAGCGTTTATATACTGACGTCAACTAAAAACGCCTCACTCATTATCACTGATTTCTTAGCGATGATATATACAAATGAACAGCCACGTACTGCTTCTTTGTGTAGAGGTTGGGTGATGTTGGAAAATGACTTTAATTAGATATGCAGGTGACGCGTTATTCCGATGACGTCATGCAGGCCCAACGTACACATGACGGCATTGTGAATAGATCCCGTATGATTTCAATTTGAATTTGCACCCAGTTTGTGCCGTTAATGTTTTGCTAATCAATGAACAAAAGTTGGATCATTTTTACAAACAGTTGTGCTTGCGAGTGATAACTTTCTGAAATTATAACGTCATATAAGATGCATATGCTTCAACTTTTTTTAACTTAACTGAGCCGACGGCTCATGATTGAACTAATAGTATGCCAATGATTTGTGCGTCCGTCATACGTAGTTTATCTGTCTACATTTTTAAAAATCTGCTCTGCAACCACTTGGCAGACTTCTAAAGATGAGGGAGCGAAAGGTTGTCCAAATGGTTCGGATCAATGCTACAATGATACAGTAGCCGCCACGCCCATTTTGATAAATGAGCCGCGGCATGAGATTTCCAACAATGTGGTATGTGCGACCAGCAAAGGCTCAGACCAGCCTGCGCATACGCGCAGTCTGATCAGAGCCTTTGCTCGTCGTTTGACTATTCTACGAGTGTTAAGCTACTGACTGAACATTATTTGGAGGCTGCACAGGCTCGCCTGAGTCTACACTTGTCAAATGCCACATTGTTGGAAATCACATGTCACGGCTCAAATACCATTTAAACCCATGTCCAGAACCAGAAGGATATGTAGCATCCTAGGATGACGCTGATCTCCTTAATGTGGTGGTCAAATTTGCGTCCAAATTCATGTATAAAAACTTAAATGAGGCTCCATGGTTTGGTCTCCAGTGTATGTTAGTGGTATTTCCTAATCATGCTCACTTACTTTTGGAAAACAATAAAATAAAAACGGTTGAAACTAAAACCATGTTACTCTTATCACGCTGCCATGGGTTGTTCTCTAGTGTATGATTGTTGTATTTCCTGATCATACTAAATTACTTTTTGGAAAACGAATACAAACGGTTGAAACTAAAGTCATTTTACTCTCCTCACGCTGCCATCGGTTGGTCTCCAGTGTATGATTGTGGTATTTCCTGATCATACTAACTTACCTTTTGGAAAACAAATAAAAATGGTTGAAACTAAAGCCATTTTACTCTCTTAGGAGCTTATAATACTACCTTTTGAACAATTAGCTAGGTCGCTCATATTGGATTCCCCTTAATATATTAAAGTAAATTATTATCAAAAACCATTTTGATGAACTTATCTCAAATTTATTATGAATACATGTAGAAGGAAAATCCACCCAAATAACGGGAACCAGCGTGCAGACAATATGTACGCTGCTTTTTTATTGCTGAAAGTCCAGATATATTGGTGCATATATATGGGGCCATTGTACATGTACACATACGCACCTGCGTAATGAAACACTGCAAACATGCAAGACAGAAAGGGATATAACCTGATAAATACGTTCCTATACCATAAGAGTAAACAATTTGCTCCCTCTGAGAGCAGATAATTTCTGTTACGGTACTACATGTAGTTGCCTAGATAAACAGGACAGACCAATATCAGACTGGTCAGTTTCATCCCTGTTTGCTATTCTGACAAACAATTTGTGAATTCCAGCCCTTACTACCATCACTTTATTTAAGAACACTGTAGTCTTCATTCTGTAAAGGGGAGTAATTGGGAAAACACTGTTTGTTTCAGTAGTCTCTTGCTGCAGCTCATCGGTCTTTAAACGTTGGTTATACAGTCAAATGTCGTAAATTCGAAATTCTCTGGACTAGGTGCTTTATTTCGAATTATCAATAGTTCGGATAATAGGGTGGTAGACATAAAAATAAGTAACCCCCAAAATTGATATCACAAGTATATTCTATCTATTATAAGTTTTGCGCGCGTAAATGAAAGTCGCAAAGAGACGTTTCTTTTACGCACCCAGAAGATATAGATAGCTATTACAATAGATCATCAATAAGCCGTTATAATCCAGTGTGTTTCCAATTTATTTCGAACCAGGGTGTATTTCGAAAAATAGGTCGAATTTTCGAGGTTTTACTGTAGTGTATGCAACAGAAAGAAGAGAGTTTAGGATCGAACACCCCTTTAAAACATTTAAGCCCAATGGAATTTCCCTCGCTTATATATTGTACATGTACCTGTCTATTTCTTTTTAAGAGGTGATAGGTGGCATTTTTCATTTTTAATCGTTTAATATAAAAATCAGTAAACAAACAGTGGAAATTCTGATCAGACGCCGCAGGATGCGGCGTCTGATCTGCATCTGCACTATTTGCCCATGTCACACAAAAATAACACTAGGCTTATAAGTGATAAAGTGGGGATATCAGACACATGTCTGATTTTAAAGACATATGCGGCTAATTTTCAAGGGATTCGGCTCATCACTGCTTTCAAATACGCTTATATCATGTATATCATATCAATGTTCCGACATTTTCTTAACAAAATATAGTAATTAAAGTATGGCCCAAATGTCTATTGACCTTTTATCAGAACTGATCGTTTCAGTACCAAAGACAGATAAATGTAGCTCAGACGAAATCAAACAATGTACACAATTACCTAGGTAACAAATACGAACGTGGCCGAGTCTCTTCTATTTGTACTGTTATTTAAAGCCGCACACGACCTGATATTGTGGTCTAGTGGTTAGCATGTCTGGCTTCGAAACCAGAGACCCTGGATCGAATGGCATCATCAAAACGACAAAATAGTCATTCCTGCACTTTCATTTATATTGAATTATGCATGAAACCTATCTGGACGTGGTAAAATGTGGCCCTCCTGAGAGAGAATTAGTTTGGTTACTTCAGATTTTTATTTTTTTCTGAGAGGTATTATAATCGTCCATTAAATAAAAATAAATTCTTAAGATTTCAAACATCAGATTTTTTAATATATGATTTATTCTAAAAAACAATCCAATTTTCGACGAATTGTTAAAATATATCATGCATTATCTTGTCACACCTCGGGACAACAAATAAACTTGCACACTTTCTGATGGTTTGAGGTCATGGGCAATACTTGATTAAAGTTAATATAAAGAAGACAACAATTTTAGCTCGATATTTAGGACTAATGTAATTCTTTTATCTGTTCAGAAAATTGGTCAAATGGTGAAAACTTCCATATGAGATTATGAAAAAATAAGCACAGTGGCATATCCTTTTTATTTCATAAATGGATAGCCCATGCATAAAACAAACTGTATGCAAAGTATTGGACATATTTCAACATGGGAAATATTTAGTAGCATACATGTATGTCCTTAAGTTACGTAAGAATCTAACACATGTATCTGGAGTAAAACACTTGTAAATGATATGACAACAACATCTATGCAGTTGTTCGTTCGTGCAGCTTCGTCAAGGATTGTCAGTAGAATACAAAGCATTAAAACATATGGCATCTTCGTCGCCATATCAGACACGTTGGCATTTGCAGCCAGATCTTAAGTAACGTGAGAATCTTACACAAATATCTGGAGGAAAGCACTTAATATGATCACAGCACTTCTTATGCAGTTGTTTTTTCGCATATTTAGATAAACGTGTTATACGTGTAGATTCTACACTGCTGTTGTCAAGGATTGCCAGTAGAACACAAAATATCAACATATATGACAAACTCTTCGTCAGCATTGTGGAATAATTGCTGAAACGATAAAAAGAAAAGTCCAGTTTGCACATGTTAACTCGCTAAATAATATCATAATCAGCGTCAATGAAAAGTTACCAGTAAACCGCATACACTAAACATAGGACAATATTTAGTTCATTCTAAATGAAGAACTACGGAAACTTCGGCACTCAATTTTATTGCATAGAGCCCCATGCATCACCTCTATAGAAACAGGTATCCATTACATCCGATTGCATTATACCCATACCTTGACGTACCCCAGTAGTTTACATTGCATTGTATAGAAAAAAATGAAAGTCTTGGTGCTACCTTTAAGTTTGATTCTCATATTTGGTTTTTAATGGAATAATTCAAGTCATTTTGGTGGCGTGTTAAAGGAAAACGTCTAGGGCATGTACTGGCATGTTCTCTTCTGAAAATGATGATTTCAATTTGTTAAAAACTTCGAAAAACACAAAAAGCACGTGCATCACGTGCACCATAGTCCCAGGGCTCGTGGAACTGTTTTACCTCTCTAAACCAGTATTTCGTTGACCAGAAACATCTACGTAAAAGTAGCAATTGAGCTGTAATATGTATTTTCCAAAATATCGACATTTAGATACTGGTAAAATTTCACTGATGCAACCACGCAACTATCAATTTAGCAATATTCTCCAATGGAACATCTCACAAGAATACTGGACCACGTAGCGTAGTCAGTAACGTGTCTGGCAACAGATGCGAGTCTGACTGCAGATCCAGGGGTCGTGAGTTTGATCAAGGCCCGATCCCATACTTCCGTGGAGATTGATTATAATATAATTTCTACGGCCATTCTCCTTCCTTCCGCTGAATCATTAAAGAAGGATTGTTATCAGTTACAAGCGAAAGTACGTGCACATAGTACTAGTTGACTGCTTTTCCATGTTTGCCTAGGAAAAAGTGTGGTTAGGTAAATTGACCGTCCCGCCATGACCATAGCTGTTGACTGGGGACGTAAAGTAACAAAACAAATAAAAACTAGAAATTGTGTTTATGAAACACTATGATCCTAACCATTAGATTGTCCACCATCCTGTTCACCAGGTAATCTATTCACCATCCTCCTTCAGCTGACCAAATCTGAGGCTTCTAGCTTTAATAGCTTTCGAGATATCTTTATTGGAGGTTTTCGATGTCAGAATTTGCAAACGGCATTAGTTTAAAAAATGCTAAGGCAATAACTAAATAAAGAGAATTTTTTTTCTAATTTTCACCAGGTAATTTACTTATTACCCTCTATCAGCTGTCTAAATTTGGAGCTCCTATAGTGCTACCACGATATTTTGACCATGTTTACATTTTAGTGTTTGTAAACATTGAAATCTAAACATTGGAACTGTTTACCTGTAACGGGTGGCTGCACACACTAAGGCTTTAAGTGGGTATTTTGAATTTGACTGGTAATCATCATGGATAGCTCAGTAGGTAACGACTCGGAGAACAGAGCATCAATATGTATATTTTTAGTTTAGTAAGGGGGGGGGGGGGTTCGAGTCCCCGTAAATGAATTATTTTTTTCGCTCTTTATCTTTTATTCTTCACTGTGTAATATTATGTTTATTGTATCTTTATCTATATTTTTAATCATATTTGCATAATAATTCATCCACTTGTGCCAAGTGTTCCTTAAATTGCTCATCAGCAAACAAGAACACCCAGGTGAGATTCCACAGAATATGGCATGTCATCAGGGTCTTCACGGTTTGCTTTTACAAACGCGATACTCGACAACCATAGTAATTTGGTCACAATGAGCAGCAAACAGATCCAACCTGGTGCAAGTGTTATGGCTTTGAGGCTCAAGATGGCATAAATGGTTAATAACATACATGATAAATTGTGGAAAAATATTGGTGTTTCCTGTAAACCAAACACAATTTCACAAACATATAATATGGGTCCAGTCCCTAGAAAATCTGTCTTTGGGGTTACCATTAAGCATGCTATAACCAGCCAACTCAGCTACAGAGTAGCTAGAATAGCGAAATGTATTCCCCTTTTAAAAAAGATTTTAATGCGTGTAAGCACGTTTAACATGCTTGTATCAAAAAGGTCGTGAGCAAAAAGGCGCGCGCAAGTGAATTGTAATCACATTCAAAATAAAAATGATATGAAAAAAATACCCTTGTATGAGGATCGAACCATCAACCTTACGGATAACGGTTTAGTGGCCTATCCACTACACTAGGAAAACGCACGAACAAACGTTAAGATATTTTGCTCTTTATTTGCATTAAAATACCTGTATATTTCTATAAATAGTTATCTAAAAATATCTTTGTTATTGGTAAATATTTACAATAATGCAGACTGTCAACAAAGGCAGAATATTGCTGTATAGTCTGTCAAAATTGACCTCAGACTGATTAATTTTCGCCAGAATCTTCGTGATATTCGTGCGTTTTCGTGGAGTACTCCGACCTTGGTCACGCTTTTACAGAGAATTATGAAGAAATGTCAATTCGTTAATGCAAATGGTCTGATAGCCTAGTGGTTAGTTGACTACTTACAAATCAAGCATACCTGGATCGAAACATGGAAAGAACCTTTTTTATATAATTGTCAAATTGCTTTCTTTTTTTAAGTTAATATTGTTCGTATATTTTACATCATCTTGTAATGAGCTTTCATTTGTATATAGCCGCTTTTGTATTCATTATTCCCTAAGTTCCCCACTCTTTCCTTGTCAATTGATAACATTTGCAAATAGTTTGGACCCAGTTCAGTACCAACAGAACGTATGTTCTGATCTGGATACATACCATTTGACACTGTGATAGTGTTCCTGTAAGATTTTTTAAAATGTTAATTTTGATTAAAAGTCAGCAGATGGTTACAAAATCTCAAAAAAATATTCAGTGTGCAAAGAGTAAATCACATGTAGGCTTACTGAAATTATTCACGGATAGGCCTACATGTATTTGAATTTGACGTGCGTTTATGTATTTGTTACACAAACGCACGTCAAATTCAAATAAATGTAGGCCTATCCAGTTGTGCACGAAATCAAGAATAAAGAAATCGAAAAAAATGAACAAAAATACTTAAATGCTACTGTACTCGAACCCACATCTGTTGAGTGCTAAAACACTCGACTATCCACTAGGCTATCGGAGAATTGTGATTAATTTCATTTAGATTAGTAATTGTACAACAGTCTAAAGCGCACATTTTACGAAGATTCACGAAGACTCAGTAAAAGGTCATTGAATATTCATTTGTCTCGGGTCAATCTTGACAAACAATAGCACTATAGCTGAAACGGTTTTTGAGATATGAAGTTTTCTATGTCAAAATTTGCAAAGGGCAATAACACAAAAGAAATAAAACGATTTTTTTATATATTTTCACCAAGTAGTCTACTCATTCTATAAGCTGACTAAGTTTGGAGCTCCTAGCTGCTATCAAGTTTTCTTTGTCCGAATTTGTAAAGGGCAACAACTAAAAATGTTTGTTTGTTTTTTATTTTCACACGGTAATCTATTTATTATCTTCTATAAGCTGAATAAGTTTGAAGCTCCAAGCTGTAATAGTTTTTGAAATATCCTGATTATAAAATTTCATTATGACCCTTTAAAAGGGGCATAACTCCACAAAGGGAGATAATCCAGATTAAAAAGAAACGGTCAGTTATTTTTTTATGCTGAGTCCATCTATGAAATTTTAAAAACCTATCTTAAGCATGTAACAGACGGACGCACGCACGGACGGACAATCCCAAAGCAATATGCCCCTTCAACATTTTCAAAGTTGGAGGCATAAACTAATTTATTGAAACGACATATGTTGTACATGTAGGTACACATCTGAATTCCCTCTATGAGGCAATTTCAATGTGAAGCTTCAATATATGTTACTGAAAATAAGGAAAGCTATTGGGAAATTTACATATACATGTACCTAGTATAATGTCCATTGTCTTTGCCTCTTTTAAACTTCCCAAACTGCCAATCAGTATTAAAATTACATGTCGCTCTACCGCAAATGTTTGATATTTGCTTGACTTCTATATCTCAAAACATTTGAGTTTATGAACTCCAACTATGCTAACCCGATAGTTGCGTGGTTGTATACTATATTTCCGTTCAGAATGATGGACACCACGATCGTCGGTCCAATTTCCAAAATAATAAAAGTATTTAGTTTTCAAAAAGCAAGTATAAATTACATATGATGGCTATTCAATACATACGAGTCAAATCAAGCTTTTCACCAGTTTTAAACATTTTTGTATCTTTATTGGTGGAAAACATTAAAAACTAGCAAACATTTAAAGGAACTTTTTTATTTGCTCATAAAGATCTGGAAGTATAGTGGCTGAGTGTTTGGATCAGAAGTTGCTGGAGGAGCTCTAACAGAGTAACCACCACCCCCCACCCACCCCCATCGGAAAACTTCGGCTATAGGTTCGAGAATCAAACCATAGATGTATGTAAGGCGTATTACTATGTATGAAAAAGCTCCATTTTATTAGCTGGAACTGACGTGCAGAAATATAGTACTATTACCCAAAACATTATATCAACAGAATAAATAAAGTTAATGATTTTTCAATAAAATATCGTCATAGAGATATTTTTATTGAGAAAAAAAAACAACAGCTTTATTTATAGCTCTTTGTCACACATATTTGTGTTGGCACGGATTCTGTGTTTTCACATCACGTAATCAAAGTGCTTGTCTTAGGGCAGACAAAAATAAATTGGAACACCCACAGAATTCTTCAGCCTGCCCATATTTCAAAAAATGACTAATGGTTGACAACATTAAGGCAGACGACCCAAATCCAAATCAGTCCCTACAATTGAAAGATCAGACAATTATTAATTCCAGTCATTCAGTTACCCCCACTCAGCTCATGAATTTTATCGACCTATATCAAAAGGTATTTAGTTCTGGCAGGTACAATTTTGAAGCATGTCGCATTCCTCTAGAGACAAAGCTGAATATTGAGTTTTTCTTTAAGTAATCAGATTAAAAGGAAGAAATTTAATATAAATATTTATTTGTCCTTAAATCATCATTCAAGTTAGCATTAATAAAAGTGGTGACTCAAACACAATAATTGTCTTCTAGTAGGAAATAACAAAACAACCCAAACTGTGTTTAAGTTGAATTAATTAACGTCTAAACTAGAAGTAATCATTTTCCTGAAAATATTCACCAAACTGCCGATTCAGCAAATTTTAAATCTACAACAAACAATATCACTATTCAAAGTCTCTTTAAATATATGCACCGTCTATATAGAGTCTTCACAACTAATTATAAGCACGCTGATTAAGTTCCTCTCATGAATGCCTTTTAACTCATAACTTTTCACATCTGTCTGTTTATAATGCCATCAATTCCCCACGGACTTGAAATTCTATACAGTGTGGTAATGCTTCTCTAGATATTATAAACTCAAATAACAGTAACATTATAAGAGTCTATTTATCTTATATAATAATATATATCAACCCAAAATTTACAATTTCGACTTTATACCAATATGATTATTGATTAAGCACTACGACAAAGATCAAGAACCTCAATAATGTCAACACCATCTCTTATAAATCACTGATCAAAATATTAAGTAATAACGCCTCTACAATTCAATCTCCATGCCCGTATCTATCTTACAACCATTATATACAAGAAAGGAATAAACAACACATATATAATCAACAAAAATATAGAGGAGGGAGGGTTTTGGGTTTATAAAATTTTTCTTCGAGTCACCACTCTCGATTGTAATTCTCAAACTGTGAAGAGAAGCGCGAAATTTTCCTATTTATACCAGTTCTTTGTTTCGAATTTTAACCAATAGAATTGCATTAAAACCTTAAGAAAACAAGTATTAGCTTTTATCAAAACACTAATGAAATCTAGCAACAGCATCATATTAAAGCGGACATTTCGTGTCACATAAATTCAGCCTCTTAATTAGTCATTTTAATATGTATATTAAAAATTATCCAATTAATCGTTTTCTTTAAGTAATTAGATTAAAAGGAAGAAATTTAATATAAATATTTATTTGTCCTTAAATCATCATTCAAGTTAGCATTAATAAAAGTGGTGACTCAAACACAATAATTGTCTTCTAGTAGGAAATAACAAAACAACCCAAACTGTGTTTAAGTTGAATTAATTAACGTCTAAACTAGAAGTAATCATTTTCCCGAAAATATTCACCAAACTGCAAAACCAAAGGCCATAAATAATAATAACAATAATAAAAATAATAAAATTAATAATAATAATAAGAATAATAAAAAAAATAATAATAAATAAAAATGACATACCAAAAAATGAATAATAAGCCAAACTATAAACCAAAAACCTAATAAAACTGAACTGCTCAATAAGCAGGGCAAGACAAAGGAACAAAACCGTATTAACATAAGGCACAGACCTAAACACACGGTATAACTCCCCGTACCGTAACTACCCGGTTGACACCAATCGACTTCTGTCAGATTTGTGATCATTGTCAAAATGGTACACCTTAGCAAAGCATACAAATTAAGTTCCATTGTCCAACCCCCCTGAAAGCAAAAGCAGCCAAGCAATGCAGAAAAAAAATACATACCGCATAGCCACACCTAAGCAATCGTATAAGCAAAAGCAATTATAAGCAAAACAAGTAATTCTACTCACATTATCTTTTAACTATCGCATTCAATCTTATACTCCCTGTCCATAATTTTCTAAAGTATGCATCTGAAAAAGAATAACTGAATTAATCTATTGTTGAAATCACCCTTAAAAAGAAATGCCTTAATCTTCTTGAACCTTCAGTGTTCAAATGCAAACCCTTATCCAATTTGGCATACAAATATCTTCTATAAGTGCCAAACTTAACAAAACCCTTATAAGTACAAATAAAATGAAAGCCTAAGTCTTGACTTAATTTAGTACGAAGTTCCGTGTTTACGGCTTTAATCCTTGAATCTGTATCATCATGATCCACAGGTCTAGGTAAAATAGCGGATACAATAATTCTAATAGAAGACTTTAATTTCTTCACTGATGCAATAAGATTACCATAATCAGACAGGATATTCCCAAAGGAATCTCTATTACCAATATTGTTTGTCCCTACATGAATAATAATGTATTCAAAATTATGTAGTTTTACATCAGTGGACAAAAGTCTGCTTAATTTAGCAATAGTTGCACTAGGAAAGCACTTGACCACAACACCATCCAGAGGATCCATATTCTTAATAATAGAGTCTCCAACTATGATGACTCTTCTGCTTTCTGCAACCGAAATGAAAACAAACTTTTGAAGTCAATCCCACAAAATCACCTTATAGAACTGATCCAAATTATGTAGTAAACCTGCTTCACGACAACACCCTTAAATTCTCGAAGTAGGCTGAAAATTTATTCCTTCTACATCAGATTTTAGATTCTGATGTACATAGTATCCAAAAATCAAACTCCATTAAAGCCTAATAAAGAGTATTTGACGGGAAGCAGAACCATGATACCACATAATACAGAACCATTCAACATTACAAACTTATAATATTTCAAGATACTACTAAATATAATTTAAATTTAAAACACAATAAATTATTTACAAATAAGCTCCCATCAAAACATCTTCCGTAGTTGTCAGAAAAAGCAACCCAATGAATATACAACATTTCATTGATAGTTACCACCCCACGGTAGCTGGTAGAGGAACTAACACCTATGGAAATAACATATTAAAATTCAAATAAGTACCAATTAAAACATCTTCTTTAGTTGTCAGAAACAGTAACTAAATGAATATACGACCTTTCATTGATAGTTACCACCCCACGGTAGCTGGTAGAGGAACTAACACCTACAGAAATAAACATATTAAAATTCAACACACACACGAACATTCAATTCAATCTCCCCTATCTGCTCAAATATAACCTCAAAGAACATAAGCAGTTCCCTCAGCCTTTATAACCTCACTGACAAATTATAGGAGGAAACAAACACCTACAGAGAAAAAAAATATATTTTATAAATGTCAGTATACCATAAAACCAATTAAACCGTTACCAAATTATCAAATTCCAATAATTCTAAACCTAATCAATGCTATAAGAAATTGACTTTTCAGCCCTGTAAAAGCTTGAAAACTCAGTCCCTTATACACCTGAAAAGCTGGTAACTGCTCCTCAAATGATCGCTTAATCTTTTCCCACTGAAAATGCAATTCAAACACCACACTTTTCATGTATCACAGAACTTAACTGAAGGCTTCTGAACAATATATTCCCTTAAGGTTTTAGACACTTGAATTTTATCCTGCAAGGAAAAAGCTAAATATCTTTTATAGGCATCAGAATGCCAATCCCCTAGCAGTTGAATCTTATCCGCTGAAATTTTTGCCCTAAAAGCCAATGTAGCTGCACCACGCCTCATAGAATGAGTAGAAAACAATTGAGGATCTAAACCTATTTTCTCAATACACTCTCTTAATTTTGACTGATACAGACTATATGTAACCACTTTATTTCTAGATAACATAAACAATGGCAAATCAGCCTCAGCTACAGGCACTGCCTTACACATTTTCTTGTAGGCTGAAACAGGACATAATATACTATGCTTAATCCTCACTAAAGGCATCTGAAGAACTCTCTCCCCTCTTTGAATAGTTTTAGTCCAAAACATACTGACAACCAAATAATCAGGAAAGAGTTGAACATGACTTTGAAGCAAACAATGCTTATTTACTAAATCTTTCTTTGATGTAGGTACTAAATTTGATTTCTGAGCAAATAAAAAGAAGGCAAACAAAAATAAACACCAATAAACACAGTCGTAGGATTTAGAAAAATCCAATATATCTGCTATTCTTAGCAAAATCTCTGGCGTCATAGGTTCTGCCTGTTTAATACAATGCGGGTTTAATTTAGCAATACCCTTCAAGGACAAGTTTAAAATAAATTCATTTATATGATCAACTGAAAAACCTAATATCAAATGCATCGATTTTACCCCGTCAATATAATTTTTAATAGATTCAGATGATTTTAATGTTCTACTTAAGAATTGAGCAAATAACTGCAAAGTGTCAGTAGAAACTGGCAAACTCACTAAATGAAAATATGTACAAAACAACAGGAAAGCCTCCCACTGTATCTTCAAATTCTTTCTTGTGCCTTCTGCATAAGCTGCCTTATTAGATTTCTGTAAATCTGTTCTTAAGTATTGCAACTGAGACTCTGAAATGAAAATTACCAAAGATTCACAAACTCGAAAAATTCCACTGGAACAAAATATTCCTGTAAAGTGAAGCCCTCAGTAAGTTCCATAAAAATATGCTCATTGCTCCGATCCAAATGCCATCTGCTCAACACATCTGCTAACCTGTTTGCTGAGCCCTATAAAAAATGAGCTCGAATTTCGAACTGATTGATTGCTGCTAGAAAACATATCTCTCTCAGAGACTGTTGTAGAAATTCACACCTGGTTTTGCCAGAATTTATAACCTGACACACTGCTTGGTTATCACAATATATAACAATACGTTTACCTATAAACTCTTTGCCCCATAATTTTAGGCATAATATAACAGCCAAAATCTCAAGGGCTGAAATATGCAACTTCCTGCCCAAAATAAATTCTGGAAACCTGACATGAAAGAATTTTCCATTCCAAAATCCACCACAAGCAGTCAAGCAGCTGTCTGATGAAAATATGGCATCAGGTGCCGACCAATTCTCATATTCCATCATAGATACCCCATTATACAAGGGTAAAAACCTATTCCAACACAGTAAATCTTTCCTAACTAATTCAGGAATAGCATGTTGAAAAACAGGAGAATGGTAAATAGATCTCAGCCAATTAAGCATTCTAGAAAAAAAAATCCTACTAGGCTTTACACAAGCTCCTACAAAATTCAGTTTGCCCAACAAGGACTGTATTTGCTTAATTGTAGCCAAATCCTTATTTAACCATTCCTCTGTCAATTTCCTAATTTCTGCCAGCCTTTCCTTTGTGACTTCTACAGTCATTGTAATTGTATTGAATAATACACCTAAAAAATCATGACTTCTGTTGGACTACATGCTTTATCTGGAGCCTCCTCAATACCACACCTCTCTAACACTGTTCCGAGATATAAGTATGCAAAATTAGCATGTTCTTTCTTTTCAGCCCCTGCAAGATCATCCAAATAATTCAAAATTGCTATGCCTATCTGAAACATTATAAATGAAATAGCATTAGTTACCCTTTGGCAAATGGCGGCAGAGCTTTTTAATCCCATGCTGAGAACTGTGTCACAGAAAATGTGTTTTCCCCAAATAAAGGCCACTAAACTATAGTCCCCTGGATCTATACTAATTTGTCTGTAAGCACGGCGCAAATCCTTTTTGAAAAGTAAGCAACCTCTACCTTTTTGCTTTATAAGCTCTACAAAGTCATCCACTTTTGGAAAAATTATTTCTGTTTTTTCACCTAAATATTCATCTTTTACTATAAAATCATTGATTGAACTGTTACGTGGATAACTAAGATCCAAAATAACTCTCCTTTCATTATCTTTCTTCGGAACTGAATTCAAAGGAGATATGAACAAATTATTTGGAAAAGGATTGCTCTTGAAAGGACCTAACACTGCCTGATTTCTATTCTCTTTTTCTAAATATGCAATCATATGTTCTGCAAAATCCGTAGC
Source organism: Loripinus fragilis (assembly GCA_964019695.1). Taxonomy (NCBI): domain Eukaryota; kingdom Metazoa; phylum Mollusca; class Bivalvia; order Lucinida; family Lucinidae; genus Loripinus; species Loripinus fragilis. The sequence goes on from OZ026525.1 coordinate 40,742,715, forward strand.
TCCCTTATGATTTCTGTATTTCCATATCTGATCATGAGAAGGCAAAAGATTTTCGTCCCCTTTAAAACCCAAGGGAAATCCAAACTCTAATAAATCACAAACTCTAATATCTTTATAATCTCTCAACATTTGCCTCATATAATCTGTATTAATTTTGTAATTAACCCGAATTTTGCAGCCTTCAAAATTATATTTACCAGAATCTCTAACTTTTTTATGCCATTCCACTTTCTCTGCAATTTCATCAACCTTAGCAGGCTTGACAGAGCTACAAATTTTACATGTACTACTATGATTACACAGATGCTGCGAAATAGAATTGGGAGAAACAGCCGTACTAACTTGACCGGGATTAACCATCTTTTCTAAATCTTTTTGACAATATTTCGGCAAAAATATATCCACCAGAGGATTACTATACCTGCTAGAACTGGCAGAACTATACATTCCATTAGATAGTCATAATTTAGCATAAGGACAGGCTGATGAGCATTCAGGGTGTTCCAATTTCTTACCATCCTTCTGCCAACAAGAAGCACAGGCATGTTGAGCAAATCTTGCTTTACCTTTTACAACCTGAATATGACTAGCTTTGTGAGAACATTTGTTTCTCTGATAAAGAGAACAAAACCCAAACTTTTCCTCAGTCTCTGCTTGCCCTTCCCTGTGCCTCCTGTTTTTAAAGGACTTCTTTCCTGAATTAATTGAATTTGACCCGCTAGCCCCTTTTGGAGTATGCTTGGTCAAAATAGCAGATTCAATATATTGAAAGTCATCAGCCCAAGATTTTTTTCCCAATTCAATCTCTCTCAAGCAAGCGGCATATAAAGATTTAAGTACAGTAAATTCATAAGACGTACTAAGATACATGATCTTCTTCAACAAATTCAATCTACCCATTCTTTCTACTTCTCTAGTTTTTTTATCTGAAATTATTTCCAGCTCTCCAGCCACAAACAAATTCAAATCAAGCTTATCAAATGAGAGGTTTGAGCTCACAAATTCATACCGTAAATGAGCTTGCGGATAACGCTGCTGCTTTCTAACCGAATCTGAAGCCTTAGCTTTTATACCTGATTTTTTACCCTTCTTACTCTTTTTTGTACACTCTGAACTGGAGTCAGAGTCAGAGTCTACAAAAGATTCTGAGTCTACTGAACTTAAATCACTCTGAGATGAAACAGCCCTAGATTTTTTTGGATTTCTTTAATTTGTTTCTACTGACTTTACTTGTAGCTTTCGAAGACAAATTCTCCGCAGACTCATCCGCCGATGACTTTGAATCTGAGGAAAACTTGTCATTGATATCCGTCAAGCCCAAATCTCCCATTTTCTTTAATACCTTCTTTCTTAATTTTTTGCTTTTTCTGAGAGTCTTGATATTTATATCACCAGGCATGCTCATTTCACCAGTTCTACTTTCATTTTTATTTTCGACACAGTCTGATTTACCTCTGAGCTTTGTATTCTGTTTCTTCTGTTCAGCCACTAGTCTGCGTAGCTCATCAGCTTCCTTTCTCTTCAAAAGCAGCTGTTCATCTCTCTTCAAGCACAGAAGTTCATTTTTCATCCTCGCAATTTCATCGTCCTGCTGACTAAATGCTGCTTCATAATCGTCCAACGTCACCTCGACTTCCGGTAGGACCGCAGATCCTAAAGAGGCTCCTGGAGGGATTGTTTCTGTCAAATGTTCCCCCGACTCCGATTCACTCTTAAAGGCCTCGCCATAGCTTCCTTCATGCATTTTCTTATAATCAACCGTCCTTCCTCTACTGGAAGATCTACGGGGAGTTGGTTCCTTCTTCCTAGCTCCCCCTCCAATACTGGTCATTATCAACAATTACCACTACCCTTTTAAGAGCCTCACAAATTAAAATATAATTCTATAGTGTAGTTCAATGGAAACGAAAATCGTTGATTCCTGGATATAATCAGCCACAGTAAAAACTGCCCAGAAATTAAAAGTCTACTATCTGAATTCTATAACACAAATTCTTCTTTATAAAATTTTTCTTCGAGTCACCACTCTCGATTGTAATTCTCAAACTGTGAAGAGAAGCGCGAAATTTTCCTATTTATACCAGTTCTTTGTTCCGAATTTTAACCAATAGAATTGCATTAAAACCTTAAGAAAACAAGTATTAGCTTTTATCAAAACACTAATGAAATCTAGCAACAGCATCATATTAAAGCGGACATTTCGTGTCACATAAATTCAGCCTCTTAATTAGTCATTTTAATATGTATATTAAAAATTATCCGACTGTTCTGAGCTGACCCTTAATGAGCTTCTGATGAGAAGATGCAGAAATGGTACAAGACTGTCTATTGAAATCGGGGCACCACCATGCTGTGTTCTGATCTTTGACCCCTTCTTTTTTGGTTTGCACCCTTCCTTTTAATGGAAATCTTGCTAATATTGGGGTTTTAATTTCATTTGACTCATCAGACCACTTGTTCAAGCCAATCTCAATACGTCTGACCCATGCAGCATAAAACTTCAACAGGGCATGCCATTCATAAATATTAGAAAAATGCATAATCTTTTTTAACAATTTCAGCCCCCCCCCCCCCCCCCCCCCCCAATTTCTCTGAAGCTGAGATTCTCCGACTCAGAACAATCTCAAGTTCTCCAGCAACAAACATCTTAATGTCCAGAGACATGAATGAAACAGACTCTGAGACAAACTCAAATTGTATGGTAGAATGCGGCCAGATTTGTGAAAATTTGACTATCGACCCACTTATTGTACAAGCCAGACTGTAATGTCTTTTTATTAGGCTTAGATGATATCTGATGACCGGAGTCAGAATCAACATCACAATTGCTATCATGAGAAGAACTGTCAGACAATGATGACTCTGATTGCAACCCTAGAGCACTCAATTGTTCACTAACCTCTGCATTGAGGCTTGGCAAAGCCCTCAGTTCAGTCAGAGATGCTTCAGCAGGCTTAGGGAATTTAACAGTTTTTGTGGATAATTTCGCCTCACTGTCTCTAGTTTTTACTTTACTTGGTTTAGCCACAGATCGCTTTGTCACACATTTTCGCGACTTTTCACTCTTTAGCTCACCATCCTCCGCCGTTTTCCTCAGCTTCTGCTCTGCCACGAATAGCTCTCGTCTAAGCTTATCTAGCCGGTCCATGCGTTGTTTCTTCTCTTTCTTTAAGGAAGCTTGTTTCAGCTGTGAACTGACTTCATTCAGCGACGTTTCCAGCTCCTCAATTTCGCGATCTAGGTCAGACAGCAGCTTCTCCTGTTCGCCTTCGTGACCCAGATCTGTTACTATTGCTGCTCTCGCTCCCTCCTTACCTCGCGCACTGTCATAGGACCCTGTCTCATCGCAGTCGGTTCCAGCGACGAGTCTGCCATCGTGCATTGCTTTATCATCGATTGTCTGCTTGGACTTTGACGATCGTTCTTTGTGTCTGGCACCAGCCCAAGCTTGTCCTCGCTCATAATTTGGCTCTCACAACAACTTCTGAGAAAAGTTCTATATTCTATTTGACAGAGTTTTGGCGTCAAAATGTCTAGACGTAGGTTGGCTGAAAGTCTTTGAAAACATTTTCCCCAACAGAGTTTCGACAGACGGCTGATCTCAGCGATGTACTTATATATAATGCAAGTATTCTAAACAAAGAGATAGAACACCTGGCGGGAAATAATTTTCCGCCAATCAGTGTGCGGCTATATATAAAAATAATTCCTTTACGATCAATTTCCAAAAATAACCAGGTATCCCCAGACTGGTTCTGCGTTTAATTAATGCATATGGAACATATGCCCCCAATTTTCGAAAAAAATAGGGTATGATATTTTATGAGGATTGTCTCCTGGGCAGACAATTCTCATGAAATATCATGCCGTTTTTTTATTTTTGAAAAAGCAGCAAAATCTGAAATTGTCACCTGCTGCAAATTATAGATGGCGCTTTATACAATAAGTATTGGACTGCCAATTATGTACTTTAAGAAGTCACATGTACATTTTTTCCAAAATCCTGATAAATTCCTGTCCCTGAAGGCCCTTATAATCTTAGCAAACAGTGTAGACCCTGATGAAATGCAGTATTGTGCTGCATGACATCTGTGCCTTCGCTGTTTGTCTAAGTATTCGTTTTGGGGTTTCCAGTGTACAAAGGTTTAACTTATAACATCTTCCTGTTTTATCCGAATTGAAAGTTAATCCCTTTTTATGGCTCATTTTGATAGGAATGAGATGCAATAATGCCATACAAAGCAAACAAATAATTGAAATTAAGACAAAGACAAGACAAAATTATATCCCCCGACGAAGGGTTATTTTAAAGAAAAGTGTAAATCACAAAACATAAATCCCACTTCTTCAACCCTCAAGGTCCCCTAGGATATTATTCAGATCATAACAAGGCCTGTCAACCATTATTTAGAAAGCTTAGGACGGACAGTTTACTTTCATTGTGCTCTATTCCCTTTAATTTGATATGCAGCACAACTCTTTTGACCTTTTGACCCCAACCCAGGGGTCACGGGCGTGTCTACGGGTAAACCATTTGCTAATATGTTACTGTATATGTACTATATACGTCAATATGACTTCAGTCTTTGCTATGAACAGGCCTTTTAAAATCCACGAATCCTTCATACTTTTAATACTAAAATGAATTTTTCGAAGCGTTTTCCAAAGTTTTCAAGCGACAATATCTCTTAATGCATAAATAACGATCTAGCAATGTTTTATGATACTATCACATCTGTTAGACCCTTCTGATGTTCATTAAAACACCACCCTCGAGGTCCAGCAGATGTTAATACATAGATAATCATGTTTGATCCTTATAGTGGTTAACCGATTTTCGCAACGTTACATGTATGAAATGACGCCCACAACAACGAACAACGTCGCGTATATTTGTCAAAGTATTGGGACATTTTCGCACAAAAATTGCGATTACAAAATAATTTAAAAGTCGTATGATAAATAGAATCTTACATTCGTGTTCCTGTATTATTGAATCAATTAAACTCGTTGCGAAAAAACGATAAAATGCTCGACACTCCTCGCATTTTATCTCCTTTCCCAACTCGTTTAATAAATTCAATAAAATATGAAGTATCATCTGAAAATCATCTTTGTATATGCTTTTAGTTAAGTGCAAAATGTTTCACACCTTTACATCTTCCTATCTGATTGTGTGTATATTTTTCTAACATCAAAGGAACATTATTGCATTGAGCTATGATATTTATTATACATTTTAATGCACTTGTAAATGCAACGCGACGTCTGATTGGATAACGTCATAAATTTGCGACAGTATATCCTGCGATATACTGTCGCAAACTCGACGTCATTACGTAACGTCGTTTTTCATTGGTTGACAAGTGAATATATGCAGCTGGCGAGCGGTTTTATGCAGCTGGCAGCCGCTGGACGTAGGCGCCACATAGTACACCTTCACTGTCATTTTGAAAGAAAAATGTTAATAGTGCATTTCCGATCGTATATCCGACGATATACATGTACCTGGCCGCGTAGCGCAGTCGGTAACGTGTCTGGCTACAGATGCGTGTCTGACTGCTGATCCAGGGGTCGCGAGTTCGATCCCGGCCAGGTCCCATACTTTCGTGGAGATTGATTTCGTTCATTCTCCTCCCTTCCGCTGAATCATTCAAGAAGGGTTGTTGTCAGTTACAAGCGAAAGTATGTGCACAAAATACTGGTTAACCGCTTGTTCAAGCTTGCCCAGGAAAAGTGTGGTTAGGTGAACTGACCGTCCCGCAATGACCATAGCTGTTGACTTGGGACGTAAAGCAACAAAACAACCAACCAACCTCCCCAAATGAAAATTTTGAATACAGTTATCCCGTAATTGTATCTTACATGTTCACAGCAAGCGTCTAACGAACCGAGACCCCTTTAATAACAACAAAGTAAATAAAAAAAGAAAGCAAAAAAAAGAAAACATACTTGTGCCACCTCAAGTGTTAAAATGCAGTCTTTAGTATAAAAATACTATACTGGTCTTCTATTGTGAACCTCGCGTCTTCATGGCTATAAATTTGCTTACTCATGCCATAATGGACCCTGTACTTCTTGCACATGCGTACGCTCATCCATTAATCGCACATGCTCATCTTAGTGGTGGTCCACGAGGTATACTATTTGGTCCATATCTTGGTCTCAATCTTTACTTTGTTTATGCAAGCAATGAAGGTTCTGACGAGACTGTGCAATTGCACAGTCTCGTCTGATTCTTCGCTGCTCGTCTTTGCAATAAGTACCGTATTCTCATTTGCTGGCTCACGTACATGTCATCAACTCCAGTAACCCGATCCTAGCTACACGGATTATATCGATAAAGCTCCCAGCAGGCACACATTGTTGACTCAAAATTGATGCAACGTTGATTCATGGTCATGGTGTTGAATCAACGTTGAATCTATTTTAATTCAACAATGTGTGCCTGCTGGGCTGCTACGAGTTGTTGGTCAACCTGAACCAGTTTTGATTCTTTTCTGTAAAAATAAATACGAGCTTAAGTTCAGTGCAGGTATGTCCTTAAATTACTTAAAGCCGAATATTGCATTTCAGTAAACATATCCAGGACTTTGAGAAAAAAAGAGGGCCCTAGGACACTGGATCGCTCACCTGAGTCTTGACTCATGCGTTGAGGATGTTGATTACAACTTGAATTCAGGGAATTGGATGTGTCGCCTGGCAAAACCTAAGTCAAACAAGGCAAAGTCGTTGAATGGATTTCCCACGATAAAGGGTTATTTTAGAGAAACGTTTAAATCGCAAAACATTAATCTCATAACTCCAACCTGGGTATCATACAGACTATTTTAGTGCTTAATTAAATGAAAATATATACTTATCTGATAGGTACAATTTCATTATCTGACCTTTCGTCTTGAATCATCCAAGATTCAGATGTGTGTGTAAGGTTTAAGTTTTTTCTTATATGTTGGTGTATACTTCTTTCCCTTTAATTTGATATACAAATGTACAGCATAACCACTTTCAGAAATAAAATAATTTGACCTTTCGACCAAATCCCACCGGTCGAGGGTGTGTGTAGGGACAGAAAGTGTACTTGCATGGTGCTCTACGCTCATTTTCCTTTAATTTGATATGCAACATGAAACATTATTACTTGAATTTTCGCTTAATGTAAAGGCGGCAACTTTAATATTCATATCTTGGGCGTGGTTCGACTATTTCATCTGCTAAGGAAGGGAAATCAGGTTTTATTTATAATTTGGTAAAGAGTTAATCACCTTTTTAGGCCGCGCAAACGTGCGTGCATTTCATGAAAATCCTAACCGTATACACATTGAACTCACATTTCTTAACCCTTACAGCGCATAATCACAAAATGTATGTTTTTGTCGTCCACTAAAATATTTGAAGCCTCATAGACAAACAGGGTGGACACAGATCAGACTGCTCATGTAGGAGCAGTGTGATCTGGGTCCACAATGTTTGCCTCTATGCTTATGTTAAATATACATTTTCAGATGCAGTTATTTTGCTGGCGTTTTAAGGACTAAATAATGTGTTTTGCGTCTATACTGAGCCAATGGCGCAAGATGATACAGTTACTTTTGAATAATGCGGCTTTAACTTAATATGTAGGCCACTGGCTAGATATGGTTTACCTCCCCCCCAGGGGGAATTTTGTAGACCATATTTTTCTTGAAGCCCAATGTCTCGCAAGGATTTTGCAACATGTTAGCCCTCTGACAATGGCAGCGTTAAGGTGTAACAGCCTGTTACATACGTTACCCTACAAAATATTTGATAATTAACATTTTTTTAAGACTTCAGAAAAGTGCAAAAGATAAGGTAAAATTTCCAAATTGGTTATATTTTCTAAATAAGCTATTACTGGGCCACAGATAATGACATTTGAAAACAAATATAGTCACCCCGATGTAGTGTATGTTATATTTTTTCATGGAGCCCCCTTTTAAATGATAAATGCATCTAATATAGTTTGCCTTAATTTTATTAAAACCAGTTTATGTTCATTAGTTTGGTATTACATTAAAGATTTTTTATTTACCTTTTCAAAACTGCAAGCATTACGTTTCTCTCTTATAAACCTTTTGAGTTATTAGATGGTGAACATGGTACCCCCATATCACAGAAAAAATGTAAAATGTAATTCTCCAGGCTTCGCGCTGGCTATAGACCCAACTTCCCCCCAGGGGGAATTTCGTACACTATAATTTCCAGATACTACAATATATAAGCCTCAAAATGAAATATGTAAGCCCTCTGAGAGTGGCAGCGTTAGCGGGTAACATCATGTTACGTATGTTACCCGCAAAATAACATTAAATTTTCCTGATAATGTCTCCAACATGACATATTCACACTTTTTTTGGAAGTCTGTCACAGGTTTAAGAACCTCTTATAGCACAGTTACATAATTTTAGCATTTATTTTGTAAATGTCTTGAGTTTTTGTCGTTGTATATGTTACTTAGTGTTTCATATGTTATTTCCAAGTATCAGTATGGCAGTTATTGACTATACATGTATTACATCCGTCAGTGAATATAGTAAATCTATAAGACTGCTATTCAAATGAATTAAAGTTCCTTATTATGGTGTCTTACACTATTTTACAGACAAGGTTACATATGTTACTCTATGATTACCATTAAACATTCAAGATATGGTCTCCAACACAACCTGCTTGTACTTATTTGCATGCTGGCACAGGTCCATGTACTTCTTTTTACTCTGGCTCATTTGCTGAGGAAGTAACTCAAAACATAAACTACCATAAACCCTCTTTTCTTTTATAGAGACATCAAATATAGTTAACATAATACTCATGGAAAGTTTGTAACATTCAGTGCAATGTGCGAGTAACAACTTAAAAGATCAAAGAAAATCGATCAGGTAGAAGTTCTAGAGCAAATCTTCATATATTATCCAAGGGTTTTAAAGAAATTTCCTATACAACTTATTACTCCTCTATCAGATTTATCTTGCAAAGATTTTTCAATATGCTAGCACTCTGGTAATGACACCATTACCCTGTAACAGCCAATTATATATATTACCCAGCAACATCTTTGATAATTTTAGTAAATGACATGACTTCTGAAAAGTGCAAACCATAAGGTAAGATTTCCAAATTGGCTATATCATCAAAGTCAGCTATTTTTGCATCACAGATATGGACCTTTGAAAACAAATATGCACCCCAAAGTGTTACGTTTGTTACTTTTTTCATTATTCCTATATAAATGATTTATGAAACTAATATAACTGATATTTTTTTAATGTGAATGTGCTTACTAACTCATTTTGTAATAAAGAATGTTTATGTACCTTTTGGAAACTGCAAATATTATGTTTCTATCTTTTATTAGGTTTGAGTTGTTGAGTTTTGAACATGGTAACCCCATATCACACAAAATGTGAAATATGATTTTGTGGCTCTTTTGTTAGGGTACAATCAAGTTTTCTTTCACCCAGAGGTACTCGATTTCCTTCCCATTTATTTTCCACACATTTTGTCCATATCTGGAAAGCCTCACTCGTTTTCATGGGAAAGACTTGATAGTTCAATCTTTGTATGTACATCTTAACAGAAAAGCAGGGTGGAGGTAATCTCATGTTCATGCCATTTGGAATAGTCAGTATATGTGTATGGCTTTGGGACTTTTTTCAGAAACATGTTGTACTGCAACTTATTCACAATTGCATAAATAGCACATGTTAGGGCTTCATATCACTGATGAGTGCTTAGAGCAATTCTTTATTTGTTTTCCTATCCTTCTTAGAATGTTGATGAACTAGTGGGGGGGGGGGGGGGGTTCTCTATCAGTTTGATAGGAATAACCTTTCCGTGGTTCACACATAGCAACATTGGTAGTGTCACAATCTATTTAACAGTGTATAACTGTAGATCTCTTCCCCCATATTCTGGCCAATGCTGTTGACATTCAGAAGGTGCACCTTTTGTTGCATACATCAATGTTGAAAAAAACACCCAGGTTGTCCTCTGCGGGAATGTTTGTAAGACTTTATAGACTGCGGCTTATACATTGTATATATGTATCAGTGACCTGCCTTTAGTGCCTGATTGAATGCTGGTGCCATCAGATCCATGAAGGTGACAGTAAAAGCTATTATGCTCTGTAGCTATGGCATTAACATCAACGTTATGTGCAGCACTACATGGCCAATCTAATGTTGGTTCAATGTGTGATTGCAAGCCATGCTGAAGTTTGGACTTGTCAGTTTTGGTGGAAATTCTATCAGGAGTTGACAGTGACCATGGTACAGGTCCCAGAAGGAACGGCAGTGTCAACTCAAGGTCAACATTATGTCCAATTGAAAGACAGCATGCTTACCAAAGACGCTCCTTTAAGCTCTCATCTGGCTGTTTACGTTTTGTAAATTGGGCAATTTCTTCTTGCTTGACCTCACAAGCATGACCTCGCAAGCATCAAAACTTTATTAGCTTGTAGCATTCTATGGGGGATGTGAAGGACAGATTTTTTTAACTAAAAGTGAGTCAATGAAGTCTGCAACAGCCTTCTTGCCAATGTCATCAGCCTCATAAGATCCTTAGCTATGCCAGGCTTAACATGCACACCGAAAGACAAAAAGTACAGTTAACTGTCTTCAAAACTTGAACTAAAAGGATTGGTGAAACCTGAAACTGCCTCTAGTACTCATTCTACTTTGCATCTGAGCAGATTGAATATTTCATTTCAGTGCATTGAAGAGTTGTTTCAATATAATGAGCTCTGATGTGATGAGTAATACACCTTTCCATCTGTAGTGCGAAGCATAGTTCTAGTTGCTGAAGCCTATAATACCTCTTTATTGTTTGCCTGATAGTTATGTCAAAAGCATTTCTCAAGCAAAGAACCAATGGTTGTGACACACTAAACCCATTTTGTTCGAGAAGTTCTTTGCATCTGCGATGTGTATCAAATTTATGAGTGTAATCAGTTACACAGGTACATATTGTGCGCAGTTATTGTGATCGTTTGCAATGAACATTGGGAACAAGGCATACAGATAGAGATGACATGCAATTCAAAGTTGTTTTCCTTGTTGCCCTAATCAGTGTTAACACCATCTGAATTATATCCATATACCTTGCCCAGAACTGAGCTGTTTCACAGTGACTGTCTTTCAGAACTTCCGATTTGAATGCAAGGTACCTATACTGTTTATGTAAGCAAACAGCGAAGGTTGATAGATCACATTATATTATTAGTTTAAGTCACCATAAATTAATATGGAATTTCAATTTATTTCAGCCTTATAAATTTTCTAAATTCTCCGACAGACTTTATACATGTATAGTCAACAACTTCTATACAGATACTCAGAATAACTTAGGTACTATTTGGTAACACACATAACAGCTAAAGCTCAAGGCATTTATTAAATGAATACTTAAAATAGGTAAACCTTGTTAAAAGAAGTACATAAACCTGTGCAAGCATGCAAATAAGTATAAACAGGGCTTGTTAGAGACATGAACTTAAATGTTTAATGCTATTTTGAAGGTAACATACATAACACGGACCTGAAAAATAGTGTAAGCGACCATAAAATAAAACTTTAAATCATTTCAGTAACATCCTTATAGATTTAATATATTATTTGACAGATGTAATACACGTATAGTCCATTAATACATACTGATACTCGGAAATAATGCAGGAAACAATAAGTAACGTATACAACGGTAATTACTCCAGACATTTATAAAATTGATACTAAAAATGTGTAACTGTGTCATAAGGAGTTCATAAACCTGTGTCAGCATGCAAATATGTACGAACATGAGATGGTTGAGACATTATCAGGGACGTTTAATGCTATTTTGGGGGGTAACGTATATAACGTGCTGTTACACGTTAACGCTGCCACTCTCAGAGGGCTAACATCTTTTATTTTGTGTCTTATATAATGTAGTTTCAGAAAATCATAGTGTACAAAATTCCCCCTAGGGGGGAAGGGGGTCTATAGCCAGCTCAAGGCCTAATGTCTAAGGTTGACTAATCCTAATTACGCATTCATGAGGCACCGCCTTTTCAGTAAGCGAAAAGTCAAGTAATACTTTCAGAGAAAATAAATGATCTTTTGACCTCACCCAAGGGGTTGAGGGTGCGTGTAAGGACAGAATATGTGCTTACATGGTGCTCTATGCTCCTTTCGAATTAATTTGATATGCAACATGTATACGTTCAGAAAAAAATGTTTTGACATTTGACTCCACCCTAGGGTTCGATGGTGAATGTTAAGACATAACATGTCCTTGCATGTTGCTGCATTCGCCACTCCTTTTAATTTGATATGCAACAAGACCATGTCCTGAAAAGTTGAATTTTGACATTGTGCCCCACCCCAAGGATCTGGGAGGGTGTCTATGGGCAAATATTAGCTACCATGTTGAAGTATGCGTCATTCCCTTTAATTTGATATGCAAAATGGCCATATTCTGAAACAGTTGGATTTTGGCCTCTACCCCACCCCTAAGTCTAAAAGGGGGCAGTAGCCCGGCCTTCAAACTAATATCCTGTTTGATATAAATCGTATCAATTGTTCCTCTGTCTGCATGCGAAATTTCAGTAAAAATATTGACAACGTATTGAGTTATTGCGAAATTTAAATATTTGACCTTGACTCCGCCTATGGGGTCAGGCGGTGTGGTAAAATTTTAATCACTCTCATTTTTACAGGCACTGGATAATCACGGCCTATAGTGATAAGTCATCAGATATAAAAGCTTTACGGAAATGGGAACTTTATCACACAAAAAAGCCATTAATGTTTTTGCATTAAAAGTCAAAAGTTAAAAAGGGCCATATATCACTTAAAAATTTGCAAATGACCTCCAAATTCAAACTTGACGTGTATTTAATAATGCTTCACCCTTTCGTAAACATTGAGTGAAATGGTTGCATCCCTTTAAAAGTTATCGATCGGAAACCACAATTTATCCACAATATAAGTAAAAAAGGGCCATAACTCAGTCAAAATTTTGCAGATGACCTCTTTTTTCAAATTTGACCTGTATTTAATGAAGCTCTACCATTTAATAATTTTGAATGAAATAAATGTACACCCTTCAAAAGAAACCATAAGTGTTTCGCCCTGACAACGCTGACACCGACGACTTCGCCGACGGAGTCATGATCCCTATGTGTCGACCATGCTTTGCAGGCAACACAAACATATATGATAACGTCGGGTAAATTCGGACATAAGGTAAATTCGGACACACGTTTGCAAACAGTGGAAATCAAGATGAGACGGCTCCTTATGAGCCGTCTCATCAGGATTTTCACTGTTTGCTTAGTTAATTTATTTTTTATTCCAATAATTGAACTTTGAAACAAACAAGGTGGCTGTCCGAATTTAACTGTCTGTCCAAATTTACTCGACTTTACCCTATATCCTATTTCTCCAACATCTAAATCCATCTTGGATATCACTCAGATCATAACTAAAGACTCTCATGTATGTAGTACATCCAGAAAAGGAAGTGAGTATGCTCAGGAAATACCACAATCATAAACTGCAGACCAACCTACCTACAATGTTTAAGTCTAAACATACGAAATTCAATCAAAATATACGTATTGAAAAAATGTACAACTAAAATGTCTGACATTTTAACCCAACCAAAGAGATCACGGGTGTGCGTAAGGTCAATCAGTTTGCTTGCATGCTGTGATACATTTCGTTCCCTTTAATTTGATATGCAACATAACCACATTCAGAAAAAAAATATTTTGACCTTTTGACCGCACCCCAGGCGTCAAAGATTTGTAAATGGCAGAAATCTGCTTGCATGGCGTTTTATGCTTCAATCTTGTCAGACTAAAACTGGTGAGTATGATCAGGAAATACCAAAATAACATACTGCAGACAAACCCATGGCGCCGTAAGGAAGAGCCACACAAAAATCACGAGACACCAGGAAGACAAACCTAGTAAAGCAACCAGCTATCTCTTCCCCAACAGGATGATTGCTTGCACAACTAGAATGGACATAAAGTACCGTAAAACAAAACCTGAAACACGCATTTAATCTTTCTTCTAAAGTTACATACGTTTTCTGCACTTCCCATACTGACAGGATGAGTACGTAGAAGAAGGGCAAGTTCAAATGTGCGTCTCGTGTCTCACTAGAATGCTGCGCATGCATGTTTAAAGAATAATTTTAAACCTTTGTATACGAGAAACCCATAAACGGGTACATTTAACGAACATTGAAGATACCGACATAATGCCGCATCATGCAGCATTTCAGCTGGGTCTTCACTGTTTTTTAAGTAAAAAAGATCTTCAGACAAAACAAATACAATACATTTTTGAAAATTATAGCCTGACACCCCTAGAAATATACAATAGACTATGAAATGTTTTTGTATCAAACCAGAAGGAAGATTCCATCAGCATATAAAGGGCTAAGCATGTGTGATCATGAAATGACTCGGGTGTTTTCCTTTGAGCTGTCGAGAAACAAAGTTCGCATGGCAGATATCAATTTTAACCCTTGAAGCGCCAATCACGACTGCAACAGACGACTAATTTTGCGACATCTTTTCTAATTTTCGAACGAAATAAGGTATGATATTTCATGAGAATTGTCTGCCAGCAGACAATTCTCGTGAAATACCATGCCTTATTTGTTATTTTTTGAAAAGCAGCAAAATGTGAAATTGTTGTCTGCTGCAAAATGTAGGTGGCGCTTTTTAAAAGGGTTAAACACTTAGTCATTATGACAAGGTAAACTCAAAGTCATCTAATCTAAAGCAGGACATTTGATTCCGGTCAGTCAAATCGACTAGTTTCCCTCTTGACCAAAGAAGTAAGACTTGATAGTCACACATTTCAAAAATATCAGAACGGATTTTTTTTAATTTAGGGATCAAACGGGGTTTTTGTGCATTAATGTTCATCAGGTCCCTATGATAACGTTATGATGACATTTATGAACATTTTGGATATGATAAGATAGATGATGAGATTTTTTTATTCAAATGCAATAGGCCCTTATGGCCATTGTGCAGCAGTGTTTACATTGTAAACATGTACATAATACTTGACAGACAGTGTGATTATTATAGTTACATACGATGAATATATCAACTTGTAAATATAGTTTTCAAGACAACACAATTTGTTATATGACTTGAGAGAATTCTGTCTCCTGATTGGCTTAATTTGTCTTCATAAATCTCTATGTCTACCTTGAAACTGGTCTAAACCGGTCCACAAGTTAATATTGCATGAAAACCAGCTCGAACTAGTTTCCAGAAGTTAATATTTTTGACACTTCTGCAATATTACCCTCTAGAGAGCTAAAAATAGCATGATGAGTGTGAAACTAGCATGTGCTGCATGAAATTGACATGATTTGCTGTTTCACCTCCCAACAGGTAAATTAAAGGCTTTCGTGAATTTTTACAACAGTTTTGTTTTGTTTTGTTTGCTTATTTATCTCTGTTTGAGTAAACAAACTGTAAAAACAGTTTAATGATACATGTAACATTTTATTTTCCCCATAAGAGAATTAATATACATTTGAAAATGCAAAATACTAAATTATGATATTTTAATAGAAGTTGCTAAAACATGTGAGAAAGTCCTTAGATGACTTATATAGAAGGTTGAACAGGTATTTAACAACAAAAGTGAAAGTAGCAAAATTTTCATTCTTAAATGAAAAGTCATATAACAAAACAGTTATTGACTTCAATTTCGGTAGACATAAGGATTTATCTACCCTTAAAAGTGATATTCACCTCGGCCTAGCGGCCTCGATGTACTTTTTCAGGTAGATAAATCCTTATATTATATACCTAGCATTAATTTCCTATTGTTTTGCAGTGAGATAGTTTTCATATCTCGAGGAGTGAAATATCTCACTAGTGATGATATCAGATTTTTTCATATCATCACTGCTCAGTGTTGATATTTTTTGTCGGAACTACTTTTTTCAATACAGATAGGCACAAAACAATCAGACTCACCATCAGATATTGATCCATCCTGGTCTAGTTTAGAGGAATTTGGGAGTTTTGAAGATTTTACGGCATTCTACATAAAGATTGACAATGCTGATCCGATGTTATTATACCAAGATCAGACACTAGCCAAATATTTACATCTGAGCTGTATTTTTCTCCCTGTCATCTGGTCATGGCGCTTGCGGCTTGTCCGATTCTCTGATCTCCTCTCACTTCACTCCTCACAAAACCATCCTCATTTTGTGTGACAAACACATTTCAGTCAATTTCTCGGTCTATTGCCGTCTGGTCTGGAAAGCAACAGACTAGCGAATGGCTAAAAAAAACAACTGAAATGAATCTCCTGCTGTTCAATCCTCAAATGTTTCTGGTTTTGTCAAGCGTCAGGCTTTAAGAGTGCTTTCCCTTGGCTATAAGTTGCGCATTACGTTGTAAGGGAAACAACCCAAATTTATAAAACAATGATTTCGCTAGACAGTTACATTTCTTTTGCTTCTACTAATTTAAGGGAGGCAATATAAAAAAACATTAGAGACAATGCTTGAGTGGCAAAGCCGAAATATTTCAGCTACGTGTGACATGTAGGCGGGGCCAAGCAACTTCCATGCCATTGGATTACTACGCACCGGGCGGGGGTATGGGGGGGGGGGATGGCGGTTCGTTAAATATGAGGGTTTTTTGTGTGTTTTTTTTCTTCTTTTCTTTCTTTTTTCATTGAAAACATCATCGGAAGGTTATATAACATACAGAATAGTAAACTGTGTTTCCGTGATATGAAAATTATGTCACTCAGGAATGGTGGTGATTTTGGTAAACAACTCGTTCTGCGGACTCGTTGTTTACCGAATCACCACCATTCCTTCGTGACATAATTTTCATATCACGGAAACACAGTTAATTATTCTCTATATGTCTACCTCATAGAAGTCAATAATTGTATAATATCAATGTTCATCCAAATTATCAGATACATATATTGGAACAGCGTAAAACACTATTTTAATATCTGTAAACTAAACTTGTTATACCGGTAACCCCCCCCCCCCCCCCCACACACACACACACACACACACACACACACACACACGTGCGCGCACACACTTGAGCTAATATTTTTTTTTCAGCAAGCTCGAGACCCTGGACTGAAAGGCAGGATATATGGAAACACCATGCACACATGTCTTTAAGTCCAATTTCTCGCCTTATCATCTCTTAAACCAATTGTATATGTTTCTTTTTAGATGGAAAAATCCATTACTGGAGAGACAGCCATATTTATTTGAGAAGTAGATCAAAATAACATTTAATTCTGGAGATATAACAAAATGTCATGTGTTGCTTAAACGTAAATACAGATATTCTTTCCTTGCAATAAACGCTTAAAAAATAAAAGTTGAAGGTTCTTAACCTGGCTCTTACGTTTGGGCGAAACTATGTATTAGTCTATGTATTGTATTGGTGTTTTCGACGGGGTGTGCTGAGCATTTACTAATAGTATTTGTAATGGCAGTTTCTGTATTAGTCTACGTAGTGTATACAGTGAGCCACTTTAGTTACGCACCACCTTTTCAGGGCCCACATTTTTTGACGAAAATGCTGGCATCATACATTCTCTATGATAATTTACTTATTGACATTTTTTTCTGTTTGATGACATCGGAAAAATATCGAAATCACTCATGCGAATCGATCTGCAACGTCAAATGCAATTTTGATAAAAAATGCTCGTGCAACTTGAACGTCTATTTTTTCTATTTGCGTTTTGCGCTAGGAATTATCCATGATGATCGTTGTGACAGAAAAACACCAAAAACAATTGTTTTATTCAAGTAAACCCCCATTTTTGGTCGTTGAAGTTAGTAACACTGTTACTTTTTGAAGATATGCTCGTTTTGACGTCATATTAACGGCAGTTATAATAATTAAACAGATTTTCCTTCGCAAATTGTTTTGTTATGAGTCACTTGTTGACATAGAAGTATCAAAACACCAAAAAATCTAATCATTGACACGTCTTATAGCCTTGGTAGTAGTGACGTCATCACTAATGTCAACACCATGACGCCAATTAATCTATTTATTGTTTTACGAAAATAAACGGCGGCTACATGGGTGTTTAAAATGAAATTATAAAATAAGTGTTTTGATAACTAGTTTACTCAGAATCATACGAAATTTTAACTAACTTTTAAAAAAGTCATAAAATAAACTTTTTTCAAACCTTGGTCAGCTGGGAACCAAAATAGTAAAACGTTTAAAAACTGATAAAGTTAACAAACACATTACAATCTTAGATATTGCCAATAATAAATCAACTCCTATCTCTGGCATTGCAGAAATTCGACCCTGAAAGAAAACGCAATGTGATCTGAGTTTCATTCGAAATAATGCAATGTGAAATGGTGTTTTGAGGGTAGTGTCCTTCAAGATCCATTTTCCCCACTTGTTTCTCATTTGATCACAATAAAATTTCAATGGGTAATGCAAATATAGATGCGCTTTACGCTGGTAGTCTCAGAATAAAAATAACATATTTCGTTTCAGAGTTATTTTCATCTTATAAGTGGTGCGTAACTAAAGTGGCTCACTGTATCCTTATCTGAACCTTGAGTAGAAAGCATAGACATTTGTACACCTTTTCATAAATGACGCTAATATGCATATAATACTAAAATTTAGCTTTATATTAGCGCAATGTTTTAAATGCTTGAATATTCAAGTGAAGTTCAGAATTATTGTGAAGTATTAACATCACAGTGGCATTTGGGAGATCTAATACAGCTGCATCTTGAATTATCTTTCTTTTCATTTGCTTTGCAGTTAATTTTTGCACATATATTTTATGCCTCTGCCAGGGTTTTCACAAGCTGATTAATTAATTTATGAACAAGTTTTTCTTTAAGTTCTTGGGTCCTGTTATAAAAATGCACACAACCTGAACTGGTTTATTTTGATCGTTTTCTACAAGGTTTTTTTTGTAAGCTACATCTGTTACAAGTCACTAACTGTCTAATATGGTTTGATTGGATTCTCAGTACAGGTCTGGTTTATAACAAGCAGTGTTTAAAGCAGGATTTATTGTAATCTTATATAGTGGTATAAATGTATAACTTCTGCATATATACATAGATAAGTGTATCTAGGGAATAGATATTATCGTTCTAAGTCAAACACTAAGAACTATGTTACATATATATTGCATTTATATCGTAAGGGAAGTAATCCTTAATTTATTTTATTCTTCCTGTATTAGGAGTTACATCTGCATATTACATGTATCATTCACAGTCTTTTAATTATCAACATCAATAGGGCCATATAAGTCAGCATTATCTATAATTAACCTTATGCATAACTAAGTCGTAAAGTCTCAGTCAACAATATTTCAGCCATGTAAGGAGAGAGAGCGGAGAGAGAAAAGGCGAATGGGATAAACTAAAAGGATACCAATTGGTATCCTCACAGCGCGTGAAGAACTGGTACAAAAACGCCAACATTTCTCGCATGTGAGAGAATAACGCAATGTAGTCAGATTTCGTAGAAATCATGCGTATTCCTCAAATGAAAAAAACACCCCCAAGGCTGCTGCATTTTGTATTCGATTCAAATTCTTCACGCGCATACCATGGTTTGCAGATTGAGATTCTTCACGTGTGTGAGGATTTGGTACCTATTCCTCACAGGTGTGAAGTATTTGTTACCAATTCTTCTTATGCTTGAGGAATTGGTACCAATTCTTCACATGTAAGAGGAGTATGTACGAAATCTTCACATGTAAGAGGAATTGGTACCATCTCTTTACATGCAAGAGGAATTGGTACAAATTATTCACCTCCCCCCCCCCCCCCCCCCCCCGCAAAAAAGCAGGTCACAGGTGCGACGAATATTTTCCAATTCTTTACACGTCAGAAATAATCAACGAATTATTCACATGTTTGAGGAATTCGCACCAATTCTTCATATGTGTGAGGAATCGGTACCAATCGTTCACATCCGAGAGAAAGTCGCACCAGTTCTTCACAGGTGTGACGAATATACGAGGGTCATTTGGAAAGTTCTTAGCACGGCATCATAACTCCACAATGCGTTGATAAAATGCTATCAAATAAACCCTTTTTTGGAAACTAGAATTCAACGGCTACTTGATGGTTTGATTTTTGTCGAAAAAGGACTTGGCGTGCACGTGCAGCGCATGCTCAAAATGAGTAGGGGTTTATATACTGGCTGAAATTTTAAGCAAAATACTTGGAAAAAGCGAAGGAAAATTGGGGACCTTATTTGTGATCATGATTTGACATATTAAAAAGTCGGTGCCAACTTATTTTTTATTAGAATATATCATGCGATCACTCCTTGCACGACTACCACCTTTACATTCCGAAAATGTTGACTAATAGAGAAATGGTAAAATTTCAAAAATTAGACTTTTTCCAATTTTCTTTATACTTTTACTATAAATTGTGTCACTACAGGAGCACGAAAATGCCTATTGAGTATATGTTTTGCTTTATTTGTAGCGAACAATGCATAACAATCATTTCGCCGCGCTAAAGTGTGGCTTGTTTAGTTCTGTATTCAAGAAAATTATTCCTAATAAAACTGCCCCTACTTTTACAGAAGTGGGAGGGGTAACTTAACCCCTCATAATTTGTTGATTGCATAAGAACTTCTCATGATATCGCGTTAACCATCACAAAATAGATTGATTACTACTCTCAAGGTATTTTTACTTTTTTCTTTGCCACGGTTTTCAATTGAAATGAGCCAGAACGTCAACTTATAGCTAAATTTACTCTGCCCCTTGTAAAGATTATACGAGCTATCTTCCCTTTGGTATGGTTTACAAAATTTACTTTGATTTCAATACTAAGAACATAAACTGTAATTGACAAAAATACCAACGCACGACAGTTTTTAAACTACCGTCGGTTTTATATTTTCAAAATATGTGCATTGTGACATGCGATTTTTAGTCGAAAAAATTAGCGCACTTCTTTGCTCTCTAGACGGTTTAGGTATTGCTGTTCCAGTTTTTAGTTATTGGAAACATCCAACTCGTTCATCAATTGTATGATAACGGTACCAGATTGTGGCCTACAAAATGGTACAAAATTATCTAATTTCATGAACTAATGTTAATGTTCTGCACACTTTTCAAAAGGTAAAATGATATATTTTCTACTGAAATTTTGCGTTTTCCAGTATACAAACAGTACATGTACTTACAATAATATTTGTCGTGTCTGCATTATGATATCCTCATGAAATTTGTGCCATAACATAGAGGAAAGATAGCTCTTTAAAATGATACCAAACATGATAGGGTTTGTAAATCGGTTACTGAGATAAAAGACCATGCTAAGAACTTTCCAAATGCCCCTCATACTAATCAATTCTGCACATGTCAGAAATTATTAACATGAGAAATTTGAGCACAGATTTCAGACCCCAAAATTTATTGAAAATGACCATACGTAAGATTCACTTTTGGCAAAATGATACGTATCCTGTACAGCTCTTTTTATGGTTGTGAAATTTACGAAATGAGAAATTTACGGTTCAACAGAGCGCACCACTGCACCATTCGGAGGTATGGTCCTGAAGTATTTTTAGCAGTGATATATATTCAAATTGTAAATCTTTGAACGAGTTTATCAATTAGATCAATAATGTAGCGATAGTTAAACAAAGTATTTAAAAAACAAATTGGAGAAATACAAAGTTCCTTTGAGAGTGAACTGGACTTGAACACTTTTGAAATCGGAGATATCATTTTGTAGTACAATGGTGGAAAGAACAAAGAACTTAACAAAGGAGTTGTCTTTGTAGTAAGAGAAAGGCGTTACTTACAAAAAAGAATGTTTGCATAGCCCTCAACCATATATATGCTGTATTTGAGTCTATAATGAATTTGCAAACAGTGTGTACCGTGATTTATCAGGCTATGAATCATTCTGATAATAGTCTTAATCGTATGTGAATCAGTTTATATGACTATCGCACAGGTGGCATTAAATGCATTCAATTATTAAAGACACTGTAAAAACACGAGCCTTGTGAACTAAATGAGCAGGACAAGGTGTTAAATGCAATATTAGCAACCATTAACCACTCGATCAGATTTTATATACATTAACATAGGTAAACTATCAACGTCGTATTAATGGATAGTGACATGCTGTTGTATGATTAAATTATGCATTAAATAGAAAAATGATGGTATTCTTACTTATATGACATTGGAACTGTTAGACTTTAATAGTACTACTAATTAATGGGCGGATAAAGAAGACTTCTTCAAAAGAGGTAAGTACATTTTATTACATGTACAGTCAAATGAAATGATTGTTCGTCACTTTGTGACGTCGCCGTTTAAATCAATGCATTTCCGTAATTTTTGCATAAATTATTGCTGCAAAACTAAAGAAGCTACAACCATGAAAAAAGGACCAAATCAAAGCAAACTGATTAAGGCAATTTGTAATTTCATGGTGTCTGTTGTTTTCTTATGGCAATAATTTTAAAACAAAGCCAAATTAAAATGTCGTTTTTTTCGGTGACGTTAATATTAGCGTCAATGGTAATCATGTTTTAAATTTGACATTCATTTTTAACGCATTCTGTCAACCAAAGGTGTAATCATTTTAAAATTTATTGATTATTGCCATTTTATTTTAGCTTTTCACCCTTGTAAGTTACGTGACATTGCAACCATGCACTTTATTACAGTATTTATATTAAAATCTGGAAATTGCACTGTTTTAAAGGTGACGAACATTTATTATTTCTATACATGACTTTATAAAAAGCACTTTTTAGAACATACTTACATGTACGATGTATACGTGAATTGCAATAAGTACGACTCATGCACTAAGCATACCAGGCTTACCTCTTAAATAGACACAGCTCTATCATCGAACTGGAAAAAGCGTCAATGTGGTCGCGGCCAAAATGTTGATAGAATGGCGTCACGCATCACGTGTTCTGCTTAACTTAATGTTCTAGGAGATGATGCATTGATAACTTAAGTTAAGTATTGCTAATTCAACATGCTATATTAAATGCTTAATAATTTGCCTGGATCGATGTGGTACTTGTGGCCAAAGATATCATTGTGATCTTCAGAAAAATTAAAACTATTTTGATTTTGATCAGTTTTAAACG
The DNA here is from genome assembly GCA_964019695.1 of Loripinus fragilis. NCBI lineage: Eukaryota > Metazoa > Mollusca > Bivalvia > Lucinida > Lucinidae > Loripinus > Loripinus fragilis. The sequence continues at coordinate 40,765,897 of OZ026525.1, forward strand.
TTATTTGTCGCATCCTGAAAAATCAATACTTAACTTAAGTCTTTCTAAACTCTAAGGAGGCATTGTAATTCCAGGCCCTGAACCTCAGAAAAAAAGAAGTTTACGATCTCCTATATCGAATTTATTTAAACTTTAGGATTGATAGATTTCTTTATTTCCTCCTGCTAGGAGAGTTACAAAAACACATACACAAATGAGCCATGACACGTGATCTTCAACAATGTGGTATTTTGACAAGTGTAGACTCAGACGAGCCTGTTTAGCCTCCTTTTAAGCTTAGAACCTCCGAATTATGTTCAGTCAGTAGCTTAACACTCATAAAATATTCAAGCGACTAGCAATGGCTCTGATCAGACTGCGCGTATGCGCAGGCTGATCTGAGGCTTTGCTGGTCGCACATACCACATTGTTGGAAATCTCATGTCGTGGCTCAAATGACAATATATATATATATATATATATATATATATATATATATATATATATATATATATATATATATATATATATATATATATATATATATATATATATATATATATATATATACAAAATAGCATACATTACCTACTTTGCAAAGCACGTATTTGTAAAAGTAAGCTTCACTTATTGGAACAATTTTTACATAAACATGTAATACAAAATAGATGTACCGAACGAATTGGGCCATAATATTAACCCTTACATTATGTAGGTTATGCTTAACTTCAATATTGCAAATGAGTTGTTAAGCAATAAAACAAGTCAATAATTGTAGCCTATGAGTACAGCATTCAAGAGAACTTGACTGGACCATAGGGCAGAGCTTTGTAAATAACCATTATATTTATATCTTTGTACTGAGCACCATCTATGACTGAGATTGTGTCTGTACCATAATATACTGTTACAATTAAATAATATGCTTCCATTAGGTGACCTAATAGCATCTATGGCTCAAGTGTCATCAGCTTCAGCTCCATTGCTACAGCTTAGACACAAGAACCGTAGACGCCACTAAGCCACCAACATGTCCAATATCACAATTAGTTGCATTATTTCACTTATCGGTGGGACATCTTTTCAAGAACGGGCGTATGGTTGCAATGCGAAGACCAGGCATCTGTTCTCAAAAACGAAAATGAGCCTGTGCATGAGATTTCCAACAATTTTACATTTTGACAAGTGTAGACTCAGACGAGCCTCTGCATCTCCTTTTAAGCTTAGAAACTCAAAATGGTGTTCAGTCAGTAGCTTAACAATCATGGAGTACTCAGGCAACTAGCAAAGGCTCTGATCAGACTGCGCGTATGCGCAAGCTGATCTGAGGCTTTGCTGGTCGCACATACCACATTGTTGGAAATCTCATGGACTGGCTCATTAATGTTAGCTGTTGTAAGTATGCCATATCCTGTGCAAGGCTGGATAGACACAAATACCAAAACCTAGTACAATCATCAGATAATAATGAAACAAAATCTACCCGTTTTTTGCCTAAAAATGCTGATGTAAGTGAAGCTTTATCTAATCTCCTAATATATTGATACACTTTTGGATCAAACTGGTAATTTTTGTCCCAAAGTGAAACTCGTTCCAGATGAACATATGTGCATTCGCTGATACAATGATTAATGATATTGACATAACTATTGTTTCAATTGGCACAGAGCCGGACATTGTCAGCCTCGTCTATTAGACAAGAAATCATTGTACAAGTGATTTTGCTGCTTGTATTAGGTTTGGTTTCATTTTCGAAATGAACCAGACAAAATGAATGTAAAAATCACTGTGTATGCGTTTAAAACGCTCAAACTGAGGCCGCAATGTCCGACTATGCCACATATACTCTTTTCGTTCCTTTATCTTCATTTTAATTGTATTTTCCATGCCAATCTACCTGGAAAGATACTGTCCCTCTTATATGCTTCCAAGACATTCAAGAGGCCGTACTTTCCAAGTATGTTGACTATGTCTGTTATAAAACCTTTCTGTTTCGTATTATTTGCATCAAAGGAACAGAGTCCTTTTAAAAACACAATTCGAAGCTAACGATCGATATTCAATCTGCAAAGTTGGCCAAGTACGGTTAACTTTCTGAAATTTATTTCTGATTCAATTGTGTACATATGCCATTATACTTAATGCTATATCAGTCCGCGTCCTTATATTTAGACCTTGCATATATTTGATGTAGATTCTATGTGCTCTTTCCAAGCTTAATATGTCAGATTCAGTCAAGTTATACCAGGTTTCACAACTACATAGGGCTTTAGGCAAAACCATTTCCTTTTTTATTTTAAGAACTGCATCCTAGTTTCGTTAAAAACAATCACTGAGCATTTTAAGAGCTCATACTCATATCTCCATTAACAGGAAAAATGAAAGCAAATTCTCAGTAATTCGTCAAGGCCAAGCTTGGATAGAGCCATTAAAAGCATGTCATCAGCGACTGCTGGTGAGCAGATACTTCGATTAATCATGCTACTACTAAAAGTAAATTTATCAGTCAACCCTAATATTAACTGAATTGTTTCAACATAACCTAATAAACGTTTCCTATCTCACGGCATGTTACCTTTATCAGGTCATGATGACGTTGCACTTTTTGAATGACGTCGCTAATGACGCTGAATCAAAACAAACATAAAAATACGTCATATTCGCTAGTTTGAAGAGTGTTCAACAATGGGTAAACTGATAAATAGAATACCAGGTTCGCGTCTTTTGATATCAAGTTTACCAGGCTCGGCTTTGAGAACGCATGTTGAATCGCTCGGCAAGCCTCGCGATGTCAACAAGCATTCTCAAAGCCTTGCCTGGTAAACTTGATATCAAACGACACTCACCTAGTATTCTCTATATATAGGCCATTAATAAAGCACAGGTAGGACATAGGGGACAGAGCTCCGACCTGTCCATACCCCTGTAAAATATCAAACCAATCAGGTTGATGACCCCTATATAAGACAAACTTTTTCATTCCACTACATGCATATTAATTATAATGCGAAGTAGATTGGACCTGATACCCATGTCATATAATTTAACAAACAATCCATTATGCCACACACAGTCGAACGCTTTATATAGAGGATCTTACATGAGTGCTCATGTTTTATTGATTTTATTAAACGAGTTTGGAAAAAGAGATAAAATGCGAGGCTTGCCGAGCATTTTATCTCTTTTTCGCAACGAGTGTAATAAATTCAATAATACAAGAGCACGAATGTTAGATTCTGTTTATCATATGACAAATTATTTGAAATCTCATTTCTGGCGTAAAAAAGTTATGATTTTGTCATCATGTACGCAACGTTGTTATGGACGTAATAACGTTTCCCGTAAATCGATAAACCACTAGTGGTTTACAGATTTTATTGCATGGCGTTATTTCACTCCCAGACGCAACGTCATATGATAAATCTTATTCTACATCATTCAACACTGCGCTGCCAATCAGGGACATTTCCTTAGCTCTACACTGAGCAACATTTCTAATTGGTCACTTATTAAACTCATTAATTCTGACCAAGCGCTGATAGTATTGAAATGAATTTTTGCCTAAATATATGCAGTTTAATGGGCAAAAGTTTAGCGGTATTTCAGACAATTTGTCTTCCAATCTACGTTTTTTTTTCAAATGCAAAAATATGCTTTTTTGAAGAAAAATATTTTAAGTGAAGTTTTATATCAAATTAAAGTGCATTTAGTAATGAACTGGTCTAGCCGACTTCAAAAAAACACCAAACACTTGAAATTTTGACTAAAGTAGATTTTTAGGCATTTTTCTAAGTATCACATTTTTCGAATTTTTTTAAATTCATCAGCAGCTTGCGCTAAAATTGTTGTATGCATTTACTCTATCTGAACAAGATAGCCCAAATAGAAAAGAACTGAATGTAGGACAAAACATCCCAGGACAAAACATCCCATGCCATTTTTAGACACCCCGGACAAAACATCCCGCATCGATTTGCCACCCCAAATAAAACATCTCATGTAGTTTTTGTCAACCCGGACAAAACATCCCATGCCATTTTTGCCGCCCCGGACAAAACATCCCATGCCATTTCTGCCACCCCAGACAAAACATCTCACAAAGATTTGCCATCCCGGACAAAACATCCCATGCTGTTTTTGTACCCTGGACATTAATGAAACAATAACAAACTGGTGTCAGAATTCCCTATTAAAACATAAACATGTCAATCACAGATGTCAACACTGCATCTGACCCAAAAACCTGTGTCTTATCTAAACCAAGCATTCACAATTATTGTAGATCCCCACAGGCAATTCACAATTATTGTGAACCCTCTCAGATGAAACCAGCTTTTTTATAATATTTTTACATGTAGGAAACCCTATAGCTTTGTGATTTTCCAGTGGGGTCTTGACCCCCTGTCTCCCTTCCCCCACTGGATCCGCGCATGAGTCCAATGGCTTTGTGTTTAGGGACATGATTCCACGATTTGACCCTTTTTTATTCCTTTATATCTCATATCTTAGCCTATCTTCCGGCCCTGTATTAAGACATCTAACTGAAAGTTCTATAACTACTACACAGATAAATATGGCAGTCAGTGAAAAATTTTACAGGGGTGTATATGCTTGTATATGTATGTGCACATATTTTGCTATTTTTCTATTTACTGGTCTGATACCAGTCTACTACTGTCTCAGTGTCTGTCTCACAATCAATGTCATCTCCAAATAGGTTACGATAGGGTCATTCGAGTTTCAGGGTGTCACTTTCACAAAAGACTTATTAAAATCCCATTGGTGATAGTTCAACTTTTATGGCTTTTGTCAACTCTCTCTTAAAGTCATCAGATTGTTTTGTAAACACCTTAGGTGTCCATTTCTCGTATCTAGCACTACTGTGGCCTGTGTATAGAACATATCAGAAGTATGTTCATTTATCAACAAACCAGACGATGGCCAGCCTGCTGATAAGCAGGCTGGTCAGCGTCTTGTTTGTTTGCGGCACCGCTATCCATTTGCATTCAACGCGACAATATCTAGCAGCTATGGAGTCTGGCTTTCGTCACGACTTATCGCTGATACATTGCATCATGAGATCAGCAGCTCGCTTTTCTCTCGACTTGACTTTTGCATGAGCGTCGAACAAAATACTTCGACCGTCATTAAGCCCGGGTTCGGTAAGGCAATGTCAGGCACTAAAAAAGAACAAAAGTCTGACACTCCAAAATGAAAAGCGAAATCTCTTGATTACAAATGACTTTAAACTTTATCCAGCGAGCCAGAGAACAATTGCATTCAATCTTAAAAGTAAATTACCCAAGCGTCTAAAATGGGCCATGTCACGATAAGGCCTGTTTTCAGGGTTTGAGTACATATAAAAATCAAGCTTATCTGCTCAGCTACAAAGACTAGGCCTTGAGGTTATGAAACTTTTTACATGCTCAACTCAACTGATGACGAAATTTATCATGCTAATAAATGTAGAAATGCCAACAATTGATTGTTGGCATGGTTTTAACATTTATAAGCATGCTTACTACTACTTTGAGAGTTTGAAAGCAAGGAAAGTCTTTATTTTCATCATTTTAGTTTTTATGAGCAGTTGAAATATCATGCTTGGTTGTAGAATATGGGCTAGCATGTGGACATATTATTGTACTAATGAGTGGCTGACATTGACACTGATTAGACTCTGGTGTTGTGTACTGCGCAAACGTACGCTGTTCTGTGTCTATATTGTAGACGTTATATTTCAATTTTTCCAATGAAAGGATCAAATTGACCGCGTCGCGAGAAAACCTGACTACAGGTTATGCGACCAGATCAGTCTTAAACAAGTCTACTCAGCTACGGAGACTAGCTAGAATCTTGAAATTTTGCAAGTATCGAGTTCCACCATCATACTGTCTAGAGAGTGAACAACAAATGCGCTGATCAGACTGCGCGGATGCGCAGGCTGGTCGCGGATGCGCAGGCTAGCCTGCACCTCTGATGATCGCATGCCTACAAAACCAGGTTTTCTCGCGATGGGACCAAAATGATAAGCGCCGAATTAAAACAAAACTTTAGAAGAAAGCATGCACCCAGATCGACCGGTGCTGCTATACCGTTGAAGTTGAACGACATATTCTGTTACATTCAATGCCATTGTACATGTAGATACATGTATTAATATGTGGCCATAAGCGCAATGCAGTTCGGTGCCATTTCTAACCAGCATTGCAGTTTCGCATTTACACATGAAAGCTGATTTCGTTTCCGGACTATCATGACTATAGTCAATTGCAAATACCTGCTTACTTAATTGAAAGCTGTCGCATGGGCAATATTTGTTTTCGAATTTGAAGATTTATTGTACCATAAATTGTTATCAAGTCATTGAGCAAGATTACAAAATTATGTATTAGGGACTAACCCAGTCGTATGCACTGATTTGTAAGTATATTGACTTTCTGAACCCTTTCCTTGCTAGTGGCGACTCTTTTCGTCTGCTGATATCTTCTCAAACATTTTGGACCCAGATCAGGACCGACAGAACATAGGTTCTGATCTGGGTCCAAACCGTTTGACATTCTGATAGTGTTCCTATTTTTTTTAAAACATTAATTTTCAAAAATGTCAGCAGACGACAACAAAATTCTGACCCAGCATGCAAATATGAATTATGAAAATTACGTAGTGCAGTCTGGTTAGAATAACGTGTCGTACAATAGCTACTTGCAGAATGTAATCAATTTGTTTTTAATTCATTTCATTTAGATGAGTCAACTTAAAATTTTAGGGTAGGTTGTTTGGCTTGTTATGTGGTATTTTTTCGTTATCCCTGATCAGATAGTATTCAGCAAAAAGAAAAATCACAGGCATTTTAAGCAGTTATTTATTTAACATGTTACATGTATCGGCGCGTTCTTGTAGAAATCGTTTCAACATTTTTTCATCTCTACATGTACCGTGGTGTGCAGATCTATTCTTATTGCCGACTAGTGTCGTCTGCTCATAACATTTGCAAACAGATTGGGCCTAGATCAGGCTCGTCAAAAATCTGGCCTGATCTGGATCCGATCTGTTTTACACTCGGATGGTACATGTTGTATTACTGAAATGATTTTTCGAAAAAGTTGATTTTGAAAAAAAATCAGCAGACGACAAAAAAACATAAAAAACCAGATGGCAAAGAGTTAAATGTAATCATTTACTTCCCCACACTTTAACGCAAATTGTTTGTTGGAACAAAGTTATTGTGCCGTTCAGACTGAAGTTATGGTAGAGTCGTTCACTTTTGACTGAAAAAGTACTGCTTTCATTTTCTGTGTTGTTAAAATTGTGTAACATGCTCCAGTCGCGAATTTTTAACGTCGCAAATATGTCTAATAAAAGCTATTCGCGAAAATAAAATTATCGCGAAAACTCCTGAACGTACTGCCCAGGTCACACATTCACGGATTTGACGCAGGAATAGCCACGGATACGATCCTGCATCATCCGTATTAGTCCGTATATTTCCGTATTGCATCCGTAATCATACGTAGTAGTACTTGCGTTGTGCATCCGCATCGGACTACGGAGTTTGTCATTTCCGGGGTCATCCGTGGAATTAGATCCGTAGTGGAACCGGCGAGGTGATCCATGTGTGACCTGGGCATAAAATAAATTGTTGGTTTTGTCAGACCAGATTTTTTTTCCTTTCGCAGCATGGTTTACAGATCGACTGAGACTAACACAGTTTTACGGTTGAATTCTCAGTTCACTGAATATCATTATACCAACTGCAGTATGCAAGTACAAATGTACCATCAACAAAAAATGCGCCTTTTTCATTCAATAAAAACAGAAAATACAATAGACTCCTTTCACATTGTTAGTGCGCCTGCGCCAAACTGTCTCGTTCCGCGTTATCTCCGCGAGATTACACTCGAAGGGGCAACCTTTATACGGCTGCCTGTACGCTACACAATGGAATATGGAAAAGATGAAAAGAAAAATAAATTTGCAAATAAAGATTAGACTTATAGTAAAAATAAAATGAGAAATATAACAAATAACTGATTAATTCCAATATTCTTAAAATAAAACGGAATATTTGAGATCAGAATAACTGATTTCTAAGCATCCAAGACTAACTTTTTTCGAATGAGCTGGTGTAGGCCTATTTATTTCGTAATATACTAGGCCAAAAAAGAAACGCCGCATATAATACATGCATTGTATATGGGGGTTCTTTCACCAATCTCTAGCAAACGATTTGTCACAATTTGAGCGCTGATTCTTGGATTATGAGTTCCTGGGGTTATGCTAGCTATCATTGTCACCGGACATAATTGATTCAGCAGTTTCAACCTACGTTTTTATAGATCTTTACGTCGCGTCATTAGGCGATGACGTCATGAATGCGCACGATCTGACATTGTTCCAATTTGTCAGAAACGGTTCCTAAGACGTTCAATCATCCTTGCATGACATCGAAATTGTTGAGCTATCACTGATGGCGTCACGTTAGCATGTAACATTCTTATCACCTTTCGTGTTCAACATGTGTTAATTTTGGAATCGTAAATTATCAATGTGTACCTTTTCATTTTAAAGTTTTAAAATGTTTTCAAGCATATTGGATATAAGACTAGTGATTTCAGTAGTTATTACATGTGTAAACAGAAATTAAATGAATTTGCACGTGAAAAACCTGAAAATAAAACTATAGCCAGTACACTGGTTTGGGCTGACAGAGCTCAATGAAACAATGAGAATAACGTGTGGCAGGAATAGGAGCGAAACATAGATAGCAGATGAAGTTTTGTAACTCTCATTTAATGCGCAATATTTTTTAATCTTTATATGCGGCGTTTCTTTTTTGGCCTAGTATATATCGTTACATGTTTAATCATTTTATTTCTATTGCTTAAAAAATATAAACATCTGTCAAAGTTGTGCTTGTGTGTTTAGAAAATTATTATGCGCTTATGAAATTAGTGCACAAATCTCATGAACTAGTTCAAATAATGTTTTAGAATGCGCCTACAAGTCAAAGCACACAGGTTCATTTTCACTATTTCTCAGCTATTTCTAAACATTCTTACGCAAAAATCTGCATGCATTTAAAATAAGATTACTTACATTTAATATATCAATAACTTCCATCCATATTTATAATTCCATATTTTGAGTATGCCAGCAGTGAAGTTCATGTAAATCCAAGACTTATGGTTGCATTTCGTACACTTGACGTTTAAACATGGTCTTTCTTGGGCTAAAACTCGGGTCCAGTAAAACACATTTTGGCCATCCCACGAGAAAATCTGTCTTCAGGGTTTCTTACTGAGAAAGACTCAAACTAGTCTGCTCAACTACAGAGACTGGCTAGAAAAATGAAATTTTGCTTGAAGCAAGTTTAGAAATACTTTCCAACAAGCGGCTAGTAAAGTCGCTGATCAGACTACGTGGTTAATAAGACAGACATGTGCCTTTGATGTTCACATGCACCAAAGTCGGATTTTCTCGCGTCATGTCCATTCTAAGTATTATGCATCCGGTTCTTCAATGTGTGAATTAGGGCATAAAGCAATAAAATCTAACACACGTCCGCCGGTCGGCACGCGTTCAAAGCCTGGATGATTTATGAGGTGATAAGTAGCTTTCTTTGAAGTTGGTCGTGAGGTCTGAGTCTTCTCCTGCATCCAAAATTTGTATGTGTGTGTGTGTGTGTGTGTTAACAGCGAAGGCTCTCGCGAGCTTGCGCGTGAGTGGACGTTGTGTATTATACCACGTATGAAAAATGATTGAATAAAGGGTCTATGAATGGAGATACCTACTCAGTACTGACATTTCTGTTTTATGAGATCGCTTTTATATGCTTATAGTCATTGTGCAGAGGCGGATTCAGAGGGGTTCGCTTCCCTCCCGTTTTTGAATATCCTATAAAATGAAATCATTTGGCCTCAGTGAGACCAAGTTATTTTATTTTCATTGGATATTTAAGAAAAAAGAGATAAAATCAGCACACCCACACGCACTTTTATACATATGAACCCCCTTTCCAGAAATCCTGGATCCGTCACTGTTGTGCTTGCAGCATGCTCGCACGTCTATCTGTTAACATGCATGCAGCAGTGTGCATGCTTATCTGGTGGGGCTAGATCTATTTTTGCCTGGGCTTCCGTCTACCGCTTTTCTTTGTGCGCGCTCCGACAAAACAATGGGTCCGAGGTGTGTGCGAGCAGCGAATGCCCTGATTACTGTGTATGTGCACATGCTCGTCTGAGTTGTCGATGTTCGCATATTAGTTGGCATGCATGTATTACAAATATTTCAGGTGAATTCGTGATTTCATTTGAGCATTAATAGTTGTGCGCCGATTTTAGCTTGATATCAAAGTATATTTTACACTAATTATTGCGAAAATAATACGCAAGACTTAGAAAATATATATGAAAACAAAGATTTTATCTTATTTCATCAACATAGCAATCCCATTCTAGCTTTTAAAGACCAAAAATCGACTTGTTAAGGAACAATATGTGGTTTGGCAATGTCACTAATAGGCAATCTGCCCCTTCATTTGCAAAAACGACTTTATCGATTTTTCAATTGAAGAGCGATTGCTAAGGGAGGTAACAATGTGAAAGGAGTCTATTGGAATCAATCTACGAAATCGTAACATTACGTGTTTTGTGTCGTGTTTAAGTTTTGCAACAACATTTGCGACGACCAAATTAGATCACGGTCTTACCGACATAGGATGTCTTTTTTCTGATTTTTCTTTCAACGGTCAAACATTTGAGCCCATTGGTATGTGGGCCCAGCAATATCATTTCAGCCTGGGCATACGCAAAATCGATCAGTCTCTGTTTTACCTTTGACGATATTGTGGGTGTTTTTGTTACCCAAAGATTGAAAAACATAGACTCTGATCAGACTGGACTGATGAACAGACCGAACTGAATCTTCAAGCGTATACACTGTATGTCACTGCTATTTTTCATGGAGAGGCTCAACATTTTATGACTACTCAATCATGACCTAATTGCCGCTCACATCACGCAAAATCATTGACTGTTCAATATATTTATTATTCATAATCCTGACATTATTTTGATAGATATAAAACTATTTGATTTTCCGATTTTGTCGGTGCATTAACCCTTCGCCTGCGTATCCGAATGAATTTGTACATTTTCCTCCATTTTGAATGAAGCTTCTTAATCGGGACGTCTTCAGATTAATTGTTAATATTTAATCAGTTGAAGATATTAGTGTTCATTTCATTGAAATATAATTTGAATGACCCTGGCCCGATGCGAACCTATTGAGTCATTTTACTTTATCCAAAAGGACAATGGTTAAATCCAAACCGTACCAAAATCAAAGTTTTAAAGGTTTAGATAAAGAAAACTTTATGAGCGTACAATTGCAATTCATTTCTTATCGGTCATTTTTAACATTTGTTATGGGTGCTCAAACGAACCGTCTCAATGAGACGGTTCGTTTGAGTACCCACAACATATATTTTGGTTCATAAATAAGAAAAAAGTTTTTGTTCTTTTTAATTATGTACTCTATCTGGGGGCATGCTAAACACCTTCATCACATATACCTAGGATTGTTACATATCATTTTGCCCGCATATTTGCGGTGGCTGGTTATACCCCACTCGAATCAACACGGATTAACACGTGTACTATCCAGTATGCCATAAAGATCGCAATTTTGCGAAATTTCATGAAATAATCATAAAGAAGTTTTTTTTCAGCACACCCATACTTAATGTCACGTGAAGGTACGTTTTACTGTCACGCCGCTCCTACTGACTGTAAACAAGAAGCCGAATTATATTTCCGTAATTATATTGTATACATAATAGGCAGTAAACATACAGGCTACTTGGAGTTTATATTTGGCAATTTTAATTTCATTTCGGAAATGGCTATGTTAAAAGTAAGTATAAAAGCTAAACTACTGTATTTACTTTGCGAGGGTTTTCGAAGCATGTTTGCGATGTTAAAATTCGCAACTGCAGCTTGATTTGCATGTACATGTACCTACATCAAAAATAACAAACTGATCTGATTTCACCATTTCGTGAAAATTTCAGAACTATTAAACAGTATGTTCATACGCAATATTGTACAATGTCATGTTGTCATTCTCCTACTGTAGTATGTACTTTTGATAAATGTATGCATTCCCTTAGGACTAGTTGGCAGTAGATTGAGAGGGGGGGGGGGGGGGGTAAAACATAATGGAACCTCTGCGCCAGTACATGATATTTTGGCACTTATCGCATTGGCAAGCAGCGAAAGTTCAGAAGTGCCCTTGCTTACGCGCAACCTCGCCAGAGCCCTCGCTGCATGCATACACAAAGTATAGATGAAGATGAAGACTCATGCCAAAATTTATTTCTCAAGTCACGCTGGATAGGCCAGCATGTGTGTTTAAAGGATGCTTTTGCGCATATGCGATAAAAACCTGGCACAACTTCATGCACTTGCTCAATTTTGTTCGAGGTACAGTAAAACCTGTATAAAACGGCCACTTAAAAATAGATAAAACAAAGATCTTAATGACAAATGGTAGCCTAATGAAGGTCCAAGAGGAGCATTCTGCAATACTTTTGACCTGCATTAATCGATAATTGGTCTTAAAAACAAATTTTTGGACTTTTTTAGAGTGGCCTTTTCACACAGGTTTTACTGTATTTGTATTGCTATAAACCTGGCCATGGGTTCGGCATCCCCTCGTTTAATTATGCTATACGTGGGGGGGGGAGGCTAGATTAGAACACGTAGCATAGCACAAATAGTTCGTTGGAATAATACTCTACATACTCATCATGAGTCTACACTGTAAGAAATAAGTGTTCACTGGGCCGCGTAGCGCAATTGGTAACGTGTCTGGCAACAGATGCGAGTCTGTCTGCAGATCCAGGGGTCGCGAGTTCGATCCCCGCCCGGTCCCATACTCGCATGGAGATTGGTCATAAAATAATTTCTACGGTCATTCTCCTCCCTTCCGCTGAATCATTCAAGAAAGGTTGTTGTCAGTTACAAGCGAAAGTATGTGCATGAAATCCTGGTTAACTGCTTGTTCAAGCTTGCCCAGGAACAAGTGGTAAGGTAAACTGACCGTCCCGTCATGACCATAGCTGTTGACTTGGGACGTAAAGCAACAAAACAAACAAAAAAATAAGTGGAACGTTACATCAAATTTGATGGCAGCTAAACTGCCACTGGTTTTTGTGTAACTTCCATTTACTTTAAATACTATATAGAGGATCTTATATGAGTGCTCATGTTTTATTGAATTTATTAAACGAGTTAGGGAAAAGAGATCAAATGCGAGGCTTGCCGAGCATTTTATCTCTTTTTCGCAACGAGTTTAATAAATTCAATAATACAAGAGCACGAATGTTAGATTCTATTCATCATATGACAAATACTTTGAAATCTCATTTCTGGCGTAAAAACCTTATACTTTTGTCATTATGTACGCAACGTTGTTATGGACGTCATAACGTTTCCCGTAAATCTATAAACCACTATAGGGATCACACATGTTTTTTCATGCATTAACATTTTCCGGGTCCCGAGGAAGCTGTTTGAACACGAGGCCGCTAGGCCGAGTGTTCAAACACCGTCCGAGGGACCCGACAAGTGTTAATGCAATGAAACAAACATGTGTGATCGTTATTCTTGCTATTTTACCTGATTTCAGCATAAACAGCGCTGAAAACGTCGCTCAAACATTAAATATTCCTTTTCTTCAATTGATTTCTCAAAACAAAATGGCGTCAGCGTCAACTTTCGAACGTCATTACGTCGCCACAACGTAAAATATACGCGTGCAACGTTTTCGCGAACGAAAGCATCGGCGAAATGATCAGTCACGGCCGCAACGCATTCCAGTGTAACGTCATGCATGCAAATCAGGGCCAAGTTTAGGCTTTTTCAAGTAAAAGTCATGTTCAAACAGCACGTGAATCTCTTGATTTGAACATGGCTTTTGCGGTTTCAAACAGCTTCGCGTAACGAATTTCCATGCAAGAATAGTGGTTTATCGATTTTATTGCATGGCGTTATTTCACTCCCAGACGCGATGTCATATGAAAAGTTCTAATCTATTGTTTGGATCCAGCAAATAACTACTATAATAACAGGTAAAAATGTTTTAACTTATCACTGATGACATGTTGGCCTCAGGTTGATAGTAGGAAAGTGAGTTTACACCAAAAGGGTGGCAGCTAAGCTGTCACCCTTTTTGGTGTTAACTTACACTTATTTTTTTTAGTGTAATGATGAGTTATCTTTCTACAGTCTACCAACGAAAGTAGAAGGTGTACAAAGTAAAAAAAAAATGAAATCTGTGCATGCACAACTAAGTTCGTGAAAATAATTGTACGTGTCCTGCTATTGATACAGTAAAACAGCCCTACCCCATGCATATTAAACAGTTTATTTTTAAGCATGCTGTCTTCTAATTCTTGCAATTGATGGTGCTGAGTTTCCGTTGCACATTCGTAATAAGGGCAACTCTATCAATACAAATGCCAGCGATTAGACAATTAGTGTAGGCCGCTGTGTAATCCCGTGGGAATTTTTGGGTAAAAGTGTCAAACATATATTTTCTTGTAGAAAAATGTATCCTGTTTATGAAAAAAGATGTTTACAATTTTGTCTTGCCATTTTAACGTCATGGTGACGTCACAAAGTGATGTACCCAGTTTTGACTTTTTTATGGCTTGAAAATTGAGCACTATGAATTCCAGCTGGCGCAAACATGTCCTGTTTCATCAGCTATAGTAATATTACTGGCGATATATTGTATTTGAAGTATAGACTCTGACTCAGAATTTTAAAGAGGTTACTTTAACTTCAAAATGATGTCAAGAGAGGAAAAGAATGACGTCAGTATCAATATGAAAAGTATGTTATAGTGAAAGCTTAAATGATATTAGATCACAATATGCTAATATACCCTCCTCTCCCACTGCTGGAATATTGTACACTCTGCTTTACTGAAACTACATGATATAAGATACAAAATGACACATATAAGCTCTCTGACCTGTAACAGCAATGTTAACTACGTTACTCTATTGTAATTTCAAATCCTATTGTGCAAATACCAAGATATATCTAATTCCTATTTATCGACATGCTGATTGCCTTAAAAGCATTTATCAAATAGCAGCAAACAGCAAGTATGCGTTTAACAATTCACCTCTATGAAATGACAGTTATATATGTTACTTACTTCAAATGTATTACTACTTAATGTAGTACTATCACTAGACGATAGACTGCCAAAATTCCACAAAGGGAGAGTTTTGTACACTATATCTTTCTAAAACCAAAATATATAAGCCACAAAATAATTTATATTAGTCTATAGCGGTTACAGAGTTACTTCGTTACCCTGAAATAATAGGAATTTCTATCATATTGTTCCTTATTTCTACTTGACAATATAAGCTTAGATTTTTAATTGTATTCAAATGACTAGCAATGTGATTCTATTAAATAAAAAGACCTGCTATTACTGTTATGTACTTTACTTTCTTTTAAATGCATTATGTTAAAGCAAAAACAGCAATTTATTAGTTTACACTGCTAGTGGTTTATTTACTGTCATTTAACTGATTAATGCAATGTATCATCATGGAGAAACACTCTAATCAAATTAACACACCATGATGAAACAAAGGAAAGGGCTCATGACTCGCAGATAGTCAGAGCTGAAGAAAACCCCAAGTTGAGCCACGGTGGGTCCAGCTACAGATAACCATCAGGCACCAACCCACCGATTAAAGCTTCACATCAGAGCCGTCATAGAGTCTGTGTATTTTATCAAATGAATAAACAGCATTTTAGATGCTGCTTATTTTATGATCCATTAATGTTTCTTTAATACAAAAATGATATCTTTTATCTCACTGACACTCGTGTATTTACTTCATTTTACACATGAAATGATATATAAAAAAGTCGCTGTTCTTCACTGACTACACCTCATTTTAGATGGCACAAAAATATTAAGCATGAAGTAGCTTTAAGTAAGTAAGATCTATCACACATTGTGTAACCCTACTATTGATTACACCAACTGTTTGATAAAGACATAAACTTACTCAGAATTCGTTAAAAAGTAAGTTATTTCAGACTTAGGTCTAAATTGTGACCTTTATCTTTGTCTTTTGAAACAATAAACTGAAGTGTTTTGGAAACTTTACGACTATTTTCCAACATAGGCGTATGGCACACACAAGCCTATTCCTATGGTTATAATAGCTTTGACATATCTGTAGAAGGATGTCTAGTTTGGTGAGATAAGAATACCATTTATGTTGATAAAATGCATAACAATAGAAGTTTAAGGAGCATATTACACTTATTTTACATTCTGTTTGGTTCTAAAATTTTGTGAGTCATTGAACAGACAGCATTTGTTCTAATGATTCATGATAGTCATATATTTGAAAGAAAATGGTTTATCACCCAGCAAAGCTCCCTGGCAATGTAAGTGTAGCATATATACTGTAGCCTTTACTATATTAATGGGCCCAAATAAAGTATTGGTTAATTTGTTTTGCATAATCTATCAATTAGATTTAGTCTTGAAGTTGAATTTTGTTTCAGATAATATCATTTTGATATTTAGACAATCAAATGTGAACATTACAATAGATACAAAAATGTATCCATTTACCTCTTTGCATATTTCAAATCAAACAAAATAGATTAACAGCAGTAATGGAAAGAATAATTAAAATGACTTAGCCCATTTGATTTTGGTACTTTGCAAGTGAGCTTATCATTGGCGACTGAGTAGAGTGTCCTCTTGATGCCGATATTAGCTAGAACAGTTAACATTTTTGCGTGCTTCTTTTGAATCTATATCCTGGTGAGTTTACAATTTATACAAATGTTTAATACATATATAACTCTTTATTATTCCATTTACCATGTTTACAATGTTACTATTATATTTTGCCAAAGTCACAGTCAGTTCAGGTATGTAAGCTTGTATTGCTAAAACTAAGTGAGAGCTTATACTTGCATGTTCTTATTAAATATTTCACTTTTCTATCCAGCATTCTAAAAGAACATTGTAAAATCTATTTTACAATAACTTAAATGTCACCTGACCAAATTTGGCTGGACATAATTTGGGCTGATAAAATTTGTATTTAAATTGGTATTGCAGTAAAAATTGACCTTTAACTAGCTTCCTTGAATATGGCCATATCTAATGTGATCATTGCCTTAGAGTAAAACTCACCACTATTTTCCCATTATTGGTTGAGCCAGTTACCAGAAGTACTAAGTTGATGTGATTGACAGTTCGTTAACTAAACAACGAAAGCTATGTTGAATATAAACTTGAATTAAGTTAAAAGCTTCAGTAATGCTTCACCATCTGCATACGCAACTAGATGCTAGGATACAAATTGATTTGTTGACAGTCTCTTTAAACAATAACTGATTATAGACAGTTATAATGCATACCTCTCTCAAAACATTTAGTAATTATAAGGGTTACTATTTTATGGTAATTGAACCTAAATAAACATGGATACATGGAATCTAGCCTATATCATGCAACGTAACTGAATACGTGTACCCATAATTTGAACAACTGAAAACAGTTACATAGAGTGATTGATTTTACTGATTATAATTATTTCAATTTATCTTAGATTTCTCCAGATAAATACTACAAAACAAATCTCTAAACTCACCATGATATATTAGCTTTTCAGGCTCAACTATATATCGTCTTTGACAACATTTTTGATAAACATGGGGCCTTATTATATACTTAATACAGCTTTATGTGTTATTTTAACAAATTCGACAGAAAATGGGAATGTATATTTCTAAGTACTAGTCTTGAGAGCTATCATTTTATTTGCTTATGAGTTTTAAAATCTATAATTTTGGGCAAATCATTTTTGAAGATATAAAAAGTTAAAAGATATAATATTTTGCAAATGTTGCATGTGTGAATTGATACATTTTTCAGACAAACAGGAACCTGGATATCTATAACAAAAAAAATTCATTTTTCCATGCGAACAAAACAATTGTTGTGCTTTAAAAACAACCTCATTTTGGACTAAGATTTGGTACCAGTAAAATGCATCTAAGCCCCTCTCCCGCTGCAGTGGCTTAGACAGCTGTCCGTTCTAGGCCAGTGGTTTTGTTGTTGTTGATCCATTGCAAATTGTTGCCCCCAGTGTTTTCTGGGGGTTTGTGTTTGTTCCTTGTTTTGTTATTAAGTACTTTGTGTCCTTCTTGTGTTGCAATTACCTTTATGGGGAAAAGAGAGTTGGTTGTTTTACTTTAATTGCGTTCCTGATGTCTTGTGGATGTTAGTGTCCTGTCGCTCTTCCTCACAGTACCATGTGTTGGTCTGCAGTGTGTGATTGTGGTATTTCCCATTCATACTTACTTGCTTTTTTGAAATGATATCAAATACCATATTACGTATAATATAAGGAATTAAGCAAGTCATATTCAATCTTGAAAGCTGTAATATACGTTGCATATTGTTCACACAAATAACAAAAAGATAATTTACACCAGAAACGATGTTGGTTACATCATTTTACTATTGAATTTCAGTATTATGCTCATACATGGTGTTTAAAGGTTTTCATATAGCATAACATACAATTTTAGATTGAAAATATTCTTACCTTATTTAACGTGCTTTTTGGTGGTATCATATTAAACAGCATATAACTCTTAAAGTTTTTTTTGTTTTTTGATAAAAACAAGCTGCTTGCAGTTATACAATGGCCCATTTACTGTCTTTAGGAACATATAGTTAAAACATGAATGTTAAATGAGACGCTTATTAAATGAAACTATTTAACAACATTTCAATGGTTTTACAGGGGGACGGGTAGTTTACATGTAACATAAATGACATTACAATGGGCCCCAATAACTTAAACATAAATATTTGTAGGAAATGAAATGTTCTTGTACAATAAATGAATGTTTGGCCTATTTGATTATTCCGGTACTACCTTAAAAAATTATTT
Organism: Loripinus fragilis; assembly: GCA_964019695.1. Lineage (NCBI taxonomy): Eukaryota > Metazoa > Mollusca > Bivalvia > Lucinida > Lucinidae > Loripinus > Loripinus fragilis. Next base: position 40,784,900 of record OZ026525.1, read on the forward strand.
ACATAATTTGTGTTTTAAACAATTGAGGGGGAATGTAGTTAACATGCTGTAACAGTCAAACGCTACAACCGTCAGAGAGCTAACATGTATCAAAAAGCTAAGCTAGAATCATTTATTTATGCTAACATTTGATTTTAATCGCTAGGCACACACAATCTTTCCAGAATTATATTTCTGTACACAATGTTTTTGCTGCTTACTGGCATCAAATCGACGTCAATTTGACGTAAAATTGAGGTCCACGTTGAATCGATTTTCATTTTGGTCCTCCTATCGACGTTTTAAACCACTTCAATGCAATAAACAACATTACAATGCGCTTAATTAAGGTGTACACAGCACTAGCAGATATAAACTTTTTGATTCATGTGAAAATACGGTACGTCATTTTTTGACGTCACTGTGACGTAATTACTGCAAAAAAATTAGAGACATCGTTTTCCCTCAACTGCATATATTTTTCTAGTTGAAAATCGACATGAATCACTTTTACCCTAAAATTCCCACGGGAGCCCAAATTTCGACAAAGCGGCCTACACTAAATCATTGCAGAAAATAGAAATTTTGGAGTAAACACGTTGACTGCGGTTGATTTTTTTCAATAATATTTTCACTGATTCTAGGCATGCCAGGGCCCGAGTTCATACAAAAAATCAGGAACTCAACTGAGCATGGACTTGATTATGCTCATAAACGTTATAATAATTATTGGCATTTTAACATCTATCAGCATGATAACAATGTTGGAACAAGCAAAAACCTTCTTTTTTCAAGCCTTTAAGTTTTTAGCACTTAAACATTCATGCTCAGTTAAGCTGAGTATGAAAACTTTTTCATACCCAGGGGCGGTACTCAGGGGGGGGGGGGGTTGTGTGATATTTTCACACATACGTAGGCTCGGTCCATTTTTTGGGGGTTCAAAATTCTGAATTTCAATATTTTTTGGGTTTCCAGAAAAATGAATATTTTTTGGGGTATTAAGATTTTGTGGATATTTTTTGGGGGTCATCACAAAATTGGGCTAGTTTGAGGGTCATTTCTATGCAATTTAGGGTCTTTTTTTAAAGTCAATGTACAGAATTGGGATATTTTTTTGGGTTGCTAAAATTTCAAATATTTTTTGGGGTGTTTGAAATTCCTGATATTTTTTTGGGGTGAACGGTAGATACTGGGTCCGAGCCTACGTATGCGGAAAAAATTAGAGTACGGGGGGAAGGCCTCCATATTGGCACATAATCTGATTTAGATATGTATTTGCTTTAGTTAAGAGTGCGCAACAGGAAATATTTTTCTTACTTCTCGACCAAAACATATGTTGTGGGTGCTCAAAAGAACCGTCTCCGTCTCAATGAGACGGTTCTCTTGAGCACCCAAAACATATGCTTAAAGTTATGGGTAAGAAAATATATCCAATTTTACGCTGAAAATTGTTTGTTTATATAAACCTGTGTTTAAACAAATCTATAAGGCAATTTATTCGTATTGCATAATCTTTAACCCGTTTAAGCCAAATGATATTGCCTACCCATTTCAGTATGAGGAGTCCATTTCGAAATTAAGGGGTGTTGGGTGGTATTTTTCATTTTTTCAACCTTTTAATAGAACACCCTGTAAGCAAACATTGAAGACCCTGATCAGACACAACATTGTGCGGTGTCTGATCTAGGTCTGTATTGTTTGCCTATGTCCCATAAAAGGACGCTAGGCTTATTTGGGCTAAAGAAAACAGTCACTGAACAACATGTGGGCAGTTAATAATATACATGTTTTTATTCCGTTTCCTTTCTCTAGTTACAGGAGAAGCCAAATGGCGAACAGTGTTCTACAAAATATGGGGGCACAGAATGCATGGGGAATACATGAATCACAGCGTGTTAGAACTCCAAAAGTAACGAAAAAGGTATCCCTGGTGACACCAAGAATGGACGTAGACGTCACAGGGGTAGCTTTTAAAAACTTGCGCACGCATCTGATAGACCATCCACGTGACGAAGGCCTGAAACAACGTGAACAACTCTGGAACTTTCAACAAAAGTACAGGGGCGCAGTAACAAAACAGCGTGGCAGTAATGCTACAATTGCCAGATCAGCGAGTGCTGCGGACTTTAATAAGACAGAAGGTGACAGTAAAGCTCTTAAATCAGTAAGTAGTGAGCCAACGATATCACTGCATGCCAGATTCAAAAGACGGTATTATAACAAACTTAGTATGGCCTCAGTTAGAAGTAATAACGAAGTCAGTCCCTATGATAGCAAGGTGAAGAAGCTGACCAATGAATCGAATGCCATAGATAAGAAACAATCAGGTATCCAAAGACTTTACTCATCCGGTATGGTTGTTCGAAATTCTATTTATAATCAGTTACGTGGGGCAGATGAACTAGACGAGAAGCGCAGTGAATCAGCTGGTAATGCAAGACTAGCGGAAGCTGTGGAGAAGTTTGGAGCCCTTGAAAAATTACCAGAGATCTCATACAGTCAGCCACCATTAACGAGTCGCTTCATGAAAACATTGAATCATTACGGTCGACGTTATGGAGATCCAAACAGTCGAATGATGCAGCTTCGTCGATCATTGACAAATTTATCTGACTCGTCTATTTGCTCTCGTCAAAAGCGACTTCTCATAGTTTCACGTCGAGAAGTCAGCATGCACATGGATTGTATTGATTCAGATAATGATGGCGATCGAGAAGACGAAAACGAAGACGATGATGACGACGACGATGATGATGATGAAGACATCGATGAGTATAGTGGTAATGATGAAGCTCTTCGGGCTCAGCGACTATGTTCCCAGGACTTAGACCAGAAACGGGGATCACTGTTTAGCATCCGAAGCAATGTAACCCAGGTAAACTCTGAAGATGATCTGGAACAGATTGACAATCAGCATGCTGAAAATACTCATCTTAAGGAAGACAACAAAGCAAGAGGCTGTGGATCCGCTAATGTGCAATTACATGTAAATAATCATAACAGTAAATCGCTCAATAGTTCAGGGGCTGATGGACAGGATCCGCTCCAAGTATCTCCAGTTGTGTTCGAATGTAAATCAGAAAATGACCGAAAAGACAGTGCTAAGTTGAAAAACACCTCTCCAAAATTATGTAAGAAGGAGAAAACTGAGAGTAAAGGTGAAAGGCCTTCATCTACAGATAGCCTGGATATGCCGAAAGATAAGTTCGGTCCTACTACACATTCTATTGATAAAAAATTAGCAATTCGTAAGCCATGGGAATGGCGCCCTAGTCCATTTAGATGGACGGATAAAAATGTTAAAGAAAGTGATAAACCATATATTGAAAGGATTTTAAACAAAGGTGAAGTCATTGATGAATTCAACTATGATGCCTTCGCTAGAACGAAGCCACTAAAAGTATCCAATTATCCAGATCCACCATATAAGGATAGGTCAGGAGCATTAAGATGATTCATTTAACCATGCATAACTTGTCATATTAATCACTGAAGTAAAGTATATGCAGTGCTGAAGGTACAATCTAAACTTTCACTTGAAGTATGTATATACACTATAGTCAATATTTAAGTTCGATCTCCAAAATAAAGTTTGAGATAAAATTCACATTTTGTTTGGTGAATACCATTTTTAAAGATAGTTCATCTTATGTCTTGCAAACATCAAAAACCATGCATTGAAAGTATCTAAAATGTAGTTTTTGATAAATCATAAATTAAAAGAAACTTAATCAAATATGAAGTTATTTACGGATTTCTAATGATGCTAAGGCTCAAACAAATACAGTTGTCCTGATCTGCCGTACACAGATAAATCAGGTGTGTTAAATTCATTTACAAATTCTCATTAATAAACTTATACATTTCATCACATGACGTCTCGTCTGGGAGTGATATAACGCTATGCAATCAAATCGATAAACCCACTAGTGACGCCCAATATAACGTTACGTAATAGATAGCAAAACATAGACGTTTTCTCGCCAAAGAAGCGATTTCTATGTAATCTTAATGTCATGTGATATTTGTGCTCACGTTTTATTGAACTCGTTGCCAAAAAGAGATAGTAGGCTCGGCAAGCCTCGCCTATTATCTCTTTTGCTCAACTCGTTTAATAAATTCAATAAAACAAGAGCTCTCATGTAAGATCCCCTATATAAATCACTACAGATCGACAACTACTGCGGAAATAGCAATCGTGTCTCCAGTGCAGGGGATACGATTTATATGGCCAAAATTACTTTTTCTGTGATGTTCATATATTTCAATTATGAAGGAATCAAGAGGGAAAGAGCGCAGCGAGTGAACCACTTAATTTCTTTATACATGTAACTGTAATATATTATATGTGACCTACTTCTAGTTTTCTCCTGCCTTTTCATTACTGCTCATTTGGAAATGGTCGCATTGACCACTTCATGGATTTACTAAATAATTTACTTCATATATAATTCAAATAATGACACAATATTGGAATAACAATGACGCTAACAGTAAGTATCTATAACTCACTGACATAAAAAAGTTTTGGAAAGCTATGTTGTACCGCGAATTTCACATTTCGCAAATTTCGAACTGTGAAAAATTGGTACCAATTCTTCACAGCGTGTGAAAATTGGTACCAATACGTCACATATTTCATACCAATATTTCACATTTTGTGAAATTTGCGCACGTAGTGAAAGTATATGTAGCATACATGCCCAATCTTCATATCGATGAAATACACCCCAAATCTAATGCATTTTGCTAATTTAGCTAAAGGAGAGCTAGATTCAGCTTTTCCACAATTTCATTTCATATATTTTCGAATGGTGGATCCCTTTTTTAACTCACGTTGTGGTCATAGGATGTCCGTCCGGCCAGCTACCCATCCGTCCTTCCGTCGTTAATAGCTTCCTCTTAAACCACTAGGTGGAAACTGGGTTGATCGACCCCCTTTCAAATTTGTTCAAAGATTTCAACTTTATGTAGCAATCTGGTTGCCTTGTCAACGAAAAGGAATTCTCAAAAATCTTATCAGATTTCAAAAGAATTAGGCACAAATGGTCGTGGGACACCCTCTACCAATGTTGTTCAAATTATTTGACTGTTTTAAGAATATGACCGCCAGGTTTTTATGTCAATATTGGTGAAACTTTATTTCTTCTGAAATGGCACGGCCTAGTAAGAAAGACAACACTTCTGGTCTGAAATCACTTGCTCTAGAGCCTTGATATTTGGTATGCAGCATCAGCTAGTAGACCTCTGCCATCTTTGTTCACAATATGACCATGACCAAAAATGACCCCGCCTGAGTGTCAACATCCTGTGCCTTTTGTCAATATAATATATGGACACTTTTCCATGTAAAGCTATAAAATGAAACTGCTGATTAATAAAAAATCATAGATGGACTTTAAGAGGAGCTATGCTTTGCTATACCCTTATATATATTCATTCTCAATTAGCGACCCCTGGTCCGGAGACCCTCTTGTTTCCATATAAAGAATTATGTTCCTGAGAGACATATTGATTTGGACAGTGGAACCTGTAACAAAATAATGTCCTCTCTGACATTCAAAATCATAAAGGGAAACACTCAAAAGTTATGTAGAATATTTCACGAACTAGTTTTGTGGTGCTTAGGGACCTATTGAATTTTGGCGTCCAGTTATTCCTACAAAACAACAACAACATATTTATATTGTTTTGAAAAATGTTCTAACGTTTTTATTTCTGATGCTTGTTTAGAACATTTTTTTCAGAAATCCTTAAATCATCAGATTTTGTGGCTTCGACGCAAATATTTCGCTTTACTGTTTATGAAATCACTCAAATTCATTATTTCAAGCCTCTGTGCAAATAGCAACTTTTTTGAGATGACATACAGACAGCAAAAGCTCAAGGTATATACGAATATTAAAACTTTAAGAACGCAACAGATATAACTCCTCAACATAACTATTATTTACACTTTTGAGTTGTGTCCCTTTGATCTTCGTAATACGAATTTATATCCGCTTAAAAATTGTTTCATAAACGTTTATACAAATATTGAGCACTGAACCGTAGCTCTTGAATATGTATTATTTGAGTGATTGTTAGTTTCCTGGACAAAATCATGCTTCAAACATATGCAACGAGTAGAGATCCCTTGTATCGTTGTTTTGAGAGATGTTCTTTTGAACTTTGTAAGTATCAGTTTAGTCAAAACTCATGTCAGCTCTTCAACTTATTCAATATAATGCTATATTTTCTGTTTAAGTCAATTAACATATTAATGTCACAAAAAGTAAAATAAAAGCAGTTACCAGAAAGCGACACAATTGGAGCCAAGGTCATACCTCGAAACAAAAACGGAAGCCAGCAATCATGTTACAAATAGGTATTGACCGTTAGTATAATACAGCGGACAACCAAGTGAATAACTCTTTCCTTAGCCTCCTACAATACTTATACATAGAATGTGAAATGGCCAAATCTGTCATGCCATGTGTGGGCTAGGCTTTGGTCCGTAAATATAATCATTCCAAGCCACAAAATTTGTGCGTCCGTTATTCGCTCCTATTTTAAGATTAACCCAGTGACTTCAAGCGCTCAACAACGTGCTGACTGTAAAATGGTGATGGAATATAGTCGCGTATTCTTCGCATATTATGAGAAATATTTCGTTAAATGATCAAAAGCATGATTTGTTTAATGCTTTAACGTTTGACAGGTGCCTCTGGGATGTTCAAAAATAGTAAATGAGTATGATCAGGGCATACCACAATCACAAATCGCAGACAAACCCATGGCACCGCGAGGATGAGCCACACAATAATCACGAGACACAGGAAGACAAAGCAATCAAAGCAACACACCCTCTTTTCCCCATCAAGATGATTGCAAAGCTAGAATAGACATAAAGTAACGCACAACAAAACATACAACAACTACACCACAACGGGAGTAACAATCAACAACAAATCAACAAGTAAACCACCGCCTAAGAACGGACAGCAGCCTAAGCCACCGGGGCTTTTGCACTCGGATTGTTGGTTTAGTCTGAGGTAAGGCTTTACCTGACAGCAACGAAAGCCCTTTTATCTTCCCCCACTGCTATGGTGGTTATCAAGACATTAAACCATGCACTCACAAGGGTGGCACCATTGAGCACCCAGTACATCTGTAGCAGGTATTGCAACTTCTGTCATTAACATCGGTGAAGATTAAATACCAATTCTTCACATCTGTGATAATTTGGTACCAATTTTTTTATATCTGTGAGCACTCTGTACCAATTTTTCGCATATGTGAGCTTTTGGTACTGATTCTTCACATTTGTGAAAATTGAGAACCAATTCTTCACATCAACCAGTCCTTCGCAGATGGCACCAATACGTACCAATTCTTCACAGTTAAAAATGAGAAAGATGTGAAATTTGAGCACATATATTAGACCCCCAAAATTAACGAAATTGACCATACGCACATTTTCTAAAAGTAACGTTTTGGTACCAATTCTTCACATGTTGTGAAATTTGCGAAATGTGAAATTTGCGGTTCAACAAAGCTATCTTCTATGAAAAACACAACCCCTAAAAACTAGTAGTATGTATCTTCCCTCTTCTCGCCTACACTGGGGAACAATACAGCAGTTAATCTCTGTAATTCATCAAACGTACAGAACACAAAACTCAAATACTATTCCGTTTTATATAAAGAGGATCTTACATGAGTGCTCATGTTTTATTGAATTTATTAAACGAGTTGGGGAAAAGAGATAAAATGCGAGGCTTGCCGAGCAATTTATCTCTTTTTCGCAACGAGTTTAATAAATTCAATAATACAAGAGCACGAATGTTAGATTCTATTTATCATATGACAAATTCTTTGAAATCTCATTTCTGACGTAAAAACGTTATAATTTTGTCATTATGTACGCAACTTTGTTATGGACGTCATAACGTTTCCCGTAAATCTATAAACCACTAGTGGTTTATCGATTTTATTGCATGGCGTTATTTCACTCCAGGACGCGACGTCATATGATAAACTCTGATATTGTACATGTACCCATCTAAAATGCATTGAAGAAAGTAACTACTGTTCTGTTGGTCATTGGTGGAGACGAATCGGAGATAACACCTGTAAATTCTGGTATCTTTCAGGACGTATTCATGGTTTGGTCTGTTATTGAGGTCGTTCATGGACATGTTTACTGGTACATATCCTCGGCCTTGTTTACATTAATTATTTTCCAGGTAAATTCCCCTATTTTGTAAGCCTGTTTGCTGATGATACTGCATTGTACCGGACAATTGAAGACAAAACTTACAGAGTGACCTAAACCGACGTAGGAAACCAGTGGAACAAATAGTTTACTCCTCTAAATAGTATGTGGTGTTGGTGCACTGATTAATATTAATACTGTATATAGGCTCCAAGTGTAGGTCTCTTGGATAGAGTCACACGTGCTTTACATGTATATACACGGTGTCAAAAGTTAAGCACCATCTATATTTTTTGCTGATATAATTTACAATCTACTGTGAAGAAATCAAGAATGGAAAATCGTTATCTTTTGTGAAACTCTGCATAATTATTTAACTAGAAATTATAAAAATACATATGATATCCGAATTTAGCTACAAAGTATTGAGTTTTCGTGACTTCATGCTACTGCCCCAACTTTTCAAAAAGTAACCCTCAGCATCTTAAAGCAAATTCTGCGCCTTTTTCACACAAAATTATCAACATTTATTCACGTACACAAAGTTGCAATGAAAATAATTGACCAATATGTGCCTTTTGTTTAACTCACCATCACATACTTTGGCAAAATAGCATGATTATTTCACTATCTTATCCCTATATATGATGCAGTTATATTTATTTATGTTGTTTATTTGCTCTGAAAACTTAGCAACAAAGTTAGTGATGCTTAACTTTTGACGCTGTGTATATTTTGGAGTAGATATATCAAGCAGTCTCTCCTGGATACGTTGTTGGATATGTGTTCTGAATGCTAGGTTTTCGTTTGCATTAATACATAAACATAAACAAAGTTGCCTTAGATCCGCGAAGCCGCTTAAAACAGGCTAGTTAGACCCCAGCTTGAATATTGAACCCATATTCCAAAATTATAATCGGGACTATGTTTAAGGGAAATCCCAAAATCAAGTAGAAAACAAACTTCAAAGGCCTAAAAAATATTTATACGCAAAGGGGATGCGTATCTGGCCCATGCCCTGCGAGCATTATAGCATAAGTGACACCTTCTAGGCATGCTAGAATATCTCCCAAGGTATCTGTTGCAGTTCCAATGCGTGTGTAGCGCATATGGCGAACTAAAACATCCCAATGTGCTAAATTGGTGACATATCAGGGGATTCAGCTTGCCACAGCAGTACTTTTACGCGTTGCTTTCTCAGCTTTATGCAGGAGGACAAATAGCCATTGTGTCACAGGTTCTTAATTGGTTTACATGTACCTCATTTTTGTCTGTTACTTATATTGTATATTTTTAATACTCACTTTTGTTGTTTGGGTATTTTTATAGCTTCTTGCTCGTTATTTATTTGTGTTGCTTAACCCTTTCCATTCTGATAAACATTTGGATATGGGCCATTACATGTGATTTCCAACAATGTGGCATTTTGACAACTGTAGATTCAGACGAGCCTGTGCAGCCTCCTTTTAAGCTTAGAAACTCCAATTGATGTTCAGTCAGTTGCTTAACACTCATTAAATAATCAAGCGACTAACAAAGGCTCTGATCAGACTGCGCGTATGCGCAGGCTGGTCTGCGGCTTTGCTGGTTGCACATATCACATTGTTGGAAATCTCATGTCACGGCTCAACTGTCCATGTGTGTTAAATTGGTGTAATTGTCACTGAATAATCTAGAAAAGCGGATCCTTCAGAAATAGAAGCAAATCAGCCGGCTTGGTTTTATTTCGTCTGCTCATCAGAACCAATGGAAAGAGCAAAGGTAATCAAGTTACATTGCACGAGCTTAAGCGGTATTCTGCTTTCCGAAGATTGTTTTTATCTGCACGACCTGATAAAATGCATTTCACTGTTTGCCGAAATACCTGATTACCATTATCCAGATTTGATTTGATTCTTTTTACGTCCTATCAACAATCTTTCAGTTATATAGGGACAGGTCTTAACCAGTACTAAGCTAGGATAAATGAGTCTTGCTCAAGGACCACAACGCAGTGACGCCGGAGAAACTCGAACCCGCGGCCCTTCGGTCTCGAGTCAAGCACTCTACCACTGAGCCACTGCGCTCCCTACCATTATCCAGAATAAAAATGTTAAACGTGAAGATATACTCAATTAAAAAGAAAATACTGTAACAACAAAACAAGACAGTGTTTAAGTATTGTCATTTATTACGCCGGTAGAGCGTACATGTTTATTACAAAATGCATTTGCTTTGTTGTTTCTTTTTCAGATCGTACTTCTAAACTGAAACTAGAAAACAAATGAATATTAATCAAGTACGATATAATAAGTTGCTTAAGCAAAATATTTGCTGTTTCAATTTCTGTTCTAATTTTTGTGTTTCAAATTAAAGGGAAGCAACTTATTCAGCACAATTTACCTATGACATGGCTCAACTAGAGGACCTGAAGGACACGAAGTGCTCACCTATCTCTTTGTTAATGTTTAATAAGTCAAGGTCAACTTAGGCTTATTATTTAAACATTTTTGACTTTACCATATGTGGCTACCATTTGGGTCATGTGACCAGAACAATTGTATAAATCTTGGTTAACATATCGTACGGAGTCTTCATATGAAAGTTAAGTTCAATTGGCCTAGTGATTTCCAAGTTCTGTGTTTTTTATATATTTACGAGACTCCAATAATGTCAACTCTGACCTTTGGAACTTTATATTAGTCATTATCTCATTAGGTTAATAAAATCAAGTGAGAATAATGACTTTGTCTTCAACAGGTTTCCAAAAAATCAACTTTTTATTGTTTCCCCTATCTGAATGCATTTAGAAGCAAATTTGACCTTGAAGTTAAGTGTGTCAAGGTCAACCTAGTATCATTATTTGAACAAACTTAGTAGATCAACTATTCTCAATACTACATACCAATTCCAAAGGCCATCAGCCTTCTATTTCGGGAGAAGATTTTAAATGTTTTTACCATAAGTGGGCGTGGCGGCCAGTTTAGTCATGGAGCAAAACGAATTTGTAAAAATTTTGAATAACTTCTTCTAAGACGTCTGCATATGAATTTTGAGTTCAATTGACCTAATGGTTTCTGAGAAAAATATGTTTTCATATATTTATAAGACTCCTATATGAGCGACCTTCGCTGAAAGGTCAACCTGCTATATGGAACTTATTTATAGCCATTGACTCACTATATTAAACATACCTGATGAGAATAATGACCTTGGCTTAAACGTTTTTCAAAAAGTACCCCCATTTAAATGCATTAAGGAAGCAAATTTGACCTTGATGTAAAGCAGGTCAAGGTCAACTAAGGATAATCATTTGAACAAACTTGGTAGCCCCGCATTCCCATTACTACATGCAAAGTTCCAAGGTCATCGACCATCTTGTTCTGGAGAAGAAGAATTTTGAATAAGTTTTACCATATATAGGTATGACATGTGACTTGGACCATATGAACAAACTTTAGTTTCCGCGTCCAAACGAGCTTACACGTGATTGACCCAAGAGTTTTAAGGAGAAGAGGCTTGAAAATGTTAACAGGCGGACGCCAGAGTCATTGGTATACTATCAGCTCATTTGTGAGCCTTCAGCTTAGGTGAGCTAAAATATAAAAGATGCCAATGAGCAAACGAGCCAGAATTATCTCCCAGAACTGACGCGACAACACGGTGCAATGCGGTGTAAGTACTGAACAACATGGGCCTGAACAAGAGCATAGGTTTAGAGATAAACAATAAAAAGTCTGAGTAAAATTGTAAATATTTTCTTTCCCATAATTTTAAGCATGTGTTTTGGGTGCTCAAAAGAACCGTCTGAGTACCCACAACATATGTTTTGGTTGATAAATAAGACAAATATTTTTTTCTGTTACGCACCCTTAACAAAAGGCCTGAAGATGTCCGTACTTATACAGTATTGCAACTGCATAGGTATTGACAACAAGCCTCATTGAATTGTTTCAGATTATGTTTGAATCATTTACGCGCAAGACAATAATATAAGCCACAAGTGCGGATCCAAATGGGGGAGGGGCAGGGGGTGCGGACCCCCCCGGAAAATCACAAGTTATATGGGTTTCTATAGGAAAAAGCAATTGACACCCCCCCCCCCCTGGAAAAAGTTGGACCCCCCCCCCCTCCTGGAACCTTGAAAAATGATAGATTACGTTGAAATTGACCATTTGACTTCTGTAAAATAAGCTGAGGACTAAAAAATGATAATAAAAAAAACACACAAAAAACCATCGTTGTCAGAGCTTTTTTTTATCCGACTGACCTGGACCCCCTTAAAGAAAATTTCTGGATCCGCGTGTGAGCCAGTACACGATATTTTAATTCTTATTACATCAATAAATAGGATCGCGCAGGCGACTCTGCGCATACATTTACATGTAGTATGTGGGCGTTTAGAGGTGTTTGCGCGTGTGAGATGAGTTCTGAAACTATATTCTCGCGCACCAAATCAGGATTTTCGTTGCTTTTCCCAATGTGATATAATTCTTTCTCACATTAATGCATACAAGATCGAGTGATCCCTATGTTAGCTCGCTGTCGGAAAAAAACTGTCCCGCATCGCTACCAATGTGAGACAAGCGTAACTAATACCAGAAACGCTACAAGAGGAAAGTTGCTAATGCAAGATAACCTTGATAAGACATTTTTGGCGCATGACTATATTCCTTCGGAAAACAATGTTCAAATTGTTGACAGTCAGGAAAATTTTCAATGTTGAAATTTCAGCGATTAAAGTGGGCCTTCAACGTGGTACACAGTAAAACTTCAAACATTTATTCGATGCTTTGAACATGTTGAGTGCATTGCGATTGACATATTTGGACGTGTTGGGCAATGGCTGACTTAGACTGGCTCCCTGTCGTATGTTCATTGATTGAATAAGGATGTTCTGACCAAGAGAAATAATCCAAACATTGTTTTCCCATCAGAGTTGTCTTTTCTTTCAGCCATTTGAACAAACGTCAAACTCAGCCATCATTAGATTGAGAAATCAATAAAAAAAATACTTTTGAGTATGAATAACCAAGTAAGACGATGGGAGCCAGTCTATGGCTGACTGAATGCACTATGAGAAAAATACTCCATCATTACTATTCAAATGTTCCAGAGAAATTACAACCCTAGAGTCCTCCGTTTTGTAGGAAACTCAGCAAGCCAAGTTTCTCATTGGAACGGTGGGCCCTCAGGTTGAGATTTTCCTGTCCTCACTGATCACCAATGATGGATTCTTTTTATCTCACATACCGTACCAGCCCGTGGAAAAGATAAAAAAAAACGAGCAGCCGCACATAACGTAACGTAATTGTAATGTTACAATTACTTCACCATGTTACATCCCAGCGTATCCAGGATTTTATTTTTTGGATGTAAGTAAGGGTGCAAAGATCAGGAATCGATACAATCAAATACCACACCTGACCCAGGATACCAATGGGAAAGTGACAAACTCACAGCAGACACCACAAACGAAAGCCAAGAGGTCAGCCCTTTCCCAGCAGGTGACCACAAAGCACATATAAACAGACGCGCACAAAGACATAGCAAACACACGACAGAACCAAAACATAAAAGATCCACAAAAGAAGTACCGCCTTGGAACGGTCAGTAAAATATTTTACTGGAGGGCTTAAACCGGTTTAACGGTGCCAACCTCACCCTTAATTCAGATGTGGATCAAGACACATAGATATTTGGTTTGCATAAAAGACCCCTGACTTATCAATGCATCATCTCCCAAAGCATATAAATCAAGATATAACAGGGAGATAAAGCAAATATAAGGACTCAACAGTAAATAAAACTGAATACCGGTGCAAAAGAAATCCAACAGATAAACCCCGGTGGGCCCGACAAACAGCCAAAGCATCAGGCCCCTACCATCTCATCAATCAAGTCTTTTTCGTATTTTTTTCCAATATAAAATGCAGTATTTAGCGGTGAGCATGAAAAATAATCCATTATTCGTGTGAGGATTGGATAGAAAAATATGTCTCTCGGGATCGCCTCGTGACACCAATAGGTGATCTGATGAATTTTTCTATCCCACCCTCACACTCATGATGAATTCTTATAATCTCGAAGTATGGTTGTAGACGAAGGTTCAGACCAAAAAGACATATGGATTTACTATGTACGCCAGCATAGGCGTTTTAGAGGCATTTGCATCAAAATCTCGTGCACCTGTCAAAGGATCTTATTCTCATGTTTGGCCCAAATTATAACTCTTCAAGCCGCCAAGAAACAAATGCACCTGAAAATGTCGTATGCTGAAGTCGTCTGCTGCAATAGTTGCCTAAGATTACTGACGGATTTCAGTATGGGATCAAACAGAGTGGACCCAGATCAGACTGCTCCTATGAGCAGTCTTATATGGGCCCACACTGTTTGTCAAAGAGACTTTTTAAACATATCAACACCAGGCCGCGTAGCGCAGTCGGTAACGTGTCTGGCTACAGATGCGTATCTGATTCTGACTACAGATCCAGGGGTTGCAAGTTCGATCCTGGTCGGGTGCCATACTTTCGTGGCGATTGATCTTGAAGTAACTTCTATGGTCATTCTCCTTCCTCCCGCTGAATCAGTCAAGAAGGGTTGTTGTCAGTTCAAGCTTGCTCAGGAAAAAGTGTGGTTAGTTGAATTAACCGTCCCGCCACGGCCATAGCTGTTGCCTTGGGACGTAAACCAACAAGACAACCGAAATTAACATATCAACAGACGAGAAAAGCAGACAATTCCTGTTGTGATTTAACTTACAAGGAAGTTTACAGGCACAATGACCTTCTGTATCTTCATCATTATGGTAACACTGTGCTCCATATGGACAACCCTGTCCTGCACAGTCCGTGGGTGTTTGGCACGGTTTGATAGCAGCTCGTCGGGCTGGATTACAGTCCGGGCAATCTAAAACGTAAATCAAAGGATCATAAGGCCCTGAAGAGCTCACCTAACACTGAGACACAATAATACAGAAGACCTTTATGTAAGGTTCTAACGTCAATATTTAAGAAAGGCTCATGGAATCATGAATACTTCGGGTCTCTTGCGAAGTTAACGTGACGCCCGAATGAATACTTCGGATCCCTTCGGGCTTCATGTTAACTTTGCAAGAGACCCGAAGTGCTCATGATTCCCTGAATCCTTACGAAAAATGAATTTATTGCTTCTATTTACATTTTGTTATAAACAACTTATATATAGAAATTATTTATAATTTAGGAGATAAAATAATTTTGTATTTAATTTTTAATCGTATTAACGGTTTTGTTGGAGTGCAAAACGGAAAAGCGGAACAGCCAGTGTGAACACGGACAGCCAATGGAGCAAACAAGAAGCTTGTTTTGCACGTGCAACTCAGGTGTGGCTCGCTGTCAATCACAACACCAGTGTCACAACTGGCGAAAGAATTCGATGTTCGAAGCGAATTACACGGGCAAGAGGGCTTGGCAGCTGTCAATCAATTTTTGTGTCGTTCATGAGGTTATGAACGGTTGCAAAATTCTAAAGATTCATTAAAGGCTTGCTTTGAAAATGTAAATATCAACCTATGAACATCATTTTGAACAAAATTCAAGGTCCACAGTGGCTTAGGCTGCTGTCCGTTCTAAGTCGGCGGTTCTGTTGTTGTTGATTTGTTAATTGTTGCTCCCATTGTGAGGTTCTGTGTTTGTTCCATGTGCTGTTGTGCATTGCTTTGTGTCCTTTCTAGTTTTGCAATCATCTTGATGGAGAAGAGAGAGCTGGTTGCTTTACTTTTTCTTCCTGGTGTATTGTGATTGTTATTACCATGTGGCTCTTCCTCGTGGTGCCGTGGGTTGGTCTGCAGTGTGTTTTTGTGGTATTTACTGACCATACTTCCTTTCTTTTTAGAGGCCAATAACCCTAATCTTACATACCCAAACTAAAGGTGATTGGCCCATTAGTTCCTGAGACAAAGATGATTGAACAGTTTTTACCTTACATGGCATGAAAGACATTTCGGTCATGTGACAAAGACAATATATTCAGAAAAAAAACCATTTAAGCCGAATGGAATTTCGCACTCTTACCGTTTTGACCAATCAATTTCTGTTTAAGGGTTGCTGGATGGTATCTATTTTTCATTTTTATTCAAATTTTAGTAAGAGCATTCTGTAAACCAACACTTGTTACCCATACAGACGTCGCGGTTCTGTTCAGGGTCTGCACTGCCAAAGTTTGCCAATGTCCAACAAAAAGGACGCTAGGCTTATATGGGTTAAGGTTATCTCATCCAAAAAGCATGCTCCATATGACATTTAACTTCAATTGGCCTTCTGCTTTCCGAGTTAAACGTGTTTGCATGTCCACTCGAGCTACCATGGCTTTAAAGGTCAAAGGTCAATCACAATATGGCGTTACCTAAAGTCATTGTCTCCTTAGATTAAATATATCATGTCAGTATTATGCATTTAAATTCAACGGTTATCGAACAATCATCTTGCCAAGGTTTTCCTCGTATAAATTCATTCAGAAACACATTTGACCTTGTCGTAAAATAGATCAAGGTCAACCTAAGATCACATGGTAGAGCCTACATCCCTTAGTCCAGGGTCGTTGACACTTGGGTCGGTCGAAGAAGATTTTTGAAGAGTTTTACCTTATATGGGCATGGCAACCTTTTTTGCCATGTAATTTAACAGGATTTTATTTTGTTTTAAAAAGACCTCTTTTTAAAACAAAAAAAATCGAGTTAGATAATCCACAATGTAAAAAAATCGCTTGTGTGTTTTCTGCTTGGTAGTGGGGGGTGGCTGCAGTATGCACTAAAAAGCACAACTAAAGTAGAAAAATTACCCGAACACCGCTTAAGAACTTGGCAAGTCGCTCGTTTTATAGATAGCACCTATTTATTTCATATTAGTGCTCACCTGTGGGTCGTGCAATACTTTTTAAACTTTAAACACGTGCTGTACAGGCACGGTTAAGAGGTTTAGCCAGTTTATACTTTAACAATCTGTATCAGTTATGGCTGTTCCAAAATTAATTGTGGAGGATGCTGGGACGGCGGTCGAATTTTTCGGTAAAGCTTCGTCCTCGTTTATTATACCAGTGGCTAGCACAATGTTAAAATGTTTAAGTATAAAGTAAGCAAACTGTGATCAAAATATACCACACGTTTCAAGATTTATGAGTATTTTCGATAAAAAAAAACATCGACCGGACGAACAGATGCTCGGCAAAGCCTGGTCGCCTTTTTTGCATACCATTGGCTGGACAATGCTAAAATAAATAAGTATGCAAAAATGATCCATGTGGTTCAAGAGACATGCGTATTTTCAACAACTGACCACGACCAGCCGGACTGATGCTCAGCGAAGCCTCGTCCATCTGAAAGGGCTGTTACATATGCCAGTGGTTAGACACTGCTGACATGAATATATATGCAAAATTTTATCAAAATGTACCATATGGTTCAAGAGGTCTGAGCATTTTCACTACACATGTATCTGCTAACGGACAGACTCACACAATGATTATAGTGCAAAGACCTTGTGGCTACCGAGAAAAATTGGTTTAAATATAATGAGTGCTGACCCCTCCGAGCGACCTTGGCTGAAGGTCAAATATCAACTCGAAACCCAAGGTCCCATTAGGTTCACCATACCTGGTAATTGAAATGACTGACTTCCGTGAAACCAGTTTAAGCCCTCCATTAAATCATCTTTACTGACCGTTCCAAGGTGAATCATTTGACAATATGCCATTTAGGTCTTGTGTTTGTCGTGCTTTCGCGTCTGTTCATTGCTGCCTTGTGGTCGCCTAAAGGGAAAGGGCTGACCTCTTGGCTCTTGTTTGTGATGTTTATTGTGATTTCGTTACTTTCCCATTTGGTATTTTGGCACATGTGTGGTACTTGATTTATCGATTCCTGATCCTTGCTGGCCTTCGTACTTCAATACTAATTGAA
This sequence comes from Loripinus fragilis, assembly GCA_964019695.1. Classification (NCBI taxonomy): domain Eukaryota; kingdom Metazoa; phylum Mollusca; class Bivalvia; order Lucinida; family Lucinidae; genus Loripinus; species Loripinus fragilis. The sequence continues at coordinate 40,802,989 of OZ026525.1, forward strand.
AAATAATTCCCATTAAAATGCATTAGGAAACAAATTTGACCTTGCCCTAAAGTAGGTCAAAGTCAATCTAGGACCATCATTTGAACAAACGTGGAAGCACTCACATCCCAAATGCTACATACCGCGTTCCAATGTCAGAGGCCTTCTGTTAATGTAGAAGAAGCATTTTTGAAGGGTTTATACCATATACAGGCGTGGCCGCCATCCTGGTCATGTGACGAAAACTATTTGTATAGAGGATCGTTTCCGTGCCTTAAGAGGCCTTTATGTGAAGTTTGAGTTCATTTCTGAGAAACTATATTTCAATGCATTCATGGTAATCCAATAAGAACGACTTAGCTGAAAGTTCAAATGTCAGTCGTGACCTTTGGGACAAGCCATTGCCTCATTAGGTTAAACATATCTTGTAAGTATAACGACTTTGGCTTTAGCAGTTTTCAAAAACTCAACTTTTCAAAATATTTCCCATTTAAATGCATTAGGAAGCAAATTTGACCTTGACGTTAAGTAGGTCAAGGTCAACCTAGGATCACTATTTGAACAGATTTGAGTCATTTATATAGTATTAGCTTGCCCATAAGCATTCGGCTCAGGTGAGCTAAAACGAATACACGTAAAGGTTATCATAAGGGGTCACAGATTTTAATTTCCAATTATGATGTATTTATGTCCCTAAAGATTGTTTCTATCTTATCAAACAGTGCACACCCTGATGATCAACATTTCATCTGAGTTTTCAATGTTTCCAGTATACATTTAAAGCGTGCAATTGTGTGAGAATCGAGGACTTGTAAGTCCGTATTTTGATTAGAATCGAATGAAGGACAAGTCCGTATTTTGATAAGGATTGGGATGTGGTTTGAACTTTCTAAGAATTATTTTCATACATCGGTCTCTGTCCGTACACTTTTAAGCCACCTGTTACTCAATTTCTTTACTTTTCAAATGTGCAATTAGTGCATATAGTTATATTGTACCAGGACGTGAGATTTTGGTGCTTACAGTAACTGTTACACATAATGTGAGCAGTGTATGCCCAGACGACTCAATGTACCCCGCAGTCTCATCGGAGCATGTTTTGCTTGCACTCACAAATTATAGACGTAAATAAAGCTTCAAGCCAAATTTTAGGCTTCTTATCTTCAACAGGTACATGTAGCTGTTAAAGACGTATGAGGCTAATTCCCATGCGCACCATTTCTGCGTCGAGTTTACTCATGTCTTTCGACCATTTACGAATACAAATAATCAGCTGTAGATACTCTTGTGTCAGATCGATGTTCCAACGTTTTCTTCACAAAATAAATAGAGGATCTTACATGGGTGCTCATGTTTTATTGAATTTATTAAACAAGTTGGGGAAAAGAGATAAAATGCGAGGCTTGCCGAGCATTTTATCTCTTTTTCGCAACGAGTTTAATAAATTCAATAATACAAGAGCATGAATGTTAGATTCTATCTATCATATGAAAAATACTTTGAAATCTCATTTCAGGCGTAAAAACGTTATAATTTTGCCATTACGTACGCAACGTTGTTATGGACGTCATAACGTTTCCCGAAAATCGATAAACCACTAGTGGTTTACAGATTTTATTGCATGGCGTTATTTCACTCCCAGACGCGACGTCATATGATAAAGTATATTTAAAATGTGTTCAAAAAATCTGTAGATATTTTAACAGATTTGATCGTCTCAGCAACATAAAATAAAAGACCGATAGATAGATCAGCTGAAATCCAGCGATGTACACATTTTCCGTGTTGGTTACAAATACGAAAGTGGGCGAAACACTATATGTACATGTAATGTTATTGCGAGCCGCGCATGGCCTGGCCTTGTGGTTAACGTGTCAGGCTATGGAACCAGAGGACCCGGGTGGTCAATTATTTCCCGTGTAAGATGTTTTTTTGCATTTTAATACTGAATGACTTTATATAAGTAAAATGGTATCATCAAAACGACCAAAATGGTCATTTCTGACCTTTCTCTATAGATTTTTGCATGCAATATATGGGGGTGGGGTTAAATTTGGCCCACCTGAAAGACATTTAATATGGTGACCTAATATTTTTTTTTAAAAAAAAATTTTATAATAGTCCATGCAAAAAAAAGATCCTCGAGATATTCAACATCAGATTTTTTTATTCTAAACACTAGTTCATATTTTCTAGGAATTGCAAGAAAAAAAGCAGTATCCTGTCAGACCTTGGGATAAGAAAATAGTAAACTTGCACATTTGTGGAAGCTAAATAGAGAATACTAAGTGAGTGTCTTTTGATATCAACTTTACCAGGCAAGGCTTCTAAATCGCTTGTTGACATCGCGAGTTTTGCCGAGCGATTCAACATGCGTTCTCCAAGCCGAGCCTCGTAAACTTAATATCAAAAGACGCGAACCTGGTATTCTATTTTCAGCTTACCAAGTTGACATACTCTTCAAACTAGCCAACATGACGTAATGATTGATTTTTGTGTAGATTCAGCGTCATTGGCGACGACATTCAAAAAATGCAACGCCATCATGACCTGATAAAGGTACATGCCGTGAGATAAACAACGTTTATCAGGCAACGTGTAACAAAGCAGCTATGTATGCGAGGTAACAGATAAAAGAAAGAAGCTGGCTGAATATTACAACTATATTAAGCTTGATATTTACGGCGAGTGTTATTCTTTCACACATCTGTTTAGAAAATTGGCCAAAATATTAGATTATGAAAACCTAAGTACAGTGACATATCCTTTTTCATTTCATAAATGGACGGCCCATGCATAAAACAAACTGTATGCAGAGTATTAAACAGATTTCAACATGGGAAGTAGCAAATGTCCTTAATGTTTAAATAACTTTACACATGGTCGAAAGCCACAAAATTATCGTCAGTTTGGCCAATTAAGTGTCCAAGCAGACACTTGACGTTATCAGGAGCCGATTTGTGGCTGAGTCAGACACTGTGGAACATGAACTTACCCGCCATCATACACCGGCATTTGCCCCCACTCATCCTTGGGTCCATTTTGTCGCAAATGCAGTGACTCGAATGACAGTCACGTTCTGTCTCACAAGCGCCAAAGTCCGACTGTGGTCCCCAGAAACTGTGAACTGCCGTAGACATAGAACAAAAGAGAGGGTTAGAGAAATAGTTCTGTAAATAAGCCCCCTTTTGCCATTTTAAAGGTGTACAACCGTGTGAAATGTACAAAATATGAAACATGGAATTTTGCACAGGTTTCATAATAGTCTGGAATCCAAGATCCAAATTTTTGATTTAACCTGCATGATCTTGGCCAGAAGTTTTAATGATTGCTTTGGGTAGGTATATGCTAGTAGTCTATTAGCATATTACTGTTAGATAGATTTTACAAGTATTTTAGAGTGTTGGGGATGTTAGAGTAAAAGGTGCAGTCATAAAATCATACTTAGTTTAAGCAAATAGTGCTAAAATAGCCAATGTTGATTTCTGCCGAAGTAACATTGCAGTAAGTGAGTCCCATTTTAAACAAATTATTGCTCCAGTCCTGTAAATTGATTCCTTAATATAGCAGCGTTTCATGTGTATTATAAAATAGATGAATGTAAAACAACAGGATAGAGAGACAAAAGGCATATCAACAGTTAAAACAAAACATAAAATTTTCAGGGAAGCACAGTAAAGAAGGCACTCTATTTAGTATCATAACCATCACCAACAAAAGACTTACATAATATGCCAAGAAAGTATGCATACACTTAACAATAAGAATGTATGCATGTTTAATTTATCTGCCATTCTTTTTATACCAAAAGTCTCATTAAGAAATCATATTTCTTTTGCTTTGAAAAAATTTATGATTCATCTCAGATAGTGATATAACATTTCTTTATTTTCAATTACGCTATATGTAAGTATAATATAGCATGTCATTTGTTGAATAACATATAATTCGTTGAATATGCTATCTAAAAGTAGGGAGTGCAATAGATCAGTTGTAGAGTGCTTGTCTCGAGATCAAGGGGCTGCGGTTTCGAGCCTCGCCAGCAACACAGTGTTGTGTCATTGAGCAAAACACATTGATCCTTACTTAGTACTGGTTTAACCCAGGAAGACTCGTCCAGATATAACTAAAATATGTTGACAGGGACGTACAGAATCAATTCAAACAAACAAACAAACTATCTAAATGTGTTCTTTGACAGTAGCATAAGTATGACTTTTGCCTCTATTAGATGAACTGTCAATATACGTATATTTAGTCTAGTAGTCCAAACCCATTTTTTCAGACATGGGAGGCCGGCTTGTTAATGGATGCAGACAATGTTATTCTGCTTGCCCAATGTCTGAGTAATAAAGCTATGCTTGTCTGCAGATTCACAATTGGTTATTTAGGTCAGGGCAGAGGTCAAAGGTCATTGAGTGCAAAAAGGTCTAAAATATTAAATGTTTATGCAATATATATGGTTTTAAGGCCCCCAAAAGACCTAATTAGGGGTAAATTTAATGTGTACCAGTGCAAATAAGATTTTGAATAATAATGTGCTTCCTTGCAGTACCAAATTAGTGGAAAAAAAGAATCAAAGCGCTGAGAGTACTAAAATTTGCGAACGTAATCAATCTTGATAAAAGCAAAGTAAACCATTTTTCATGTATTTCAATGGAATAAAACTCCACTTGAAAAATAGATTTTGCCAGTCATTACTTTCTATATTGTGGTCGTTTTCAGGTTCTATATTGGTCATCAAATATACACCCAGTTGTAAACATAAAAATCTTTTCCTTTGATTGGTTCCACTGCAAAAACAAATACATCGAAATATGAGCCGTTAAAACACTTATTTGGGGGCTTTGAGTCCAGCTAAGACTCAAAATAACCTTTACATCCGCCAGTGTCCTCATGAGGAAATTTTAGAAGGCTCATATCTACCTCTTAAGTGCACAGAGAGGACTCTTTATCAAACTTTGCAGATGCCTAGCCTGACATGAGTCTTCTCTGGACACAAAGCCCAAATCTTTGATTGTAAACAGGCCAATTAACATTATGTCACTGGTCAATTTATTTCACTGCTCATTATATGGATTTGAGCATACACTGTCGACACAAGAACATGCAGGTGTGCAGATCATCATCCCTCGCCAACATTTACATCGTGCTGTTTAACAAGACTTGCATCCGCAGCTAACTATAGCCACACAGGTTTGCGGAACTGGTACAATAGTGGTCAGTATGGGTTTTAAGTGTCTTCCATCTGTATCTATCTGCCAGCCATTCTGAAGAGGCGAATCAAGCTGCTGGTATGCTTTTAAAGAATATGTCCAGACTGAAGCCTGGTAATGAGCTCTACGGATATGTTGAATCAACGTGTCCTTGGCTGGTGGTAACTTTTCTGGTCTGGCTCTACTCTCCCTTGACGAAACAGTCAACAGCACAACTCATTTACAGATGATATATCAGAGCGCTCTGAGTACATATTACAGACAAACTGTTCAGCACTAAAAAACTGTTTCTTCTGTTAGACTCCCAACACCTAAATTCCTGGGGAGTTCTGAATGCTTCTCAAATACCTTCACCGATTTCTTATTGCCATAACCTCTGAAATGACTAACCGAGTCACATCCTGTTGTAGAATGAAACCCCAATAAACTTTCTTGCATAATATTCTGGATATACATTTGGTGCACTTTAATGAACTTAGAAGACTTGAAATTGCCTGTTTGCATCCAAATTTCTTGACACAATTCATTTGCAAAAAATGTTAACAATAAAAGCACATCTACTGTATATCCTTACAACATATCACAAGTCTTTCATATCCCGTATCTGATGCCTCTTTTGCATGTAAAATAGTTCTGGTGTCAGCTTCTTCATGATCTGAGGTAAGGGAGTCAATGTCGCGTCCCATGGTTGATGCAGTTTTGTCAATATCACTGAAACCACTTACTGTAACATTTTCTCTATCTCCATATATATCCGGGGACAAAGGCTCATTAGACAAGAAAGTGGCAAGATTGACTTTATTCTATGAACTTGATATGAATTGCTCCCAACTTTTTGGAAAAGGACCATCCCTATTTTCAATCAGACGACATATTGATCTCCGTTCAAACTGAACTCTACATAGATTATGGCAGATAGCATCTGCTGCTATAAGGTCTGATATGCCAGCTGTTCTCACACGCATTTTATAATCGTGTTTGGAAGCATATAGTATTTTCTCAGAGACAGGTTTAATAATTATTAACACTGTTTCTCTGCTTGACTCCTTCTGGCAGAAAATGCACAGAGACTTGTCCCATGGTATTAACGACCCTCTGGTACCTGGTCTACTCAATTTCGTGGCTGCAACTTCAGTTGTTCTATCTGAGTCTGTAGAAGGTTGTTTATCTTTTGTTAATATGCCTTTTGCAGGTTTTGGTATTCTGTAATTCACAAATCCTATCATGGCACTTTTTGTGATAGAGAACATCCGGATCTCCTGGTATGTCTTCAAAAGTAGTTTCAAAAATTTTATTTATAAGGTCTCTGTCCTTCTGATAATCAAGTTTGATTTTCTCAGCTGCTTTAGTTTTCAGTGTGTCTCTACCATGTTTTACAAGTGACCGCAAGTTTGACCTCTTGTCTTTCTTTTCACATAATACACATTTGATAACATCACTGGTACTACCTTTTACCTTCTTAGATGGAGGTTCCCCCAAATCAGTGACAGGATTCATTATGAACAGCTTTTAGTAAGCAAAAGAACAGAAATTGATGTTAGGTTTGGTGAATTATATGTATGTAAAGGGTGTTAAGAAAGTTGGTTCCGCAATACAACTATGCTATGTTCTTATTATTTTAGTCGTTATGTGTCTAATTACATTAATGTCACTGGAATTCTTTAAAGTCGACACACTTAACAAGAAATAAACAACTGGATGTTTAATCAAATGTTTTGTCACCGAAAAAATTATCTTAAAAATCAAGTACCCCTCTGAAATATTTGGGTTTGAGGAGCAAAATTGGGATATATGAAAAAAACCCTTGTCATGTCCTGGTCATAGTGATAAGAATATGTTCTAATTGGTTGAGAAACCCAAGAGATTGGCTATAACATTAATTTATTGCAACAGACTGCATGCTTGGTGGTCAACCCAATCACAGTTGGCAACTTTCCTTTCATCTTTAATTGCATGCCGGTGGGTCGGACTTCAGTTCTATGATGGTTCCAACTTAAAGACTTATCTATTGATGAGATGGTAGGGGCCTGATGCTTTGGCTGTTTGTCGGGCCCACCTGGGTTTACCTGTTGGATTTCTTTTGCTCGGGTAGTCAGTTTTATTTACTGTTCAGTCTTTATCTTTGCTTTATCTCCTTGTTATATCTTGATTTATATGTTTTGGGAGATGATGCATTGATAAGTTAGTGGTCTTTCATGCAAACCAAATATCTATATGTCTTGATCCACATCTGAATTAAGGGTGAGGTTGGCGCTGTTAAACCGGTTTAAGCCCTCCAGTAAAATATTTTACTGACCGTTCCAAGGCAGTACTTCTTTTGTGGATCTTTTATGTTTTTTCTGTCTTGTGTTTGCTATGTCTTTGTGCGCGTCTGTTTATATGTGCTTTGTGGTCACCTGCTGGGAAAGGGCTGACCTCTTGGCTCTCGTTTGTGGTATCTACTGTGATTTTGTCACTTTCCCATTGGTATCCTGGGTCAGGTATGGTACTTGATTGTATCGATTCCTGATCTTTGCACCCTTTCTTATTTTGTTATTCATCTTAATATAAGCCTTTAGTATGTTTACTAAACTGCAAGGCTGTAAACAACCATCAAAAAAAATAAATGTCCCATTTTTTTGGAAAATATTAGATTTTTCTCGACCGGCTTAAAGACAGTACCCAAATTAAATGTAATTATGTTAAGACATTCGATGTCAGACACGATTCCAAACGCTAAAGAGCATCACAAGGAATAACAGGCCCAATGAAAATGCAATTTTTCAGCATGATTTCCTTTTTGAATGATTCAAAATTCTATGATGAAGAGCGGAACGAACTTTCTTATCACCCTTTATCTTTTTCTGCTAATTAATTTAAAGTAAGGAATTAGTAGCTGTAAAAACGATCCAATACATTTACACACATAATACACTAATATACGCCCTATACCCAATAAAATACTTATACATTTGGATAAAACCGATTCCCCACACTAAAAAAGTCATACAAATTGAATTTGTGTGAGTCCAAAATGCATGTAAATGAATACATTTTATTTATCAGGAAAGGCCTATAACATAAGAAACTCATAAACCTTTGCTGGCTAAAATTTTAGTACACTTGGTGCTTTGATTTGGTGAAAACCACAAAGATGCATCTTTTTTTTTTACTTGTAAACGTTTGTTTTACAAACCTAAACCCATCTTCAGATGTTTTTAGTAAACTATCAATCGAAAAAGTAACCACAAAACTATCAGTTTACATTAATATGATGCTACAAAAGCAAAACTGCACTCAGTGACCTTTGACCTCTGTAATTTGCATAAGGGCCATTTTCTGGAGTGCAGACAGGGCAGGTATTGTTCAGCATAGGTTACTGAACACTATCTAGCATATAACTTTGCATTAACATTCCGGCCTCCCAAAAGTGATTTCCAGCTGTTTCCTGGAAAATAACTACCAGTCTAATTAGACATTTAGTATCATTTAACAAATTGGTACAAGTTTTATGAGAACTTCTTGATTCTAAGGGCTGGATGGCAGTTGCAATGCGTATTTATTAATGGCGCAAAAACTTTAAAGTGTTCTGCTGTATTATTAAAGATATCCAAGCAGATTCTATCACATATTCTGATAAGCTCTATAGCCAAAAAGGGCCATTCTGACGTATATGTTCAATCAAGTCCTGTTATAGAAAGTTGTTAGCTCAAGGTCCTGATTATTGAAGTCTTAGCATTTAGAAATGTCTGCAATACTAACAATACATTGGAGCTTTTCCAACTAATTAACAGACATGTATCGGTTTTATATTTATTAAAATGGACATTTAGAATAATTGCAGCCCTGTTTTATTGCTTTGCAAACTATTCTTTTGTGGATCTTTTATGTTTTTTTCTGTCTTGCGTTTGCTTTGCCTTTGTGCGCGTCTGTTTATATGTGCTTTGTGGTCACTTGCAGGGAAAGGGCTGACCTTTCGGCTCTCGTTTGTGGTGTCTAGCTGTGAGTTTGTCACTTTCCCATTGATATCTTGGGTCAGGTGTGGTACTTGATTGTATCTATTCCTGATCTTTGCACTCTTACTTACTTTGTAGAGCCAGGCAAAACAATGATAAAGTAGTACTCTTTTTTGTTTTGTTATATACATTACCAACATAAATCACATTCGTTATTACCAAACTGGTTACTCTGTAGATTCTAAAATACTAAGAACACAAGGATATGTATGGTGGGTGCTAATTGTGAGACAGAACCAGTACGATTTCCAAAACTTCAGTTTTTTTATATTACATGGAGGTATTCATTATTTAATGTTCCACTTCTTGATTTGGACTTTTACTTGGAATGACTTACAGCTTTTAGAGTTGTTAGGTAGCTTTTGTGACGTGTTGATATGAACATAGCTGTTGTAGTTAATAGATGATTATCAATGCAAAAATATGACGGCTTCTAAAATTGTTAATGGATCCTATTACTATCTTTCTTCTTGCTTTTTATTCATTTCATCTGAATTGAGCTGCTGACAGTGTGGGAAATGCCTTGTAGATGTCATTCAATGCATAATAAACAAAACCAATCACCTGGTAGTGACAGAGATAAAAGAATCATTTAATCTTTTTTGAAACATACTCTGATTATGAAAAGTAAATAGGTATTAAAATACAATTGAAGCGATTCCGAAAAAAGATTAACAACATTTTTATGTGCTTTAAAAGTAAGTTTTCCCCTTCAAAGCATCTATGCTTTTGTTGAAGTTGAATCTCATTTATATGATATGTTCAAAAAGATGATACTAAAAATATATGTATTTTTTAGCACTTAGATTGAGTCAATTTCATTTTCACCCACTTAGTGTTTGAACTCATATGGTCCTAACATTGTACAAAAATAATATTTTAATAAGTAACTTATACAACAGATATACCAGCTAGGTACCTAAGCTAATAATTATCAATCTGCTAGTATGCTGTATTCAATTCAAATATCATGATGATATGTAAAAAAAAAAAGAATGATGATAACACTATAATAGGAGTTCCGCTATTATTTAATGGTAACGCACTTGACTTGACTGTTGCATGGTAGTGCATCTATTTATAAGCAGCCGCTATACATTAGATTTGTCATATATAATGTGGTTGACAAAACTTTAATGCACAAAACACCCTCTCCACAGGTCTTTAGGCAGCATGTGGTCAAGCAAACAATAGAAATGTATATTAAAGTAAGTAACATATTTAACAGTTATCATAAGCGAAAATTATTTTAACCTTATTGGTAGTTTTATTGGTAAAATCAAATGTTTAACAAACTGACCGAAATCATACAAGTATATATAGCTTCATGTTTGTGATATTGATGAATGCGAAAAAAAAAAAATTTAAAAGTGGCCTTGTGTAAACTGGGTTTATGTATTCAAAGAGCTGTTCTTGACAAACTAATGCAGATAGAATGCTCAAACTGGTTTTATTTGAAACCGCTTTAAACCCGTTATGAAATCAAATTGATTAAAAATTAAAAAAAAAACTATGAAGGGGAACATTAACAGCAAACAACAACAGTCAATATTATGATTTTTAGGGAGGATTGTTAATAAAGTAACGTATGTAACACCTGAGAACATCAGAATATCGTTTAAAAAGTTTTCATTTTAACACATAAACTGAATGTATGAAAATATCAACATTTGAAAAACTTAGATGCAATGGGAGACAGCAGTCAGTTTTCTCCCTTGACTACTCTCTCAGTACAACTAGGTCCAAATAGTTGGGTCTCCTTGGTTTTTATCCCTGCTTTTATTGCAAATATTGGAAAACATTTTTTCTTGAAATATGACTCAGAATATTCCAAATCAATTTAAAACATCTTATATTATAATCTTTTCAACATTTTTACTCAGTTAATGCTTATCAGCATCTCTTAATTGGCACAGCTGTCAAAATAATGACACTTATTTATCACCTAATCACCATTATGACCCTATGATAAAGGCAGAGGATTTCAAATGGTTGGACCAGGTTTATCATTTGTTCCACCTCGGTAGTTACCTGTGTTTATCAGGGGCATTAACTGACTGCTATTTGCCATTAAACCCAAGATAGGTATGTTTTTCACTCAGTTTTATATAGTTCAACATTTTGGCGGCCATCTTGAATGGCGGCCATTTTGAAGACTTTCGCCGGCCTAATTTGTATACACTCACCTGGACTGTAGACTACTTACATACACCTACCAAAAACAAGCATCAAAACTTCTGGCCAAGATCATGTAGGGTAACCAAAATTTTGACACTTCCTGAAATTTGGATTCAGGACTATAGTTATATTCTGTATATTTCGTGCGATTGTGACAGCAAAAATAGAAGTGTGGCATATATTTTAAACGCTTAATTGCATTAACATGTTTTCATTTCATTATAACCTCTGCATATTTGATTGTAATGGTAAAACTACAGGTATAACGGATACCAGCCATAAAGCAATTTTGAACATTGTAAATCGGAAATTTGGAGGGAAATTGAAAATTCTACACACTTAATATTTTCACCTTTACCAAGGACAGACGTTCATATTGGCACCAACTTTTACTTTTTGTTCTGTTCTAGGAGATTGACGCGATTTATTTACGCTGCGCATCTTTAAAGCGGTACAACCGCATACAATGCATTATTATTAATATTGTAGGTTCTCTCTATTTCAGAAGGATCCGTTTTTTCCATATTATTGCACAGGTGTACAGTTTATGTATGTCTCGGCTAACAGCAAAGTAAAAAATTCAAGATCATTTTCAAACGTTCATTTTCTAAAGCAAGTTGTCAGATTAGATTTATTCTGGATAGTATTGGCAGGATTCCACTGTACTATAGTTTAGAAGGACAAATCAGCCATATTAATAAAGGATACTACTAACTATTAAGCAATTTGAAAGATGTGTTTTTATTGTTGAAAATCACCGTTTCGGCGAGGAAAGCGACCAGCGATTTTAATGTTTCATTTTTTTATCTTTTGTGAGAATGACTGCCCCCATGTTGGCACCAATTCTTAAATGCTTTTTCCTTTTCTTGTTCACAAAAAAGCAAGTGAGTATGATCAGGAAATACCACAACCACTCTTCAGCTGACCAACCCACAAAACTGTGAGGAATAGTCATAGAACACGAATACACACTGGTAAATGTATACGTCGATTTGGTGGTATTTACGCGTATTACCGGTACTTCATAGACCGGAAGTGGTAGATATTGGTGTTAATACTCTATAGAAAATCATGCCATATGCCTAAAGGACTATAGAATTAGATCATTTTTTAGTATTCGGCATGCACATGGCGATTTATGTAAGCATTTAGGAATAGATTCGAGTACCGATCTGGATGATCCCTAAATGCTTACATAAATCGCCATGCACATACTGAATACTTAAAAATGATTGAAGTCTATAGTCCTTTTGGGCATATGGCATGTTTTTCTTTATAGTATTAACACCAATATCTACCACTTCCGGTCTATGAAGTACCGGTAATACGCGTAAATACCACCAAATCGACGTATACATTTACCAGTGTGAAATAGTCACAAGACATCAGGAAGACAATTAAAGTAAAGAAACCACCTCTCTCTTCGCCATAAATGTGATTGCAACACAAGAAGGATATAAAGTACTGAAAAACAAAACATGGACCTACCACATAACGGAGCAACAATAAACAACGAATCAACAACAGCAGAACCTGTTTTACACTATTGGGTTCGCTAGGCGCCATGAAACCGGTTTAAGCCCCCAGTAAAATAGTTTACTGACCGTTCCAAGATGGTTACTTCTTTTGTGGATCATTTGTGTTATTTATGTATTGTGTTTGTCACGGTTTCGTGTCTGTTTATTGCTGCATTGTGGCCACCTACTGGGAAAGGGCTGACCTATTGGCTCTCGTTTGTGATGTTTGATTGTGTTCATGCCTCGAATAAGCGCCCATGCTGGCTAGAAGTCATTATTTAATTTTCTGAATTTTAGTCTTAGTCTTTATCAATATCTAAACTTCGTGTATACGAGACGAGTCTGCGCATGTGCTTCTAATAAACGCCCATGCTGACGCATCCAGCAAAGCTGGAATACTTAATTTAAGACTCAGTCTTTATCAATACCAATACCTGATGTACAGTACGAGCAGCGAAGGGCCTGACGAGTCTGCGCATGTGCTTCTAATAAACGCCCATGCTGACGCATCCAGCAAAGCTGGAATACTTAATTTAAGACTCAATCTTTATCAATATCAATACCTGATGTACAGTACGAGCAGCGAAGGGCCTGGCGAGACTCGGTTGAGTCTTCGTTGCTCGCTCATTCATTAAGTTCATAAATCTCGGGCACTGGTCCATATTTCCTATGCTTAGAAATTACGTTTGTTGCTGCTGCTGCCACTGCTGCTGCTACCGATGATGATGATGATGATGATGGTGATGATGATGACGATTATGAAGCTCCTCCAGCAGTTGCAGCAGTGGCATCGTCGTCATCATGAACATGAACATATATGCTTATGCAGTACTAGACGATACATTTGTACCGGTTTATGATATTTTAGTGCTTACATGTATCGCATATGCGTTAAATCATCCCTCAAATGTGCATGCGCAGCTACCTAGTGAGCCCTGAGATCTGAGTCTTCCACTTATTTCATAGTTTATGTGTACGAGTGTCGAAATCACTGGCAGGACATCGCATGTGCGCAGCTCGTCTGAACCTTGGCCAAAATCTCGTGCTAGCTGGGTTTTGTTTTATATTTTTTGAAAATTTAGAATGATGGTGATGACGACGACGATGATGAAGATGATAATGGCAATTATAACTAACCTTGAGCTGCCCCTGCGAAGCAGAAAACTGAAAGTAAAAAAAAACATACATAAGTACTGTAAAACCTGTGTAAAACGTCCACTCTCAAAAGTACCACACAATTGGTTTTCAAGACCAATTATCGCTTAATGCAGGCCAAAAGTATTGCAGAATGCTCCATGGCCTTTCTTTCGACCTTCACGAAGCTACTATTTGTCATTAAGATATTTTATTATTTTGTCTTTTTGAGTGACCGTTTTACACAGGTTTAATGTACTGTTAGTAACCAGTTGATATCCTGATAAGACACCAAATTATGCGGTCTCTGATCAAGGTCTGCTCTGTTTGCATATATGCCAAACACAGAACGCTCGGCTTATATGGGTAAATGTTCGTGCAGCTTCCAACTGATATCTACAGTAAAACCTGTGTCAAACGGCCACTCAAACATAGACAAAACAAACATCTTAATGACAAATTGTAGCTTAATGAAGGTCAAAAGTATTGCAGAATGTTCTCTTGGGGCGTTCTGCAATATGCTTGACATGCATTAAGCGATACTTGGTCTTAAAAACCAACTTTCGGTCTTTTTGAGAGTGGTCGTTTTACACAGGTTTTACACAGGTTTTATTGTGTTTATATTCTATCATACAGCTCAAGTATTTTTGTAACTCATAACTGAAAGAGTCCATTTTCAGATACAGTCGGATCTGGTAAATTCGAAGTCCTCGAAGTCCTCGGGCCTAGAAGTTTATTTCAAGTTATCAGTAGCTCGAATTATAGGGAGATAGACATAATTAGAAGGTAAAGGGTCACTGATCTGATGAGGCCTAATTGGCCGAAACTATTGTAGCTAGTCTGGTCTAGAAAACATGTACACTCTTTGACGTGATCTTTGCTTCTAAAGGATAATACTTTATAAGAACATATAAAAATGCTATAACCTTCAAAATGACCATTTTCAGTTTTTTTTATCCAACATCAGTTTTGGGCGCGTTACGCACCCAAAACATATGTTAATATAGACAGTTATTAAAATAGATCATGAATAGATCATATTCTCTGAAACCAGCCTGCAGTGAAATACTATCCCAAATTTCTTTCATTTCAAAAAGTCGAAGTTCGAATTTCGAAAGTTATCTGGATAAGAAAGCAGTACATTACCCACAAAGCAGGTCAGTAAAATTTTATTCATCGTGTTCCGTTTTCTTTCGCTTAACTAAAACAACACAAACTTAAATGTTTTATCAGTGTTACCTTATCTTGTGACATCAAAGGAAAATGAATCATCACAGGGAAAACTGACCAAGTTAGACTTGAATAACTCTGTCCAACTACAGAGACTAGCCAGACTATTGCAATTTTGCAAGTGGTAATATTAGCTACCAAAATTACAAGAGAATAAATACACTGATCAGACTGTGTGGATAATCAGGCTGGTCTGCGCATCTGTTGTTTGCATGCAACAAAGTCTGGAAAATTGTCGACTAGTAAAATATTAAACCAGCATGCTCAGTTACAGAGACAGAGTAGTTTTCGTGTTTCAGCGAGCAAATGATAAATATGCTGAGACTGCATTGATTCGCATTCATATTCTGGTCCTTTAGGAATATTATGTTCTGACGGAAAGCAGAATACCGCTTAAGCCGGTGCTAGGGGGCGTGAGAAATATTGCACTTATGTTACGAGTTCTCATTAGTTCTCAGGAACAGGCTCATTAAAACCGAGTCTGCTGTTCTCTGATATTATAGGATCTCTCTATTTCTGAAAGATCCGTTTTCCAGATTATTTGTATGTGCAGTTTCTTTTCATAAGAAGCAGAATCACGTTTTCTCTTGTTGAGCCAAAATAAACTGTAACTTATATTAGAATGGCGTTTTTTAAAGTTTTGATTAATCAATTAAAGTCGAATGGAATAACCCTCTCTTATCAATTAGACTGGTCCATTTCCGTTTTACGTGTTGCTGGGTGGTATTTTTGATTTGTATTCAAATTTTAATATAATTTTCTGAAAGTAAAAAGTGTTGTTTGTTTGTTTGTTTGATTTGATTCTTTACGTCACATAAACAATCTTTCAGTTATGTAGGGACGGGCCTTCACGGGTTGAACCAGTACTAAGCTAGGAGCCTTCTGCGGCGTCTGATCTTGGTCTGCACTGTTTGCCTATGTCCCACAGAAAGGACGCTAGTGTAGGCTTATATGGGTTCAGATGTGGATCAAGACACATAGATATTTGGGTTGCATGAAATACCCCTAACTTACCAATGCACCATCTCCCAGAACATATAAACCAAGATACAAAAAGTAGATAAAGCACATATAAGGACTAAACAGTAAATAAAACTGAATTCCGGAGCAAAATAAATCCAACAGGTAAACCCCGGCGGGACCGACAAACAGCCAAAGCATCAGACCCCTCCCATCTGATTAATAGATAAGTCTCTAGGTCGGAATCGTCATAGAGTCTGAAGGCCAACCCACCGGCGTGCAATTAAAGAGGAACGCAAAATTGCCAACCGTGATTGGGTTCACCGCCAAGTATGCAGTCTGTAGCAATACATTTATGTTATAGCCAACCTTTTTATAATGGGATATAATTTTAATGAACTGCGCTGAAAAATTATTAGAGCCAACAATTTTCTTCAATTTATACACCAATTCAGCATAGAATTCAGGTTCAGAAAGTCCTTGGCGCAAGAAAGATTTAGGTCCAACTTTAAATTTAGATATCAAATCATAGTGTCGTCTATAAAGTTTAGAAAAGGTTTTGCGAAGTTTATGATGCAGATACTCTTGTTTAAGAAGTTTCTGAGTTAAAATTTATTTCGAGTGTTTAGGTCAGTAACATAGCTAGATGCTCTAGCAAAACGAATGAGTTGAGAGATATAGACTCCATAGGATGTAGAGCGAGGAACATCGCCATCTAAAAATTGGAATTGACAATTTCAAAATCAAAGTCGTCACGTTTATCATAAATTTTGGTAGAAACAATATCACTAGAAATTGACAAATGCAAGTAGAAAAATGTGGCTTCTTTATCAGAGGTATTGGCTTGATTAATTTGGAGCTCTAAAGGATATATTAGACTTACCATATTGTCAAAATAATTATTGTTAATGTTTAAAATGTCGTCGAAATATCTGGATGTAGTGTTAAAAAGCATCAATAACATCAGCCCGCTTATCATCAGAAAGAGACATCATAAAGTCCCTCGTACAACAAAACAGGAATTAATCGGCAACCAGGGGAGCACAATTAGTGCTCATAGGAATCCCAACTATTTGTCTATACAGCTTGGTGCTCAATTTGTCCTGTATTTAGCCATATCAGTGTTTTGTGACAACATATTGAAGCAAAAACTAGTTATGAATTAATTGCTAAACTCTTGACTTGGAGGTGGCGTCTGTTGTTAACCTTTGCAAACAGTTTGGACCCAGATCAGTTTAGACAAAATGTCAGGCCTGACCCAGACCGTCCAAACTTTTAGACACCATGATCATATTCCTGAAAGATTTTTTGAAATGCTTATTTTTAACGAAAAGAAAAATCAGCAGACGATAAAAAAATCATGGAAAATATATTAAGCAAGTAAAGATCAACAACTTTTTAAATTTAAATTTCCAAACGAATATTATAAATTTTGTTTTTATGAAATGTATGGTATGTGTAATAGATAAAGGATATTTTTCCGAGGCTTTCTTGTTTAAACCGCGATGTGGGCGTAGCCCACCGAGCGGTTTAAACAGAAAGCCAAGGAAGAATCCTTTATTTAGCTTGTAGTATGGCGCATGCGCAAATAAAGACATGTTACTGACACCTGACGAAATTTACATTCGCTCCTCCCTGCATCCGGCCTAAGCTGTCAATTATATAACATTTACCTACGGGTTAAGTTGTCGCTATTTAGGAAATTCCCGCCTACTCTGTTCAACTAAAATTGGAAGTTAGAGAACGGTTTTAAGTCTGATTTAAACATCAGCAAAGATCAAAGAAAAAAGCATCGGCCATACTACAAATAATAGTTATGTTCCCTGGCAAAAAAAAACAGCAATAAAATCTAAAGCATTAATAATCAGTGAATGGGCAAATAACACGGTAACCTGCTGCAGTAATGAATGCTATCAGCTGTGTGATGATACCCAAGCACATGCACTTGTTTACAATCAGAGGTCATGACATCTCAGGAATACTAAGCTCCTCCCGGGAAATTCAAAATTCGACAGTTGAAAAAAAAACTATTTTCAGAAAAGCATTTTAAAGACACTTTTTGCACAAACACTTGCTGCAGAATTGATTCATATATGATTGTCCACTCAGACAAATTTGAAGAAAGTGCATTGAGTATATTCTAAGAAATTACTCACAAATATCTCCCTGATTTGAAGCATAATTGAAAGTGCATGGAATTAGCATAAAGCTTTTATAATCCAGTTGCAGGTTTAAAGATATTTCTTGTTTAAGAATGTTTCAGTGTTTGTTGTCAAAATATATGAAATGCACCCCTTTTAAAAAATTAAATATATGAATGACCATTTCTCTGTGATGATCTGGAGGCTGAGTCATGTCAGGGAAAACAGATAAACCTTCCTTTAATCTTGCAATGTGTCAATACTGCTAGATTTAATTTGAGCTCACCTGAGCCATTGGCTGTGATCGTTGGATGTCCATCGTGCGATGTGCGTGGACCGTTGTACATCCTAAACAATTGCTTCAAAGGACATCTCCTAAACTACGGTCTTTATTTTGACCGAACTTGGCAGGAATGATCCTTATATAACCCTCTTTAAGAATATATGCTACTAAATACTTCCCATGGTGAAATATGCCCAATACTTTGCATACAGTTTGTTTTACGCATAGGCTATCCATTTATGAAATAAAATGGATATGTCACCGTGCTTATTTTTTCAGAATCTCATATGGAAGATTTCAGCATTTGACCAATTTTCAAAAAATATAAAAAAAAATAACACTAGTCCTAAATATAGAGCTAAAGTGGTTGTAATCTTCAGCCAGCTTCATTCTTTTAACTTGAATTATTGCACATGACCTCAAACCTTTTAGAAAAAGTGCAAGTTAATTTGTTATCCCACGCTGTGACAAGATACTGCATGATATATTTTGACAATTCGTCAAAAATTGGAATTTGTTTTTAGAATAAATCATGTATTAAAAAATATGATTTTGAAAATCTTAAAAATTTATTTTTAATACATGGACTATTATAATACCTTTCAGAAAAAAAGAATAAAAATCTGGGGTCACCGAACTAATTCTCTTTCAAGAGGGCCAAATTTAACCCCACCCCATAGATTTTATGCGAAATTCAATATAAAAAGCTCAGGAATTACCATTTCGGTCGTTTTGATAATGCCATTTTACTAGTATAATTATGAAGCAATTTAGCATTAAAATGTTAAAAAAGAAAGAAAAAACACACTGAAAATATGTGCGCACCTGAGAATCGATCCTGCTCCTCTGGTTTTGAAGCCAGACACTCTACCCACTAGGCCACGAGGTCAGGTCGTGAACCGCTCTAAATAACCTTACAAAAATTAGAGACTCGACCACTATCGTATTCGTAGCCAGGGTAATTGTGTACGTCGTTTGATTTCGACTGAGCTACATTTATCTGTCTTTAGTACTGAGACGATCAGTTCTGATAAGATGTCAAAAGGTATTTCGGACACACTTTAAGGTTCCTCAGCACACTTTGGCCAATTTTACAAGATATTGCCCATCATATTCAAGACAAACTAGCTATCTCTTTTGATTCGTCCTCCATAGGGCTGATTAGTTACAAGTGGTTTCTAACTATTTATGATAAATACAGTTCCGTAAAAACTTACAATGAGGAGGATTCAATTTTTTTAGAGAAAAAAATACCTTTTCAAAATATTCCAAATCCATCATCTGCATGTATATTTTGACATTATCCCCTCTCCTGATTATACGAGGGGCGTTCAAAAATATTGCAAGTTCATTTTTATCTCACACCAAGTGCACAAACCTGGGAAAATAGCCACCATCTGTCGATAAACGTAACATTGATCATATCTACATTAATTGCTGGTTCGCGGTTTACAGGTGGTCAGAAATAGAAAAATAACAGATAACCAGTACCCTCCCCCCCAACACACACACACCAATACCTGTAAATGTGCGTGTGTGTTACTGGGTGGTTCTGATTACCTGTATTTACCTTACTGACCAATAGTAGACTGAGAACCAGCAGTTACACAGGGAATAGCGAAATTCCTCTTTATAGCTTCACTGACCTCCGTACAGTGTACGTTGTTCAAAAGCCTGCTGCAATATGCCTGGGAAAAGGCTGAAAATGTGCTTGAAATAATGGCCTATATAAGGTAGGTTGTGGGATATTCATAAGAGGTGAGGGATATTTATAGTGACTTTAATCACGGTTTACAGGTGAGTGACTAAATTTAAGCGCTTAAACAGGATGCTGCTCGCCCTGGTAATCCTCAAATCAACAATAATTACCACCCAAAACGTAACATCCAAAAATCCTTGATTTGAATTGCTCTAAAAAGATGCATGGTTTACCGAGAGACACTTAGCCCGGTTCACAAATAAGTCGTGATCACAAGTTCATAAAATTTTGAAGAAGCATCTGAAACTCAATGCACAATGGGTACCCAGGGGTTGGGAGGGGTACTCTAATATTTTCATATATATGTATATGAAGGCTAGACCCATTTTGGGAGATTTTAAATTTTGAATTTCAATATTCATTTATTATTATTATTTTTTTTTTGTACCACACCACCACCAACCCCCACCCCTTGCTGATAAATAAATGACCATTCTCTTATAATGAATTAATGGCTAGGTGCTAGTGAGGGTCTTTGTCCTTGCTCAGGCGTACCAGTATGTAGTAGGAAGCGTAGGCTAATCTGAACATAGTACACTCACAAAAGTATGTACCATTTTTATTCCCAAAATTTAGTCTACATGCTTGATATAAATAAATATTTGTCAATGCATGTAAAGTCTCCCATGCAGATAGGAACAGGACGAGTTGACCCGGGCGAGTTGACCCAAGGACGAGTTGACCTAGGGAACGAGTTGACTCGGGGACAACTTGACCCGCTTCCAGGTAGATGCAGAATATTTTGAAGGGCAGACCAAGAAAAACAAGTACAAATTTAATACAAAAAGTGACTGAGAAGTAATTTGACTTGCATTATTTTTGAACGCCCCTTGTAATATGTATTAATATATTTCTAAAGGTCTCACCTGAGTGCACACTATTTCAGTAACATACATACTGGCTAAGTAATAAAATTAGTATACAGGCACATCACTGAATTCTTCATCCTTTGTATATTAATGGATTCTTCCTTTTGGTTAAGTGCATCAAATAATCCATAGTACATAGGGGTGTCAGGTTATACTTAAAAAATTGTGTTCTTTTGTCTGAATATCTTTATTTTACCTTTACAAACAGTGTTATCTTAGATGAAAACCAGCATTAAGCGGCATTTCATCTGGGTCTATGTTGTTTGTAAAATTACCGATTTAGGTGTAAGGGGTTTCCCAGAATACATGGCTTAATCCATAATGAACTGGAAACTCATTAATGTTTCCTGTGATGAAATGTGGCATGGCATGTACCATTGTACCGCACACTCTTTATGTGCTACAAAATGTTCAAGGAGCAGATATACGAGGGTTAGTCAAAAATAACTGAGCCCTACCACATTATATCTTAGCCTCCAATTGTAGACAAGACATGTGATTATCTTTTATTAGTATAACATGTCATAGACGTTTTGAACCAAAATAATTACCCCGGTGAAGCTTCTGTTATGGTTGCTAGGCAACTAATGATCGTCAGTCAGAGCGATGCGTTCACGATCTCAGCCACCAGGAATATACAGTATGTCTTAAAAAAGCTTGTGGCTTGATAGTTTTTGAGAAAGACATATTTGACATTTACTTTAATAACATATGTCATATTGTCCTTTCATTATACTTGGTTCGTAAATGTTTGGGTGAACACTGATTGCATGCGTTGCCTAGCAACAAAATGAGTCAAAATTTCACAAATTTTCAAATACATGATGATTGTGTTGCCATGGAAACAGAATCATTTATTCCAAACAAGGAATTCAATATTTCTGAGGGTTTGTTTGTGTATCCAGTATAACATAAGCATTATTAGGCGTTTATTTTATGTTTTCTATTAAAATTGTGTTAATATAAATGTGGGTGGGGTAAATTATAGGACTTGAGGGACGTAAAAAAATTGCTAAATTTTGAAATCAAACTACCACAGCATCTATAATTTGGGGTCATCTGTTTTCGTTTCTGTGGTACTGAGTAGGTACATGTAATAGGTATCAAACGACAGTGAATGCAGCATTACATTGACATTATCGTTTCCATGGCAACGCTCAGCTATTGATGTATTACAGCGTGAACGCACCCGTTCGACAGGTAGTGTTCGGTTGCCTAGCAACCAGTACATAAAGCCTACCAACAGATATAAATAAGGTTATTGAATAGATGAAATATAAATGCGATGAAATATCATTTAAATATGTGTCCATTTTACTTGAAGTAAATGTTATAAGGTAGGGCTCAGTTATTTTTGACTAACCCTCGTAAGATATAATTAGGCCAAAAAAAGAAAATGTCTTGTTTCCGGTTACCCTACCGACCCTAATATTTTGGGGCCTACTCAAACTTTTTTGAAGACTTTCGGGATATAAAAGTCTATTTTTAGACTGTTTTTAAAGATTTCATACTTTTTCCATACAAAAAAGTTTTTATAAAAAAAAAGTTTGTCTACCTACCGACCCTAAAAATTTTGGACATGTAATCGGAAACAAGACATAATTTTCTTTGGGCCTTAGGAAAAAAGTTTAGAATGCATTTTATGTTTATTCACACGCTCTTTTATACAACTAAAACAAACAAGAGGGCCCTATGGCCCTGGGTCGCTCACCTGAGTCCTAGAACATAAATAGATGATGCCTTGGCCTGTGGCGAAGGAGATTGGATTTAAAAATGTTTATATTTTTAGCTCTGGTAGCCATGTTGTTCAGTAAAGGAGAATTATCTGATCAATTTTAGTAGAGGGCAACATAAGATTCATTTCTGTGAAATTATTTTAATTTTGGACCCGTGGTTCAGGAGATATTGGTATTTAAAGATATCTTATCTAGAGCTCTGGAGTCCCTTTTGTTCTGCGGAGCGGAACCCTTAGTGCAATTTTTGGTTAAAGACATCAAAGTAACAATTCTGTGAAATTATTTTAAATTTGGCCAAGTGGTTCAGGAGCAGATGCTGTTTAAAGATATTTCTTATCTAGAGCTCTGGTGGCCCTTTTATTCAGCTGATCAGAATAATTTGTTTTTGTGCAATTTTGGTAGAGGGTATCCTGAGGAACAATTATATAAAAATTATTTTGAATTTGGACTTGTGGTTCAGGAGGAGATAACGTTTTAAAGATTTCTTATCTGGAGCTCTGGCAGCCATCCTGTTCAGTGGAGCAGAACCATTTATGCAATTTTTGTAAAGAGCAGTGTGAGGAACAATTCTGTGAATTTATTTTGTATTTGGACCAGTGGTTCAGGAGGAGATGTTGTTAAAACAATTCTTATCTAAAGCTCTGGCAGTCCCTCTGTTCAGAGGAGGGAAACCATTTGTGCAATTTTGGCAGAAGGTGTCCTGAGGAACAATTCTGTGAAAGTTTGAATTTGGACCAGTCGTTCAGGAGGAGTTGTCATTTTAAGCAAAAGTTTTATGGACAGACTGACGCTCGCTAGGCAAAGCAGAATCACAATAGCTTACCTTGAGCCTTTGGCTCACGTGAGCTAAAATTGTTGGCTGGGACGTAAAGAATCAAAACAATCTATTAAACCATTCAATTAAACTGTACATTCGCAAGTGACATTTTGTTACTAAGCCGCTATGTATGGTACTCAAAAGTCTTAAATCGTGTGCACTCAGGTGCGAAGCTCTAGTTTGTAATATCATGAAGGGGGATAATGTCAAAATATACATGCAGATGATGGATTTGGAAAATTTAGAAAAGGTATTTTTTTCTCTAAAAAAATTGAATCCTCCTCGTTGTAAGTTTTTACGGAACTGTATTTAGCATAAATAGTTAGAAACCACTAATAACTAATTAGCCCTATGGAGGAAGAATCAAAAGAGGCAGTTAGTTTGTCTTGAATATGATGAGCAATAACTTGTAAAATTGGCCAAAGTGTGCTGAGGAACCTTAATTACTTTATTTTGTCAAGAAAATGTCGGAACACCAATATGACAGAAGAATATTGGAAAGCTGTGTTGATCCGAATCCGTTAATGGTCGAAAGACAGGACCCAGACAACTTTACCCATTTCAAGACGCGGGAAAGGTGCGCATTGGAAAAAGCAGCTTATGTCTTTAATAATTGCTCAAATGGTTCTGGTCCATTGTGTATCTAGGTCACAAAGGCTAAAATAGAGGTTATTAAAGGTCATCAGATTTTTCTTGAAAGAATGATTAATCATCTAGAAATTAAAAATAGTTAATCATGAAAGGTTCTGGAACCTTGGTGAAAAGTCTCGAATTCTCTGGAACTTTCTTTTTTATGCCATAAGAAGCTTCAAGTGGGTTCTGGAATAACCCAGTAGAATTGAGAAAATTGTGGAACATTTCAGAAATATGGTTTTGGTTTATATTCAGCATATGGTAACAAAGTTGTTTCCTGATTATTTTGGAGCTTTCTTAAAGAGTATATATAAAAGTAAATTTTCATAAGGGCATCTTTGGAGTAATTTCATCATTTAAAAAACTAAATCTTAATTATGTGCTGGAATTCTAACTTATTACATCTGGGTTATTTGTGTTCGGCTTATTTTTTCTGGATTACTTTTTGACATTCAGTGTTTAGATTTGGACTAAGTGTTCATTCTGAATTAACCTCAAAATCTGGAGATCAGAAACGTCTGAAGAATTTGAGTTCATAATTTTTTCTGAGAGACAGTTTGAACATATAAGGTACTGTAAATTAGACTTTCATTTATTGTATAAGTATTTTCCATTGCTTTTTGTAAATGATAATTTTGTTATTTTTAAAAAAAAAATTGTTAAATTTTAATAATGCTTTTTGCTGACTTTCCAAATACCAAATATTGGTTTCCTGAATACTTTTCTAGCTACACCTGGCACGCTCAGAGTCCAGAATTGAAATTTCTTCTGCACCAAATTAATTTGAAATTTAAAATAATCTTTACTATTTAGCTAGTTGAAGCCAGCAAAAAGCAAATATATCATTCAAACTAAGTGATTAAACTGCCTCGCTTTCTCAGGAGCTGTTGAACTTGGCAAAAAAGTCTGATCTATTAGACATTGCTGATCATTATGCCCTACAAAATGTCAAAAAACTATGTTTAAACATGAAATTAAGATATTCTTATTTAGTTGTTTGTGGACGAAGAAATATTTGATTCTTCAGACACATCTCAGATTCTGGTTACCCAGACAGATTTGCAGTTGAGGGAATTAAAAATTAAAAGGAAGCAGAGATGGAAAATAAAGGTTAAAACATCAGGATAGAATAAGCGTAGAAAATGCAGAGCGTGACAAGAGATTGAGACGTGAGAGTGAAAGAGTGAGAGGATAGAATAAGACTGGAAACAAAAGAATGAGAAGATAGGTTAATGAGAGAAAATAAGAACAAAATAATATAAGGTTTAGAAATGGAAGAACAAGAGAAGGAAAAACAAGAGTATTGGAAAGAGAAAAAAATTAGAACAGAATACATTGAAACTGAAAAAAAAACACTTTGAATTACATCTTTGCCTTTGGACTCTAGCAAAATTTTTGATTTAACAAAGCACATCAGACTAGTTCCTCCTTTTCAAGAAAAAGAAGTTTACATATATTTTTTACATTTTGAGAAGGTTGCAGAAAACTTGAAATGGCCAAGAGAGCACTGGACTTTGCTTTTGCAGAGCGTTGTATTAGGGAAAGCTCAAGAACTTTACACTCAGCTTTCACTTGAGCAAAGCTCAGATTATGACAATGCAAAATATTTTATTCTTAAGGCTAATGAGTTGGTCCCTGAGGTTTACAGACACAAATTTAGAGATTGTAGAAAAGAACATGACCAGACTCACGTGGAATTCGCTAGAACAAAAGAACAATTGTTTGATAAGTGGTGCTCTTCAAATAAGTACAGTAAAACCTCAATGGCTCAAACAGGCTTAGGACCATGAAAAATAGTTCTAGCCAAGGGTAGTTCCAGCCATCTAGGGTGGATTTTGCATAAAATTACCTGTAGGGACTATGATGATAGTTCTAGCCAGAGTTTGGCCCATTGAAGTTCTACTGTAGGTTCTGATCATGTAAAACTAAGACAGCGCATGCTTGTTGAATAATTCAAATGATGCATTAATTCTGACGCCAGGGCTTTCTTTAATTTGGATTTAGCAGCTAGACTAGCTGATGATTATTCTTTGACTCCTTATCTTTGCTTTATCTCATTTTATATCTTGATTTATATGTTCTAGGAGATGATGCATGGAGAAGTTAGGAATCTTTCATGCAAACCAAACATCTATGAGTCTTAATCCACATCTGAACTAAGGGTGTGGTTTGTGACGTGAAACGGGTTTAAGCCCTCCAGTAAACTATTTTTACTGACTGTTCCAAGGCGGTACTTCTTTTGTGGATTATTTGTGTTATTTATGTCTTGTGTTTGTCATGCTTTCGCGTCTGTTCATTGCTGCCTTGTGGTCACCTGTCCTGAAAGGGTTGACCTCTTGGCTCTTGTTTGTGATTTTTTTTAATTGTGTTTTTGTCGCTTTCCCATATGTTATCCTGGGTCAGGTGTGGTACTTGATTGTATCAATTCCTGATCTTTGCCGTCTTTCTTACTTTCATAAGGCTTGATTTGTTCATAAGCCATTTCCTAGGAAAGCATTCAAGCCTCAATTAAAATTTACACCTCAATCAAGACCATTTTCCCCTTAGTCAGAACCATATTCCAATCAGTCAGGTCCCAACACCAATCCAAGTAATCCATGTGATAATTCCAGTCATTCATTTGCTCCAAAACCTATTTTTTTCTGGTGAAAACAAGGGCTAAAGTCAAATATCTCAGCCAATTTGCAATTATGTAAACAATCTGGCCATATCATTTCGGAATGTGTAGCTTTAAAAAGAGAGAAAGCAAAAATTAGTAGAGTCCTAAACCCACAGGTCTCACCTCTTTAAGGTTAAGACCACAGTCTTCTATTCAGGATGAGAATCCTATGTTAGCCAAAACACCTGGGACTAATACTGTGGAGATTTTTTAACCATTCTTATCAGATGGCACTGTGTCTACCCCTATCAAAATCTTACAAGATACTGGTGCTTCTCGATCGCCTAATATGGCAGATACATCCCATTCTTGCCTTTGGTGAATCTTTTAGCAGAATCATTATTGACTGTGTAGGTCCCCAACCCAATACAAAGCCAGATTTTCAATATCTTTTGACTATTAAGTGTGCTCCAACACGCTTCCCTGAAGCCATTCCACTCAGAAATATTAAGACTAAGACAACAGTTAAAGCACTTGTGATTTTATTTTCATTTTTGTTGGTCTTCCAAGGTCTGTACAATCTGATCAAGGTTCAAACTTTTTGTCAGGACTTTTTCAGCAAGTCATGCATGAACTTGGCATTAAATACTAAAAGTCATCTGCTTATCATCCTGAAAGTCAGGGTGCCTTAGAAAAATTTCATCAAACTATAAAAAACTTGATCAGATCTTACTGCTTTAACACATAAAAGGATTGGGATGAGGGCATACATTTGCTTTTATTTGCTGTAAGGGAACCTGTATAAGAGTCGCTTGGGTTCACCCCATTTGAACTGGTATTTGGGCATATGGTGCGTGGACGCTTAAAACTTCTGAAAGACATATTTTTTCAGATGATGACAGCTATTTGAACTTACTTCAGTATGTATCCGATTTCAAAAAATTCAAAAACAGACTATCAACTGCCTGTGAAGCTGCTGGGTCCAATATCAAATCAGCTCAAATGAAAATGCATTATGATGAAAATGCTCAGGACAGAAAGGTACTTGCTTTTTTGCCCATTCCTGGTAAGCCATTGCAAGCTAGATATTATGGTCCTTATACTTTTGACAAAAAGTTAAGTGATCTTAATTAAATTGTCGACACCCCTGGCAGGCACAAGCAAAAACAGTTTTTTGCATATCAACATGCTTAAAAAGTACATTGATTACGATAGCTCTGTCATTCGTCAGTAAATCTAGTTAATTATGTCCCTTCTGAACAAAATCATATGGACTCTGATGACATAAACTTTGTAAAATCTGATCCCTTGTTGTCGAAGCTCAAGAACCCTGATATCTTAAAAGATCTTGAACGGAGATAGGAACCAGGTGTGGACGTGGCTAGACAGAGGTCCGAAAGCCATACTTGTATGAGTGAAACAGTCAATTAACATTTCTAGGAGGCTAATTACAACAGACTATAATGTAAAAACAGAGAAAAAGGATTTTAATGGGTATTCTGAGACAGTGTCGCCAACTACACCCCTAACTGGTCGCATGAGGAAGGCAATCCATTATTCAAGTCGTAATTGAAGTGTATGCAGGCGCGTAGCTACCTATACGCGAGTACGCGGCTGAATCCACAAGATTTTGACACACACACCCAAAATTGTCTGGCTACGAGACCAGAGAATCATTCTGGATCGATTCCCGGTCGCACACCTATTTTCAGTGTGTTTTTTCTTTCTTTTTTAGCCTGTTAATGTTAAACTGCTTCATACTAGTAAAACGGCATAATTAAAACGACCGAAATGGTCATTCCTGAACTTTTTATATTGAATTATGCATGAAATCTATTGGGGTCGGGTTAATTTTGGCCCTCCTGAAAGAGAATTAGTTCGGTGACCCCAGATTTTTATTCTTTTATAATAGTCCATGAAATATAAATAAATTCTTAGGATTTTCAACATCAGATTTTATAATATATGATTTATTCTAAAAACAAACTCCAATTTTTTGACAACTTGCTAAAATATATCATGCAGTATCTTGTCAAAGCTTGGGATAACAAATAAACTTGCACTTTTTTCTAAAAAAAAGTTTGAGGTCAAGGTAGATAATTTAAGGTAATTAAAAGACGCTGGCTGAAGATTACAACAATTTTAGCTCGTTATATAGGACTAGTGTTATTCGTTGATCTGTATAGAAAATTGGTCAAATGCTGAAAACTTCGAGATGAGATTATGAACAAATAAGCACGGTGACATATCCTTTTTATTTCATAAATGGATAGCCTATACATAAAACAAACTGTATGTAAAGTTTTGAACAGATTTCAATATGGGAAATATCTAGTAGCATATGTCCTTAAGTAATAGATATACCATGGGTTATCCGCCAGTACGTGGAGATAATCCACGAGCTTTAGCGAGTGGATTATCTTATGTACAGGCGGACAACCCATGGTATAACTATTTTATATCACCTACATCAGTGTAGACCTTGCACATCATGAGATATTTGGTGCTAAAGTTGGTAAGGGTGGTATAAAGGAGGTGTGTGTATTTTGGGCCTCCGCGTCATGGTTATGCTTTAAAGTGTCATTTTGTCTATTTGGCCAAACCAGGAATGCATCTGTTACTTCTGAGAAAGCAAAATTTGTAGGTATTACCTATATGCAACAGCAAAATGTTGAATTCACATCTATTCAAATGTGCTTTCGTGGGGTGGATATTGCGATTTTGAACTGAATATTGTTTCTGTTATATTATTTTAGATTCATGTATGTTTTGATAGATATCAGAGAAAAGTATTGCGAATATCTATTTATTTTTTATTTATTATCCTTAAAATAGTTGATTTTTAGGTTGGTAAATAACACACCCCAGAAAGTTCAGAATGCACCGGATTGCACCGCTTTTATCAAATTTTTTCGGGGGAGCATGGCCCCACCCCCAGACCCTCCCCCTCCCCCCTAGCTAAAGTCTGAATCCACATCAATAGAGGACTAGCTACGCGGCTAGGATATAATTGTGTTGTTAAGGATATGAAAACATTTTCAAATTGTCATTCTTTAGCTTTCTATTAATGTAATTGCATGTACATTTCAAAGATCATTAGGTGCTCACAAGTTTAAACTTATATCAATCGGTATGAATATAAAATTTACGGTCCTAATTTTAGGATAGGGTGGGTATTAGAACCTGTACTAAAATGCTCGGTAAGTTACCTTACTTTCCCCACGAGTCAGTATTCGTTGTTCTCATGAGGAAATAACATAGCCAGCAAACATTCTCGGCCGACTCAAGTTCGACCCACCAGCAATAGCGTTTCGCTCCACGCTTGCTGAGAGTATGCCTACAGCCCCAGCCCTAGATGCATCAAACACGACATTAGTGCAAAGGCTATTTTTGTATTTTATTAAATCCCTTGTCCTGCTGATTCCGATTATACTATTCATTTTTGAAAACCATGCAGTTTCCAATGTAGAAGCCAGCTGATCAGTTTTCTCACTGTTTTACTTTAGGTATCCACAGAATGACTATGCTGGACTGGAAACAAAGCATGAGCCAGGCCAAGACAACGTATATTTTCGCTGACAGAGGTTGTTCGTCAGTGTTAAAAATAGCAAGGCTGTTCATTGTAACTTACAGTCGAATTCAATTTGACGGCGATTTTCACCTTGAAAAAAAACTGGTAGAATCAACTCTAAACATTCGTCGAGAAAAAGCCTTTAAAAGAAGCTACTTGAAAAAAAACCTGTTGAAAACAATGTGAAAAAAGGTGTGGATTATCAATTGTATATTTATTTATGTTCCATGACTTATCGCAGAAATACTTGTCTTTCTTCTGAACTAGGCCCCTAGACTAACCAATAATTTAGATGATAATTTTATTTAGAGTCTTAATTTCTTTATTATTCCTCTTGTCTATTTCTGATTTGCTGGGGATATCACGATGTGAGAGAGAAGATATGAGACTTGCCATATGATATAAAGTTATATTAAATGAAATGTAAAGTAAAATTAACAAAAAAACATCAAGTTACGGGACCTTAACTAATAGGTCCCCTGTATAGGTTGGAATGAACTTTTGGCATGTTATTTTTACAAATGGAGAGTTAAACTGGTTAGCATTAGATTAAGAAAGCGAGCTATATTACGTCGATTTGTCAAATGTGTTTTATTATAGTTCTCGAGAAAGCTTGACATATCACAATTGATGTCACAATTGATATCAAATAAATGCCATTTAAACCCAGTGGAATTATCTTAATAGTCAGTCAGAAACCCGCAAGACAAGTTTTCTTGCGGGATGGCCTCAATGTATCTAAAATATTCCGTTTTGTTTTCACAATGTTGGAATTAATGATTTATTGATTATATTTATAATTTATTTTTACTAATAGTCTAATCTTTATTTGCGAATTTATTCTTCTTTTCACCTTTTCCCATATTACATTGTGTAATGTATAGGTTGCCCCTTCAAATGTAATCGCGCGGAGATAACGCGGAACAAAACAGTTTGGCGCATGCGCGCTAACAATGTGAAATGAGTCTACTATAACCTTTATCAGCATTACAAACCCAGTGAAATTGGCAGGTTCACATTTTCATCAACATTTCACAGCTTTTCGTTTTTTTCATGGGTTCAGCTCGTATATCAGACTAAAGTCACTAGCTTTTTGTAAACATTTCACAGATTTTTCCATGTTCACAATCCATTGTCAAACAACAGTGTTAGCTACCATGGGATGCTTGTCGAAGATTTTATACAATTATGTCTATGCCCAGGCTGAGTCCTACCGAAGATTTTTTGCATTTATGTTTATGTTCAGGCTGAGTCTTGTGGAACATTGTATGCAATTTTGTTTATGCCCAGGCCGAGTCTTGCCGAAGATTGTTTGCAATTATGTTTATGCCCAGGCCGAGTCTTGCCGAAGATTGTATGCAATTATGTTTATGCCCAGGCCGAGTCTTGCCAAAGATTGTATGCAATTATGTTTATGCCCAGGCCGAGTCTTGCCGAAGATTGTATGCAATTATGTTTATGCCCATGCCGAGTCTTGCCGAAGATTGTATGCAATTGTGTTTACGCCCAGGCCGAGTCTTGCCAAAGATTGTATGCAATTATGTTTATGCCCAGGCCGAGTCTTGCCGAAGATTTATGCAATTATGTTTATGCCCAGGCCGAGTCTCGCCGAAGATTGTATGCAATTATGTTTAACAACAAGTTCTGATTTACTCTAGGCCTATTGCGGGCTTAAGAGCTAAAATGGAACATGAAAAACATATTTACAAACATATAATGGCATGTGAAGAACATATTTATGCACTTAGGTTTTAAATATCACACCGATCAGTGTGCGTAATATTGGAGAGACCCTCAAATCCATCTATTTTAGCAGTTATCCTGGGTGCCCAAAAGAACCGTCTCCAAGGAGACAGCTCCCGTGAGCATCCATACCATTTTTCGATTCATAAATAAGAAAAGCGCCTTCAATTTGGCAAACTGGACTAAACTAACCCATCCATCATTTTCAGTGCAATCACTTATATTTTAAATATCACACTGATCAAAGTGTAGTATACTATTGGAGAAACTCTCAAATCCATCCATTTTAACAATTGTCCTGGATGACCAAAATATCCGTCTCCAAGGAGACGGCTCCCGTGAGCATCCATGACATTTTGCCATTTGTGAATAAGAAAACCGCCTTCAATTTGTCATACTAGAGAAAACTATCCCATCCATCAATTTCAGTGCAGTCACTTAGATTTTAAATATTACATTGATCAAACAATGTGTATAATATTGGAGACTCTCAAATCCATCCATTTTAACATTTGTCCTGGGTGCCCAAATGAACCGTCTCCAAGGAGACTGCTCATGTGAGCACCCATGACATAATCCAATTACGTTTATGTCCAGGCTAAGTCTTGCCGAAAATTGTATGCAAATATGTTTATGTCCAGGCCGAGTCTTGCCGAAGATTGTACGCAATTATGTTCATGCCCAGGCAGAGTCTTGCCCAAGATTGTATGCAATTATGTTTACGTCCAGGCCGACTCTTGTTTAATATTGTATGCAATTATGTTTATGACCAGGCCGGGTCTTGCCGAAGATTGTCTGCAATTATGTTTATGCCCTGGCAGAGTCTTCACTAGGACATGCCATCAAGCACCGACTTATTACCTGATGGTGAGATAATGATGTTATTGGCGTTGGGCCAGAGAGCAAGTTTTCATGTACAGTCTACCCAATCAATATTTGTTCGTTATAAACAGCACATTTAAGAATTAAACGTCCATGTACAATCTTACCTCAACTTGGCATTCTTACAGGTGATTATAATTTGGATATTCATGTTCATAAAACTCCTGATTGTGGGCATGATTTCAGCCATTTCCACTCTGGCTGGTTAATGCTACAGTCCACCGGTGTGCTTTTAGCTATTTTCATAAATTATTGCAGTCCTGTAGATTGACTTTTAAAGTAGGCCATATAGTTAAAGACCTATATTTCAGTTGATATATTGGTCATTAGCAGATTAACTGATAAGGGGCAGATTAAATCAAATTAAATATATCGCTGGATTAAAAAGGCGCAAAAGTGGACTTTATATGTTCTAAGAGATGATAAGTTAAGGGTATTTCATGCAAACCAAACTTCTATGTGTCTTGATCCAAATCTGAACTAAGGACGAGGTTGGTGCACCGTTATACCGGTTTAAGCCCTCCAGTAAAATATTTTACTGACCGTTCCAAGGTGGTACTTCTTTTGTGGATCGTTTGTGTTTTTTCTGTCTTGTGTTTGCTATGCCTCTGTACGCGTCTGTTTATATGTGCCTTGTGGTCACCTGCTGGGAAAGGGCTGACATCTCGGCTCTCGTTTGTGGTGTCTAACTGTGAGTTTGTAACTTTCCAAATGGTATCCTGGGTCAGGTGTGGTACTTGATGGTATCGATTCCTGATCTTTGCACCCTCACTTACTTTACTTGTATAAAATAAAATTTCTTCCACCTAGATAAACATCAATATGCTATCAGAAAGACCTAAACTTTCATAGGACCTTCATAGAACCTCTTTATTGTCCCTTACAGGAAGCTCAAAATTATCTCATAAAGATCGGCTATTGATCAGCCTGGCACATCCCCTAATATAAGCATGGGATATATTAGTTTGTTACAAACCGATCCTTTAACCCAGCGATAATGTGCTCCCTTCTTAACCCTTAACCTCATAAAGACGCATTTTAACGCTTTTGCAAATAGAAGTAGAACCTGATCAGGCAGCTCTTGTAAGAGCTGACTGATCAGGATCTACTTTGTTTGTTTATGATATATTTGATCCTACAGTAGAAGTCCTAAAAAGCAATTCCTTTGTTTTATGTAAATGTACCAACATGAAAGTTAATTTATATTATTATTCATAGTGGATGGAGCCTAGCATGAATATTCACGAAGGAAATATTTAGTTTAAAAGTTTCAGGTTCAATCCATACTGAAGCTTAACTTGCTCTTCTACATTTGATTAATTATCTCCAAATAATATCTCGTTTAACATTTCCAGGGGACATAACTACCACTGTAGAAATAAATGGTCGTGTACCTCAGTATTAGTTGGTTTCATGAACATGTCCTACCAATAAAAAGTGTTTATCACATGACGTCGATCGCATTTGGGAGTAATATTACACCGTGCATTAAAATCAATAAACCACTACTGTCCTGTCAGCCAAGAGTGACAGTTACATCATGTTTTGTTTACAAAGTTATCAGGGACTAATAATCGATAGATCATTTGTGTATTAATCCTATCCACAGGATAGGATTAATAAAAAAGTGATCTGTTGATTCGCATTAGCTGTAGTGGAGTGTCTAGATTAATGTTTAACTTAACAATGGTAAACAAAAGTATTTAGTCACTGTCACTTTTGGTTGGCACGATAGTAGTGGTTTGCATATTTAGTAATGTTATTGTCGTAGCCGCATAGTATTTGTTTTATTTTGAACTTGCCTATAGTTTTGATTTATTTTTTATCGAATTGCTGACGAAGCCCAAAAAGCAAAAACCCGCTTCACTACGGAAGTACCTATGTACCAACCAGCTAGGGTGTATGCGCGGATCCAGAAAGTTTGTCAGAGGGGGTCCAAATTTGATAACTTTTTTTAAAGTTGAGGGTATAGAGAATCCAAATACCACTTTTTATAGGCCATCATCGGCCTGCCAGCGAAACGCCATTTCAATGGCGTTTCGCTGGCGGGCAAATGATGGCCCAACATTGAATGCTGGCTTGGTAGCTTTATGGTTTTTCAGGGGATCCGGACCAGTAATGGTAAGAACCCCTATATTTTTGTGATTTTTCAGGGGGTCTGGACCCCCTGTCCCCCCCCCCCCCCACTTGATCCGCCCATGTATTTATTTGGGACACTGATAGCCATAGTGCTCAGCATACCTGGTCAGCCCGAGAAGTAGACGAGGAAAAAAACAAAAAAAAGACTTCTACATATAGGTTTAGATTAAAAACGCGATAGGTACTGTTTTCTCAAAGATTGGCCCATATTGTTATCAACAACAAGATATACATATTGCACAACCTTTTGTTTGGTATAAATACGAACGTAAAACTCACTAGCAACAGTTGGTGATCAGAGGACAAGAATTTCAGTCTTGTCCCACGTCAGCTCAGGCGCTTACTTCGGCAACAATGTTAGTGCCTCGGGACCCAGGAGTTACTGGGTCCGAGTTAATACACAAACAATAACGCTTACTTCGAACTGTGTCTGTTTTCTAACAGTCACTAAAAGAAACATTTTTTTTCTTTTTTCGGCCTAGGCGGTTAGTGCACCCACAGCGACTGCGCAATCACTCCCGCGGGAGTGCCAAGCAGTGGGTGTACGAGCCGTCGGGGCCCCCAGATTGACGTCAGTTGGAAGCGTTTTATTATAAATTTGACGTTCCGCTAACGTCTGACCGGGGGATATTTCACAACGATGGATATGGATTGAAGAAAACGGATACATATACTGAGGTATGTATCTAAGACATGCAAAACGTTGCTTTATTGTAGCTAGCTTTAGATTTGTATTTATTTTAATAGCTTGTACGTTTCGTTTTGTTTCTATTCAACATACCATTTGTACTCAAATCATTTGTACTCAATAGATGTTTATAATTGTACAATTTTCATTTATTTGGATATGGTCTTGCCAATGTACATGTATACTTAAGGATTAAAGAAACGACATAAAATGTAATGCAAGTCTGTTGCGTAAATGAAAGCAGCATGTATCCATCGTTGCTAGTTTGCGCGTAACGATCTTGACCCCAAGTCGAATTTAAAAAAAAAGTCCAATTTCTATCAAAAACCGGATTGTTTGCATTAAGGAAATGATCAGCTAACAACCTTGAGTTATGATTTTAAACGCTTGACGCCATTAACGACCCGACCCGACGGTTAAATGCTTATTCTTCGTGATTGTTTGCATGTATCTCCTTGCATCCCAGTACGTGTAGCTGATTTTGACGCATTCCAGCATGCTAGGACGCTTCGTTTCTTCACACATCGTGGAGTCGACGCCAGGTAACCAATCATGAAGGAGAATGGGTTTCTTGGTCTTCGTTCTGACGTTCAAGCCATTTATTTTACGTTTTTATGTGTTTTCGTCTTGTGACTCAAGTGAAGTTTTCGCAATAAGCCATTATCAAAATATCATAGAACTACGCAAAAATATATCTTCATCTGTTGCGCATGCCGAATTATTGGACCGGTCCATTTCCGTTTTAAGGGTTGATGGGTGGTATTTTTAATAGAGCATTCTGTAAGCAAACAGTGGAGACCCTGATCAGACGCCGTGTTCTGCGGCCTCTGATCTGGGTTTGTACTATTTGCCTATGTCCCACAAAAAGGACGCTTGGCTTATATGGGTTAAGTATATATAGTTGGTAGTCAACTTTTCATTTATATGAATTTCGTTTTTGATAGTTTTCTCATCTTATATTTGTTAAAAGTTTTTGTGCGTGCGTGTGTACAATTTGAGCAGGTGTCATCTTTTGTTCATATCACGGTTACTCCCCCAATCCCCCCCTAGCTCTCTTATTACTAATATTTCAAAATTTATCATGTCGAACTTTAACGGACATCTGCTTTTTCAAGCTGACCGTCATCTTCACCAGCGAAGGTTTCGTCGTATCTACCTTTCGACAAACCCTTCGCCTCACGACCCTCAAAATTTATTATTAGCGCAGACTAATCGACCAATGAAAACGCCAGGAAGGATTTTTTCGATAATCCCTTCCTGCCAATCAGATTAAATGAAGCAGTTTATCGGCATCTAATGTGCACCGCCTGCTACGTCTCCATGAGTCCAGATAAGCAAAGGTTTTGGTCGTAAAATGATCTATTTTTCTTCTATAATTAAGTTCAAAGTTATGTTATGGGTGCTCGAAATAACCATCTTAATGTGACAGTTCTTTTGAGCACATTAAACGTACATTTTAGTTGAAAAATAAGAAAACGGAATGTAAATTAATCACGCTGTCTTATCTGGAGGTCTGGTGTTTATCGATTTTTTTTGCACCGCTTTGTGATTGATCATATTAATTGTAACTATTTTCGGCTTATGACGTATTCAATCGGAGAAAATCAGATCTGTGAGGCCAAGGGTTAGATTAGACAATCGCAACCCTTGGTAGGACAAGATGGCTGACCGTTTGTCGTGTTCGTATCTTAATCCGCCAGGAGGCACCAATTTCACATTACCTGTATTAATTTTATCTCTAAGCGGGCGACGGAGTAACCATAGCTACGGGCGTTTTATCCACTAGACTGGTTTTCACAGTTTATTGAAATTATTTAGACTACATTAGATTAGTATGCCAATTAAGGGATTCTGTTCGTGTGGATGGAATACTGACCAGAATGTGCTTCAGCGGCGTATGCTGAACTTTAAAATGAAACAAACGTCAAGTTTATTAATGTAATTTTAATACATTTAATAATAAATTTGATTAAAGTCGTAAGAAAAAAAATCTTTTTCTTGCATGCTATTAACCCTTAGTGCTCCAATCGCAACAACAGTCGTCTGCTTTTCTCGTCTGCTGAAATGTTTAAGAACTTCTTTGGCAAACAGTGTTGACCCAGATCAGACTGCTCCTGTTCTGGGTCCACGCTGTTTGCTTCTATATTCAATTCGTCAGTAATGTTAGGCAATTATTCGCAGCAGACGACTTCAGCAGACGACATTTTCAAATGCATTTTAAGGGTTAACAGACGCGTAGATAAGTTTACACCACGAGCGCAGTCTGATCATCGATCAGGATATTCAATTTAAATAAGTTTTAGATGAACCTTGTGTTCGTGAACAGTGAAGACCCTGATTAAACGCTGAATTCTATAGCCTCTTGTTTGTTTGATTTGATTCTTTACGTCCCATCAACAATCTTTCAGTTATATAGGGACGAGTCTTCCTGGGTTGAACCAGCACTAAGCTAGGATAAATGATTCTATAGCCTCTTATCTGGGTCTGTGCTGTTCACCTATGTCCCACAAAAGGGACGCTAAACCTGTTCAAATTAGTCAAAGATATATTTCTCGTGACGTAGTAACTTATAAATAAAATATCTACAATAGACCAGGATTAAACGCTGCATTCTGTGGCCTCTTATCCGGGTCTGGATATCTGGTGGTATTACTGAAAGTTTGCTTTTTCTTAAACATTTATTTTTAGATAGAAATCAGTATGTGCATGTCGCTGGTCAACAGCTTACAATCGACTGCATCGGCTGATCTCAGACCCCGCAGGGCGTACATTATGACACGTTTCAGCGACCTGATTTAACATGTACCATACCATGATAAAGGACCCTTACCACCAATGCTTATGACAGTCTTACATAAGATAGGTATATTTATTTGGATGTCGTCTGCTTATTTCGTATGTACTCAAATGACTGCTCCTAAGGGAGTTGTCTGATCAGGACCCACACTGTATGCAATATGGGCCACCGGACTAACTTATGACGGGTGAGCCCAGACCAGACCGCACCTAATGGGGCAATCTGATCTTGGTCCCTAATATCCTCAATAAAGGACACCAGACTTATTTTATCATAAAAGCAAACAAAATGAACCCGGATCAGACTGCTCCATGTTCGCAATATCAACTAGCGTAAAAAGTGCAACGCCAATTTTACAGATGCGACGCGTCAAATATAGCGATTCCTTTGATAACACGCATTAGTAGCGCAATTAAAGATTTTGTTCATTTTGAGGTAAGCGCAGACTATGAAAAACAGTGAAGACCCAGAGGAAATACTACACAAGCGGCATTTCATCAGGATCAACACTGTACTCTACGACAAACTCGATCTTCAGAGTAAGAAATATAATATTTTTATGACATCCCTCAATATATGTAATGGACCGTCCGGACTGATTCAAACTTTATGGACCATTCATTTGATCTTAAAAGGTTAAAATCCAACGTTCACATGCTTTATTTATGCTTGTACAAGGTGGTACTGATCGCGCACGCGAAAATGCCCCTCATAAACGCCCATGTTAACGTAAGTGACGCTTATGGGACGCATAAGCGGCATTTTATCAGAGTCTGCTCTGTTTTCTATGACAATATCGATCTTCAGAGAAAGAGGTATATTATAACTGTAATCCCTCAAGAAATTCAATGGGCCATCCTGACTTTACTGTATGGAATATTGAACTTTTTTTAGTAGTTTAAAGCGGTTAAAGATCCAACGTCTACAGGTTTAGTTAATATTTGTAGATATATGTTGTTGCGCTGGCAAATGCCCCTGAAATATAAAATGCTCATGTTGGAACTTATCGCACATGCGTTGATGCCCCTGGTGAACACACATGCTAGCATAACCAAAGCCAGATAGATACTCAATGCAAAGCTGTAAAAAACCCAGATTAAACACTCCAGTGAAAACCGTATATCCAAATCAATCAAACTCATTAAGCTAAAATATTTTAATACATGTACCATACGAGAGAATTAGCCTGCACACGCAGCATTGGCATTATTTTAAAATAATTAGGTTTTTATTTAATTATACTTTTTTCAAAAAATATATTCAGATACGCCATCTGTTTGGATTCATTTAAAATTCCGTATTTTGTCGCGCCTGATCTGGGTCCATTTGTTTTGGAAAAATAATCACCAGAAGACACACGCATGCAATAAAAATCCCCTCACGCAGCCACACTGTATGGGGTCCTCTGTTAATCTTTGTTTATTGGTAATACACAATGTATGCCGTACTTTCATAATTTATAAGAAATAGAAATACAGGTAATTACCTATTTTAGCCGTATGGATTCTCCCACTCTTATCAGTTATACCAGTCCATTTTTGAACCAAGGGTTGCATGGTGCTATTTATATTTTTTATTCAGATTTTAATAGAACATTTTATAAGAGACCACGGGGACCCTGATCAGAGGCCACGTTCTGTCGCGTTTGATCTGGGTCTGCAATGTTTGTTTTTTCTATGTCCCTCAACAAGAACAAGTAATGCATACCATCGGTTCCTTTTTAAATAGGCATTTGAAACAATATTTCAAAATCTTTTTCGCCTTTCATTTCAGAAATACCAACACAGTGTCAAAATTTCTCACTCAAACAGTATGAATCCAGTTCAGTTCGACGCTTTTTCGGGCCTGATCTGGATCCAAACTATTTGTACCAAAATTATCGCCACTAGCAAGTGAAGAATCATTACCAATTAAGGTCAATAGAATTTCCCACTCTTGGCATTAGGGCAAGTCCATTTTGTATTAAGTTGTGTGGTATTTTTCATTTTTATTTACATTTTAATAGAATATTCTTTATGCAAACAGTGCATACCCTGATCAAATGCAACTTTATAGAATAAATAAATAAATAAATCAGGACTTAAGCATTTAAGAGTGCGTACCAAAAAATTAATTTTCTTATTTCTCAACCAGAACATATGTTGTGGGTACTCAAAAGAACCGTCTCACTGAGACTGTTCTTTTGAGCACCCAAAGCATATGTTAAAACTGATTGGTAAGATAATATTTACAATTTTACGCTATTTTTTTTTGTTTATTTAAACCTATGTAAATAAATAAATAAATAAATAAATAAATAAGTAAATAAGCTTAACTTTCAAAAAGCTAAGTTATAGACACGCGTTTACTATAGTGTATGTGTGGTCAATACCTGTTGTTACCTTGGATACAGTTGCTAAAAATAGATTATACCTCCGAAATCGGAGGGAAGCTTGTGAAAAAGTAGTAGGGGTTGTACCAGGAAAAATTCAAAAGGCTACATCAAATTTTATTTTAATTGTATGAAAAATATACCAATTTGTTCGCAATTGATCTGAGCATAGTGTCCCGTTTGCACAGAGAAAATATATTGAATACTTTAATAACTATGACAGAATATCTACCAATGAGCAGATCTAAAAAAGCCTGTTTAACTATATAATTTAATCATTCTTAGGGTTCTATCAAAAACCAGCAAAAAGGACGAAGAGTTTGCAGAGGGAAATTCATAAAAAAATATATCAGAATAATCGTGAGATATTTGGGTAAAACATTTGTTTGCACAGGAATTCTGCTTTTATAATTTCAAAAGATATAGTATAAAAACTAACACCTTCCATTATAATTCCCTATTACCGCTTCAGCGCATCGCAGATACCTGGATGTCCGTTAAAGTCCCGTATGATGATGCGATATTTTTAAAAAGCTCTTTGGTTACTGAGTAATTTTGCAAACGAAGACTCGGATGAAATGCCGAATAATAATTTGATAAGACAAAGACGACCCTAAGAGAAATTAATACAATTTTATTTAAAAAGTATAATATTTGACACCTCGATATATACAATAGACCATTCCAAATGTATTTATCAAACCAGACAGAAGAATCCATTAATTCTTAATATGTTAAAAGAAGGTTCTTTTACAATGCAAGTGTCCACAAAGTGTATAGGACAATAAATAATGATTTATTACTTTCTGACTAATTCCTTTTTATTCTATATAACGATAACCCGAAGAAAAAGCTCAGGTAGAGTTGACTTCGAGTTAACGAGAGTTAACTACGGTCAAGAACCAAAAGTTATTCCACAAAATACTATAATGCATTTTAATGTTTAAATAAAATGTTGTCGTGAAAAAAATGGTACCTGTAATTCAATCTTGACATCAAGATTGAATTACAGCTACCCTAAGCTTTTTTCACGAGTAAACATAAGTGCACATAGTTTACAACTGCACGAGACATTGCAATTTCATATACAATAGATTATACTTCCACCAAAACTTTAAATTGTTACGTTTCCGCGACATTGCCACAGTTTCTGGTAAAATGTTTAAAGCTATGTAGCTATAAAATGCAAGAATTAAATTTGATAAAACAAATAAATACGAAATTACTGACGTTTTTGAACAACTCCAAGTAAATACAGCCTATAGCGGGCCACCATCGGCTTGCCAGCGAAACGCCATTTGAATGGGCGATCCAACTATGTGCATGGCCTTGTTGATTTGTCTTGGTGCATGAACCATATGGGTTGACTGTAACTGTGGTATTTCCTGGTCATAACCCCTTGTTATTGTTTTCTCTCTTTTTATAACTAATATATAATATCCAGGATTCCAATTAATTACAAAATGTTATTATCTGCCTGAATAACCATCTACATGTACCCGTTGCACTTGACAATATTGTAATAAAACCGCTAAATTCAAGCTGTCCTTTGCTGGAGATTGATTGATCCAAGTCACCTGGTTTTAAGGGGACCGCGTGAAATGTACAAAATATGAAACCTGTGCAATTTTGCACAGGTTTCATATTTTGTACATTGCACGCGATTATGACAGCAAAATACTCACATGCTTCTTTTGTAAGCAGTTAACTTTATTAAGTTTTCAACGCATATTTTGTACATTACCCGCGATTCTGATAGTAAAATAATGGCATGCTTCTTTTTAAGTAGTTAACTTTATTAAGTTTTCAACTCATATTTTGTACATTACCCGCGATTCTAATAGTAAAATAATGACATGCTTCTTTTTAAGTAGTTAACTTTATTAAGTTTTCAACTCATATTTTGTACATTACCCGCGATTCTGATAGTAAAATAATGACATGCTTCTTTTTAAGTAGTTAACTTTATTAAGTTGTCAGCTCATTCTTGAAAATATCGGTAAAGTAATCTTGAGATCCACTACATTAGTGTCTGTTTTGCTAACAAAAGGTAAATGTACGAGCTAAAATATTTGTGAAAAAAAGGGGTGCTTCATGAAATTCAACTCCAATAGCGACGCAGTGGCTCAGTGGTAGAGTGCCTGACTCGAGACCGAGGGGCATCGGGTTCGAGCCTCACCGGCATGGTCCTGAAGCAAGACACATTTATCCTAGCTTAGTACTGGTTCAACCCAGGAAGACCCGTCCCTGTTTAACTGAAT
This sequence comes from Loripinus fragilis, assembly GCA_964019695.1. Classification (NCBI taxonomy): domain Eukaryota; kingdom Metazoa; phylum Mollusca; class Bivalvia; order Lucinida; family Lucinidae; genus Loripinus; species Loripinus fragilis. The sequence continues at coordinate 40,846,487 of OZ026525.1, forward strand.
GATTGTTGATGGGACGTAAAGAATCAAAACAAACAAAACCAATAGCGACGATGTCTAGATAATACTTTTCAACCATGACTGTGAATATGGAATTGTCAGTGGAAAATATGAGAAGAGTATTATGTTTTTGTTAAAGCTTTGAAAATAGATTTCCCGAAAGGAATTACCCCACCCATTGCTATACTAAATGGACTCAATGATTATTTGTGCTGTATATAGTTCTTATTCCATCCATTGGATTAATTTACAACACGCTGTTCATTATCTCTACAATTTCATAATCTTCTTGTGGTCATTAACAGTTCAAAATAATAACCAATAGAATATACCCTGCATGTCAAGTGTCTCCCGACGTTTGGCATAGTCATTAATGGCAATAAAGAAAACTAGAACACTGGGTCCTTCGTAAATATCTGCGCTTACATTTTAAAATAAAACAGCGTTGTATGACTATCTTAACTTGACTTTTTTTCTGGCACATCAGATGGGGGTTTCCTTTCTTTTACCAATGTGAGGTAATTCTGTCTCACATACCCGTACCAGCCCTGAAAAAGACAAGAGGGTCCATGGGCCCTGAATTGCTCACCTGAATCCTTGTCAGGAGGAGAGGATGTTTACCACAAAATATGATTCCTATTCACCAACACTTAAGTCCATCTTGGTTATCATTCAGATCAAAACCAAAGCCTATCAAGTCACTAATATCCATCAAATTATACTTATCTGCACAATTCAATGTCTGCCCTTATTACCCAACCTTAAAGGCAATGTCAAACATTTTAATTGCATAATGCAGTGCTACTTACCAAATACAAAGACTCTGGGCCTTGTGATTTCAGGCAAAAAAATTAATATTTTCCCTATATAAGCCAAGTATGTAAAACATGTGACCCCCGGGCGGGGCCATTTTTGACCCCAGGGTCATTATTTGAACAGACTTGGTAGAGGTCTACTAGGTAATGCTACATACCAAATATCAAGACTCTAGGCCTTGTGGTTTCAGGCAAGAATAGTGTTTATGTTTTCCCTATATAAGCCTATGTAAAACATGTGACCGCCGGACCGAGGCCATTTTTGACCCAGGGGCATTATGTGAACAAACTTGGTAGAGGTCTACTAGGTAATGCTACATACCAAATACCAAGGCTCTTTGGGCTTATGGTTTCAGGAAAGAAGGGTTTTTTTTCACGTTTTCCCTATATAAGACTGTGTTAAATATTTGAACCCTGGGGCGGGGCCTTTCTTTTGCCCCAGGGGTATAATTTGAACAAACTTCGTAGAGGTCTACTAGAGGAAGATCAAGGCTCTTGGACTTCTGATTTCAGACAAAATAAGTTTTCATCTCGAAAATCTATTTTAGCCGCTGTGGCCTAGATATGCAACGGACCAGAACCATTTGAACAATTTTATTACAGGGCCACCCAAGGATCATTTGTGTGAAAATATTTCAAAATTGGAGTAGAGGTTTAGGAGTTGTCATTTAAGTCAATTGTTAACGGACGGACGACGACAGACGATGGACGAAGACCGATCACAAAAGCTCACCTTGTCACTACGTGACAGGTGAGCTTAAGGTAGTACGGGACCCATGTCAAAAGATAACCTTACTTTTACTTAAAAGTAAGAGTGTAAGAGTTATCGTTCCTGAATCTTGTTTTTAAAAGAGAATACTTATTTGTAAGACGGTAGATATTATTCTCCCCTGACAACTCTTTGATGCTTGAAACGTAATTCTGTAAGTATTTTGCTTTCACAAAAAGAAGGAATGCAAGTATTAGCTTTTAAAAACATCACCCAGAGTATGAAGTCATTCAGTATTTTGATGGTTAAAAGTTGCGGACCACATTAATATACATACTATATACATGTCTCGGTTGCTATTTCTGCATGCTGCCACTAACCTAAGACCCACCCCCACCCCCAAAAAGGGGGGGGGTGTAGACGTGCACATGCCTTGTATGTGACATTCTCATGTTTTAGGTTCCATGGAGGTACATGGTCACTAATGTTTTATGGAGAAATGACGTAACTATTTCAATTACCTTATCACACCGGATAGGCAGCAATAAAAACAGTCTAAACAATCGATGAATGCTGATAACAAATTGCTAGAAACAGTGTTTGTGATTGCCATTTGTTGCCTATCGGACTACAAACAACAATCCAAAATTCTGTTACTTACAATATTTAACTACGTGCGTCGATAGCATTAACGTTTTCGATCGCCGCCTATCTAGTGTGTTTTTGATATACTGAAGACGTAGCCAAAACAATCTGATACAAGGGCTAGAAGTTATTTCATGTTTCCGTTGAAAAAATTCTTTTGTTTCGTTGCATGTTTCATGATAATAAAATGGACATTTCTGCATACATTTTAATAAAATTAATTGGAACTGCATGTGCCTGAAAGGAAGATATATGACAATATAACATTCTTTTCTGTATATTAACGGTTGGCAAGCATGGTACAGATGCGCGGATCCAGGAATTTTCATCAGGGGAAGGGGAGGGTCCAGGTCAGTCTGACAAAAAAGCTCTGACAACGATTTTTTTAGTCCTCAGCTTATTTTACAGAAGTCGAATTGTCAATTTCAAAGAAATCTATCGTTTTTCAAGGCTCCAATTTTTTCCAGGGGGTCCAACTTTTTCCAGGGGGTGTCCAATTGCTTATTCCCTATAGAAACCCATATAATTTGTGATTTTCCAGAGGGGGTCCGGACCCCCTGCCCCCCCCCTCCCCCCTCAGGATCCGCACTTGGTGCAGCCCTCACAGCTTCATGGTTAAGGCTACAATACATTATCTCATTTGGGCTTTGCAAACGTTAATTGACAGAAGAATGTATCATCCTTTTATTGTTATATACCTTATAATAAGTGTTTACTATAGAAACTTGAGGTGTTTCAATCGCTGACAATTGTACATTTTATTTAATAATGTGTCATATTTTGGTTGATCGTTGACCATTCACTGACCGCGGGCTTTATTTCCGATTAAACATGACTGCAGAGGGCTTAATTGCCAATTCAACCTGCTCACGGATATCCTCTGCGAGTTAAGATACCGTCGCTTATGCTTTATTGAGAAATGACCAAAATATTCAATTATCATAAGATACGCTACTTTATTACAACGGATAGGCGTCTGAACAATCGATGAACGTGGATCGCAAATCGCTAGAATTTACCATTTGTCGCCAGTCAGGCAAATAAACTGCAATCAAAAAAGTCTGTTTCTGACGGTATTTGATCTACGTTCGTCGATAGCATCAACGTTTTCGATTGCCACCTATCCGGTATGTGTATTGATACAATGAATACGTAACCAAAACAATCTGAAACAAGAGCTAGGAGTTATCTACATTTTTCAGTCATGTTTCTGTTGAAAAAAAGTTTGTTTCCGCACCGGATAGTGAGCAATCGAAAACACTCTTAACCATTGACGAACGCGGATCAAAACTCGCTAGAAACAGTGTTTTGATTGCAAAGTGTCGCCTGTTCAATGAGTGATGGTAATAAAAAAACTATGATTCTAACTATTTTTGGTCTATAATCGTTGATAGTATTGATGTTTTCGATTGCGCCTATAAGGTGTGGTTTTGTTGTATGCTTCACGAAGTTACAGTGGACATTCTTTTTGTAAATGCTTTTGCTTGAAAGGAAAGTATTCTAGAACTGTTTGGATACTGTAAAGGCGGCACCTCATGACTGCCTTATTAGTCTACTTTAGACATTGGTAAAATCTGAAAATGAGGCGTTATAACTACATTCGAAAGTGTTAGTTTATCGTTTAACATTAGTATAGAGGCAAACAGTGTGGACCCAGATCAGACTGCTCTAGGTGAGCAGTCTGCTCTAGATCTACACTGTTTGTTTAAGAGGCTTCATAATATTTCAATAGACGATAAAAACATACGATCGTGTTGTAATATACGCTTTAAGGGTTAATAAATGTGGGTTCAGTGCATTAACGGACAGGACTTTCATGAAATGCACGCAGACCTGCGCGGCTCAAGCAACTTTTAAACGCTTAACCCATGGATAGAACCTGATTTCCATTCTTGAGCAGTTGTAATAACCGAACCACGCCCAGATATGAAAATTAAAGTTGCCACCTTTACAGTACCCAAAAAGTCCTATAATATATAACAATGACAATATAACATTTCTGTCTGTATATTAACGTTTGTCAAGCCCTTGTGCGATAATGTGTTGCAGGCCTCATCGCTGTGTGGTTCTGGTTGCAACACATCACATTCAGGCTTGCCAAACATTAATACAAGGAAAAGAATGTTTTATCCTCTTATTGCATATTTGAAAGTTTATTCTTTAAATGACATTTAGATCTATGCATCAGGAATAAAGCTATAATTTTTAGCGTTTATCTACATAAATCCTACGTATAAGAAAGCATCAAAGTACCAAGACATGCTATAGCCATGCTTTAATGAGAATCATAATGTAATGTGCTGGGTCACATATGCTAGGTCAAAGTCTTTTTTGTAATTGTCTACGCCCATTTGTCAGTGCTTAATTAATAATAGCTATGTCTCCACCCAGTGATATACATAGGGCGTAGACAAACAAAAAAATGGCTGAAAGGGGAGACAGCACTTATTATAGTCTTTATTTTTTTCAGGATGTTTCAGAAAAGTCACCAAAACAAAAAAACGAGCACGGTGACACATATTTTTTATTCAATCATTAGATTCTTCATGAAAATATCTTTGTAAAAATATGTTTTTTGTTGTTCCAGTTACATTCTCTGATATTTTTATTTTGAATATTAATGTTTTTTTTTGGCATTTATTCGTTTGACATAATTAGGATTTTGCTTAATAAATTGTGTAAATACATGTTATTTCACTATTTTTTGTTTTTATTTATATCTCTTGTGTGAGTAGTATTTGTTCTGAAAAAAACTGTATTGCGTTTCTTGTTTATTTGTTAACAAAATCTGTGTTTGTTTATTTCAAAAACCTGCGATTTTGCAGTTTTTGACATCAAATAACTTTTTAAAAATAACGGTGAGGTATTGTTTTTTTTGTCTTAGATTATAAGTATAAGTCTATATTATAATATATTAAAAGATAAAACACTTTTGGACATATGCCGGTGAGTCCGGCACTACCTTAAAGAACGAACAACCACACGCCGAGTCGGTTGCACGCAGCCGCACGTCTTTCCGTGACCTCATTATAATGTTAAAATGACCTCACCGCGAATTAGCCTTTTTAATTTTTTTCCAATATGAAATGCTGTACTTATACATGTAATCCGTTATTTGTGTGAGGATGGGATAGTAGAATCCGTCCCTCGTGATGCCAATCGGTGATCCTCGGCCATAGTCTAAAACTTTAGAGGCGAACTTTTTCTATGGTTGGCAAGTGTCGCCAAGTGGGAAAGTGTCGCCTGATATATACTAGAGGACTTTGAAAACGAATCACCATATTTTTGCACTTTTCTTGCAAACCGTATATGCGATGGAAAAGTTACTCGCAGGTTTTAATGTGCAACCCAGAATTGGAATGAATCAGTCATTAATTTGACTGCACTATCACGGATCATCACGCGACGCTGCTGATGACGTCACATGGGTACAAACAGCATCCATCTCCTTTCTGCACAAATAAATGAAGCTTTTTGATTATTTTTATGATTAAACTGTGGCGTATATGATGCCATGTTACCAAAAGAGTTTATAGACTTTTTTTCTAATTAAAAGTAATTAATAACTTCAAAATTTCGAAAATAAACGTCAAATTTGAACATCAATTTATAGCTACTTTTTAAAAACATCTCCATTAGTTACCTTTATCCACGCTTTCATTACTGATATTGATTACATACACTGACAAGCATGTGGGGAAGACGTTTTGATGTAAATCGTTGCAGGAGATCTGCTGTCATGTGACCGAGAACGTCTTAATAATTTACGTTAAAGTCACTTGCACAATACAAAAGACACGTGATACGAGCGTAATTTATGAATAATCTGTCATTTGTGTATGCCCTTAGCCTATCCCAATAAAACTGGACGAAAGAAATCGAAACTTTGAAAGGCCCAAGACGTTGAATTTTATTACTAGACTATAGTAATCAGGGTGGGTGGGGTATGTCTGTAATTTTAAAAGGGTGTAATTTTGAGCATACCAAACTGTCAATTCATTTCTAACCCTTCAATGATGAATGTGCAATCGTGAAAGAAGCAAAGGACGCAAATTCGTTGAGTCAGGAATCAAAACTAACGCGTGTTAAATTGCAGCTGAATTTGTGTCCTGCAAAATCGACCAGCCCTGTCTTAAAACGGATACTTTTTCAAAACCTTAAAGTAAATTTACAACCATGAAATTTCTAGGACACACTACCAGATATTCAGACTATGATATGCAATAATAATTATCTCGCTGACATTCTCAGGGTTTGTGAAATAAAGGATTTAATCTGGGTGATGCGTTTTCAAAGTCCTTTAGTATATATATTCTAGTCAAAGAAAAACTTCACAGTTGTATGTATCCGAAGTTCACATTGAATAGTTTAGCGATATTTTATTGAAAAACATAACGGAGTGGCTGCTGCCAGTTAACTGGTAGCAGCGATTTTACGTTAAAATGGCTGCTGCCAGTTGACTGGTAGCAGCGATTTTAACGTAAAATGGCTGCTGCCATTTAACTGGTTATAGCCATTTTAACGTGAAATCGCTGCTGCCAGTTCGCTTCAGTATTTTTATTGTAGTGTGTATAGAAAGTTATTTTGCATCGACTGAAGTAGCAAAATGTTAGTGAATGCCTTACTTAATGAGTTGTTTAACGTGTTTCCGAATTTGTTTCCTGTTTAAGTGTGAGTATGGGCTATATTGAGCTTCCAAAAACGTAAAAGAGTGACTATATAACAAACAAACAAACAAATATGTTGTTGCTAGTTTTGATTAATTTTCCATGGTATCGGGCAAATAGCGGCGATTCTGGTATATATCCACAACATATGAGTCTCGTCGTGAGAAAACCGGTCTTCGGGATTTCCGACCAGACTCCACACAAACCAGGCTGTACAACCATACAAGATGGCTACATGCTTGAAATTTCGTATATAGGAAGTAGAGGGATTGTACTATCCGTGTAGCGAAAACATTGGCGCCGATCAGCTTCGCGGTTACCCTGAAGCTGATCTGCGTCTTTGTTTTTATGCAAAAACCTGGGTTTCTCACAACGAGGCTCATATTATTTTATGGAGAACTTATTGAAAACTTAACTTAGGATAATGAAGGTAAAACGCTGTTCTTTTTGAAAAAAAACTTATGAGTACGGAGACGTTCACGTAATGCAGGATGCACAGGACGATCGTAGTCAAATATGTTTAAATTATGTCACAAAAGGGCCTAATGTATTTGCTAACATTAGTCGTTAATTTTATTGTTGCTTTCTATACAATGTTTGTACGATATATATATGTTCTTCAAAAGCAAAATAAAATTAATAAAACTTAAAATCCCATTTTGTTTCCAAACCCTCTGTGAATAATTACATGTGCGGATCCAATGGGGGAACTGCGGATCCGGACCTCAGACCCTCCATTTTAAATTGTGCAACTTTGTCTGAACCACCCTGGTCTCCAACTAGACACCCTCTCCCCTCCTGAGACACATTTCTGGATCCAGGTTTACATAATTGCATAATGATAATAATATTTCTTTATTTCCTCCAATAAGAAGAGTACATATACAAAAGAACATATATACAATGCAAATACATTGGAATATAATAGATAAAATGTCTATGCAGCTTATACTAATGTTGTTAAAAAAAAAAAAAAAAAAAAAAAAAAAAAAAAAAAAAAAACGCTCATAGAGTATGTACTGGCGAAATTACTTGGCACACAAGCTACCATTTGCAAATGTGCAATAACTTGCACAATTACGCTTGTGCGAAATTGTTCAATTTGTTACGCATTCAGGAATAACTGCATATTCTCAAAGTTTCCGAAGTACAATAAACCAAACGTATATACAAAGTGAATATGTACACACATGACTGTATACGCGTAAAAACAACTTGCGTACTGAATGTAACGCACATATACAATTGCGGCTGTAACACTATCAATGTTAATAGTACATACGTTGGGATAAGATCAGATCGGCGTTGACTTTATATCACCGACGTAATATCTCGGCATTAATCTAGTGCGTGTACCTACTCACTTTTGACCATATTTTGTGTAGACCAGACATGCACAGGTATCTAAACCTTTGAGACTGGTGTCCAAGCAGCAAACTGGTCGCATCATCTTCAAGACCAAGAAGAACTAGTGTAACATATGCATAATCCAGATTCATCAAATGAACGTAAACGTCATCATTAAGTTGCAGTATATTGTACCGTAAACTGACTCTTTCTGCATCAGACCTTGCCAAAACATAAACTTCATTTATTCTATTGACAGAATTATGGATGAACCCACGTGCTGCAGAATAAACTTGCTTACGCCAGTTTCTGCAAACAAAATGCAGCTTTTTCATACATACATCCGGGGCTTGGTTTTCGAATTTGGCCACGATTTTCCGATTGCAGACTGGACGAAAACTAAGGCCGATCTGAGTACTTCCTGAGTGCACAAGACATTATGTTGCTGTTGTTATGTAAAGACTTACGGGATTTGTTTTTCACAAACTTTTTGGTGACAGACAGGAGGTGGGGGAATATGTCACACTGTCCAAATTGCTTTCACGCTTTATTCCAACCTAAGTAATACATGTACAATGTGTCACTTAAACGCGCCTGAATTAACCACATAGATGTCGACGCGACGCCAATTCAAAGTGTGGATGTTAAAAATAAGCATGCCACAGCATTGTGGGCGCAGTCTCGAAAATCATGTTGGCGCTGCGCGTACCCAATAAATTTATTAATGACAAAGGGCTTTATTGAACCGCAAATTTCACACTAAGTAAATTTCACACGGTATTATTTTCAAATATCGCACCTGCACATGAAAAATTGGTACCAATACGCCACATATTCCGTATTAAATTTTTCACTTTGTGAAAAGTACGCACAAAGTCGAAATTGATATATGATAATGTGGTACCAACATTTCACATGTTTGGAGATTTGGTACCAGTTCTTCAAACGTTAGAGTTTTATACAGATTTTTTTCACATGTGACAATTTGATACCATTTCTCACAGATGTGAGAATTTAGCCGCGATACGTTAGACATTAGAGAATTTGGTACCAATTCTTCACATTTGTGAAAATCGTACCAGTTAGCTTTAAAATGTGAAATTCGAGCACAAATTTTACGCCCGAAAATTATCAATACTGACCATACGTAAATTTCACATTTGCTAAAAATGACGCATTGGTACCAATTCTTCACATTGCGTGAAATTGACGAAGTCTTAAATTTGCGGTCCATGAAAGCAAATGCATATGCAAATATTGTATTTCCGTCAGTGACCAGTCCCTTAATACTGGGTCCTAGATAATGATAAAAAAGAAGAAAAAAGAAACTGAAACACACACACGCACACACACACACAAACCAAAATACGCCGGCTTATATAGGTTAATATCGTTTGTGGATAAAACACCAATATTATTAGACAAGCATGTTGTGAATTGTAATAAATTCTTAAACGTATTGACTCGCAGCATGCCAGGACAAACAACAACGGACATTATTTTATATTGCAGGACTTTTGATGATAAGATTCAACAAAAACACAGGTGCATGCGAAATTGTACATGAGCTGAAACGAGACCAAACAATTGAAATTGTCATGGCCGATAATGTATTGCCATACTCGACCGAAAACGTGGTCCGGTGATCGCCAGCCAGTCGACGACAGCCTTGCTGAAGGAATAGCATATTGCAGATGTTGAACTAACGCCGCATTTACATCGGCATCCCCACCGAGATCAGCATACCGTGGGCCCGATGTAATAGTGCCATCTGGGTAGCATGACAGTAGATTTCTTTTCAAGATTTCAAGATAAAACTCCTCTGAACAACGCATTCAACTGAGGAAAGTTGCAAACAAGGCAAAAATTAATTTTGTCCTCTACATTCACAATTATATTTTTCTCGCGGTAGTTTTGCTAGATATGAACTCGAAGTCAGATTTTATACCTACAAAACTTTTCGGCGATAATAACGGGTGTACTTTTTCTTCGTTGATGAAGACAAAATTATGGCTACATTGTATAATAGTAGGTGCATTTTTCTTGGATTCCGGCGATAATAAAAGTAACGCTTTTGTACAGCAAGAATCGAAGAATACTACGTGAATTTGGTTGGAGTATAGCAAAAATCCGTCGAAGTATTGTCAATCTTTTCGTACGGGCAACTACATCTTGATAATACTCAAGCCAGAGATTGAAAGAGAAAGACTGTGCGGATGCGCACGTTGATCTCTCGGCTGATCAATACCCTTGTCATTCTGAAGCAGCATTATTAGACATAAAAACAGTACCTCATCTTATATCTTGTACAAGCATGGTACTACGATACAGAAATTCAGGTCATGGCGTATCGCTGGCGCGCCGATGAAGGCCTAAAATAGAATCTAGCTTGGTAGCTTTGTGATTTTTCAGGGGATCCGGACTAGGATTGCTTAGAAACCCTTTAACTGAGTGATTTGCACCTCCTGCCCCCCCCCCCCCTTCTTCTTGGTCCGCGCATGACCCCCTCCTATCATTTCACACACGTATTTGCTATTCGGTGAGAAGTAACATAATTTATTTTATACTTAGCAGTGAAATCAATGCATATCAAAAACAAATAAAAGTGATATCAATCACTAGTGAAATGATATGATATCAATCACTAGTGATTGATATCAGCCTATATTTTTACTGTAGCGTTTTTTGTATCACCTCTGACTTTTCCATTCACTTAATGCAGCTCACTTCGAAAGTTCAAACGCCTATAACTTTCTTTTTTTGTGGACAAAAACATAAAGTGTGGGTAGGCATTTTCTTAGTTAGAACATGAGGAACATTTTGGTACCAAAATAATAAGATTTGCTGAAATTTTTAGATTTTGCATTTTCAACACCTCCCGCTTCAGTGAGTGAGGCAGTGCATGTAACCTATGCTACGCAACGCCATCAACAGATTATGGCGTCGCTTATGACGTCTCTTGTCTCGTACTTTGACACTGAATAAATTTCTTTTTATCTGTAAGTCCTGATGACTATAGATCATGTAGATTGGTCCAGGTATTCTGTCACAAATACTCCTTTGTCTTCTTTTACATTATTGTGATTCGGCTTGAAGCATGGTTAACAGATTGATTAACTGTAAATCTTCTAAAAAAGTATAAAATAAAAAGAAAATTTACTTTTTTTAGTAAATACCAAATATATTTCATCTCATGAGTTAAAAACATCGAAATTTTCATTCGTGCTGCGCACTCATGAAAATTCTGATGTTTTAACACACTCGATGAAATATATTTGGTATCCACCTCAAAAAAGTTAATATCCTCTATATGATTCAGGTTGTATAACTTTAAATGATTTGTTTTTCATAAACGTTCTAGTGGCAGACAGGGGATAGGGAGCCGTTTTCTGATTGCTTTCACGAATCATTCTAAGCTGTGTGCGTAATATAATTTGCCACTAACACACGAGTTACCGACGCAACATGAGTTGGCGATGCCCATCTACGGGTGTGTTCTATTTTAATTAACGCTCCTTAGACAAGCATGTCACATGCACTTTCCTCAATGTTAAATCATGTCATCCTCAGTCTATTATCGGGATCGGCAGCATGGGCGGATCGAAAGGGGGGCAGGGATCTGACTACCCCCTTGAAAATCACAAGTGGGTATATGTTTCCTTACAAGTTCTGGTACGGACCCCCCTCGGGTCCAATTGCTTCTGGTCCAATCGGCCCTCTCTGAAATAGATGACTAAAAGAGAAAAAAACGTTGTTATGACCCCCCCCCACACACACACACACAAACAAAAGACGGTATTTCCTGGACCCGAGTATAGTGGTCGGTACCAATCACGGGTTCGAGCATTGATATAATGTTGTTAACCCTTAAAGCGCCAATCACGACTGCAGCAGACGACTTTGCGACATCTTTCCTAATTATCGTATAAAAAATATGGAATGATATTTCATGAGAAGCGTCTGCCAGCAGAAGATTCTCATGAAAGATCATGCCTTATTTGTTATTTTTGAAAAAGCGGCACAATTTTAAATTGTCGTCTGCTGCAAAATATAGGTGGCGCTTTAAGGGTTAACAACAATTGTCTCGCAATGCACAATTTTGCGAGACGATTTGTAGATACATGCATTGTAAAATAACCTTCTTTTAAAACATTAAGAATTAATGGAGTCTTCTGTCTGCTTTGATAAATACATTTGGAATAGTCTATTGCATATATCAAGGTGTCAAAGGTTATACTTTCCAAATTTCTCTTAGGGTCGTTGTTGTCATATCAAACTATTATGCGGCTTTTCATGCAAAACTCAGTAACCAAAGAGCTTTTTTGAATATTCGCATCAAATAAATTTTGAAATATTGTTAATGAAAAAAGTCAATAAGCAATGCTTATTAGATACCCCCCGCACAGTAAGAGTCAGTGAAAAAACTTGGCAAGTTATAGTTCAAACAAGAAGACCTTAGTTTTGATAAGAAGATTTCAGTAGAATCTGTGCAAACAAAAATTATAAACTCCTTCGTGTATATGTTCAATGTGTCGGCAAAGTATCAAATTGCTCCATCAAAAGCTGTAGTAGGACTTGATCTGCCTATAAAGGCACCATCCATGCATATACAAAAGCCATATAAGGGAATAATTGTCTAAGTTCTCACAGCTGTCATTTTGTCAAAATTATTTTTTGTGAACCAAACTCCTTCATGCATATGTTCAATGTGTCTACATTGTATCCACAGAGTATCAAATTGTTCCATCAAAAGCTGTGGTAGGAGTTGATCGGCCCATGAAGGCACCATATGTGCATATACAAAAGCCTAGTAAGGATAAAATTGTCTAAGTTCTCACAGCTGTCATTTCGTCAAAAATTATTTTTTCTGAACAAAACTTCTTCATGCATATGTTCAATGTGTTTACATTGTATAGGCAAAGTATCAAATTGTTCCATCAAAAGCTGTGGTAGGAGTTGATCGGCCCATGAAGGCACAATCTATGCATATACAAAAGCCTTATTAGGGAAAAATTGTTTAAGTTCTCACAGCTGTCATTTTGTCAAAAAATATTATTTCTAAACCAAACTCCTTCATGCACATGTTAAATGTGTCTACATTGTATAGGCAAAGTATCAAATTGCTCCATAAAAAGCTGTGGTAGGAGTTGATCGGCCCATAAGGGCACCGTCTATGCATATACAAACACCTTATTAAGGAAAAATTGTCTAAGTTCTCACAGCTGTCAATTTGTCAATTTTTTCTGAACCAAACTCCTTCATGCATATGTTCAATGTGTCTACATTGTATAGGAAAAGTATCAAATTGTTCCATCAAAAGCTGTGGTAGGAGTTGATCGACCCGTGTATGGCCTATAATAGCATAAGCATAAAGCACTATATTAAAAGCCATTTAGAACTACAAAGGGAAATAACTCTAAAAGAATTGGCCCCTAGCCCTTACTTTTTTGTCTAAAGTATTTGTCTTGCATATATGAACATGTCTGCAAGGTTTGATGAAAATCCAGCAATGACTCTTTGAGTAATTAAGGAAACAAAGCGTTACGGACGGACGCACGGACGGACAACGTGAAAACAGTATACCCCCTACAAACAAAGTTTGCGGGGGGTATAATAAGAGAGCTAGGGTGGGGATTGGGGAGAGGGGAGTAAACGTGAGATGTACAAAAGATGACACCTGAGCAAATTGTACACACACACGCACACGAGCACACAAACTTTTAACAAATATAAGATAAGAAAAACTATCAAATAGAAATGTGAACCATAGAAATTCATATAAATGAAAAGTGGACTACCAACTATATATGCTTAACCCATATAAGCATAGCGTCCTTTTTGTGGGACATAGGCATGCTGTGCAAACCCAGATCAGACGCCACAGAACGCGGTATCTGATCAGGGTCTCCACTGTTTGCTTACTGAATGCTCTAATAAAAATACCACCCATCAACCCTTAAAACGTAAATGGACCGGTCCAATAGATAATAGTGGAAAATTCGGCATGCGCAACAGATGAAGATGTATTTTTCCGTAGTTCTATGATGTTTTGATAATTTCTTTTGCATAATGGCTTACTGACTATTGATGGCATGTGATGAAATGCGAAAACGTCAATTGAAAGTTAGAATTAAGTCACAAGACGAAAACGGATAAAAAAAAAACGTAAAATATGTGGCTTGAACGTCAGAACGAAGGCCTAGAAACCCATTCCCCCTCATGATTGGTGACCTGGCGTCGACTCCACGATGTGTAAAGAAAAGAAGCGTCCTAGCATGCTGAAATGCGTCAAAATCAGCCACACGTAATGGAATGCAAGGAGATACACAATGACGAAGAATAAGCATTTAACGTCACTTAAAGGTCGTGTGAATCTTCAAAAACATTTTTGAAACTCTTCACGATTTCAATGACATTGATGAGAAAACCAAAATGCTGAAAACCCCATCTTTAAATTCCAACCGAGACAAAAGTTATGCAAGTTTTAAAATTATGCAAATTAGCATATAAGCCCGCCCACATAATTGTTTCGAGATGATTTTTTCAAAATGTTATATTTTATGTAGTGCGATTACTAAGCAATTAAAAACAGCACAATTAAGCTTTTATATGCAAATGTTATATTTTATCATATTAAATCATTTTCAGCAAATGAAATATCAAATAATGTTAAAATAAATGAAATATATAAAATTTGATATTTCAAAAAGCTCAAATCACGTCATATGAGCCTCTCGCATATTTTCATCTAATTAAATTTTGAAACCTTTATAACTTGGATACTATTTTGAATGGGGCTTTCAACATTCCGTTTCTCTCATTGCTGGCTTTTCAGTCAATAGGAGTTTAAAAAAAGTTTTTTTCGAAAGTTCACAAGACCTTTACATGTAAAGCCGTCGGGTCAGGTCGTTAATGACGCTGTACGTTTCAAATCATAACGCAATGTTGCTAGTTGATCATTTCCTTGATGCAAACAAAACGGTTTTGATACAAATTGGACTTTATTGACTATGTCTTGGGGTCATGATTGTTACGCGCATACTAGCAACGTCGGATACATGCTGCTTTCATGAAAACCATCATTTACGCAACATACTTGTATAACATTTTATGTTGAAGTGATTTTTCGTTTCTTTAATCCTTAAGTATACATTGACAATATACAAAAAACGACAATATCAAAAAAAAATGAAAATATGTACGGTTATAAACAGCTATTGAGTACATGTACAAATGATTATTATGTTGAATAGGTACAAGCTATTGCAATAAATAAAAATCTAAAGCTAGCTACAATAAAGCAACGTTTTGCATGCCTTAGATACATACCTCAGTATCTGTATCCGTTTTTCTCCATTCCATATCCATCGTTGTGAAATATCCCCCAGTCAGACGATAGCGGAGCGTCAAATTTATTATAAAACGCTTCCAACTGACGTCAATCAAGGGGCCCCGACGGCTCGTACACCCACTGCTTGGCACTCCCGCGGGAGTGATTGCGCAGTCGCTGTGGGTGCACTTACCGTCTAGGCCGAAAAAAGAAAAAAAATGTTTCTTTTAGTGACTGTTAGAAAACAGACACAGTTCGAAGTAAGCGAGTAATTGTCTTTGTTTGTGTATTAACATTGTTGCCGAAGTAAGCGCCTGAGCTGACGTGGGACAAGATTGAAATTCTTGTCCTCTGATCACCAACTATCAATATCGAGTTTTACCTCCGTATTTATACCAAACAAATTAAGGTTGTGCAATATGTGTACCTTGTTGGTTACCCGTGACAATACGGGCTACTCTTTGAGAAACAGTACCTATCGCGTGTGAGTAATGTCATTTTAATCTAACCCTATATGTAGAAGTCTTGATTTTTTGTTTTTCCTCGTCTACTTCTCGGGCTGACCAGGTATTGCTGAGCACTATGTCTATCAGTGTCCCAAAATACAAGGATATACCCTGGTTGGTGCATAGGTACTACCGTAGTGAAGCGGTTTTCGCTTTTTGGGCTTCGTCAGCAATCCGATAAATTAAATCTAAACTATAGGCAAGTTCAAAATAAATTACATACTACGCTGCCTCAATATGTAAACCACTAGTGGTTTATTGAATTTAATGCACGGTGTAATATCACTCCCAAACGCGATCGACGTCATGTGATAAACACTTATTATTGGTAGGACATGTTCATGAAACCAACTAATACTAAGGTGCACGACCAAATATTTCTACAGTGGTAGTTATATCCCCTTGAAATGTTCATTTTCGATTGAAAAACGTGATGTTATTGAGAGATAATTAAATCAATTGTAGAAAAGCAAATTAAGTTTCACTGTGGATTGAACCAGGAACTTCTAAACTAAACATTTCCTTCATGAATATTCATGCTAGGCTCTATACACTATGAATAATTACATAAATAAACTTTCATGCTCTCTGATATCAAGTTTGATATCTCAAGCTATCTAGAGAACTATAATAGGACACATTTGAGAAAAGGACGTAAAGTAGCTCGCTTTCTTAATCTAATGTTTATCAGCTTAACTCTCCATTAGTAAAAAGAACATGTCAAAAATTAATCCCATCCTATACAGGGGGGCCTTTTAGTTTAGCTCCTTTACCTTGATGTTTTGTCAATTTTATCTTTACTTTTCATTTAGTATAACTTTATATCATATGGCTAGTCTCATATCTGCTCGGTCACATCATGATTTCCTCAGCAAACCAGAAATAGTATTACCTTAGAGACAAGAGGAATAATAAAGAAATTAAGAATCTAAAATTATATTATCATTTATTAAAGACTTTTGTTTAGTATAAGGGCCTAGTTCAGAAGAAAGTTGATTTAATAAAGTTAGCTTTATTGTACGATTTACGAGTGTATATACAAATATTCGCTCTTGAAGGTGGGACGAGTCGAAGACGAGTTCCCCGCTACAAGAGCGAACATTTGTAGATGAACGAGTATCTGTACAATAAAATACTTGTATCATGACCAATAAAACAATCACCTTTTAATTTATTCATCAGATATTCAAGTCAATTATAAGCTGCCCACCTTTGGCCGGTCTTGTCGAAATTAATGAACAGCATAGATCAAAGGAACGGCGTCAAAGTCATGATACAAAGACAAATATATCTGCGATAAGTCATGGAATATGTATAGAATTCAGGAGCGGATCCAGAGGGGGTATAGGGGGTCCGGACCCCCTGTAAAATCACAAAAATATAGGGTTTCTTAGCAATACTGGCCCCGTTTCCCTGGAAAATCACAAAGCTACAAAGCCAGCAATCAATGTTGGGCCATCATCGGCCCGCCAGCGCAACACCATTTAAATGGCGTTTCGCTCGCAGACTGATGATGGCCCTCTCATAGTGGTCATCAACTAAAAACCCCGCTGTCAAAGCTGGACCCCCCTCAGCCAAAACTTACTGGATCCGCGCATGGAATTGATAATCCACAACATTTTTTCAAGTAGCTTCTTTAAATGGCTTTTTAGTGTCGTTTATACTAGTTTTTTTGAGATAAAAATGGCAGTCACATTGAACTCGACTGTAAGTTACAATGAACGGCCTTGCTATTTTTAACATTGACGAACAACCTCTGTCAGCGAAAAAATACTTTGTCTTGGCCTGGATCATTCTTTGTTTCCAATCTAACACAGTCATTCTGTGGATCACACACCATGACAGCTTAAAGTAAAACAGTGAGGAAACGGATCAGCTGGCTCCTAGATCTGAAAATGCAGGGTTTTCAAAAGAGAACAATATATTCGCTTCAGCAGAGCAAGGGGTTTAATAAATACTATAATAGCCTGTGCAAAACAAAACCGCCCTAATGCTAAGGGCCGGGCTATAGGCATACTCCCAGCAAGCATGGAGCGAAACGCTTTCGCTGGTGGGTCGAAAGTCGCCCGAGAATGTTTGCTGGCTGTGTTATTTCTTTCTGAGAACAACGAATGAAGGTGGGGGTAACTTACCAAGCATTTTGGTACAGATTTTAATACCCACCCTAATCCAAAATAAGGACCGTAAATTCATATATTTTAGGATTTGAATCCATACCCATTGATATGCGTTTAAAATGATGTGCACCTGTTGATCTTTGAAAAGTACATGTAATATTAAATAGACAAATGTTTTCAGATCCTTAACAACATATACTCAACAAAAAAAATAAGGAAATCTCAGTAAATCATGGAATAAAAGAACACTAAAACAAACTTTCAATGAAATGTATCTAAACAAATAAATGAAAATTGAATAATTGTTAAACAATTATTCAATATTCATTTATTTGTCGAGATACATTTCATCGGATGAACAAAATGTTTCATTGGGTTCGCTAGCACTATTGCCGCTGTTATGGCACTGTGTCAAGTAACCTAGGGATCAAAGTCATTTTCGCAAAAAAGTGTCTGAAGAGTATTCCCTCTTTTGGCGCTAAACACATGGATAATCTTTAAGTGTTCAAAACTTGAAGTGAAATTCCTTTGAATGTCATAATAAATCTACGTGATAGCCATACATGTCACGTGCCTTCAGTAGCGAGTGTGTCCATTAGGAATCCTACTGGTTTCGCAATTATTATAAGTCTGACTAATTCTGGTGATTTGATGTTGAGGGATCAGCTCCTGTTACGTCCCATTAAGAGACTGGGGTTTCTTGTTGCCAGTATTTTGCGTCGAACCCTCTGTCCAAACATGTCCTACACACGTTCAACTGTAGACATGGCTGATAAGCGCAGTGGCCAGTCAATGCACACATCATTGTTTTGGTAAAGTTTGTAGATTCTGGCGAGATGTATTCTGGCATTGTCATCCTCTGGCACTTGTTCTGATACAGCAAATGGCAGGACAACAGACCAATCGGAACTGCCTGGGCCAATTCCGCGAAAGATAATGCATGAAACCCCATGTTTAGACTGTAATCTGAAATTTTGCGAAAGTGAAGACAAGTCAACTTTGGCATTGATTTTTAAGCCGCTATAGGTGCTACAAACACAAATAAAGCATTTTTCTGTAGATACAAGGATCTAAAACATTTAGAGACTTTGGAATTTCACAATGTTATAACATTGTGAAATTCCAAAGTCTCTAAATGTTTTAGATCCTTTGTCGCAGCCCATCAAATACAATTTCCTTATTTTTTTTAAGCCATAGATTACTAAAATTTGTACTAAATTGAAGCTAAGACATATGCCTTTCATTCCATGGTCAAATGTGCTAGTTATTATATTTGCATACTTTGCGTATTCATGAATATTAATAAAAACGCTAAAATATAAGGGAAACTCATTAAAAATATAAATAGGCTGATTTCATACCAATATTGTCATTGTTGCAGGTTTCAATATCATTAAAGTTACAAATTGACAAGTCCATTTATCCAGTGGTCCTATATGAATATTATCTCATTTGCATATTCATGAAAATACATGAAATTTTTTTTAGAAAAATGAGGGAAAAATCACGTAAAAAAACTATAAACAAAGGGGAGGGGTTGAGGTACGATCTATCCTGCACTCCTGGGGCCTTTTAAATGCATACCAAATTGTTCAGTGGGACGCTCTGAATGCGAAACGAAGTTCTCCTAAACAAATTGGTATGGGTTATGTGAAAATGTATGGTTTCCATGGCAACAATTTATATGATTCTAGAGAATGGGCGGTAGGCCTAGAAATTCAATCATATAAAGGTTCTACATATCACCGAGCACTAAAATTGGTGTCAAATTAAAGCTTAGACACATGTTTTTTTCCCTATGGTCAGATATGTAAATCTTCTAATTTGCATATTATGAATATTAATGAAAACATTCAAAAATGAAGCAAAATCATAAAAATAAACCATACATAAACATATTTGAGCCGGAAAACATCTTCAAACCACCATTGTCGACAGTTTTTTATATAATCAGTGATACAATTTGATAAGTTCTTTCATCCAGTGGACCTATATGTAAATTATCTCATTTGCATATACGTTAATATTAATGAAATCTTAGAAATTAGGGAATAACCATTCGGTAAACTAGTATCCAAGGGGGTAGTCAGACCTAAACTGAACACATAGGACATTTCATTATGGGTATAAATTTGTTCAATGGGACCACTTGAATTCAAAAATTATTGTATTGTCCTTAAAGGCAAAGATTACTGTCCAATAGAGATCATTAAAGGATTAACTGATAAGGGACAGTTTCATTATCTCACAAAATTAAAGGGGCCTCAAGTAGGGAATTACCTGTATACAGCACAATTTCTTCCACTAAGATAAAGATCAATATTTTATCATAAATTACCAAATCCCTTCATCGGACCACTTTATTGCCCCTGTACTAGAAGTAATAATCACCTCATTATGACTGTCCTTTTGATCTGCCCAGTATGACCCCTGGAGAGAGTCATAATGAGTGGTACCACTATTATTGCTCAAATTTCTTTGTCTTTAAAAATAAATGCTCTTTGGTTATATGAAATTTCATGGTTTCCATGGAAACCCATTATGCGACTTTAAAAAATGGGGGCATACGTACAAAATACGCATACCTTAACAGCAACTCGTCCTAGATTACTTAACATGGTACAAGGCTGATCCCTGGACATAGCAGTTTAATTTAGTAGTCAGATATGCAAATGACCTAATATCCATATTCATGAATATTAATGAAAACTTTAGAAATGAGAGATAAAATCTTAGAAAAAATAAGGGGTGTACGTATAAAACCACCAATATCTCAGCTGCTATGTTTCCTAGTGTATCAAACTTGGTGCCAAATCAATGCTTAGACATAATACTTTCACCTTAAGGTCAGCTATGAAAAATAATTAACATGAATACACATTAATTTTAGTTAAAACAGTAGAAATGATTGATAATCGTGGAAAAATGAAGGGGGTGTACTTACAAATCTAATAATATCTCAATTGCTAAGTGCCCTAGAGTACCAAATTTGGGTTTAAATTAATGCTAAGACAATATAATGTTGGACAAATGATCAAATTTTAAAATGATCATATTTTAATATTCATGAATATTGATGAAACCATGAAAATTTTGAGAAAATACTTGAAAATTAAGGAGATATGCCTACAAAATTACTCATATCTCAGCAGCTTATAGCCCTTTAGTAGCAACCATGGTGCCAACTTATAGCTATGACACAGCTTCTTTTTTCTCAGTGATTACATATGCTAATTGTCTCGATAATATATTTATGAATATTAATATAAACATTAGAATGAAGAGAAAATGTGCCGAAAAATAAAGGGGCATACCTACAAAATCACTAATATCCTAGCTTTAAATTGCCCTAGAGTAGCAATCTTATACTTAATTTAAGTCAATGCCTACCACTTTTACTTTGTGGGAAGATATAAGAATTATCTAATTTGTATGAGATCAATATTAATGAAAACTTTAAGAATACAATTTTTTCCCAAATTGATAGCAGTATACCTACTAAAAAACTCATATCTCAGCTGCTATATATCTTATACTTTTTATTTTAGTACTTAGTAAAAATTAGATTATGCTGTTTTATATGGTATCAAGTTTGCTACTCAAGGGCAATTGAAAGCCAAGATATGAATAATTTTGTAGGTATACCCATTAATTTTCCTGTATTTTTCTCTAATTTCTCATGTTTCATCAATATTCATGAGAAATGAAATTCAATGTGTTATGTAATGGATCATTTTGTAAACATGCTGTGTCTAAGCATTAATTTAAAATTAGGTTTGTCACTATAGGGCATTCAACAACTGAGATATGAGTAATTTTGAAGTGCACCCCTTTGATTTTCCACTATTTTTCATTTATTTCTTCTGTTTTATCACAATTCATGAATATTCATGTTCAATATTTTTCATATCTGACCTTAAGGTAAATGTTCAATGTCTAAGAATTGAATTTGCACTAGGTTTGATACACTAGAACACATGGTAGGTGAGACATTGATCATTTTATATGTACAGCCCTTAATTTTTCTAAGAGTTTTTCTCTCATTTCTAAAGTTTTCATTGAAATTCGTGAATATGTAAATTAGATGATAAAATATCTGACAATAGGAAGAAAGATATGTGTATATGCTTTAATATGACAACAATTATAGTGCTCTTTGACATGTAGAACCCTATATATGATTGAATTTGTAGACCTATCCCCCATCCTTGAGACTCATTAAAACGGTTGCCATGGAAATCATGCATTTTCACATAGCTCATACCAAAATGTTTTTGAGTAGATCTTTGTTTTGCATTCGGAGGGTCCCACTAAACAATTAGGAATCAATTTAAAAGGCTGTAGGAGTGCAGGATAGATTGAACCTCAAACCCTCGCATTAGGCTTATAGTTTTTTACGTAATTTCCCCTCACTTTTTTAAGTTTTCATGTATTTTCATGAATATGCAAATGAGATAATATTCATATAGGACCACAGGATGAATAGACTTGTTCAATTGTAACAGTGATGATATTAAAACCTGCAACAATTACAATATTGGGATGAAATCAGCCTATTTATATTTTAATGAGTTTCCCTTATTTTTAGCGTTTTACTATTAATCATGAATACGCAAATTATGCAAATATGATAACTTGTATATTTGACAATGTAATGGAAGGCCTATGTCTTAGCTTCAATTTAATATAAATTTTAGTAATCTATGGCTAAAAGTAGCAGAGATATTATTAATTTTGAATGTATACTCCTATTCGTGAATCACAGTTTTAATGTTTTGATACATATTTATGAAAATGCAAACTAGATAATTTGCATATGTAACAAAGGGATAATAGGCCTATGTCTAAGCTTTAATTTGGTTTTAAGTTAAGTAGTCTACGATAAGTAACAGCTGAGATATGAGGAATTTTATTCTCAAATCCGCCATGGGTTGTCATGGAAACCAAGCATTTTTACATAGCCCATGCCAAACATTTTTAGGACAACTTCGTTTTGCATTTAGGGGATCCCAATGAACAATTTGGCACCCATGATAAATTGTCTTGGGGTAAGGTAACCTTAATTGGATGTCGGGGTAATATAGAGGTATAGCCGAATAGACAGCGGTGATATAATAACATTTAGACGTTCTAATCAATGTGAAATGTGCTCACGTTTTGACAAAACGTAAGCACATTTAACATTGATTAGATTTGACAAAACGTGAGCACATTTAACATTGATTAGATTTGACAAAACGTGAGCACATTTAACATTGATTAGAACGTCTAAATGTTATTATATCACTGCTGTCTCCTCGACTATACCTCTTAATCCCCTTGTCTGTAGGGCTGATCTGCTCCTTGGAACTGGTGGGTCAATTTTGACTATGAAAGCACGGACATGAGTTTCGATAATCAAATTAAGGCATTCATTGACTTTGGGTGCAATTTAAAGAGAAGATTTAATGTCCTTTTGTTCTAACTTTGCACTCAATGTTTACCTACCTATTTATTTATTTATTTATTTATTTATTTATTTATTTATTTATTTATTTATTTATTGTTGAAGATATATTTTATAGCCATGTTTACATGCTTAGAGTTTAGATTTAGATTTGTATTATACAGGGGGGGTCGTAACTAATGTTGCGAGAACTTGTGACCCAACCCAATTACTGTTATTTGTGGAAATAACATATTTATAAACTAATTAAATTAATAATCAAACCCCTAAATGGATACTTGGTAAACATCGAATATCCAGATGAGGCGGCATTTCATCAGGGTCTGCACTGTGGGATAAGATAAAACAAGCATCAAGGACTAAAGTACATTTCAATTTGGAAAGGCTAACTTGTAAGCCCTTGATATATAAACATTATTACTTGATCTGATTGGTCGGATCACGTCGAGTGGATGCGCCAGGAACGATCGGATCACACGAGACGAAGTCGATTGTGATCCAGTAGTTCCTGGCGTAGCCACGAGACGTGACCCGACCCATCAGATCAAGTTACTAAAGTAATGATGTTTTGTTATATACTGACATAAAAGCAGCAAACTCTATGAAATTGGAAAATGCAACGTTACGACGCCGTAGCAAATAACGTAGCGCCAAATTTTGATAACGTTATTTTGTGCCCAATTTTTGATGACGTCACAATTGGCTAACATCTCGTGAACATGTTACGGCAGAGGAAAATGCATTTATCGCGATTGATTCCTTTTCTTATATATGATAAAAACACGTCATTTAAGCGATTAATATTGTTATCGCTCAGATTGCCCTTTCGATTACGAGTTCGTCTTCAGGTATTGGGTTTTATGTGATGAGTTGGTAAAATATGGAGGATGGTGATACGGAAAAAATCACGTTAGTCGCCACATACAATATTTGTATTGGGTTGTATCAGGTGTATTTTAATGCAGGTATATAATAGATACAATGACCGGTATTAAACCAGATGGAAGAATGCATTACGATACAAAGGGATGAGATCTATTAGTTATTGGGCGCTAGACATGGAATCGGTAAAAGGCGCGAAATGTTCAGTACCGTCAGGTGCAACTACGAGTATATAATAAAACTTCCAGCATTTTAGCACATTTTTTCTCGCACAGCAGATCGGGATTTCTGTCGTTTTTACCCGGCACGTGAGGTATTTCTATCGCACACACCCATACCAGCCCTAGGGAAAGATAAAACGAAAAGCCGCACGCTGGCCGCACGTCGATCATTGTAATGTTAAAATGACGTCACCATGTCGCATCTCAGCGAATTGAAGTCTTTTCACGTCTTTCTAATATAAAATGAGGTATTTAGTGGTGAGCAAGAAAAAGTATTCATAAATCGGATCCCTCGCAATCACCGATTGCCATCACTCGGCAAGCCTCGTGATGGCAATCGGTGATCCTCGGGACGGATTTTTCTATCCCTCCCTCACACTTATGATGGACACTTTTATAGAAAGGCGTTGGACTCAGCAGTTAACCCATTTAAGCGAATGAAATTTCATATCTTTATCGGTAGGACGTGTCTATTTCAAATTTTAGGGGTGTTGGGTGGTATTTTTCATTTTTATTCAAATTTAAAAAGAAACTTCTGTAAGCAAACAGCGGAGAACCTGATGAGACGTAGCGTTTTGGCGTCAGATCTGGTTTTGCACTGTTTGCCGATGCCCCATAAAAGGACGTCATGCTTATATGGTTTAATTGCATATATAAACTGTGCAATATGTGTAAATGTACACCAAACATACAAGTTGGTGGCAGCTAAGCTGCAACTTTACTTACTTTGGCTAAACGCTTACCTGCTTTTAGAACTATGTTCTGTTTGATTGTATTGATACGTAGAAAAACTACAATAACAGGTGAAAGAAATGCTTTCACATTTATCTCTGGGCCTCAATGCGAGAAATTCCGATGCGAGCAACAAATGTTCAGACCAGCCTGCGCATCGGCGCATTCTGATCAACGCCACTGTAACTAAGCTTGCAACGGGCAGGATTTCAATAGGCTTAGTCTAGCTAGTACATTTAGCTAGTCTCTGTAGCCGAGAGAGGTTTTCTAGCGACGAGGTCAAAATATTAATTAACTGTTTATTAGTAAGTGTAGTTCTGAGAAGCGATGTGTTAACCCATAAAGCGCCACCTACAATTTGCAGCAGGCGACAAATGCAAATTTTGCCGTTTTTTCAAAAATAACAAAAAAGGCATGACATTTCATGAGAATTGTCTGCTGGCAGACCTTTCTCATGAAATATCATACCATTTTTTTTCGAAAATTAGCGAAGATGTCGCAAAATTTGTCGTCTGCTGCAGTCGTGATTGGCGCTTCAAGGGTTAATAATGTAAATCTATATGGATCCATACCGGCAAGATATATTACAAACTATAGAAAAGCAAATACAGTTTGTCTCAATAATTAACAGCTGAAGCCAATACATGTATGTGGAGCTGGTATTATGTTCTTGGTACATCTACATCACAGGTGTCTGAATTTATGAATATTTTCTACTTTGTCTTATGCTTATGGACCTTCATTTCAATTCCATCCAAAAATGCGAAAATAACTGCCCAGGAAAAAATGAAAATTTTGACCAAACTAGATTTTTTAAATACTTGATTTTAACATGTCGAAAGTATGCGCACGAATTACTGGTTATAACCGCTTGTTCAAGCTTGCCCATGACAAAAGTGTGGTTAGGTGAACTGACCGCCCCCCATGGCCATAGCTGTCGACAGGGACATAAAGCAAGAAAATCAAACAAATAAACATTCTTCCAGATCCGTGAAGTTTTGCAACGCACATACACTAAAATACGCTTCCCTACATGTGTAGCTAGCGCTAAACTCACTAAAAAATCATTACTTCAAGCCCCTATGATCTACCGTCACTTTTGACTATATTAACGGGTTTGACTTCATACGGGTAGCACTATAGAAAATATGAAAAACTAGAGAATATAATTGGCACAGATCAGTCTGTGCGGACGCGCAGGCTGATCTGTGCCTGTGTTGTTTGCATAATAACACTAAAGTAAAACCTGTCTTAAGCGGCCATTCAAACATAGACAAAACAAATGTCTTAAAGACAAATGGTAGCTTAATGAAGGTCGCAAGTATTGCAGAATGCTCTCTTAGAGCATTTTGCAATACTTTTGACCTGCATTAAGCGTTAAACCGGTCTTGAAAAACAGTCTTGGTCTTCTTTTTGAGTGGCCGCTAAAGACATATTTACTGTAAACAGTTTTTTTTCTCACGACCTGACTCATTTATTACCGTAGGTTATAACGTATTTAAGATGTGACAGTGCCAAGTGTCGCAGCAAAGCAAATGGAATTCTCTCCGAGGCAATGACAATACATATGTCCGTGGATAGTTGTTTGTGTCATTTGATAGTTTCTTCGAATTGATTAATTCTTCAATAAGGTAAGACTGATATACCTAAGAAATGCCATATTTTTAGTAAAATGAAAAATGTTATCAATATAATTACCATAATATTCTTATTATTTTTTATAATTATTATTAATTATCATTATTATCGTAACTGCTCCTACTACTACTACTACTACTACTACTACTACTACTACTATTGTTGTCGTTATTGTTGCAGGCAGGTTTCGGACAACTTATGACGTGTCATTTTAGGGGCTAAACGGATATACTTTATAATGATATAGTATTACTGTATATACAATTTATAAATTGTAATCCCAAACATGTATATACTATATTCAATAGATGTATTCAGGGATAAAAAGGGTATATGTTTTTTGTCTTTCCCTGAGTATATTTATGATAATTTAAATGTACATGTATATGCAATTTACATTTATCATTATAATGTCGCGTCTAGGAGTGAAATAATGCCATGCGTTAAAAACCATAAAACACTAGAAAGTGGTTTACAGATTTGGTAACGTAACGTAATGATGTCCTTTATAACGTTGCGAAAAAGATGGCAATATCTTGACGTTTCACGCCGAAACTGCGATTTTAAGCAACTTTAATTTCATGTGATAAATAGAATCTAACATTCGTGCTCCTGTATTATTGAATTTAATTAACTCTTTGCGAAAAAGAGGTAAAAAAAAAACTTCGGCGAGCCTCGCATTTGATCTTTTCTGCTCAACTCGTTTAATAATTCAATAAAACTTGAGCACTCATGTAAGATCCTCTATGTATGTAGGATCTATGTTGATCTTAAAAAAATGTTGTTTAAAAGTTTTTTCGCATGACCAACCACCTTCCTTCAGGACACATTAGTTTTATAAAAGTGAAACATCTGTGGTAAATATGGCGTCAGTCACAGGGGCCTGTGTTGTATTCTTTTTAAGATTTTAGGGGCCAACGTTTAGACTCTAGACTGGCCCCTAAAACCTTTAAAAGATATGATTAGGTTTTAGGGGCTAAAACTGACGCCAAATGGACCTGTATCGTATTTTTTGAAGGTTTTAGGGGCCAAAAATCGTATGTTTTTAAAGGCCATAGGGGCCAAAGTCTTAGGAGCAAAAGATCGTATGCTTTTAAAGGTTTTAGGGGCAAAAGACTTGCTTTTGGCCCCTAAAACTTTTTATAAAATACGATACAGCCCCTGTGGCGTCAGCATCCAGATAGCGATTTGAATCTTAACAGCATTTGTTTCTGTTTAACCCAGGCCCCGGAGTTATAAAAAATATTCATGCTCAACTCAGCTAAGCAAAAAAAATTATCCTGCTCATAAATGTTAAAATGCCAACAATTGTTGGCATTTTAATATTTATAAGCATGATAAATACAACACCTAAGAGGCTTAAAGCCAGACACTTCTTTATTTGTCGGTAATTTAGTCTTTATGAGCTGTTGAATTTTCGTGCTCAGTTGAGTTGAGCATAAAAAAGTTTTATAGCCTCGGAGCCAGTGGTCTAGTTCCCATACAGGCACCAACTCTTCCTTAGTTTACCCCCCTTTTTTAATTCTTTTTATTTCTGTGAGAAGCGATATATACAGCTGTAAAACTTAAACAAGCCGTTTTGGTCTATGATTTGATATTTCTCAACTAAAGTATTGTCAGACTAATATGCACTGCCCTTTAAAACGGGAAATTCGTTGAAATTTTAAAACAAAAGGACAAAAACTAACTTTGGTGGCGCTTTTACGCTTAAACATTCCTAACAAATCAAGCCTTATATAATTACCAGATACTGTACGTTTCCAGCGCGTGAGTGTCAAACTATTCCGTGGGCAGATACATTATTAAGCCCCCAACCCCCCCCCCCCCCCCACACACACACACACAACATCTTACATGTAAAACTAGTATACCAGAGCAGAATAGAATAGAAATTTTATTTGGACTTAAGCATTAAAAGCTCATCGCCACAACATTACAATATACAAACATATATTTTACGCATGCATTTAAAGTGTCATTAATTTGATAAGTGTAGTTCGAGAGTGAAGCAATTTGAGGCATTATATCCATTTTTGCTGTAAACCCATGTCAGTAACTCACAGGGGAGACTGTCTGCAAAACAATTCCACCACAGTCGTCGCATCATCGCCATTTGTATATCACAGGAGCATATTGCAATAAGGGCACATTGTATATAACGGGGTTATAAAACTGACCGCCAAGTGTTGAGGTTCACAATCGAAAATCTACCTCTTCCTAGTAAAGCGTGTCGCTGGCGGGCCAATGGTGGCATAAACTCGTTCAATCTCTTTATTTGAATTTTATATTTTCTCTCGAATGCAGTGTACCTTATCTAACTGACTTTACAAAGAATCCGACGAGTATTGAATACATTTGTACCGGTAGTATGCTACTGATTGACTATATTGTTTGGCCTAATTTCAATCCCGGTGGCCCGACGACTAATGCTGGCTGGGTTGATGTCACCCACCTTTATAATATCTATTTCCCCATTGCTCTTCAATTTCATCTTATGTAAGGCAATCTTTTAGACTTAAAGCTGCATACTCTGTAACTATGAACATTTTTCGAAAAATTTTCTTTTCTTTTTAAATCATTTGTAAAAGTTGAATTAAGTTATGTTTTCACAATAAATCTGTTCACTAGAGCGGAAAACTGCACGGAAAAGTGAATTATCTTATAAAACAGGTGTGTTTTACTCGTGTCGATAATTATTTGCGTCCCTCCAATAATTATAGACAGTTAAATTTAACATAAATGCTGTTGTTTCGATACTGATAATTTGTTAAGATTTACGAAATTGGTAAAATGTATACCTGAATTTTAGTTTTTTTACTGTGTTCTTGAAAAATAGAAACATTAGTTCAAAAATTAAAAGATCAAAAGTTACAGACTATGCAGCTTTAAATAACTTTACTCACTATCTTTCATGCAAATCCTCCATCTATTTATTGGAGCCCGTCTTTGAGATATCGGTACTTCTCTTTACCAACCTCATGTATTGTCGTCTGCTGATAACCTTTGCAAACGGTTTGGACCCAGATCAAGCCCGACAACATGTCGGACCTGATCGGTTTCCAATCTGTTTGACACTCTGATGGTATTCCCGAAATATTTTTTTGAAATCGTTGATTTTGAAAAAAAATCAGCAGACGACAAAAGCATGCAAAATTACCCATTAGGTAAAGAGCTCAGTGTACATGTACAGCTATGCAACGAACAGCCGCACGCTGGCCGTACGTCGATCCGTGACATCATTGTTATGTTAAAATGGCGTCATCATGTTGCATCTCATCGCAAGGTTTTTCATGTTTTTTCAAATAAAAATGAGGTATTTAGTGGTGATCAAGAAAAAAATCCATTATTTGTGTGGGGATGGGATAGAAAATCCGTCCCTCGTGATCACCGTTTGTCATCACTCGGCAAGCCCCGTGATGTCAATCGGTGATCCTCGAGACGGATTTTCTATCCCAACCTCAAACTCATGATAGGTTCTTATATTCTTTAAAGCATCGTTTATATGTACAATATACACCCTGGTGCAAATATACACCCGGGGTGTAAATTTGCACCTGGGGTGTATTTTGGTCCTATAAACGGTGTTTTATGAAAATGCACCCGGGTGCAAATTGGCATCCGGGTGCGAATTTGCTCCACCGACTTTGCACCACCTACAAAGGTGGTGCAAATTCGGTGGAGCAAATTAGTACCCGGGTGCACATTTGCCCCTAGGTGCAAATTGCGCACATGAACGCAACTTGTTATATTTGAGCTTAGATTTTGATAAACTACCCATCTTTTCTATATGAACATGTACATGTGTATGAAAATAAACTATATAAAAAGTCCCTTTATCAAACTTTAGGTCATGGCTTCTCTCTGTAGTCACTACTTCATCGGCTATGCCGGGTTGCCACGCAGAACAACTGGAATTTCAGGTCTTTTGGCTTCGATTTGCACGAATCTTTTTCCGAACAATATCTCTTCCTAACCTCAGCAACGGAAATCAGAGTTTGCCAGAACCCTGGCGCCATGCACGAGTCCATGCTATCCGAATTACACATCGGTGAAAATGCCCCTCCACCCCCCCCCCCCAACCCCCCCCCCCCCCCCCCCTGCATAATAACGGAGTGACCACCCTTTTCGATTCATGTAATCAACGTGATGTTCAGACAGAGCAATAATTAAAATATGTCTTCTCTCTAACTTACCCTCCCCACCCCCAATTCGGGAATCCAAACCTCTTGTAGCCATTGATAACCTCGGTTGAGCCATTTCCCTTCGGAAGTTTAACATAGATTTAGAAGAGTTCGTCAACAATTGAAGACCAAACCCGTTTCACACATTCACAAGACGTTTATTTTGCTATTACGAAGAGGTTCTCAATTGTCCAGCTCTGCGCAGTATTAAGTCAAACTGTCACCAGCAGTTCAATTGAAACAACTTAACGCACACGCGCATTCCGTTGCAGCTATTCGCGCAGTTTGTCGCAGAGCCCGTGACACTCGGAAGCCATGGATCATCAGTACATGTATAAGTCTCAAACACTACGTCTGTCCACCTCTCTTGGCCAGATAGTCATATATTTACTTAGTACTGCTGTAACAGCTTCTATAAGTGTCATTTATGCACCAGTTATTTGTATCCACTGCTCCCCCACCTACGGGGATGGGCGGGGATAATGATTTTCACTTTCCAGAGCCCTGGTATAAGCCCCGCCATGTGGAGACAAGCTGATGGTAACAACCCTGCTCTTTACCCCACCCTACGCAACAGAAAATCCAAGCAGGGTAAGTGTCCAAATGTTATAACCCCCACACTTCTGTGGCTATTCCACGGCTATCCCCGTAGGTGGGGGCCGTGGATACAAATGACTGGTGTATTATCATTTTTAAACATTGTATAAATAAATAAAGCAAATAAAACCAAATGGAGTTGCATTTTTCTCACAAGACTGTATCTTGAACTGACTTATTATCAAAACATTCTTAACACATCTAATTTCTCCTTAAAGTAAAACTGAAACATTTGTGATATGTTTAAAGAGCAAATCCAATAACATATGAACACAATTTATTGACATATGAACGCTACATAAGGGGTGGCAAATTTACTCCCGGGTGCAATTTTGCACCCGGGAGTAAATTTGCACCACGGTGCAAATTGTGCATATAAACGAGGCTTTAGGAATGCTATCTGAAGCCTCGTTTATATGCACAATTTGCACCCTGGTGCAAATTTACTCCCGGATGCAAAATTGCTACCAGGAGTAAATTTGCACCCCTTATGAAGCGTTCATATGTCAATAAATTGTGTTCATATGTTATTGGATTTGCTCTTTAAACATATCACAAATGTTTCAGTTTACTTTATGGAGAAATTCGATGTGTTAAGTTTAAGATACCGTCATGTGAGAAAAATGCAACTCCATTTGGTTTTATTTGCTTTATTTATTTATACAATATTTCAAGGATAATACACCGGTCATTTATATCCACGGCCCCCACCTACAGGGATAGCTGTGGAATAGCCAGGGTAAGGTGCTGGACAATTACTTTTTGATTGTCCCTGCAGTGCCGAGGAAGTGTGGGGGTTATAACATTGGGACACTTACCCTGCTGGGATTTTCTTTTGTGTAGTGTTGTGCAAAAAGCAGGGTTGTTACAATCAGCTTGTCCCCACAGGGCGGGGCTTATACCAGGGCTCTGGAAAGTGAAAATATTAATCATTATCCCCGCCAATCCCCGTATGTGGGAGAGCAGTGGATACAAATGACTGGTGCATAAATGGCACTTATAGAAGCTGTCGCAGCAATACTAAGTAAATATATGACTATCTGGCCAAGAGTGGTGGACGAACGTAGTGCTTGAGACTTATGCATGTACTGATGACCCATGACTTCCGAATGCCACGGGCTCTGCGACAAACTGCGCGCATAGCTGCAACGGAATGCGCGTGTGCGTAAAGTTGTTTCAATTGAACTGCTGGTGACAGTTTGACTTAGGACTGCGCAGAGCTGGACAATTGAGAACCTCTTCGTAATAGCAAAATATTAATCGCCTTATGAATGTGTGAAACGGGTTTGGTCTTCAATTGTTGACGAACTGACCGGCGAACTCTTCTAAATCTCTGTTAAGTTTCCGAAGGGAAATTACTTAACCGAGGTTATCATTGGCTACAAGAGGTTTGGATTCCCAAATTGTCGGGGTAAGATAGAGGGTAGACATATTTCAAGTATTGCTCTGTATGAATATCACGTTGATTACATGAATCGTAATGGGTGGTACTCCGTTTTTATGCAGGGGGAACCTTTTCACCGATGTGATGTGTACATCGGATAGCCTGGACTCGTGCATGGCGCCACGGTTCTGGCAAACTCTGATTTCTATTACTGGGGTTAGGAAGAGATATTGTTCGGAAATAGAATAGTGCAAATCGAAGCCCATTGACCAGAAATTCCAGTTGTTCTGCGTGGCAACCCGGCATAGCCGATGAAGTAGTGACTACAGAAAGAAGCCATGACCTTAAGTTTGATAAAGGGACTATTTATATAGTTGATTTTCTTACTCATGTACATGTTCATATAGAAAATATGGGTAATTTATCCAAATCTAGGATCAAATTGTACATATGTGATAACAAGTTGCGTTCATGTGCACAATTTGCACCTAGGGGCAAATGTGCACCCGGGTGCTAATTTGCTCCTCCGTATTTGCACCACCTACAATGATGGAGCAAATTCGCACCCGTGTGCAAATTAGCACCCGGGTGCATTTTCATAAAACACCGTTTACATGACCAAAATACACCCCAGGTGCAAATGTACACCCCGGGTGTATATTTGCACCGGGGTGTATATTGTGCATATGAACGAGGCTTTAGCCAAACATCGTGTGAAATTGCATCTAGCGTATTCAGGGACTTCTGGAAGCTTATTTTAGAATAAATAAATAGATAAAAACAGAGGTGAGCCATTATTCGGGTGAGAGTAGGATAAAAAAATTCCGTCCCTCGGGATCACCGGTTGTCATCACACGGCAAGCCTCGTAATGCCAACTCGGCAAGCCTCGTGATGCCAAACGGCGATCCTCGGGACGGATTTTTCTATCCTACCCTCACACTCATGATAGATTCTTATAATGCTTCCCATACCCAATATGCATGTATAAAAGCAGCTAATACTTTGTAGACGTATGTGCGGTAGGCACACTTCTATTGCCTGTATATGTGATACAACCACGCAACTAGCAGGTTACCAAAGAGGTAGCTCATTAACTCGAATTTGGAGATATACATGTAGCTGTCATGAAAATATAAACAATTTGCAGTTGAGTGACAGGAATCTTAATACTGATTGGCAGTTTGGGATGTTTAAAAGAGGTACATGTAAAGACAATGGACCCGATACTTGGACAATGATAATTTCCAAATAGTTTCCTCCTTTTTTTCAGTAACATAATATGCTGTAGGTGCAAATTGGAATTGCCTCTATCATTCTTTTCAATAAATGAGTTTTTCACCATACGCTATTTTTAAACAAATTATCAACCACTTTCATTCATTCAAAGAAATGAGCATGTAGAAATGAACAACTTTTCATGTAGTTTGTTATGCACCTGGGCCCGGAATTACAATGCCTCCTTAGAGTTAAGGAAGACTTAAGTTAAGTATTGATTTTTCAGGATGCGAAAAATAACGTTTAAAACTGATTAAAATCAAAATAGTTTTGATTTTTCTGAATATTTCAATGATATCTTTGACCACAAATACCACATCGATCCAGGCAATTTATTTAGCATTTAATATAGCATGTTGAAATATCAATACTTAACTTAAGTCTTGCTTAACTTTAAGGAGGCATTGTAATTCCGGGCCCTGGATGACAATAATATACTGTCTAACGTATGCTACTGGCAGCTTCTTGGGAGTAATACACTGTTATCTTTGCAAGTATATGTACACATTTGTCATGTGTTGGTCCTTTTTAGAAACCATTGAATTCTGTTAAAGGCGATTTGGCATTTGTTGTTTATTGTTGCTGCTGTTAAAACTTCGAAAGCTGGATTTAAAACTCTTTGCATGCAGGGTAATGTTACATGTTTTTTGTTGTCGTGTGCTGACGTTTCTTCAAAACAAGCCTTTTTCAGGCACACTATCAGAGCGAGTGTCAAACGGTATAGATCCAGATCAGGACTGACGTTCTGCCCGTCCGAATCTGGGTCCAAACTGTTTGCAAAGCTTATGAGCAGACGACAATATTCGCCGCTTGCAGGGAAATAGTTAATATCCTTCGTCATTTTCTGCCACATGATACATGTGCTTAGCACAAGCTGATTGAAACGGATTATAGATATGATCTGTTTAAGCTGAGGTGAGAGAAATTCAGGACAAGTACGACTCTCCCAGTTTGCTTGAACTGCTAGTAAATCAGCCAATGAACAGGTAGGGATCACACGGAATTCCGCGGCTAGCCTTTGTCACGGAAGTCCGCGACTTTGCAACGAATACCTACTTTTCCGTTTTCCCAACTTATCTTAAAGCTGCATAATCTGTAACTTTTGATATTTTCATTTTAAAAATAATGTTTCTATTTTTCAAGAACACAGTAAAAATACTAAAATTCAGGTATACATTTTACCTTTATCGTAATAATTAACAAGTTATTAGTGCCTAAACAACAGCATTTATGTTAAAAATTAACTGTCTAGAATTATTGGAGGGACGCAAATAATTACAAACAAGAGAAAATACACCTGTTTTTATAAGATAATTCACTTTTTCATGCAGTTTTCAACTGTAGAAATTAGATTTATTGTGACAACATACCTTTATTCTACTTTTGCAAATGATTTAAAAAGAAAATATTTTTTTTCGAAAAATGTTCATAGTTACAGAGTATGCAGCTTTAAGTGTTATGAAAACAAAAGTTTCCTGGAATGCGTGTCAGTAACCAATCTTTTGATGACGTAAGATAACGTTTTCAGCCGGGTGATTTCAAAACACTGGGAAGGAAAATATGTGGTTGGAGGGAGCTGGAGACGCTGGTAAAGATGACAGTATATTGCTGTTAAAATTCAATTTTTTCTAACAGGACAATAACGACTGCATAATACACTGCCTCAAGCTTCAACTTAACTTCGAGTTGTTCAGGTTACTCAGCATTTATATAGAGTTACTCGCTATCAAAAACTTGTGATTTTCTAAGTTTTGAAACGCGAGTCACGGATTTCCGTGACCTTGAAGTTTTCGATTGTAACGGCTTCCCGTCACCTTAAACATTTTTGTGGAGGCTATGGATATCCGTGACTTTGATTTTTGACAGGGAGCGGTTGTTGAGTTCAGGCTGTGTACAGGTACATTCATTGTAACGGCTTCCCGTCACCTTAAACATTTTTTTAGAGGTTGTGGATATCCGTGACTTTGAATTTTGACAGTGAGTGGTTGTTGAGTTCAGGCTGTGTACAGGTACATTATCTAACAATTTACAATAATCGAATACTCGAGCATATGTTACTTAGACAACTCGGATTTCTTATATTTCTTATTCGGGTCTGCGTTTCAAATTATGAACATGCATAGAGACTTACAATGGTGATCAGACCCATACTTATACAATCGTACCAATTGCATATGCGAGCAACGAAGGAGCATACAGATATTATTAAAAAGCATTTCGTCTGAGCCTTCGCTTCTCGCATTTGCATACACACAGCAAAAGCAAAGCCTGATGAAGCAGGTTTAGACCGATATGTAGGCGTCTTGCTTCCCACCATGAACCCGTAGATATAAGAATTAATACTTTTCTCGAATAAGTTCTTAATACAGTGCGAATGTGTGTTACAAGTATAGGCTTTCGCAATAAACTGCCGGCGAGCCTTCGGATGCTTCTGGACATAAAACCACAAAAAACATAAACCCACTCGACCAGTACTGGTTATAGCCAAGGAACACGATCACAAACATTAAACAACAACACAAAACAGTCGCGTGGTGTATTCGACTTGTACCCAGGGGCGGGCCCAAGGGTCCCGAGTTTGATCCTCTTCTCCACGTGAGTGTTACAGTATCGGATGAGACTTTAAGCTGTGGCCCTGCGCTCCTTGTCATACTAAAGTTACACACAACAATAAACACTCTCAGCTAAGTACTATACTGGTACAGCTACGGAGCAGCCATAAGAAAAAACTTCCGTGGTGTAGTGATTAAGTTGCTCGCCTTGTACAAAACGGCTATGTACTGGCACAGACACGGAACAATCACAACAAAAGCTTGGTCTCCGAGGGGGCGGGGGTACACTCATGTTTTTTTATACTTAGGCCGACCCCAGCATCTACCGTTCACCCCAAAAATATCACGAATTTCAAGCACTCAAAATAATATTTGAAGTTTCACCAACTCAACTAAATACATGTATCCCCCATGCTGTACATTGACCTTAAGAAAAGACCCTAATATGCATAGAAATGACCCCTAAATATAGTCCAATTTTGTGATGACCCCTCAAAATATCCAAAAAAATGTTCATACCTAAAAAATCATTTTTCTGAAAACCAAAAAAATAATTAAGTTCAAAATTTCGGACGCAAAAAAATGACCCGAGCCTACGTGTATATGAAAATATTAAAGAGCCCCCTGGGGACGGCTCTGTTTTTGAAGTTTCCTACCCGTGGTTGATGGAATCTTGAACTGGAAATGTATTTTACAGTATGGGTTTAAAGGGAGCGCAGTGGCTCAGTGGTAGAGTGCTTGACTCGAGACCGAGGGTTCGAGCCTCACCTGCGTCACTGCGTTGTGTCCTTAAGCAAGAACATTAATCCTAGCTTAGTACTGGTTCAACCCAGGAAGACCCGTCCCTTTATAACTGAAAGACTGTTGATGGGATGCAAAGAATCAAATCAAACAAAAACATCAACAAAAGTATGGGTTTAAAGCTGTACACATGTGTCTTTACTTTTCTATATGATTGTCTGCACAAAGAAGACAATTTCCACTGCGTTGTCCACACTGATTACATAAGATGGCATAGCTGAAGTTAAACAACCCAGTACATTAAGCAGTCTAAGGGAAAATGGGCATAGTCAAGCATGGAAACTTATGCTACTGCGAATATCAGAATAAGTTTCATCTCAATGTATGATGTCTGTTAAACAGACATGCATGATCGAATGCCTTTTATATACTTGACAATTAAACCATTTTTAGTTCCCTCAACGCAACCGACTTCCAAATCACTGCACTCCTGTGTACCCTGGAATTTGGTTATAAAAGATGAAGGCCTATGATATCAGAGATCAAAATTTTATTGGGAACCTTAAAATCACATGACCTAGTTGGCCGTCGTGCTAACATAGCATAAAAACCCTTTAAAGATATTCTTCAAAACCAGACTTTGTATATTGTATTTGGGATATGGGTCCAAAAAAATGTTCAAAATAATGATGATTCTAGCTAGGTTGAATTTGGCCTTCAGTGTGACAATGTCAAATTACTTTCCAAATACATTATATGAAATTTATCTTGATGTGTTAGATATTGGTGAAGTCTAAAAGTAATCGAGTATGATCAGTAAATACCACCATAACACACTGCAGACCAACCCATGGCACCGTGAGGAAGAGCCACAGAACATATAAAACGGCAAGACATGGGTGAGACAATAAAAACATAATCTTCCTCTTCAAGATGATTGTAACACGAGAAGGGACGCAAAGTAATGCATACCAAAACAAAGACAAACACAGAATACCACACGCACAAACAGTAGGGAGTACATAAACAATTAATCAACAACAACAGAACCATCTTGGGCTTATCCATGGCATAGTAGACAGATGGCTGAGAATGTGTTTGCCCCCCCCCCCCCCTCTAGGGAGTTTTGCAGAAATATCCTGTCTTGTAGAGAATTAAAAGCCGAGTCTTTTAAGAAATGTTTGCACTCTATGCATGGGGACGTTAGCCTGTAAGAGCCTGTAACATACGTTACTTTATCAAGTTAAGAAAAAGTAAATTGAAAGTTTGGGCTACAAGTTAAAGACATTAAATATTTATTTTTTAAAAGTCATTCATATAGTCTGCATACTGATATCTTAACTACGTATGACAGCTATTTGTATAAAATTGCGGCTTCCTAAGGTGTCATATGCGTAACATAAATCAGATAACCCATTATAATTTGCATGTGTGGCTAACATCATTTACATTCAC
The DNA here is from genome assembly GCA_964019695.1 of Loripinus fragilis. Taxonomy (NCBI): domain Eukaryota; kingdom Metazoa; phylum Mollusca; class Bivalvia; order Lucinida; family Lucinidae; genus Loripinus; species Loripinus fragilis. The sequence goes on from OZ026525.1 coordinate 40,885,725, forward strand.
AATCTCTCTGTGTGTTTTGCAAAATGTTTTAACCATGTCAGACTAGCTTATGCAATTAGCTAACAGAAAAATTAAAGTTTGTTTCCCTATCTTAAATTTTTTTTTCTGGAATTAGCAATTAAACAACCCTACCCCTACCCAGTTTTAAGGTGAAACTAGAGTAAAAATAGTTAAAATATTTGCAGTTGATGATTATCTTTCATTGTTTGGGATTTATTTGCTTATATGAAAAGACTCATAAATCTGCAAGTTTGTTGCAAAATGTCTAATATCAGAGGCTGTAATATATGTTACCCGATGTAATAAATGGGCAAGCTTATTGTCTTTACGTAAGATATGCCTAAAATATTTTAATCTCCTTGAGGGAATGTTGCAGACACATTCCTTATAGATGTACAACTCAAGCTGCATTGAATAAAGGATGTTTGTACTCTATAAGTTGGGGCGTTAGTCTGAAACAGCCTATTACATGCGTTACTATATCAAATAAAGAAAATGTAATTTGAAAGTTTGAGCTAAAATTATGAAAATACTTGCATGTTTAGGAACTTTAAGCTGGCTCGTATGCTAAAGACTTATAGATCTGCAAGTTGTCACCAAGGTTTAAAGATCAGAGAGCGTTACATATGTTAAATCAGATAACATTATGCATTACATTGAGCTAAAATTATGAAAATACTTGCATGTTTAGGAACTTTAAGCTGGCTCGTATGCTAAAGACTTATAGATCTGCAAGTTGTCACCAAGGTTTAAAGATCAGAGAGCGTTACATATGTTAAATGGCATAACGAGTGAGCAAGAGTCTTTTCTTGTGAAGTAAGAGCAAATGTTATCATTTGACTAGCACGGATGCAGAGGCAGTTGCAGTAAGATTGCTCTTGCCGCTTTACAGGAAGAGAATTATACCGGAGTCATACTCCATTGTATGCATATATGTGAAATGGCATTTAACCCATATTTAATCAAGTGTTTGATCCCATGACACTGACATGCTCTTTCTGCTTTTGAAGAATGCTAAGGATATAAGTTATCGCTGAGTCATTTTGTTTGACAGGCCACACATACAAAGAAAATTAAGTCCTTTAATGGGAAAAGATGAGGATTACACGAAAGGCTTATAAGTGATGTTTGTCACAATTACCAATTTTAAAAGATAATCTTCATCAATGTAACACATATAACAACAAAGGAAGCTGTATATTTGTTTAGAAAAACCTTTCATGTCTATCAAAGGTATTCAGCATGCAAACTACATGAATAATTCAAATAAATAGATAGTTTTATGTCTTCTTTCTGTTTCTCAGACTTTCAATTCATTCATCCTTAAATTGATATGGTAACATACGTAACATACTGTTACAGGCTAACCTCCTGGTTAATAGAATGCAAACATCTCTTATTTGATGCAGCTTGAATTGTTCTTTAAGGTAGGATATATATCTGCACATTCCCAAAGGGGTGGAGTGGAACAGGATTGTACTCAGTTTGCAGTCCTGATACTATGCCATGATTCTACTGGTTGTGACGAAATGGGTGATTATTTTGCCATAGAAGCAGACACAATGATAGACATTGTGAGGTTGACTTGAATAAAGATTGTTTTTGAATATTTATATTTAATATGAATACTTATTAAATAGTGTCATTTAAATGTGAACTATTATTTTCTATTTGTATGAACTTGTTATTAGCAATGACTATAATTACTAAGACTAAAGCGCCAGAGGCTAGAGATTAATAGGAAAACACGTGTAAAATAGTATTTTTTCTGAAATATCATCTCTTACTTCCAAGACAATTTCCTTGCTCATTCATTTTGCCATGTAACATACGTTACATACTTTAATAAGTACTCTGATCCTGATGTCAAATTTGCAAATCTATGGTTTTTTATTGCATTAGCAAGACAGTCCCAAAAATGTAAGATAGCCACCAGTGTCAAATATTTTCATATATTTTTCTTCAATAATAGATATAGGAAAGGGTCGAAACTAATGTTTTGAGAACTTGTGACCCAACCCCATTGCTGTAAATATTTTGGCAATAAAACATGTTTAAACTAACTAGATATCAAAATTGGATGCTTAAAATTGGGGGCAGAGTTGTTTAATAGCTCATATAAAACAATTTATTTGAGATAGAAAAGCAAAACTATGTTTTTTCTATAAGTCGAATAAGTATTTTTGCAAACTAAGATTAAAAACACTTGAAAAATGCACAAATAGGCTGAAAAATTTAATGATGTTAGTCACGATTTCAATTTTTAAAGAAAAATTAAATCTATGTAACGCATATAACACCATTTGAAGCTGTAATTTTGTTTAAAATGCTGCTTTTATGTAGCTTAGGCATCTAGCTTGCAAACAACATAAGAAATTTAAATAATTAGATAGTTTAATGTCTTCTTTCTGTAGCTCAAACTTTCAATTTGCTTTTTTCCTTAGTTTGTTACAGTAACATATGTAACAGGCTGTCAGAGACTAACGCCCCGGCGCACAGAGTGCAAACATCTCTTAAAAGATGCGGCTTGAAATTTTCTTCAAGATAGGATTTAGCTTGAAGTCTAATGATTTTGATTTTGAAATAGTAAATTTCCCATTTCTTGATGGAGATGTTCCTCGCTCCTCTTCCTATGGTGTATATATTTCGCAACTTATTCATTTTGCGAGAGTGTTTTCTAATATTGATGATTTCAACAACAGAACCCTATTTTTGACTGCTAAGTTATTAAAACAAGGTTATAGATATCATAAAATTCGAAAAGCATTTTCTAAACTCTACCACAGAGACTCAGAGTTAATTGTTAAATACAATATTCGTTTAAAAACTCTTCTGCAACAGGGCATATCAGAACCTATATTTTATGGTGATTTAGTTTATAAATTCAACATAATTGTTGGAAACTCTAATTTTAGTGATCAATTCAAAAAGATAGTAAAACGTTATAAAAAAAGTTGGATTTAACTTGGAAATCAGTCTGCATGCATGGTTGTAAACCCAATCACGGCTTTTAGCCCTGGTTTCCTCTTCAATTACACGACGGTGGGTCAGACCTAAGACTCAATGACGGCTCTGACGTTAAGCTTTAATCGGTGGGTTGGTGCCTGATGCTTTGCTGTAGCTGGGCCAACCGTGGCTCAACTTTAGGTTTTCTTTAACTCTGACTATCTGAGAGTCATGAACCCTTTTCTCTGTTTCATCACAGTGCGTTGATTTGATTGCTTGTCTCTTCGATGATGCACTGTAATAGTTAGCACTCCTCCATGCGAGCTTAACATTTTTATGCTTCAACAACAGCAGATACTAGGGCGAAGATTTTGTACCAGTAAAATTCATTTAAGCCCCCTCTCCCCCAGTGGCTTTGGCTGATGTCGGTTCTAAGGCGGTGGTTCTGTGGTTGTTGATTCGTTGTTGATTGTTACTCCCATTGTGGGATTCTGTAATTGTTCAATGTTTTGTTGTGCGTTTCTTTGTATACATTCCAGTTTTGCAATCATCTGTATGGGGAAGACAGAGCTGGTTACTTTGCTTTGTTCGTCTTCCTGGTGTCTCGTGTTTGTTGTGTTAGTCGGGTAACAAGTACAGGCATTTTGTGAAGAAAAGGGTTTAACACCATGATCAGGGGTAATTTGGTATGCTGAATCCGAAAACCAATGTTGGCAAGCTGAGAAATGACGTCTTAATGGCCTAATTTGCATATTTTCAAAATGGCCGCCAAAAATCATGGAATTTGACATATAAGTGAAATATTTTATTTTTGACAATGTTTTTGTATCCAAAATCATTTGTTTTATGTCCTAAGATCGTTTTACCATATTAGAGTACATGGTTTTGGCGGCATTTTACATAATTATTTCAAGATATTACCGTATTCATGGTAATAAATGTCCATTTAGTCTATTAAATCATTCTATAAACTTGCCTTATTCGGTATCCTGCTTTTTAAATGTTAGTTTTATTCATAGCACGATTTTGGACTGTTTACCAGCATTTCAAGTAATAAATTAGAAAGAAATTTCGATAATAAACAAGTCGTTTTGTTTTAAAATAAATACGTCATAATGTCCATGCCCAAATATATGGTACATTTTGTATCTACAAAAAGGAACAGCATGCTCGTTCTTTAGTACCCTAGGGTCTAATTAGTCCAACCTTGCACGATCAGGAAAACTTTTAATGTGTGTCAAATTGTTTTGGGAGACCACCTAAATGGGTAAAATTATTTCCCTAAAGAATAAACCTATTTGAGCTATGCTAAATCGCATGTTTTCCATGGCAACGCATATTGCGCTTCTTAAGAATGGGGATGTCCCTACAAAAGTATTCATATCTAAGCAGCAACTCATTGGAAACTTTTAAACTTAGTACCAACTGAATGTTAAGACAGGACTTTCATCCAATGTTTAGATATGCAAATTATTAAATCTGCATATTCATGAATATTAATATAAATATTAGAAATAAGAGAAAATCGTGAAAAGTAATGGGGTGTACATGCAAATTTATCCACATCTCAGCTGCTTACTATCCTATACTACATATCATGTTTACTTAATGGACCAATATGCAAATTATCTAAAAATTGTATTTATGAATATTAATTAAATATTAAAAATGAGAATAAATTAGAGAACAATTGATAAATGTACCTGCAAAAATTATCACATCTCAGCTGCTATTTATCCAAGATTTCATACTCACTTACTTTGTAAACTTGTTCCCCAATTAAAGGCCAAAAAGTTCTATAATAGTGTTGTTTGATATGCAAATTATTTAATTTGTTTATTAATGAGTATTTTTTGAAGATACAGCCTTATTGATTCGTTTTCATTTTTCGTTAGTTTTCTATAGTTTTCATCAATATTCATGAATATATTTGTTAATTGATTGGATATCTGACAATTGGAATAAAATGCTATAGCTCTGCCTTAATTTGATACTAAGATTAATTGTCTAGAACAATTTAAAGATGAGATATGAGTAATTTTAGAAGTAGACCCCCACTATTTTTTCTACTTTTTTTTCTCATTTCTAATGTTTAAATTAATATTAATGAATTTAAAAAATGGATCATTTCACATAATGGCTATTGAGTAAAGTAAAATGTCTTAGCTTTAAACGGTACTAAGTGTGGTAGTCTAGACATATAAGCAGCTACGATATGAGTAATTTTGTAGGTACACCCCTTAATTTTATTACCATTTTACTCTCCTTTCTAGAATGTAAATTAATATTCAAGAATATAATCATAAAATGATTTGCATATCCGATCATTGCATACAACGCGCTATGTCTTAGCATTTATTTGCTACCAAGCTTGTTAGTCTATGACAATCAGCAGATGAGATATAGGTAATTTTGTAGATATACCCATTTTAATTTTTCTGCAATTTTTCTTTCTTTGTTTAATGTTTTCATAAATATTCACAAATATGTAAATAAGATTTGTATACTCAACTGCTAAAGAAACCTGACACATACTGTTTGTCAATTTTTTGGTAGTAAATGAATATGACGCACACTTGTCTTTCCATTGCGTAAAGTTGAACAATGGTAGGCTAAGATGCACTGAGATTATTTGAAAAGCTGAATTAATTTCAGACGTCAGCTATCAAAACGTCACGTAACCCATAAAATCAATTTTTGCAAGAACAAAGAAATCACGCAAAATTCACCACAAAACCGCTTTAGTGTGATTTTTTGTTATTTCATTGACATCTTCTGAACATTCAAATAAATTATGCATCCATTGTTTAACCCAGAAGCATATTTTCATTTTCTAAACGTCAATTTTAAGTTATCAGCGTTTTATGAGCTTTTAATAAGGACTGCCACTTTATCAACTTTTTCACTTTCTATCATGTTTGGAATGCATTTTGACAATGTTTCAGTCCTTTTGAAATCCGTAGCTGCCGCCTATGTCCATTTAGCGACGTCAAGCGTTACAATTACATGCTGATATGTGCATACTGCAAAGCTTGAAATTCATACGCGATTAAAGTGAAGTGTAGCCAATTGGCACTATTACAAAGTAGACAGCACACACTATACAATGACTTACGTTAACAAAGAAAAAACGGTTATAAACCATAATTTACGTCGTTTCTTAACTGACGTTATATTTGGTTTGTTCCGCTATTACCCTTTAATGTGACGCGAAATATAAGTTTTGATTCTTGAAAATGCATTCTCTTACAATGATTGTTTGACTGGAAGTCATTTCAGTTCCTAGAAATTGCTTAAACAAAGGAAAAACACACTGCCGTTTTGACAACGCCGAAAGCACAACTTAAAGCCCCCATATCATACGTCACAGCCAGATATTGCAAATTTTTAAAATGCACTTTTGTCTGTCCTGGTATTGGCCTTGCATGCATGAAAAAATTTTCCAAAAAATATCTAGACATACACTCACGAGACAAAAGTGATAAAAACGGTATTTTTGACGTCGCGACGTCATGTTCTATATTTGATAAATATATTTTCTCGAAGAACACTTTCTAATGTCTAGCTTTTAAAATAAGCATATCGGCTTAGCTCTTTAACCTGTTACTTACTAGTTTGAAGCAACTGAAAAGTGTCAGGTTTCTTTAGTAGTTCAGTATATATCAGACTATTGTGTTAAAGCACTATGACTCAACTTTTATTTGGTATACCAATTGTGGAAGTTTAGAATAGTTAGTAGCTGACATATGAGTTAAAGTGTACGTACACCCCTTTAAATTTTCTAATATTTTTCTCTTATTTCTAATGTTTTCATTAGTATTCTTGAATTTGCAAATTAGATAATGTGTTTATCATACTATTGGGTTAAAGTGTAATGCCTCAACTTTAATTTGGTAACAAGTTTGGTAGTCTAGAAAAGTTAGCAGCTTACATTTAGGTAATATTGTACACACCCTCCTTTTTTTCTTCCATTTTTCTCTTATTTTTCATGTTTTCATAAATATTCATGACTATCTAAATTAGATTTTTTGCATTTCGTAACATTGGATACAAGTATTTTGTCTAGACTTTGATTTGGTACCCAGTTTGATAGTCTATGATAACTAGCAAATGACATATGGGTAATGTGTATAAATACACCCCCTTATTATTTATACGAGTTTTCGTTTATTGTTATTTTTATTAATACTCATGAATATGCAAAAAAAGCGAAAATTTGCACATCAACACATTGAATAAAAACTATGCCTGGGCTTCCATACAGTACCAGGGTCGGATGAGTTGCTGCTTAGATACGAATCATTTTGTAGGTACACCCACTTTCTTTAGAATCATATTGTGTATTTTCACATAAAGGTGGAAGGGTAAATTGTTCTAGTCTGTTTTTTCTTTGCTTTTTAGCAATCATTTTGTTTCACCAGTAGCTGATAGCTTGTTTTCATTGAATTAGTGGAAGAGAGAAAAAAAATCTATGAAAGTATGTGCAGCACGCAAGTGTCAATCTTGGGTCTGCTTGCAAATGACCCAGCTACAGTGCTCGATGGGTTGCCATGGACACCATGCAATTTTATGTAATCCAAATAGGTTTATTGTCGGAGACAATCAGAATTGTTGGTATTTAGTGTTCCCATTGAATAATTTCGCATCCATGAATAATGGGTGCAAGGTAAGTCGAATAAGTCCCCCCCCCCCCCCCCCCCGAGGTGTGTATGTGGGGGAGGGGGGAATACATGTAGTTATTCCATGAGTTTACTTCTACTTTTTCTTTCATAAATACTCATGAATATGCAAATGATACAATTTTATTACATGACTATTGGATGAAAGGACTTGTCAAATTGTATCAATGATGATATAATAACATGCAACAAGGACAGTTTGGAGGCAGAATTCAGATTATATTTGCCCTTATTTTCTGAAATTTTCATCAGTATCGATGAATATGCAAATTAGATAACTAAGCTGCATATCAGACCATTCCATCAAATGAAAGTACTATATCTAAGCTATAATTTGCGAGCAAGTTTAATAGTGTAGGGTGAATTGCTGATGAGATACGAGTCATAAGTACAGGCCCACTTTCTTTAAAATCGCATTAACCCCCTCCCCTAGCTGGACCTTACAGAATTTTGCTTAAATTGCTATATTTTCCTGCAAACAATGGCGATATTATTGTGATGCATTTTTTCAAGTTCTCATTTTGATAAGATCATTCCTGACACATTTGGGCCAGATAATATGCATGAACTATCATGAAAAAACCTTAACTAAGTCGGAAGCAAGATTTTTTGCTCAAGTTATATCCCCTGATTACCTCTTGGTCATATTTGTAATTCTAAATGCATAATTGATGTCAGTGAAGGTCCCCAATCATGAGAAGATGCTTTTGGATTGATTTGTACCAGTTTGGCATCCTTAACATGTTACTCTACAGATTTTTATAGATTTTTCTTCAATTTGGCGGCCATCTTGGAAATATGCAAATTAGATAGTGAAGACGCCAGCTTGCCAACATTGGTTTTTGGATTCAGCATACCAAAATACCCTTCATAAGCATCTCAAAACCCTTTCTTCACAAAATGCCTGTACCTTCTTAAATAAGCGTCTTTTTCTGATTTTTTTTCCTGACTATGTGGCTCTTCCTCACGATGCCACGGGTTTGTCTGCAGTTTGTGATTGCGGTATTTCCTGAGGATACTCACTTACTGTTTTTGTTTAAGAACGGACATCGGCCTAAGCTATGCGGGACTTAATTAAATGCATTTTATAGCCGCCAATTCTTCACTCTAGATTTTGTTGTTGGTAAAACGCAAAACTGTTTAGCTCGCATTTAGGCTTCCTAACTAATGCAATATATCACCACAGAGAAACTAGAATTGTTTTTCTACAGAAAATGTCTCCCCTTTTTTGGACTTAAAAAATCACAAAAATGTGTTACAAGAGGAATAATTGGAAAATATACATTGAAGTGTTGTGGTTCTTGTGAATTACACATCATCTGAATGCGCATTACCAAGTTATAGAGGGGACACGAAATAGCATTGCAACTGATCAAAGGGAAATAACTCCAAAACATCCAAAGCAGAGTTATCGTTCTTGTACATGAAGCATGGTCTCATTGTGCTCTAGAAGTGTATGAAGTTTTAACAATGCCAACTTACAGAGTGGACAAAATGCCCATATTTATGTTACAAGGAGAATAACTTGATAAATAAACATGCAAGAGTTATGGTTCTTGTGCATGACACGTCGTCTGAATGTGCTTTACAAATGTATGAAGTTTCGTTGAAATATCTCTAACGGTAATCAAGTTATAGAGCGGACAGGATTTTGTGACGGACAGACAGACAGACAGACGCGAGGGGAAAAACAATATATCACCCGACCCTTCCAGTGGGAGGCATAATAACACATTAAAACGAAACAAAGAAAAGGGCTCATTTCTCACAGATGTCAGAGCTAAAGCAAACCTCAAGTTGAGCTAAGGTTGACGACGATACAACAAATACCATGTATTAACAAAGAATGTCGTGGATTTCCGTGACGCTGATAAAGTACAAACAATAACTGCTCCCCAATGGGATATATTTAGCATTTTTTAAAGTCACGGAAAACCGCTACCTTCCAAAAAGTTCAATGTCATGAAAATCCGTGACAAAGGCTAGCCGCGGAATTCCGTGTGATCCCTACCTGATGAAGGTTTGTTTACATGAAATTTTGTTACTTATTGCTTAGTGCAATGTTTCCCTATTATGCTTTGGTCTTTCCGAGTCTTTCAGGTAAATCTAGGTACCGCTAATTGCATAATTATGCAATTGTCTGGCATAAAACTGTCCGTAAATTTAAACATGTGTTTTGGGTGCTTAAAAGAACCGTCACATGGAGACGGTTCTTTTGAGTATCCAAAGCAAATGTTTTGGTTGAGAAATAAGAAAAAAATCCATACCGCACTCTTTTCTCTGGAGACCTGGCGAAAGCTCTGGAGGCCTGGCGAAAGCTCAATCGAGCCCTCACTGCTCACCCATACAAAGTAGAGACGAAGGTGAAGACTCGAGCCAAAAGTTTGGCCTCTAACCTCACTAGATAGCTACGCATGGAGAATAACCTTATGCATATGCGATACATTTGTAAGTACCAAACTCACATGGACTGACCTATTTTATGACAAACGCGAGCGAGTCGATTTATATCGGTAAAACTTTCTCGATTGCCCTGAAAAATAAGCACGTTTTCAATCGCCAAAATTAACAATCGTCGAACGCAGATGATCGACAGTCTTTTACCATAGCCACAACAACGATCGCCGAACTCAATTTTAACGTTGTCCATCGCTAACATATGTATTTTGGCGATCAAAAACGGTATTTTATTACAATCGGAAACGCATGGATAACGAACTTTTTTGTCACGGTCAATAAAATGATAGAATAGTTTTGAAAATCTCAATGAGCCTGAAATTATTTTCAATATTATTTTCCACCTTTTCTAAAGAGGTTTCTCCCATTGTTTGTTTGTTTAGTTGTTTTGTTAATGCAGTACTTAGTGCCCTTTCCAGTTTTACAATTAGAGCTGGTTGCTTTGCTTTTATTGTCTCCCTAATGTCTTGATACTGTAAGCGTTCTGTGACTCTTCCTCACGGTGCGGTACGTTTGTTGGTGTGCGGCGTGTGATCGTGGTCGTTCCTGGTCATACTCACTTTACCCCCATATTGGCACCAATCCTTTATTGGTTTACCCACCCGTAAAATGTATTTGCTAGCTTGCGAGAAGCGATTCATACAGGTAAATTAAAGAGGCTGGCCTGAGGCTTTGCTGGTCGCACATACCACATTGTTTGAAATCTCATGTCGCGGCTCAAATGTTGAAAAGATCGGGATCATGTGCCTTGCCTAATTGTGATTGTGCTTTACACTCCTAAGAGTTAGCCACCTCCTGACTCCCTAGTTTTGAGGGAGAGTATTTATGACTAATTATCACAAGTATAGAAAGTAAATGACAGTTGAGTTAGCTTATTCAGCTGCTGGAAAAAGTATGACTACCACCTGGCCGTGAGGTTATAAAACTTTTTTTCTTACTCAAATTAACTGCGCATGAAATTTCTCACGATGATAAATGTTAAAATGCCAACAATACGAGGGTCATCCAATAAAGAATGAGACTTTTTTCATAGTCGGAAAATCTGTGTGTGCATTTAGTTGAAATTCACCATAATAATAGTATGACATCTTAGCAATTCAGGAAAAGAAACAATATGTTTGTGATTGATCAGTTGCCATAGCAACGGGATGTTTTGTGGAGGGACCTGAAGACGCATGGCCACGTTTATATTAATTTTCGCTAATACCCATGGTCATTCAAAGTCTTTTATTTTCGATCACAGATAGAATTTAACCTCTTGAAATCAATTTTTCAAATAAACAATCTTAGTGTTACATAAAATGCTATAAAAGAACGTATATGCATATCCTTTATTTTGGTTGCCTAGCAACCAATTTACTTGATTTTTTTTTATAAACACACTACTTTGTGTTGCTATGGTAACTATGCTAGGAATGTATATCCTACAAAACGTACGGTCATGTGCAGCTGATTGTAATTTATGTTACATGAACAAAACTCTGTTCTCTTTAATTGACTTTGACTATTTGATATTAACTTTTTAAGTCAAGAGGTCAGCGAAAAATACCAGATATTTCTTGGAAATTTGATTTTTTAAGCTTTGTTTCCATGGTAACAGCTGAAGACTCTGGAACATTACTTTTTCTTATTGGTTATAGACAGATTGCATGCTCCTGTACAAGTATTGGTAGAAAAATAAACTATACATCTCAATATGTTGCCATGGTGACAACCTTTAGTGAGCTGGCCACGCGTTTTCGACTAGTCTTTTATTGTTGCCTAGCAACAAAAAATGGACCTATGTAGCTCGTCGAGTATGGAACATATAAACAGCCAAAAAACGTACTAACTTTGATTGCGATTTCATCAGTCTAGCGTGTTAATTCACTGCGCTATAGCAAAAGTATAATTCTTTATTGGATGACCCTTGTAATAGCTGGTATTTTAAGATTTATAAGCATGTTAAATGCAACATCTGAGAGTTTGAAAGCAAGAAAAGTCCGTATTTTCAGCATTTTAGGTTTCATGAGCAGTTGAAATTTCATGCTCATTTGAGTTGCGCATGGAAAAAGTTTTATAACCTAGGGGCCTGATCTCGGTCCCCTGTATTTATTGGTAACAAAAAGATAAAAGGTTGAATTTAGTTAAACATATTTTATTGCCAAAATATTTACAGCAGTGAGGTTGGGTCACAAGTTCTCACAACATTAGTTTCGATCCTTCCCTACATTCTATATATATACATAATAGCTTATAAACATGGCTATATATACAAACGCATATAGTAACTAAACAAGTTCTGATCTAAGCAAAACAAATAGTAACTTAAACATAAACAAGACTATACCAGAATCAGAGAATAAATAGATAAATAAATAAATAAATAGTACATAAATAATTAAATTGATAAAAAATAAATAAATAAATTAATTAATATATTGATTAATAAGTAAACGAATAAATAGATAATAAATAAATAAATGAAGATAAAATGTATATGAAAGAAAAAAGTGAACATAAGAAAAGTAGATAAATAAATTGGTAAATAATTAATATTGGATGATTAAGAAAACAAAAAAAAACGAAGAATAGTACTACTGCCAGGAGCCCCTTCAACTTAGGAATAGAACAAATTTAGTCATAAGTATACTTATTAATATACAAAATATGTTTCAAGAAGAACTTGTTTCATTAAAAACCTGTCTTTCGATTGTAAACTTTCTACAATGAAACAAAGAAGTAGTGGATGGCATCCTCTACCAAGCCACACGCATCACATAAGGGATTATCACGGATATGATTTCTAAAAAGGTCATTATTAAGGTTGCTGCAATTATTTCAAAGTCGTGCATGCAACATAGAAAAGTGTCTATTTCCTATGGTGAAGTGAAGAGGAACACATGAGTTATTGAATCTTGAGATAATACGCTTTTTAAAGGTTTGTAATGTTGATAGATTATTAAATCATTTTCAAGGGAGTTCCATAGGCTAATGGAAGAGAGAATACATGATTTTTGTGAGACACTAGTTCTATTGAAGGACACTGATATATTTCTATTATTTGTATGAGGGTAATTTGAAATTTCCCTAACTTAAGGCGGAATCAAATCTTGTATATATGAAGGTACAATACCATTATTTACCTTATACATGAAATAATGTTTATGTTGCTGCCTTCTTATTGATAAAGTTGTCCATCCACATTCTTAGTACAAGTTTTCTAATGGCACAGATCTAGTTAATCCTGTAACAAGGCAGGTGGCTTCATTTTGGATTTTAGTCCTGTTCAGAGCATCCATCCCATACAACTGAGACATATTCATCTGGTTGAGAGCATTTTTTTACTAAAAGAGTATTTTAGCTTACTCATTATTACCAGAATTTTAGTCGCTGATAGGGCATTTTTTTCAAAACATGAGTGCCACTGCCCTGTAATACTGAAGGTTACACCAAGATGTTGGTTGCTATCTATGAAATTAATTGGAGTATTATCAAAAAGATTGTCGTAAGATATTACTATTTTTATGAGTAAATAAAACAGCTTCATTTTCATTTTTCAGAGGGTTAAATGCTACTAGGCACTGTCTAGCCCAGTATGACAACAGCTGCATACCATGGTTTATTATACAAGCTATGTCATCAATGTGTACTGCAGAATAGAAAAATGAATTATCATCTGCAAACAGCCTTGTCAAACTAAGAAAATGTTCAGCTATGTCAATTATGTATACCAAAAATAAAAGAGGTCCAAGAACAGACCCCTGTGGCACCCTCGCAAAGATAGATTCTAAACCTGAGAAACAAGACTTAAGGCCAACTTTCTGCTTTATTTGACTTAAATGACTGTTTAACTAATCTAAAATGTTCCCTTCAATGTCATTTTGCCGTAGCTTAAATAGAAGACCCTTATGCCAGACTCTATCAATGGGAGTAACACTAGCAACCTTCCAAATATTAGGGAATAGTTCCTTATCAAAAGATCTATTCATTAAAATACATAAGGGTTTTGAAATAGATTTGGAGACACCCCTGAACATTTTATGACTTACATGTATACCATCACCACCACTTGCTTTGTTAGGGTTGAGAACTTCAAATATTTATTTTTCTATTTCTTGTTCAGTGCAAATTGTTTGAGATAGAGAGTTATCAGTAAGCTTAGTAAAAGGAGGTAACTGGGTATTTTCATCATTGACAATTGAGACAGAAGCAAAATAGTCATTCAAAAAATTAGCTTTGTCCTGATCATTAAATGTCATTGGTTGTCACCGGATGAAAGTGCTGAACCTAAAGGAGGAATAGAAGAAGTAGAATTATTATTTTTGACAAATGACGAATTACTTTTCATCATTTGCGTTTATCATTATTCTGAAAATCTGTAACAATTATATCTAAATTATTATAAAATTATTCCTTAGCATGCATTTTTGGATTGGTAACCTTATTTTCTGTAATATATGTATTTTCTCCAGTCATTTTGATTACCTGCTTTTAATGCAGTCTTCTTTAGTCTGTCTCTTTTCCTTGAATTCCTCCTTATTTCAGAATCATACCATGGTTTGTCGTCTTCTCAAACTACACCAGTTTTACTAGGTATGCATAATTTAGCAAATTCAATGAAAATATTTGTAAATAATGAGTTTGCTTCATTGACAGTACCTTGATGAAAAAAAAACTTGATTAAGATGATATATTTAATAGTCAATATTGTACATGACTGGAGATAATCCTGTCTCCTGATTGGCTCATTTCGTCTCCATAAATATCTATGTCTACATGAGAACTGGTCTAAACTGGCCTGCTGGTTGATATAGGTGGAACATCAGCTCAAACTAGTTTTCAGAGGTCGATAGTTTTATACTTTTTCAAATATCACCCTCTAGAGAACTAAAATAGCACGATTGGTATGAAATTAGCATGGGCTGCATGAAATTGACATACAGGTAAATTATAGACTTTTTAATGATTTTCAACAACAGTTTTGTTTTGCTTGTTCATGTTTCTGTGTTTGAATAAACTATATGTAAAAACTGTTCTATGATTTATACTGACGTCAACTAAAAACGCCTCACTCATTATCACTGATATCTTAGCGATGATATATAAAAATGAACAGCCACGTACTGCTTCTTTATGTAGAGGCTGTGCGATGTTGGAAAATTACTTTAATTTGATATGCAGGTGATGCGTTATACCGATGGCGTCATGAGGCTCAACGTACCCATGACGGCATTATTCATCCATCGCTTATGATTTCAATTTGAATTTGTACCCAGTTTGTGCCGTTAGTGTATTGATAAACAATGAATAAATTTTGGATCTTTTTTTCAAACAGTTGTGCTTGTGAGTAATAACTTTAAAAAATAATGATGTCATATTAAAGACAAAATGTAAGGTCCGTTTATGAAATTTGCCAACATTCTCGTTTTGCTTTAAGTAATTGCAAAAATGATAAGGGGGTTCATTAGGTAATGTTTACAGAATATGCCAACATATAATTACGTTATTTAAGATGATCTGTAACGCCCAATGACCAGTCGTTCGTCTACGTTAACGTCATCCAAAACGGCCGTCTGGAACACGTGTCAGATTGCGTTTCCTCAGCAATCGTCGCTGGTTAAAGACTTTTGTAAATAATTCGTTACAATATTTTCACCCACTTAGCAAAGTCATGACGTTTAAGTTTTACTGAAATGCATGGCGAAAAGGTGGGTGGGGTAGGCTGTTCATACAAACATTGTCTGAACATTATAAACGCATTTTGGTAAAATAGAGACTGTTTTACAATGGTAAAACACGTTTTTCTTGTCAACGGATTGTGTCTTGAAACAAAGCAAATGTGGCTAAAATATTGTGTCACACGATACTGGTGACCCCTGTTTCTAACCGAGGTCGTTTTCTCAGCCTCAAATATTCTTTCAGCAATTTTGTTTTCGTGAGATTCGCTTGACTGATAAAATGTTATACATGTAATGCACTAAAATTCATAATTTTAGTCTGATCAGTTTAAGAGATATTCATGTTTACTTTTAGATGAGACGTTTTTTCTTGACGTCGGTATACAATCTGCATTCAGAGATTTTTTTATACATTTTCTATAATGCAAAATGCTGCATAAAATATTTTAAAAGCAGTTGCAAAAATTTGTGAGAAAGCCATTCTTTTGAACAAAAGTTCAACCATACAAATCTAGTCACAAAAGTGAAAGTAGAAAACTTCATTTACAGTTGAAAAGTCATATAACAAAACATTTTTTGACTTTAATTTCGGGAGACAGAAAGGATTTATCTACCCTTAAAAGTAATATTCATCTCAGTCTTGCGGGCCCCGATGAATATCACTTTTTCGGGTTGATAAATCCCCACGTCTACCGAAATTGAAGTCAATAATTGTATATTGTTATATGACTGGAGAGAATCCTGTCTCCTAATTGGCCCAATTTGTCTTTATAAATCTCTATGTCAACCAGAAAACTGGTCTAAACTGGCTCAGAAGGTGATATAGGATGTAATCCAGCTCAAACTAGTTTCCAGAAGTTAATATTTTTGACACTTCTGCAATATCACCCTCTAGAGAGCTAAAAATAGCATGATGAGTATAAAAGTAGCATGTGCTGCATGAAATTGACATGATTTGCTGTTTCACATGCCAACAGGTAAACTATAGACTTTCATGAATTTTAACAACTGTTTTGTTATGTTTTGTTTGTTCATTTATCTTTGTTTGAATAAACAAAATGTAAAAAAAAGTTTTATGATTAAATTTTAAATTCCACATTCAGAGAATAAATATACATTTCAAATTGCAAAATACTACATTAAATTTCTGACTTCAACAACAAAAGTGAAAGTAGAAAATTTTCATTCTAAGTTATAAAGTCCTATAACAAAACAGTTATTGACTTCAATTTCGGTAGACATAAGGATTTATCTACCCTTAAAAGTGATATTCACCTCGGCCTAGCGGCCTCGGTGAATTATCACTTTTTTGGGTAGATAAATCCTTATGTCTACCTCATTGAAGTCAATAATTGTATATTATCATTTGAAATAATGACACAAACTCCATCATTTTTTAAAGTTATTTTGAGAAGTATATATCAGGACTTTGGTTTGGAGTGCGCAACATAAAACTAATTTTCTTATTTCTCAACCCGGTTGGCTAACTTATTGTAAGGAGTCTTCATGTGAAATTTGATTTCAATTGCCCCAATGGTTTCTGAGAAAACTATGTTTTAATATATTGATGGGACTCCAATATATCCAGCGGATTGGCTGAAAGGTCACAGTTCAACCTTGACCTTTGGAACTTATTTATACATGTAGACATTGTCATATTAGATTAAACATATCAAGTTAGAATAATGAAATTTGCGGTTCAACAAGGCTTCCAAACATCTGAATCTTCCAAAAAAGTCGCCATTCAACCAAAACCATAAAATCTGTCTTTTTTTAATAATATCAAGATAAGACGTTTAGCCCCAGGAATTATATGACACCTTGGATAATCGCATATCGCCGTTTACTTCTGTAGAAAAAATTTCCTATGAGAGTCTAAAAATCGATCGTACGAGTAGTTTGCCAGATGCAAAACATGAGACGGTTCTTTTGAGCACCCAAAAAACATAATATGTTAAAACTGATGGGTAAGAAAACGTTTAAAATTTTACCCTGAAAATTTTTGTTTAATATCTTAACCTGTGAATTGTATACATTTTACAAGGTTTTACACCTTTAATTAAGCCCTTCTGTGGTCATGAAGACGTCAGTCAATATGTAAATCACGTTTCATGTTGTTTTTATCTGACACAAGGGTTGAATAAAGGTGTGTAAGATATGATTTATTGACAGATCGAAGCCTGGGAATTCTCTGCTATTCAAGAAAAAACGTGATAAATTGTAATCTATAGCTGGTTTAGTAAGTAGTACTATATTTTCTTCTCATGTATAGAGCCAGACTTCTCCGGTCTTGATAAAGCTGGTTTTACCCATATAAGCCTAGCACCCTTATTGTGGGGCATTGGAAAATAGTGCAGACCCAGATCAGACGCCACATAACGCAGCGTCTGATCAGGATCTCCACTGTTTGCTTGCAGAATTTTCTATTAAAAGGGGCTCTTACAAGGTATGGGAAATGAACATGGGAGTCTGCCCACGCTTGGAATTTGATAATATTATGTTTATTAATTGCCTGGGGTATGACTTTTATATTTATGGTACATTTGAGTTTTTATGCAATTCCATTGTTACTTTATGACGTCATGTATGACATCACTACCATACCTTAGGGTAACCAGTTATAATCATTTCTAAAGTAATTGGCATATCATGTAACGGGCGCAGAAATGTTTTATGAAATAACTATATCATTGATAAGTTCGTTGATACTATAAATGGCTTTGTATGTATTAGGATAGTTGGTGGGCATTCGTTTTTATGACATGATACCTCAATTTTGAACTGTTTATTTTGTATTAAGTCAAATATGGAATTAAAATTTTAACACGTTGCGGTCATTGTCAAGATACCATTTCACGTAAAAACTATCCATATATGTTGAGAATATGTTGACCAAGATTCATGAAATTCAAGGAATGGTAACATATTTTTTCAACTTGATGTAAACACATGGCCCTAATTCCTCAAATGAAAAAAAAACAATAATTATGCTTCAGTGATAAACATACTTGAATATACTGCTTAGTTTAAAAACCATGCTAGTATGTTTATTGGTAAAAGTTGATATGTTCAGTGTTTTCCATATTAAGGACTGGCAAAAAAAACACTAACCTTTGATATTAAGTACTATGAGTCTTATCTAATGAAGTGCTTACAAAATAATATTACCCAAAATGATACAATATGGTGATACCTGTACTTACCAATCTAGTTCCTAAAGTTAA
This sequence comes from Loripinus fragilis, assembly GCA_964019695.1. NCBI lineage: Eukaryota > Metazoa > Mollusca > Bivalvia > Lucinida > Lucinidae > Loripinus > Loripinus fragilis. The sequence goes on from OZ026525.1 coordinate 40,904,691, forward strand.
AAATACACCAAACCAATGTTTCACTTAATATGTAACATTATTAAGAATGTTAATTCACACAGAAGAGAAACCTTTTGGCAAGTCAATTCATACAGGAGAAGAACCTCATATCTATGATTTCATCTTTGTAAGCCTCATTTAAAAACAGTTCAGAAGAATAACCCCCTGTCAAACCTATCGGTTAAACTTAACTTTTTTGGTCACAGAGAACTCTTGGCCCCAAAGGTATTGCTAACTTAATGCTTGAATCTTCTCTGTTTATTCTGTTCTGTAAAACTGATGCTGATTTCCATCAAATAGCAACATTTATACTTTAACTAGCTGTGTATTCTAGACATACAGCTTCGTTTCTGGACCTCACTTATTTATTCAGAACACTGTTATATGTTACTTTTGATAAGACTCTGTTACACTTTATCCTGGTCACGGCACCAAATATGGTTATTCAAGTCCAGTTGGGATGTAAAGGAAGTGCTTGGCCTTCTTGTTTTCACACATTAGTTGTTATGGTATTATGTTTCTTAAACAATATCATGCAGGACTTGAGGAAGTGATGTACATTGTATTGGCCCTATAGTGCCATGACGTTGGACCATGACCTTGGGCATTTCCAACCATTGAATCATTTGAAATTGGCTAAACATGTATTTCTCTAAGAAAAGTGGAAGTTGGTTTAAAAACAACCTCCTTCTGTCGGGTTATTGATTTATTTCAACTAAATAATTATTTTTGCTAAAACTGACCTATAACCATAAGAGGAAGGAAATGACAAAGTTACAGAGTTTGGATTTTCATGAAATTTGGCTCAGATCAGCAGAATATATATGGCATGTCTTTGTGATAATATTATATCATGACACAGACTAGAACATATCTATCTTTGGAATTGAATGTTGAATGTTTGTCAATTTTTGAGAAAAAATATTGAAATTTTATAATCACCTCTACAGAAAACGTTAACCATAATTTATCCAAAAGGGTTTCGTGGTATTAATATAATGCCTATGGTATTTTGGAGTCAATCTAGATGACAAATCATAGAAATAAACAAAACAATAGATTTAGGACAGAAATTTAGAGACAGGTACCACCTCAAAGGTGGGGTAAGTCAGGGTTGCTTCTTAAGCCTTATTCTTAACTATCTAATTCGATAAATACATTTTCATATTTTGTATATAATGAGTTATTAATATGCAAAGCTTAAAGAAAATCCATGCGTGGGCACAGATGTAAGTCCCCCTTTGAATAAAAATGGAAAATACAACCTAGCATCTCTTAAAACAGAAATGGACCGTTCTAATTGATAACGGTGAGAAATTCCATTCGGCATAAATGGGTAAATACATATTTTAATATCCGTACCTCCCACAAATGAACAATTTATAGGGTGCATTTTTAAAATTTTCTGTATCATTAATAATCTAAATTTTAAAAAACAAAAAGTGTGGCGTTTGATCTGGGCTTGCACAGTTTGGCTACGTCCTATGAAAATGGCGGCATGCGTAAACAGTAAACCCCGTCTTAAAAATAGAAAAAAACACAGATCTTAATGAAAAATGTTAGCTTAATGAAGGTCGAAAGTATTGCAGAATGCTCCCCTTTTGACCTGCATTAAGCGATAATTGGTATTGAAAACCAATTTTGGGTCTTTTTGAGAGCGGCGGTTTCGGTTTTACTAATATTGACTAAGAAACTTATAAACGTCCAAGTCAACCGATTATGGTCATTGTATTAATAGACTTTTCGCTTACTATAAAGGCGGCAACTTTAATATTCATATCTGGGCGTGGTTCGGCTATTTCATCTGCTAAACAAGGGGAATATGGTTCTATTTATAATTTGGTGAAGAGTTAATAATTTGTTTGGGCCACCAAAACGTGCGTGCATTTCATGAAAGTCCTGAACGTATACACACTGAACTCACATTTATTAACTCTTTAAGCGCATAATCACAAAATGTATGTTTTTGTCGTCCACTAATGGCACTATTATATTTGAAGCCTCATAGACAAACAGTGTGGACCCAGACCAGACTTCTCATCTGGGTCCACAATGTTTGCTTCTATGGTTAGTTTCTTCTCTTATGCTTATAGACATTTTCATATGCAGTTATTTTGCTGGCGTTTTAAGGACTAAAATAATGTGTTTTGCGTCTATACTGAGATAATGGTGCAAGATGATACAGTAACTTTTGAATAAAACCACGCCTCATTTTCAGCTTTTACCTTTGTCTAAGGTTGATCAGTCCTAATTACGCATTCATAAGGCGCCGCCTTTACAGTAAGCGAAAAGTCAAAGAATAGTATGTTTTCCTGAGTGGCAGTCTAAGCGATTAGGATGAAGTGGCTTGCTTAACCCATTTAAGCCAAATGGACTGGTCAACCCTGGCTTATAAGTAGGATGAGCCCACTTTCAAGTTTAGGGGTGTTGGGTGATATTTTCCCTTTTCCAAATTTTAACAGACTGTTCTGTAAGCAAACAGTGGAGACCCTGATCAGACGCCGCAGAACGCGGTGTCTGATCTGGATCCACACTATTTGCCAATGTCCCAAAAAAGGACGCTTTGCTTATTATGGGCTAAATGCACATACATGTAACAGTTACGATAACACTGGAAGTACGTTTTTACATACAGGCCGATCAGCGTCTTAGTTATTCGCTGTACCTGAGAAGAACTTTGTGAAAAGCTTTTGTAGTAAGACACGGTTCAGAACATGCATCTTCTACGAGTTTTCATCTAGGTCTTTACTGTTTGCCAAAGTATCCTTTTAGGTATTTCCAGTATACAAAGGGTTAACTTTGAAGATATTATAGAGCTTCTGGGTCACCGTAAAGGGGGTAACGTTAATATTTATATATGGGCGTGGTTCGACTATTTCATCTGTCCAAGAAGGGAAATCAGAATGTATCTACTTGGTAAAGAGTTTTAAAATAAGTTGTTCATGAAAATCCTGACCGCATATACTGAAATATTTAAAAAAAAAAAAAAAAAAAAAGTAAGAAAGAGGGCAAAGATCAGGAATCGATACAATTTAGCACCACATCTGACCCAGGATACCAATGGAAAAGTGACAACTTCACAACCAGACATCACAAACGAGAGCCAAGAGGTCAGCCCTTTCCCAGCAAGTGACCACATGGCATCAATAAACAGAACTCACGAAAGCATAACAAAAACAAGATAGAAATAACATAAAATATCCACAAAAGAAGCACCGCATTGGAACGGTCAGTAAAATTATTTTACTGGAGGGCTTAAACCGGTTTCACGGCGCGCCAACCTCGCACGAAGGTCAGATGCGGATCAAGGCACATAGATGTTTGGTTTGCATGAAAGACCCCTAACTTATCAATGCACCATTTCCTAGAACATTAAAATCAAGATATAAAAAGGAGATAAAGCAAAGCCTCTTCGACAAACAGTGTAGATCCAGATCAGACTGTTCCTGTAGGAGTCGTCTGATCTGAGCCCACACTGTTTGCCTCTATACTTGTGTTTACCAATAAACAGACATTTTTGGTTGTACATGTAGTTATTTTTCTGGCATTTCAAGTGTTTTTAAATCATATGTTTCGTGTCTTTACTGAGATGTTAAGGTGCAAGATGATATACAGTCATTCCACCAAAATTGAAACAATTTCAAAATGAACTAGAGCGCGCAGTCGATGGGGCGCCATCGCAAATCCCAAGCTACAGTTTTTGACTCCCCGCAGCACCCCCAAGTCCAACCCCGGGGCATGACCCTGGCAACAAAATGAAAATTCTGTTCAATATGTTTTATATCTTTTATTTGTAAGAACACACACAAAGTTTGGTATAAAAATCTTTGAAATTGACATGTTAATGATATGTGACCTTTTGACCGCGCCCCAAAATCACCAGTTTGACCCTAGAGTGAAAATGTTACTTGCATTCTTTTTTGCTCGTCATCCCCGTCGATTTGATATGCCACATGACCATGTTTGAAAAAGAAATTGATCCCCCTGGGCACCCCCAGAACCCCTACGTCCCACCCCTGGGGCATGACCTAGGCGACAGAATAAAAATCTCGTCTGATATGTTTTGTATCTTTCATTTGTGAGAAAACACACAAAGTTTGGTATAAAAATCTTTGAAATTGACATGGTAACCGAAAGGGGTACGTGCATTAAGGGGCTATTTTGGCCCCCTCTAGAGCCAAAAACTGAAAATTGACTTTCACCACTTTCATCTTATTGGACTGTTAGAAGAATAGCCCAAGTGTAAAATTCTGTCATTTATTCTACTTTTACCGGTCGCTATGGTAACCAAAACGGCCGACAAAACAGGCTTAAAATAGAAAAATTGCCATCTTTGGCCAAATTTGAGGTTTTTGGAGACCGCCATTTTAAGAAATAAATATCAACACAAGCAAATACCAAAAATAACTTTTAATATATTGTGTGCCATGATAATTCTCATTATCTGTTAAAATATTTTTTTGGTATTTGCTTGTGCTCTATATTAATTCCTCTACTACATGTCTCAAATTTGCTCCAAAATGGTCATTTTCCTATTTTCAGCCTATTTTGGCGGCCATTTTTGTTACCATAGCAACCGTAAAAGACGAATAAATACCAGACCTTAACTCTTTGGCTATTGTTCTACTAAACTAATAAGAAGAAACTTGTGATAAGCAACTTTTATTTTTCACCTCATAGGGGGGCCAAAATAGCCTCTTAATGCATGTACCCCTTTAATTATATTTGACCTTTGACCTCATCCCAAGGTCACCAGTTTGACCCTAGGATGAAAATTTTACTCGCATTCTGTTCTGCTCGTCATCCTTGTCGATTTGATATGCCACATGACCATGTTTGAAAAAACAAAATTGACCCCCTGGGCACCCCCAACAACCCAAAGTCCCACCCCTGGGGCATGACCCAGGCAACAGAATGAAAATTCTGTCCGATATAATTTGTATCTTTCATTTGTGAGAACACACACACAGTTTGGTATAAAAATCTTTAAAATTTACTTTGTAATTGAAATTAAATGATTTTTGACCCCTCCCCAGGGCCTCAGGGGGCTGGGCCAAAAAAAATTGCCATTGCACACCCCATTCATAAGAGAAACTCACACTCCAAATTTGGTTAAATTTCGTCCAATGGTTTAGGAGGAGATAGCATAACGGACAGACAGTAGGACGGAATTCGATTTTGGCCCCTAAGCATCCCCTAGTCCCACCCCTAAGGCATGACCCAGGCGACACAATAAAAATCACGTCTGATATGTTTTGTATCTTTCATTTGTGAGTACTCACACAAAGTTTGGTATAAAAATCTTTGAAATTGACTTTGTAATTGAAATTAAATGATAATTGACATTTTGACCCCTCCTCAGGGCCCCAGGGGGCGGGGCAAAAAAGTTTTGCCGTTGCACACCCCATTCAGGGGAGTAACCCACACACCATATTTGGTTGAATTTCGTCCAATGGTTTAGGGGGAGATAGCATAACGGACGAACGGAGGCGATAACAATATCCCCTTCCTTTTTTTAAAAAAAGCGTGGTGATAAAAATGGTAAAATGAACTTTTCTGGATAAGCATGCTTTTTATGTCCGGGAATTGTATATCATCTCTATAATAACGCGTACACCATCTGCATCGTTGATGCGTAACAGAAGTTCAAAAATGGAACCTGTATATGAGAGTTACGGAGCATATGACATTTAGTTAGATTTGCATATGCACTGCTATGATTATCTTGATACTATGCAGTCAAACTAATGTTTGATCGTATGAAACAAGGAATCAAGGTACTAATAAGCTAGATATCATTTTATTACGATCAGCGTTGTTGTAGCTGGTTAAATATTGAAATCATCATTGGTTTGTGATTAAATGAAACTGCACAGACCATGGTATAACTTAGTTAAGTTTTCATCAAATGTTTCTCAAATGAAACATTTTATTATCATATTGGCTAGTGGTATATATATATAGTGGTATATATATATATATATATATATATATATATATATATATATATATATATATATATATATATATATATATATATATATATATATATATATATATATATATATATATATATATATATATATATATATATATATATATATATATATATCTTTATTTTCACTCAATCCATACATTATATGGCAAAAGAGGTACAAAGATAAGACAAATTAGCAATAAAAAGATGCATGCGGGTTGATTCAATAGTGATCGCACCCTCTGTTCTTGATGGGTAATAAACTTTTCGTTGAAGTATTTCTTCATTGGTAAAAGGAGGAATGTTTGGTATATTCAATTAATTTGACAAACCAGTTCACAAGTTTCATTGAAAGGGTGAAATGGTTGGAGTATTGATTTAACAGGTGTACGTGTTGTCATAACAATCGTGTGAATTGATATTCCTGTTCAGCACAGTGTAAGTGTGAACACCATATGACAGGGGATGACCAGCCAGGCAGCTCTGTGGGCATGACTGTCTGGCAATCCTCCGTACACCGAGTGTCATTTTATCAGTTTTAAATTGGTTCGGCTGATTAATTCTTGTCACTGTTTATCCCTTGTAGCAAATACACTTATTTATTAGAGCTATTTTAGGTTCACGTGTTCATTTAACTGTGCTATTTCTGTATTACGACCTTGAATGGTTTCGGAGTTATGTTTGTAATATTCTGAAATAAGTAAGTTTATACTATTGTTGTATGGCGGTACTCACTTCGATGTGACGTGGTAAGACATGATACTTTAAAACACTGCATCTGGTGTTTCAAAATGGAAACCTTTATGGGTTATTTACGTTTCACATTTGTTACGGAAAATAGCTACAATGTTGTTTTTTTCTTAAACCATCATTTAAAAAGTGCTTTTTCGAAACATGGTTGTAATAAAACTTCAATGTTTATGGACATAATCCCTTTGCCAGTAATAATAATGCGCTCAACAATGTCAACATCGCAAGAAACAGTATATAGAAATGACTCAGTGTTATTTAGTCTACATTCATCCTGCTTTACCAACATCAATTATGATCTTAAGGTATGTTTCACCACCAATTTTAGTTTAACTAACCCAAGTGGCCAGAATTTGTTTTGTTATGGAACATAGACGCATGTGTAAAAATGTACATGCAAAGTTAACACTAAAGCTTCATAACAGCATTAAACTATGGTATATATATATATGTTTGCTTTAAGCATAAATATGTACACATTACTTGCCAATGCGTGATTAATATAAGCATCAAAATATATGCTTCCGTAACGATTTTCCAACAATTTTTAAATGTAATTTGATTAAATCAGTTTCCATTAAGCACATACTGACATATTCACACTATACATATCATTAAAACATGATTAAAGGACTTTCTCTACATGCTTAATCAAATAAAATGCATTGGAAAATCTATATAATCCGTAATGGACCTAGTGTCAGCAGATTAAAATGTATCTTCACTGATATTCGCTGCAAATATATTTGCATTTTAATAAATTGTATATAATGCAATGAAATATCCATAAAATAGAGCTAATTCTGATGCCAATGCCGCTTTTTGGAATAAATTGAAGAGACAGGCGACTTTAAGTACATATTTCAAAACAAATTTCCAAATTAATCATGCCTTTTATCTTGCTAGCAGATGTTTTTACGACAACACAATTAACATGGTGCATCAAAGTATCATTTTCAATGAGCATTTAAGTCTTGTTATGGAAAATGGACGTTACGGACTACAGAGGCATAGCAACAAGGGAACATTTTACTTACCACAAGCTATACACAAATGATTTTGATTATTATTCATTTACATTAATTTCGAAGAAACCACCATACACACAAATATAGCTGTTATCTACATAGAAATAAGCGTAACGGAAGCATATTTTTGAAACGTGACGTTTTGATTATGTCCCTATTAGCTATGTTTTCGAGCAACAGTGAATAGCAATCTATCTTCGTTTATTATGTTGTTGTTTTTTAATCATTTTCAAATTTATTTGGCTGCATCACGTAACTGAAAATAAAATATATGTGTTTTCAGTATCCCATTTAAAAACAGTTATGACTACATAGGTATATTTGGAGACACATTCATTGTTTATGATTATATAGCTAATTTGACCCAATTGTAAGGCAGGATTTTGGGGAGAAAATGAGACGCCCTTTAGATTCACTATATAATCGTACCAAATTTCTACAAAAATGGCTTGGCGACATAGCAGTTTTGACTATTTGTCAGCATTGATTGAAACATATTTTGAAAACAAATACTTTGATGCTATTCAAATTTATTTTAAATTACCAACCAAGGCTTGGGGGCCGTGGAATTGTATGATTTTTAGAGAATTCAAGCATATTTGAGCAGGAATAAGAATGGAAATAGTAGAGACATGGTATTTTCAAATATGAGTTAATTTTGGTGGAATGACTGTACAGCTACTTGCGAATAAAATCACGCCTCATTTTCAGCTTTTACCTATGTCTAAGGTAGATCAGTTCTTATTATGCATTCGTAAGGTGCCGCCTTTACAATGACCCAATAGCCTTATAATACACTGTTAAATCTATGAAATTAGTACTATTATGTACATTGTATATTCATTCCAGCAACGATGTCGGGGACTGAGAATGTTGGCCAGTTCCCGGAGCTGTTGGTGTGGATTATTCTGGTCGTCTGTGGCGTGTCGGTGCTCTTGAACATCTCCGTCATTGCAGTGATCGCGAAGTTGGCTCGCCTTCAGACGGCAGTGGACATATTTCTTACCAATCTGGCCGTCAGTGACATCCTCCTTGCCGGACTTGTGCATCCATTACACTTCAAGAATGTGTTCATTCACGAGGGAAGCTTTGTTGGCGGTAAGTTAACTCTTTGCATGCTGGGTAATTTTGCATGTTTTGTCGTCTGCTAGACTGCTGCATCCATTACACATCAAGAATGTTTTTCGTATGTAATACCCCTATTCCGCACAGGCTCCGAATCGCACGAATTGACAAATATTTGGATTCGTGGCTGAATCGTACTCAGTTCGTGAACTTAACTGATTCGCACAGTCCGTAGTCAGTTCTTGCAATTCGTAGGTCTATCGTGAATTCGGCTCAAAAGTTTGAAATGTTCAAAACTCCCCGATTCGAAAAATCGTGCGTGATTCGTACCAAATTCCTAAGGCATTCTTGGACATCGTAACTGAATCGTAATCGATTCGGAGGCGTTTTTGGGCGTTCGTAGCTACTCTTAGCTCATTCGTGGGGAATCAGGTGATTAAGCCAAACAATAAAACCAAGAAAGAGATAGTAGAGGGATTTACCCTAAGATTTAATACCCCAACACGCGCATGTGAGCCAGTCCTAGAAGTTGAAACAGATTTGGCAGATTCTGTAGCACAATCAGGATCAGTCAGTAGCTCAAGGCTGGTGATTTTGCCAATGGCGACCTGCCATATTTTTCCAAGTCAAAGAGTCAGGGCCAGGGTCTCTCGACTTTTATATAGTTGTTTTCTTCTAGCTATATAAGTAGCTGTTTTCAACACTCAAGTTGCAGGATCAATTCTACAGCTGCTTTCCGAGGAACATTCATTTTGGAACTGATGCCCCCAAAGCATGTATGGGCCTTTTTTATAACTATCGAGAGAGAAAATCTCGCGAATCGTGGCGAATCGTCGCTGATTTCTGTTAATTCGTGCCCAATTCGTGCTGCATCCGGCATATTCTTGTAACTGATTCGTAATTGATTCCTTAACTTTCGTGCAGCATGTTCTAATGTTATTTTGCTAATCGTAATGAATTCTTGCGCGATCCCAGCCGAATTGACCCCATTCCCCCGAATATTCGTAACGACATCGTATCTGAATCGGGACTGACTCGTAGAACATCAGTATTGGAGAAAAATAATTAAAGAAACCTCACGAATCCCCCCCGAATCAATAAAAAATCAATTCGTGGCAATTCGCGCTATTCGTGGCCTGTGTGGAATAGGGGTATAATACAGGCGAGGATCATGAAATTTGTGCCAGGGGGGTCCATTTTTTGTGCTCTAGTCATCATATTTTCACTCTGGATCCACGCATGCTGAAGGTTTGTGGCGGGTAATTTTGCATACATTTTTGTCTGCTGGACTCACAGTAGCTTGACGTTATTCTCTCTTTTCTATACTTGTATTTATAACCTTTAAGAGCTAAAGGGAAGGACGGACACTCCGCTGCTGCACAAATTGTTTCTGGGTGAATTACACCGTTATTATTCAGTTTACAAAGTCGTGCACATACCCTTTGAATAAACAATTGCGTGCTCTATCCTCCGCCCTATATCATAAGTTTGCCACATTCACGGTTTTATGGTCTTTTTGTTTGTTTGTTGTTTTTTTGTGAAGTCTGATTGGATTCGTGTGATGGATGCAACCCGATACTAGACCATCTTTGTTGTGTTATGTACATACAAAGGAGCGAATGCGTATTGTCATTTGATTGGTCGAGATGATGAGAACATTTTGTCATCATGTATTGACCAATCAGATGACACTATACATTTGCTCCGATTTATGCACACTAAAAGCAACAAAGATGGCCATGTATCCGGTTGCACCAATCACACGAATACAATCACACTTCATTTAAAAAAACGAATTTACAATGAAACCATGAATGTTGATCAGAGCTGATATATGGCGGAAGATAGACCATTCAATTGTTTATTCAAAATCATATACACACATGCTTGTAAGCTAAGTAATAACGGTAAGACTCACCTAAAACAATTTTGAGCAGCAGCGGAGTGACCGTCCTTCCCTTTAGTTCCTAAAGGGTAAACAAGTATAGAAAAAAAGCAACGTCAAGCTCCTGTGGCTGGACTGACCAGTGTATCCACTACATTTCTAAAATGTGTTCATTCATGACGGAAGCTTTGTTTGGGGTGAGTGAAATAAAAAGGAAAAGTTAATGCCACGTATTTGTGTGCCTAATGCCACTCTCTTTCGCTACAGATTAGTAAATACACAGCCAAGATATACACAGACAAGATAAAAAAAATATATATATATTATGAATTTTTATTCGAATATTTTGTAGTAGGGAGTTGTAACAAAATCCTTGTCTCCTTCTCTTATTTTGAAAATGTCCAATTTTGACATTTCCAGTTCACGTTGTGTCAAGTCTGATCCCCGGTTTCGTCACAGTTTTCGTAACGTTATTCTACATTTGTTGACGCTGTTGGCAATATTATTTGATATTCTCAAAGTTTTGAAACATGAACTGTAGATTTGAAATTTTCGCGAGAATTTTATTTTTGCGAGTAACGTTAAAAGACATATTTGCCATGTTCAAACTTTGCGACTAGCGCATGATTTATAAATGTACCTATATTAGTAAACGACAGAGTGATTTCGATATTTTATTTTCGCGAACCTCCGCATCCGCAAAGTTTCTCGAAAATAAAACCCTCGCGGAATTCTCGATTCTACAATTTATCGCCATCGTATATCTGTAAAATTCCTGTGGAGGACTGCCATGGATTGGTCTATGGTATCCTGGATCCAAAATTACCATGCCATTGCGTCCGTGATGGTGTTGGCTTTCCATGGTGACATTGACGTGTGTTTGTTGGATTGAACTGTTGTTCGCAGTGATTCTAAACTGACGTGTGCGTCACTCTGGTGCAGATGCCAGGGTGTCTCACGAAAGCAAACAATGTTTCTATTTTATCTAATTAATTGACAAGCAAAACAATTCCTGTTGAGACGAAAATTTGTTTCAATAGAGACTCATGATTTTATATCTATTTTTAGTACAGACTAAAAAAAACGTGTTAAACTGAAACTTTGTTTTCAGTGCGCACATTGGTAGGTCAATTTCCTAGGAATCACATGAGAGTAAGCATTATTTTTATTTAATTTATTTACAAATTTAAAAAACCTGCTCGGCTGAAAATTGGTTTTTCATTGCAGCGTAAGGTAAGTCACACTTAACTGGTCCAGATGTTCAGGGAACGTACCTCACGATGTCAAGTAATGTTTCTTCTTTTTAACCCATTTAAGCCGAATGGAATTTCCCACTATTATCAATTGAACAGGTCCATTTCCGTTTTAAGGTTTGTACGGTGGTATTTTACATTTTTATTCAAATTTCAATTGAATATTCTGTAAGCAAATAGTGGAGACCCTAAATAGTCCAGTAGCGTATGACTAAATACATGTTGCGTTATAACTTCAATATGCGTTACCGATTTACCTGAAACTTAATGAGTTAAATGGAATTGGTATGCCAGAAGCAAACATAATGCTTTAAACTATATACATATTTCAACAATAGTTACAGTCCATGTTTATTACTTTACCATTGTTTTGTATGGGAAAACTGCAGTGATATTAGAAAAAGCTCACTAACTTGAAAACCTATTTTCGAAATTGGATGAAACCTCTTCTGCACCATTACTATATCAAACTGTAGATTAAAAGTTGTTTCTGCCACAATTTTATTTTTCAATCACGAGTTATTGTCCCCTAATGTTAATATCTACATAAAAAATGGGTCAAAAATCCTATTTTCTCCAATACCTTGCTCACTAGGGACCAGGTTACAGTAAACACATATACAGTATGTTTGGTTGAAACATCATTACACCTATAACCTTAATTAATCTAAATTTTGCATCAATCCTGAGTTACTTCCCTTTATTTTGCATTTAAGGTGAAAAATCAATAAACTATGCCCTACAAATGCACCAATAACCCCAAAATATTGAACGAATATTGAATTACCCTAAAATTTTGATATATTTCGATGACTTCTCCAGTGGTCTTTTATATCAACAACAAAACTCACACTGGTAAATGTATACGTCGATTTGGTGGTATTTACGTGTATTGCCGGTACTTCATAGACCGGAAGTGATAGATATTTGTGTTAATACTATATAGAAAAACATGCCATATGCATAAAGGACTATAGAATTAGATCTTTTTTTAGTATCCGGCATGCACATAGCGATTTATGTAAGCATTTAGAAAACGATCTGGATGATTGGTACTCGAATCTATTCCTAAATGCTAACATAAATCGCCATGCACATACTGAATACTTAAAAATGATTGAAATCTATAGTCCTTTAGGCATATGGCATGTTTTTCTATAGAGTATTAACACCAATATCTACCACTTCCGGTCTATGAAGTACCGGCAACACGCGTAAATACCACCAAATCAACGTATACATTTACCAGTGTGGTTGCGTCAGAGTTGATAATCAATGAAAAAAGTGGGTGGGTTAACAATATGTATGTATTGGTCACGAAAAACATTCTTTTATTAGTTAATCTTCTCAAAAATAGTTTCTATACAAACAGATAGCATCAAAACATTATTAAACACACTTGTTGTGTGGTCTGTTGAAAGTAAAACGTATTCCTTGATATGAAGTTAAAAGTACTTGTAACAAAATTGAAATTGTGCATTATAATGGGTACGGGTAGTAATCCAGAAACAATTCTCTTTCTATACGGTGAAACTTGCTTAGAGTTCACACAGATTCAGCCTACGTTCTAATCTTTGTGATTATACAAATTTCACAAAAATCTACTTTTTATTTCCTAAAATATTTGAATATGTAGTGATCGAACGTAAAATTACATTAATTTTGAATATTATTTTTAATGTAAAAGTTGGTCTGTAAATATAAAATGGCTAGATTCACACCAATTAACCATTCCTGTACATGTATTTCAAGTAAACTGAAGCTGTTCTGATGCAATAATAAATTTACAACATTCCATCCTAGACCTGTTTATCTCTTACTTTAACCCTGAACAGTTTTGGAGAAAAGGGCGTATTGTGCATATCTTTGAAGTGCCATAGCTCAAATACTAAACTGTAAAATCTACTTTTATTGTTTTATATTATTATTAAATAAATGAAACGGCAAATTACAGAAAATGAAGAAAATCTATTTTTCGGGAAAACAATTGCTCATGTTTCGGTAGTGACCTTAAAACTCTTCTTGTACAGTAAAACTTGTGTAAAACGGCCACTCTCAAAACGACCAAATATTGGTTCTTAAGACTAATCATCGCTTAATGCAGGTCAAAAGTATTGCAGAATGCTCCAAAGAGAGCATTCTGCAATGCTTTCGACCTTCATTAAGATAACATTTGTCATTAAGATGTTTGTTTTGTCTCTTCTTTGGGTGCCCGATTTACACAAGTTTTAATGTACAGTTCAATAACTGAACAGTTCCCAAAAAGTTCTCAATTTGGTCTATAATAAAATAGGGTATCTAACATTCTGGAAGTATAAACTTGTTCCCTGTGTTGTAGAACCAATCTTCTAGATATTTAAAGTGAGAACTTTTCCAGAAATGTTCAAGAACTGAACCAAAATTGGATCTAGAAAAAATCGTGAACAGTTCAAGAACGTTAAAAGTGTTATTTTACATTTACTGATCAGAGAATGTTACACATTATCTAGGGTTACGCGACTTTAAAAATAAAATCCTTATGCATTGGAGAAGCATTAACATTATGTAATAGCTGAGTAATATTCTAATTGACTAGCAAAGAAAGGCTCAAATTGTCACTTGCATGGAAAAACTGGAGCAGAACGTATATTCATTTTAGCATGTTTGGATACACTGATATGAAAAATATAATTCAGGCCTCAAGTTAAGAGTGCGTACCAAAAATTTATTTTCTTATTTCTCAACCAAAACATATGTTGTAGGTACTCAAAAGAACCATCTCAGTGAGACGGTTCTTTTGAACACCAAAAACATATGTTCGAACTGATTGATCAGAAAATATTTACAACTTTACGCTCAAAAATTTTGTTTATCTGAACCGAATAAGTTACAGGACAAGACAGTTTTGCATTGTAAATAAAGCTCTGAAGAAAAAAGTATGATCTATTCAGAGACCAGGGCAATTTTCCCTTCTTTCCGATTTTCTCCCCACACTGATATCTGGAACTCATGTTCGCATACACAGCTCCCCTTTTGGCTTAATTAACAAACTAAATAAACCCTGCTTAGCTGAAACTTTGTTTCCAGTGCGGAATTGGTGCGAGGGGTGGGTTAGCACTACAATCTCTGGTGTTTCTACGGCTTCATTTTTATCCAACTTATTAAAGCTGCATAGTCTGTAACTTTTGATCTTTTAATTTTAGAGCTAATGTTTCTATTTTTCAAGAACACAGTAAAAAAACTAAAATTCAGGTATACATTTTACCAATTTCGTAAATCTATACAACTTATCAGTATCAAAACAGCGGTATTTAGGTTAAAATAAGCTGTCTATAATTATTGGAGGGACGCAAATAATTACCAACAAGAGAAAACACACCTGTTTTTATAAGATAATTCTCTTTTCCGTGCAGTTTTCAGCTATAGTGAACAGATTTATTGTGAAAACATAACTTTATTCTACTTTTACAAATGATTTAAAAAGAAAATAAAAAATTTCGAAAAATGTTCAAAGTTGCAGATCTAGTCTCTTTAACAATCAACTTACCCCCTGCTGAACTGATAAATTGTTTTCAGCGCGGAATTTGAGGGTCGCTAATGGCTGGTGTAAATTCCAGGGAGACTCACGATCGCAAGCAATTATTGACCTTATTGACAAACAAAATAACCCCTGCTGAACTGATAATTTGATATAAGTGCGGAATCTGGGGGTCGCTAATGTCTGGTGTAAATTCCAGGGAGACTCATGATCGCAAGCAGTGTTTTGACGGCTTTTTATCAAACTAATTTACAATCAAACTAACACCTGCTGTACTGATCTTTTGTTTTCAGTGCGGAATCTAGTAGGTCACACCAATCTCTGCTGGAGAGTCCAGGGAGACTCACGATCTTTAGCAATGTTTTGACGGATTTTTATCTTACTTATTGACAAATAAAATAACTCCTGCTGAACTGATAATTAAATATCAGTGCGGAATCTTGGGGTCGCTAATGTCTGGTGTAAATTCCAGGGAGACTCATGATCGCAAGCAGTGTTTCGATGGCTTTTTATCAAACTTATTGACAAACAAAATAACCCATGCTGAGGTGACGATTTGTTTAAAGTGCAGAAATTTATACGCTTTTGTTAGCGAAAAAAAACTATACCTGAAAACAAAAAAAGGGAAAAGGTGAAAATCGGTTACATGTATAAAAGTTAGCAGTGCTGTACGTAGCTTTTCTAACGTCGTTCCCTTCGTAACCCTTTAAATTGAAATCTAAAAGCGCTGATCTATTAACAGGTGAAGTAAATAAGCAGTGGCATTTTAATCCCTGATCCATTGGAACTATTTGTCTGTTTTTATTGTATGTTTTCGGTTGCAAAAATCTATATCAATCACTTTGTGTGCACGAACAGCAAAGGCTTGCTAATTAAATCTGATAAGTACGTTTTATTATCGAACTGGCTTTTGTTACACCCGAATACATGATGCAATCAGATTTGCACCATAACAAAACAATGTAAATTAATTTGCTGCTACAGCAGCAACATTGACAAGATAAGCTTCAGGTGCATAAACAGTACAATTGAAGTTATACAACTTGACTTCACAGGTCGAGATAAACACATTTTTTAGCATAAAAATGTGAATATTTTCTTATTAATTGTCAGTTATAACATGTGTTTTGCATTGGCGTAGCTCCCATTATGCAGTCATGCACGTGCGTAATAAAGATAGCAACATTCAAGGGAGGTCACCTAATGTGGTAAAAGTGGTTTTTCCATAGTATAAGGAACTGCACTTAAAGGAAAGAATTCGCTCTCTCTGGAGCAGTCGATGGGGCGCCATCGCAAATCCCCACGCTATATTTGTGACGCCCTCCACTCCCAGTGTCCCAATGGTCCCACCCCTGGAGCGTGACCTAGGCGACAGAATGAAAATTCTGTTCGATATGTTTTATATCTTTTATTTGTGAGAACATATATAAATCGTTGAAATTGACTTTGTAATTGAAATTTAATGATATTTGACCTTTTGACCCTACCCCAAGGTCGCCAGTTTGATCCTATGGTAAAATGTGTACTTGCATTTTGTTAAACTCATCAATCCCTCCAATTTGATATGCTACATGACCATACTCGAAAAAAATAATTTTTGACCCCAGCATCCCCAAGTCAAACCCCTGGGGCATGACCTAGGCGACTGAATAAAAATCCCGTTGTATATGTTTTATATCTTTTATTTGTGAGAACACGCACAAAGTTTGGTGTAATTGACTTTGTAAAATTTAATGATATTTGACCTTGTGACCTCCCCAGGGGGCGGGGTCAACACTTAGTGTGTTGTTATACGCCTCGTCCAAATTTGGTTGGCATTTCTCAGGAACCTTTGAAAAAATTCCATTAAACTTTAATCAAATGTTTATCTAGGTGTGATGGCGTGCCATTCCTTCTACAACAAAACGTTACACATAAGTGACTGTTCACTTGCGACGGGGATTATAGCTGTTCTTCGACTGCACTCTTGTTGTTGTTTTTAATGCTCTATTATTGTTTGTGGCGGTTCTGTGTTTGGTCCTTGTTTTGTTATTCAGTACTTTGTGTCCGTCTAGTGTTATCTCTCTTAAAGACGGGGTTATATAGAGTGTATCGCAAGTCTCATAAATGGTTTCTTAACGACATAAGGACAACTGATAATGTGTGCCTATATAAAGAAACTGGTCGATTTTCTATCTTTAGAGACTACATTGATAAAAATCAAAACAATATCATTGTATGCTAAAGGCATACAACCGCATGAACGGTACGGATGAAAAAAAAGCGAAGCCCTATGAGCAGACTTACTATTTTCAGTGTAAGGAAACCACATCACGTGACCAATTGATGCGGAACACTGATTTATTTTGCTACTATTTTAGCCTATTTTAAACTTGTTAAAATGCATAACGGAATTCGAATCAAATAAAGTGCAAAGAAGTTCTAAGCCAAATCGAGCACTTTTTCAGCAATGTTGTCAAGATTCAGAGATCTGGTCTGATTCTCGAAACTTTCCTAAAATCAAATGCTCGCAAAATACTGTGAATTCGGAAATTTTGGCGAGGAATTTATTTTTGCGAAACTTCGCATATGCGAAGTTTCGTGAAAATAAAACCCTCGCGAAATGGCAAAATCACTCTGTCGTTTATTGGTATAGGTAACTCTTGCCTTAATCGCGAATTTTTCACATCGCTTATATGTCTTTTAATGCTATTCGCGAAAATAAAATTCTTGAGAAAATTTCCTAATCTACAGTACTTTCTCCGAGTGTTCTCAAGAATCATACCAGACCCAGTTACTTAACTGCACTGCTAGAAAGAGCTCTATTTTGGCTCCAGCTTGCTCTCTATTTGAGTCCGATCCCGTTATGTATTTCGTGAGATATTCTAAAAAGCCTTACTGGCTGTCAGGTTTGTCATAAGCAATGAATTTTGAGAGTCATTAGGAATCGTTTGTCCTTACATTAATGGTTCAAAGTATAACTTAAGGGTCCTCTTTTAATTCGCCATCTGAGATGGGTGTGTTATTTAATAAGTTTGTGTATTTTCAGTCAGTAGACCACAACATACGTCACACAAGTGCTGAAATATGGCAAGCTTTTCTTTAAAAAAAAGCTTTTACTTGTAGAAAATCTATGCTTATCGGACATTTCATACAAATGGTACCAGTCACATAAATATCTAGAAGGCACAAAGGGCCCCTCATTTAAATGTAGTTCATTAGAGTTAAGATTTGAATATATTTTATAGTCCCGAAGGGTGCACAGATAATATTCTGAGGGGTGCCAAACAGAACTTTAGGGGTCTAGGACTCAATAAAACCATGCACTAGTACCCAATTGAAGCGCTACATTAGTGCAATGAAAATTCAGAAAAATACTTTCAAGAACGACATGACAACATGCTTATTAAGACACACTGCTAAAATTACCATGGGATGGTTCTATTTTGCTGTTACCCTCCAGAGAATGTATAACATATAAAACTTTTTGCGGTATCACAATTTGGATAAACAAAAATCTTCAGCGTACAATTGTAAATATTCTCTTACCCACCTTTTTAAACCTATGTTTTGGGTGCACAAAAGAACCGTCACTTTGAGACGGTTCTTTTGAGTACCCACAATATATGTTTTGGTAGAGATTTTTTTGTTACGCAATCTTAACTTTTAGCCTGATGGCAGTCACTAGTAATGGTTTTGTGGTTTAATGTCAGGGAGCACCCGAAGGCTCAGCCGGCAGTGGTACTGGTTTAAAACGTAAAATATGAAACTGCTGCAAAAATGTGACATATTACGCGGCTGCTGTATATTTCTTCAAGAGGTGTGGACAAAAGATGAGCAGTCAATAATTAGTTCAACTACTTTTAATGGAACTTTATAATCCGGAAGAATTAATTGAACGCCACTGTCTTTTTCTTATTGTTTAACAACAATACATCTTGAAACTTTTAGAAAAGCATGTCATACTGCTTCATTATTGAGTGTCTGGAAAAAACTTTATTGCAACTCCAATACAAGATGCTTAGTCCATTGTGTAGATAAGGATTTTTAGCGTCTAATTGTAATTATTTTCTTACTCATGAATTTAAACATGCGTTTTTGATGAGACGATTCTTTTGAGCACCCACAACATATGTTTTGGTTGAGAAATAAGAAAATGAATTTTCAACTGAATCTTATCTGGGGGGCCTGGTAGATCGTTGTTCTTTGAGTGTGGCCTTCAAATACAATAGTTACACTAACCTATATTTCAAGTTAATACAATGTGAAAAGGGAGCGCAGTGGCTCAGTGGTAGAGTGCTTGACTCGAGACCGAGGGCCGCGGGTTCGAGCCTCGTCGGCGTCACTGCGTTGTGGTCCTTGAGCAAGACATTTATCCTAGCTTAGTACTGGTTGAACCCAGGAAGACCCGTCCCTGTTTAGTGAAAGATTGCTGATGGGACGTAAAGAATCAAAGCAAACAAACAGTGTGAAAAATAGCACACAATTGTATGCATTTGACATTAAAAAAACTGTGATAAAAAATAAGAATTCATGCCAGGGCTGACCGAAACAAGTTTGAGTTTGCCTCGCCCTACCTATAGCTATTGAAACTGCTACCTACCCCCAAAAATGTATTGCTGTCCATGAATATTTTATTTCATTGTTCTCAGAAGGACTACACACTGTTGCTCCTTTTCCATTCTATAACACCTAAAGATGTTTAGAATAGACCGTGAGCTGCTAATAGATCCCCCAAGGGGGAATTTTTTACACTATGGTTTTCTAAAACTATGTTATATAAGAAGCAAAATGACACATGTTGGCCATCTGGCAGTGGGGGCGTTACGGTGTAACAGCCAAATTAACTTCGTTACCCCGAAACCTCTCCAAATCCTATTGTCCAAATACAAAGCTATACATAATTTTGATTTATCCACATGCTGATTGTCTTAAAAGCACTTAATTAAATGCAGCAAATAGCCAGTATGCGTTAAAACAGCATATGCATACTATATTGCAGTTATATACGTTACTTTATTTCAAATAAACTACTATTTAGCCCTGTGCAATCACTAGACCAAGTGCTGCCAAAATACCTTCTAGGAGGAGTTTTGTACACTATGATTTTCTAAAACCATATTATATAAGCCACAAAATAATGCCAGTTAGCTCTTTATTGGTTTGGACGTTACCCTGCAATTGCAGAGTTTACTATGTTACCCAAAAATAAAAGGAACTCCATTAGAGTAAATATCAAAACTATTCCTTATCTTACAATTCTATGTTATCTTGTAATTGAAAGTAAATGACTAGCACACAAATTAAACTCATTTAGGTAACCTTTTATTACTGTTACATACGTTACTTTCTTTTTGAATACATTAATTTATTGTAAAAATAGCAATATATGAGTTTAAACTCCTAATGGGCGTAAATCACTGCCCTTTTAGGGCTCAATAATGAGAGAAAAAATGAAAAGTGTCTTTTTTAACATAGAATATAAGTGAAATTAAACGCTGTCAAAAGCTGAGGTGGTGAAAAGGAAGAAACTTGACCTAAAAGCACATAAAATGCTATTTCAATTAAGAGGGTTTTTTTATCAAATATGTAAACATCACTTATATAAATTACTTATTTAAATAATCAAATCATATTTCTTAAATGTTTGAATGATATCATTTATCTCTGATACTTTTATTTGTTAACTTAATTTAATATATGAAATGATATATACAAGACATTTTCCATATCTATTACCAAAAGTATGAGCCCACCTATTTAATATACAGCGTATCAGCTATTGATTATAACAACTCTAATGAAAACAGCTAAGGACGAGAGCTAGCTCACAATTCATTTCAGGCATGGTTAACATTGAGAAAGGAAAAATGTATATAGGTGTTATCTCTGGTGGTCCTTTCAATATGAAACTGAAGTTCTCTTTAATCATAACAATTTCTATCCCAAATATGGTACCCAACATGTCTGTCCCTATGTTTGGTTTGGCGAAGAAAGAAAACAATAATCTTGATAACATGCATAACAAGAATATTTATGGAGATTATTACACTTATCATCTGTTTTGCCTGTTTCTACAATTTTGTAAGCATTTAAACAGCTAGCTAACTTTGTTCAAAATGTTCAATTTAGTCATATATTTAAAAGTGATACGTTAATGCTTGGAAAAGATACCTTGCATGGTTAGAATTGTATTATAGACATATCTAAATGAAAAGACTTCAACAATTCATTGGGTTTTTATTTGAATTATTTCTGTCAATAAGACTTAGTTTAACAGTGTATTTTTGTTTTATATTAAATTTGATACTAAGCATGCAACATGGAAACACGATCATTGTTATGTAGTTGCATCCTATCAATCCTTCATATATTTCAAATTAAGCTAAATAGATTATTATTAGTAACTAAGAATAAATCAAATAAGCCAGCACATTTGATTTGGTACTGGTACTCACTGCAGTGTCAAGAAATGAAGACTCAGGCAAGCCTTGTAAATGTGCAGACTCACCAGAGCATTTGCTTTCTGCACCAACAAAGTATGGATATATAGATGCAGACTCGGGCCAGAGTTGACATGGCTAGCTCGACTGCATCAGCATGAGCAATCAATGTATCTGAGATATTTGCTAATATGTGATAAGTTCCAAAATCTCACGTGCTAGTCAAATTTTCATTTGACAATTATTTTTTTCATCTTAAGGCAAAACTGTCAAAATCAAATCTGAAATAAGGTTTCAATATTTGGTATACTATATCATGCAAACATGCAACATAAATGACAATAGAGAATTTAAAGTTACATTGTTGTCAATATCTGAACTTTATGGTATCCTTTTTAATGTGAAAGAAATATGATTTGTTTTGGAGATGATTGAATTAAAAGACCCATGGTAATTAGAAATCAATAGATACTTACCACCAAACTCATGTACTTGTATACTGTGTTATCATTGCATGTAAGTTAATCATCGAGAACAATGTTTATACTGAGTAGAGTGTTCTCCCAATACTTTTTTGTCAGAACATGTGACTTTTTGCATATATCTTACATCCATACTCTGGTGTGTTTGCAGCTCATTCTTATTGTTAATATCCTTTTAACGCTTTGTTATAACTTGGTCATTTACATTCTGTATAGTGGAAATTAGCATCAGCTATTTTAGCATTGATTGCTAAAACTACTAATACATGTGAGTAAGATTTCATGACTGTACATTTTTATTTTAAATATTTTTACTTTTCCATCCAACATACTAAACAAACATTGTAAAATCTTTTTTTACATCATCTTGAATGTCAAATTTGGTCTGGCCTTATTCTGGCAAATAAAGTCCTATAGATTTAAATTGGTATCGTAAGTAACAATGACTTGTTTTCTTGAATATGATCACATCACTTGTGATTATTGTCATGTAAACTCCACCATTATCGCTGAATTTTCCCATTTCAAAGAGATATGTGTTCTAAATAAACCATTTACTTATAAAATTTACATTGCTTAAGCCAATCGTCAGAAGATCTATGTTGATTTAATCATCAGTTTCATCCATTAAACAATAAAAGCTATGCTGAAGATAAACTAAGTATATTTAAAAGCCAAAAGTAAAGTACTGCATCAACATGTATATAGCAAATACAACAATGTCAGTATAGAATTTGATTTGGAGAGAGTCTCTTCAAACATTATATGATTACATACACTTATAATGTATAATAATAAGTATCTATGTAACATATATCAATTTTTGCTCTACCAACTTACAAATATTTGATTTTATATGGGTTGTAATAGCACAAATGTCTTGCATGTTACAACCTGCCATACAACATTTAGTAAAAAAAAGTTTTTTTTGTTATTATCGATGAACCAAAACATACAAGGAATACCAGCGTGTATTGTTTTACTGACTATGTTTGTATAACTTGAGCAGCAGTTAACTGGGTATGCTAAAACTATTTTGTTTGTTGTTTAGTAAGTGACTAGATTAAACATAGTGTCCTACAGATAAGTAAAACAAAAATCTAAATCCACCATAATAAACATTTCAGAATCAGTTAATAACTGTCTTTCACAGCATTTTAGACATACATAGTACCTTATAATATATTTTATATGGCAATATATGTTACTTTAACAATTTTTACATAACATGGGAACTTATCTTTATTCAGCTGGTAGTTGAGAGCAAAATTGTCTTTGTTAATGAGGTTTAAAACCTATAACTTTGGCCAAATTGACATTTTTTTAAAAAAAAAAAAAGAGTTCTAAATAAACTATTTCACTAAAGTAAATATGCTTTGATAATTTTACATAGTTTCTTAATAAGATCAAATAAATTCTATTGTGGAAAAACTAGTATCTTTATATCTATTTAAAACTAAAAATCAGTTCTAAAATGAAATAAAATACCCTTTGTGATAGAAGCAAGCTGTTTGCAGTTTTGAAATGTTCAGTTAATTGTCTTTTCGAGACATTTTATTTTAATCTAAAATATTTATAAAAAGGGTATTAAAGAAACTATATAACAAAATATCAATCATTTTATAGGGTGTAGTTGAAAATGTAACGTAAATGACACCATAATGGGCCTAAATAACTATAACCAACACCAGTATCGGCTCTTACATGTTACATGACTGTTTAGCCAATTAAATAGTTCAAGTGCCACTTTAATAGCCTTAATTTTATATATTTTTTTAGATGAGGGGGAACGTATTTAACACGCTGTAGCACCCAAAAGCCCTCACCGCCTGATGGCCAACATGTTGCAAAAAGCTCGTTAGATGTTATGCTTTAAGAAAAATATAGCCTACAAAGTTCCCCCGGGGAGAGCAAAACCCCGTAGTAGCTCATGGCCTAGAGTGATTAATAAATCTTTCCATTCGAAGCAGATATTATGGCTTCTCTCTTTATTTTCAGTTTATTAAGACTTCTGTCCATTTCGATTTGAATTTGCTAATTAATGCAGTGTATTTCTTCAGTTCAGGGTTTTTTTTCAATTTTAAGCTTTCACTAAAGCATATGTTTTAATTATTTTCAGGAAACTCTACTTGTAAACTGATGATGTTTGTCCCTATGCTCATAATAATGGCTACCGTATTGACCATGGTTGCAATTGCTATCGATAGATATCGAGTAATGATCTGGCGACGCACTCTTAGTCGACAAGGGGCTGTTCTTGTTGTCGGAATAATATGGATCACCGCTGCCGCCATTTCCGCTCCACAAATATACGAATACAACGTTTACAGCTACGAAAGTGACAGAAATGAAACGATCGTAGCATGTGGCTCGGAAGGAATAGTGGAACATTTTGAAACGATCTACGCATCCTGTCTGATGGCGATTTGTTATCTATCATCACTCAGCCTGATATTATGTTACAGTAGGATCTCGTTCATTGTCTGGAATCACGCCAGACGATTCGAGGCAGCTCCGACTCAGCAGGCGCTTGACTCGGGCGAGCAGCGCAACAACGAAAGCCAGTTGGGGAAGAGGGTATCCAAAAGGAAGCTCAAGGTCTTCAAGATGCTTGCCTCGTCTACTACACTCTTTGTGTTCTTGTGGACGCCATACTTCGTGCTTTTCACAGTACAGGTAAATAAATAAGAGCCGCGTGCATTTAGGGGCTACATGTATTTTGGCCCTCTTTGAGACCAAAATATAAAAGTTGCTTTTCACCAATTCTTTCTTGTTGGTTTTATATCTAACAATAGTCGAAGTGTAAAAGTCTGGTATAATTCAACTTTTATCGTTGCTACAATGTATGCTAACCAAAATGGCCAATAAAACAGGTTGAAAATAGGACAGTGGCCATTTTGGAACGAATTTGAGACTCTTCACAGAGAAATTAACATAGAGCACACATATATATATATACTAATAGATGATGCAAATTATCACGGCACACAACATATTTGAAGGGATTTTGGTATTTGACTGTGATGATGTCTAACTTTAAAACAATTGGTTTCCCAAAGCCTCAAATTTGGTCTAACATGGCAAATTCTCTATTTTAAAAGTAAAAGAGACAGCAAGGATCAGGAATCGATACGACCAAGTACCACACGAGGGTCCGCGGGTTCAAACCTCACCGACGTCACTGCGTTGTGTCCTTGAGCAAGAACATTGATCCTAGGTTAGTACTGGTTCAACCCAGTAAGACTCGTCCCTTTATAACTGAAATATTGTTGATGGGGCGTAACGAATCAAATCAAACAAATAAACAAACAAAAGTCTTACATTTTATAAGAGTATGTGGTGTTCAATATTGATACATTTAAAGGAAAACGCAAATAAAAAAGTCAATGTGTCTATAAACAGGCATTTGCACACAGACAATTTTAGTACTAACTTGATCAAAATTGGTTGAGAAATACGGAAGTTATTAATAAATGAAGTTTTCATAACAGCATGTCACAGCCACCATTTTGAATATATAATGAGATGCTATAATGAGATGCATGAAATCTTATTAAGAGGCATAAAATCTTTATTTTAGCGTATAACCACACAGTTTCTTGTATAAACGATCCTTTAATTTTATACTAGGCATATACATCAAAATAGAGTGAAAATTATTTTTCAGATCCTATTTATTTCATTTTTGCATGTATAATTGGGAGGTGATGACATCATAAACTCACAAATATGGCGGCATCCATTTAAGAAATAATGGAAACTTCAAATGCATATAATTTCTTTATTTCTTGATAGATTTTGATAGATTTTGCAGCAAACTGATCTGACAGACAATCCTGTCATGTAAAGGTAATTTATGATTTAATGAGCGTTTCCCTTTCAGCTCATATCCCTTTATTCTGTCACGTATAACTGCTGGAATGATACACTAGATCCATGTACTGATCAATAAATTCACTATTACCAAATGCAAATATGGGCTGACACAATTATAATAAAATAACATTTTAAATGCAAAAGGATAAACTAGAATAAAGATCTAAAATTACCGAACAATGTTGCGTTTGTCACGACATATTCATCCGGATGAGCGTACATTTCCATTACTCAATTTATCATTTCATTTAAGATTTGTCGCGCATCTATAAGCTAAGCAATTACATGTAACTTAACTAATTACTGTTATGTCTCTTTGCATAACGTCAGTATTGTTTATATTAACCAGTGACATATTAAGGTTTGACCCTTTTTATTGCATAAAAAGCCGTGTCGCACGCTATTAACAGCCATGTTTTAACCCGCAAAAACTCATGCATTAATCAGGCAATTCACGTGCTGTTGACGCTCATGTTTGATCCCTATATTATCATATGACGTCGCGTCTGGGAGTGAAATAACGTCATGCAATAAATACACATTATTATAATTATAGATACTTGATCGAGCATACTGTATCACGTCGATTGGGTGAGGTCATACCATCAGATCACCCGCGACGCGAAGAGTCGAGGGTGATCCAATGGTTTGACCTCATCCACGAGACGTGATACTGTACACCAGATCAATTTTTATTACAATACAGTATGCTAGATCAAGTTACTATTATAATTATGTGTATTTATTATATACCTATAAATGATACATCTTTTGAACTGTCTGTTTTCTGGCTATCTGATACGGAAAACCGGATCAACGAACTGAGGTTTTCTGATTCCGTATCACTATCCTTTAAAACAAGGCTAGCGTCGGTTTCCTGCTTTTGCGGTGACGCTACGGAAAATAATTTTCAAGCAAGGAACCAGAGACGGAAAACCTGATGACGTGACGTCAAGAAAAGTAACGCAATGGCAAACGTTCCCACAATTGGAGTCCAATCAATATATTAAACAAAGTTTTCTTAGAAACCATTAGACCAATTGAACTGAATTTTTATATGAAGACTCCTTTCGACAAGATAGCCAAAATTTTTACATATTTTTCTGGTCACATGTCCAAAATGGCCGACATGTCCATATATGGTGAAACCAACTTAACAATCTTCTTCTCGAGAACCAGAATACCCATGACCTTGGGACTCGGTATGTAGCATTGGGGATGTGGGTCCTACTAAGTTCGTTCAAATTATGATCCTAGGTTGACCTTGACCTACTAGAGTGGATGCATACTTATTTACTAAGATACTTCGCTTCCATCCAAACCTCTTATATTTCCAACCTCTAACCGCTATATTTTCTATATCCATATGATATCTCGTTTTTCAATTTTCATATTATATAAATATTACCTTCCCTGATATGGTGATAGTCGAAAATATCATCCCGAGGAATGTGATTATCAACCGAGGCGCAGCCGAGGTTGATAATCATATTTCGAGGGATGATATTTTCGACTATCACCATATCAGGGAAGGTAATATTTATTTTATTATACCGAACATTAGATCCTTTATTTTCCACTGTCTTAGGCCTATCATGGTGAGGGGAGATCCAAAGGGAAAATAATGCACAGCCTCTTATAGATCTGCATGAATGAAAATACATCTTTCACAAAAATGTTTCTTTTGAACAGTTTGCCTGCTCGAACTGATCGTGACGTTCGGTTCAACAAATTACGTCATAAGAAGTCGATGACGTCAACGTAATATCAAGCAGCGTCATTTAAATGGAGATATTGTACAAGATGCGGTTTTGTTGCAAAATAGAAAATTTCGCCAAATCGGCTCGAATTTGGTCTCAACGTGTTCCTCTCATCCTAACTAAGAAAACGAGTACCCACACTTTATGTTTCTGACCATAAACAACGAAGTTATTTGGTGTATAAAGTCGCCAAATCATGTGTCATGTCCGCCATTGCTGTTGAACGTCTCCTGACGTGAACGAACCGTACGCGCATCGGCGTTACGCATCATGTGACCGCCTTGATATTTTATAATATCACCCGCTGCTATGGCAAACACGTGGCAGTATTCGCCGTTGCTGTAGCACCGGGTGATATTATAAAATATCAGTCGTTCGTCTATGGAAGTTTTGTATGGGAAATTCACGTGAGGTATAATAAACTATATTATATACTGTCACATCAAAGTTTAATGTTATTTGCCATGCATTTGAATCCTATTTATAGTGTTTGTAATTACGATGGCGTCGTATTTGTATTTTGCATATTTATGTACGAGTATCTGTTTGTGAATTAAATATATTTTAACAGGGTTGATGCGCGCATACTGATTTAAATGGCTGGAAGTCCAATCAGGGCGTTTTTTCTGGGCCTCTGTGTGTGTGCTTGTGCGTTCGTGCGTGCTTCTAACTTTAATTACCTTTCCCATTTTTCAAGATTAACAGAATGTCTAGGACTTCGATCTTATCTATATCTCGATAGGTTATATATTCATCTATATATTCTGCTTTATTTCCCTTGATAAAAACATAATCCCTTTGCGACAAAACTTGTAATTAAGATCGCCATACAGTAAGAGACAGTGAGAAGAGCAAAGTTGTCAAGGTCTTAAATGACAAAACAACAGAGCACATTAAGTACTTTTTTCCATTAACGTCTAATAAAAAAATCTTACGCCAATAGGATTTCAATATAGGCTATGAATGGGCCACGTCGAGGAAAAACCTGACTTTTTTGCAATTGATAACAACAAAAGTGCAAACCAGCCTGCGCATCCGCGCAGTCTGATCAGCGCCTTTTGTTATTCACACCCTACAAATAAACTTACTCCATACAATTTTAACAATCTAGGCTCTAGCTAGTCTCTGTAACTCAGCAGGATGGTTAGAGCATGACCTTGTCAATAAACCCGAAGACAGTATATTCTCGCGTAGGTGACCCATGGGACAACTGTTCTTATCGCGTACTGTAAAACGCTTAATATTCGTGGCATCAACATTCAAGGCGCTTTTCAAAGGCTGACTTATTGGTATCGTTTAATTTTGACGGTTTCTCAATTTAATGCCCTTTATATCATGACTTTGCTGCATATCCTTAGACCTATGCTGTTCAATAATTTCTACAAGACCTTGTCATGGGTGGAGCTTATAATTGACTTGAATATCTGATGAATGAATTAAAAAGTTGTTGTTTTATTGGTCATGATACAAGAATTTTATTGTACAAATACATGTACTCGTGAATATACAAATATTCCCTCTTGTAGGGGGAATCTCATCTTCGACTCGTCCCGTCTACAAGAGGGAATATTTGTATATACACTCGTAAAATTGTATGTAATAAAGCTAACTTAAAATTGTTTTCTATATGCATAGGTGCTAATTTTAAAGGAAAGAATATGCTCCATGTGGGGAGCGAATTCTTTCCTTTAATAATAGCCCCTTTACGTTGAAAAATACTCTCACGGGAGCGCAGTGGCTCAATGGTAGAGTGCTTGACTCGAGACCGAGGGGCCGCGGGTTCGAGTCTCACCGGGGTCACTGCGTTGTGGTCCTTGAGCAAGACACATTTATCCTAGCTTAGTACTGGTTCAACCCAGGTAGACCAGTCCCTGTTTAACTGAAAGATTGTTGATGGGACGTAAAGAATCAAATCAAACAAACGAAACATACTCTACTGCGGTTAAAAAAATATTGACAAATTGATACCAACACACTATTATAATACATGGATGTGTGTCCATTTATTGCTTATTGTGTGTGACTGAATTCGAAACTGCACTGTATTTAGCGGTTTTATACGTTGGCAAGTTTTATTTTTACCTTGCATTAAGGGGCTAATTTGCCCCCCTCTGGAGCCAAAAACTGAAAGTTGCTTTTCACCAATTTCTTCTAGGGATAACCCAAATGTATAAGTCTGACATTTATTTCACTTTTACCGTCTGAGCATATGCTACTCGCCGATGCGATAGGAACCAAAATTCGTGTATTGACCAAAATTAGGGAATAGTCGGGTAAATTCGGACGGTCAGCTAAATTCGGACAGCGACTTTGATTGTTTCATATTTTAATTATTGGAATTAAAAATCAAATATTTCAGCAAACAATGAAAATCCTGATGAGACCTGGATTTCCAGTGTTTGCAAATGTATGTCCGAATTTACCTGATGTCCGAGTTTACCCGACTTTACCCTACTCATTTATCTTTTTTCGCTACATTTTACTCTTTTTCAGGAAATAGCCGATATGGACCATACGAACGACTTCACGAGGTGGCCGCACATTGTCAGTCGAGCAATGACCTTGATCAGCACAGTGGTCAACCCAGCACTGTATCTGGCATTCTGCGACCCATTACGCAAAGCTCTGTTTAGTTTGTGTGGATGTCGGTTGATCCCAGCTACTGGGAACCAGCCCTCAAAATTGCCAACTTCAGTAGCTTGGTCTTGTGAAATGAATCTTCGCAGTTGAAGCAGCGTCCGGGTACCCAATCTTTAAAGTATCAAACGTCAACAGGACTATCTTGTGGACGGACCAAGTGTAATGGCGCCCAGTTTTTTGGATTGACCAAGTGTCATGTTACCCATTTTTTTTTTTTTTAAAAATCTAACGCCAACATGACCAACAGGACTGTTGTGAATTGACCCAGTACCATGGTACCCAATTTTTAAAAACTCTAACGTCAACAAGACCAACAGGGCTGTTGTGAATTGACCCAGTACCATGGTACCCAATTTTTAAAAACTCTAACGTCAACATGACCAACAGGGCTGTTGTGGATTGACCCAGTGTCAAGGTACCCAATTTTTAAGATCACAAACGTCAACAGTGTGAGGATGACTGTCTTGTGGACTGACTGAGTGTCATGGTATCCAATTTTGAGATGTCAAACGTCAACAGGTTCAGTATGACTGCTTGTGGACTGACCAAGTGTCATGGTATCAAATTTATAAAACCTAAAACGTTTAAAGGGTCAGCATAACTGTCTTGTGGAGTGACCAAGTGTCATGGTACCCACATTTTAAAATCTCATACGTCAACAGGACTGTCTTTTGGACTGACCAAACACTACTTTGTATCCAAACACAAGAATGCACATTTTTTAAAATCCCAAACGTCACTAGGGCTGTCTTGTGGGCTGACAAAGTGTCATGACACCCATTTTATTTTTTTTTTAAATCTCAAACATCAATAGGGTAAACAGGACTAAATTGTGGACTGTCCAAATGCCATGGTACCTATTTTTTTAAAGTCTCATACGTCAACAGAACTATCTTGTGGATTGGCCAAAAGTCATGGTGCACCGTTTTCAAACAAGGCTGAAAATATTGGTTTCGGTAGAAATAAGAATACAGCTTTAGCCGGTGGAAATTGGCATAGAAGTAGTTACATTTTTCATTTATCGCAATACACAGAAATAATGAGTCTGCTGTTTCACAATCATGTAGGTTCTCTCTTTTTCTAAATGATCCGTTTTTCCAATATTTCCTAATGAGAGGGGAGAATTAAAAAAAATAATCAGGAACCACTGATCTAAATTCAAAATATTTTTTCCTTACATACAAGAGGTGTTTCATGTTTATTTGAACACATTTGAAATCGCCGTCTTTCATTTATTTATCACCTTTTTTGGGTAATAATTAATCTACATAGATATTAGTCTGATCTCCAGGAATATGCGTTAACCAAGAAAATACAGATATGTTCTCCATCAATACTTCTTCTCTGTTATAGTTTCTGTGCAGCTAAATTATTCAATTTTATGGCTCCGCACAATCAAAGCACTTGTTACCGCCATAAGACCAGATTTTTTTATTAGTTGATTTACGGGATTTTTTTTTTCAGATCTAGGGTCGGGGAACAAAAAAATAATAAAAAGCTCTGAAAATGATCTGTTGACTGGTCGTTTTCAGAGCTTTTTTTTCAGAGCTTTTTTTTAATATCTCCAGGAAAACAGTAAAACTAGTAAGGTAATTTTTAAATATTTCATCATTTTCTTAAAAATCTGGACAGGACAATCACTTTTAACAGTGTCACTCTCAAAAATGCACAGACAGAACCTCAAAAAAATATTATTTTTTCCAACCAAACAATTAATATCTAGAGTTGGCGGATAAAATGAAATAAAAAGGGGCTCTTTCATGGTTTGGGAAATTAACATGGGAGTCTGCCCACGCTTGGAATTTGATAATATTATGTTTATTAGTTGTCTGGGGTATGACTTTTATATTTGTGGTGCATTTGAGTTTTTATGCAATTCCATTGCTAATTTATGACGTCATGTATGATATCACTACAATACCTTTGGGTATCCAGTTATAATCATTTCTAAAGTAATTGACATATCATGTAACAGGCGAAGAAATGTTTGATTAAATAACTATATCATTGATAAGTTCGTTGATACTATAAATGGCTTTGTATGTATTAGGATAGCGGGTGGGCATTCATTTTTATGAGCTGGTGCCCCAATTTTCAACTGTATATTTTGTATTCAGTCAAATTTGGAATTAAAATTTTTACACGTTGCGGTCTTTGTCGAGATACCATTTCAACATATAAACTTTCCATATATGTTAAGAGTATGTAGACAAAATTTCATGAAATTCAAAGACCGGTAACATATTTTTTCAACTTGATGTAAACACATGGCCGTAATTCATCTAAATGTAAAAATACAATAATTATGTTTCAGTGTAAAACATACTTGAATACTTGCTTAGTTTGAATCACAATGCTAGTACATTTATTGGTAGAAGTTGATACGTTCAGTGTTTTTCCCTATTACTAATTGGAAAAAGAAAAAAAAACAATATTCTTTGATATTAAGTGCCATAATTCTCATTTAATGAAGTGCTTACACAATAATATTACCCAAAACGATACAATATTGTGACACCGGACTTACCACATCTAGTTTCGAACATAAAAACTACATCTAACCAATGTTACACTTAATATGTAACATTATTAAGAATTTTAATTCATACAGAAGAGAAACCTTATGACAAGTCAGTTCATACAGGAGAAGAACCTTATATCTATGGTTTTATAATTGTAAGGCTCATTAATAAACCTGGTTCACAAGAATAAGCCCCTGTCAATCTTATTGGTTAAAATTAACCATTTTGGTCACAGAGAACTCTTGGCTTCAAAGGTATTGCTAAATTAATGCTTAAATCTTCTCTGTTTATTCTGTTTTGTAAAACTGATGCTGATTTTCATCAAATGGCAACATTTATTCTTTGGCTGGCTGTAAATTCAAGGCATACAGTTTCGTCTCTGGATCTCACATATTCATGTAAAACACTGTTCTATGATACCTTTGATATGACTCTGTTACACTTAATCCTGGTCACGGCACCAAATGTGGTTATTCTAGTTCAGTTGGGATGTATAGAAATATTTGGTCTTCTTGTTTTCACACGTTTATTGATAGGATATTATGTTTCTTAAACAATATCATGCAGGACTTGAGGGAGTGATACACATTGTCTTGTTCCCATAGTGCCATGACATGGGGCCATGACCTTTGGCATTTCTAGCCATTGAATCGTTTGAAATTGTCTAAACATGTCTTTCTTTAAGAAAAGTGGAAGTAGATTTAAAAACAACCTCTTTCTGTCGAGTTATTGACTCATTTCAACTAAATAATTAACTTTGCTAAAACTGACCTATACCCATAAGAGGTAGGAAATGACAAAAGATTTTGGATTCTCGTGAAATTTGGCTCAGATCAGTAGAATATATATGGCATGTTTTTGTGATAATATGATATCTTGACAAGGGCTAGAACATATCTATCTTTGGAATTTAATGTTGAATGTTTTGTAAATTTTTTTAAAAAAATATTGAAATTTTATAATCACTTCTTCAAAAAACGTAAACCATAATTCATCCAAATGGTTTCATGGTATTAATATAATGCTTATGGTATTTTGAATTCAATCTAGATGACAAATCATAGAAAAAAACAAAACTATAGATTTAGGACATGGAAATTTAGAGACAGGTGCCACCTAAAAAGAGGAGTACGTCAGGGTTGCTTCCTAAGCCTTATTCTTAACTATTGAATTCAAGACATACATTTTCATAGTTTGTATATTATGAGTCATTATTATGCAAAGTTTAAAGAAAATCCATGCGTGGGCACAGATGCAAGTACCCCTTTTAGAAATCAAATTTTATTTTTTTCCTACTTTCCGGAAAATTACAGCAGGAGGGTTCGTAAATCACCTAATCAAAAAAATCTGGCCTAACCGCTCAGAAAATAGCTCTATACTTTATTCGCTGGTTTGGAAAAGTCTCTGAAGATGAGTAGTCAAATTCTAAGCGTTTAAAATGCTGTCTGAAACGAAATGTTCTCAATCGTTCTCGAACGATTTCTCTTAAAGAGATGAAGGTTTTCTCTTGGAACCTATTATAAATTGTACATATAAAGTTTGAGTATGATCTATTAGAAAATAAAGCATTACGGTTGGATGTTTACTTTAGTCAGGGGCGATCGGGACTCCCGTGCGACTTTGATGCCGATTTATGGTGACCTATACCAAATCAAACTTTAGGGGATAACTAATGAAAATCGCCTGGTCACCCATCTGAGTTTCACGTCTGGACGTCATTATGACGTCATCAAAATAACGTATATTATATCAGTGCAATTTAAACGTTATGTCTATTGTAGTCTATGGCAATCAGGACTTTCTTGCATTTTGTTTGCCAATTTGAGTCGAAATGCACCAAATTTAATCTTAGGGGGTAAATAATTAAAATTAACATGTCGCCCATATTGTTCTCGCATCAGAACAAAAAGATGACGTCATTGAAATGACGCCTAATATGTAAATACCACATATATATGCGTTTTGTCCATTTCCAACGCATGAAAATATTCCTTTAATGAACTGGTAGCCTCACAATGACTGAATGCAAACTCTTTTAAATCGTAACATACAAAATCTATTCAGATAGGGTGAAGTCAGTTTGAGGGTGGGACGTAAATGCCGTCACGATTTACGAATAATAAGACAGTGGGGTGAATGAAAAACAAACAGTGTTTTTGATAATAAACGGTGTCAATATAGTCCCATATCTTTATATATACATGTATAGATGTACTACGACCTCTGACCAATGACCTTTGGGTCTTTCTATTTCAAACGATTGATGCAGAATACGTAAAATGAGCCAGTCCGGCTAGAACATATGTGTATTTCAAAGCTTATATAGTAAATGTAAATAAATGCCTGAAACCCTTTTTTCTAGAACAACATATTAATATTGTAAATAGAGTCACGCTTTAAAGCTTTTGGTTTATCTATAGCTCCTTATCCTACACCCAAAGAAAAGGTAGTAGTAATAATCATTTGCATACACTATCAACCAAACTCATAACAGTCCGATTTTGACCCCTGAAGGATCAAAAGTTAGAAGAGTCTACTTAGTTGTTCATGATATGGAAATAAGGATAAAATCATCTACAAGTTACCCATTGTACTTCGATAGCACGGGCAAAAGAAAAATGTTACAATCTGCTTTATCTTTTGCATGCTTATAGGCAGAATCGTCTTCATAGGTCAAAATCGCTTGTTGATACGGCTAAAGAAATATCTGAATCCACATGAAAATAGCTGTTCAAAAGTCATAAGCATATTGATCACTGGCAATATTTTACATGAGTCCTCTTCTGCTCCACAGCAACACAAATCAGTACAATATAAACGAGTTGCTTAGTACTTACACCCAGATGTTTCGCATACAGACATGCTGCAACCACATTTTATCAGCTGCAGAGGGGTTTTGGGGGCAGGAGACAACATGCGCGGATCCAGGATTTTTCGTCAGTTTTATTTAGTCCTCAGCTTATTTTACACTTTACAGAGGGGGTCCAATGGTTTTATTGCTGAGAAAACTATACTTATACTTTACCAAGGATCCAGAAAAGTCCATTATTTTCCAGGGGGGGGGGGGGTTCCAACTTTTACCAGGAGGGTCCAAATGTTACTTTCTATAGAAACCATATATGTACTTAGTATTTTCCAGGGAGGGGGGGTGTCCAGACCCCCTATCCCCCTCTGGGTCCGCACATGGGCAATATCATCATAACGGGACAATATTTATCACAGTCCGGCCTCTAACCATAATTGTCAGGCATTGATTTGTCGGGATTAATGACAGGTGAGGTTTCCCAAATGATGCACTGGTACTGCGCACGTTTGACACATTCGAGAAACACAGCTCTAGGAAGTGTTAGTTTTTTTAATTTAGCTTTTTTCTCTCCCCAAAATATCCACTATCTCAACGCAGTGAGTCGAACAATATCGGTGACTGGCTTATACAAAGTAAGAAAGACGGCAAAGATCAGGAATCGATACAATCAAGTACCATACCTGACCCTGGATACAATGGGAAAGTAACAAACTTTCAGTTAGACATCACAAACGAGAGCTAAAAGGTCAGTACAATTAACAAATATGCTACTATAGTGCATCCGCCACAGTGCTTTCTAAGGGCACTGCGCCGAGGTGAAAGAATGCTTCGTGGATAGAGTCTCCAGCATAGCTAAATGCCTGCCAATATGATTTCTTGCTCTTTCCTGACATTGAGCTAGTTAACATCCGCACCTAGAGTGCATGGAATTCGATCAGAGCCCTGTTTGTGACATCACCAATGGCACATTGACATCTTTAATAAGTGTCCTGATTTTTAGAAACTTGATGATATATGAGCAAGACTGTTTAAGAAAATGTAAATTATGAACACTCTGCAATGGTTTTATATATGTTTTATTTAACCGGCGAAAACAAAATTTGCTCCACTGCAAAACTGTGGGTAGGGTTGTGCATTAGCTCATATAAGACAAAATATTTAAGATAGAGAAGCAAACTTTGGTTTTTGTATTCGTCAATTGAGTATATGTTTGTTAAACATAATCTAAAACTGGTTGAAACTAACTCAGAGCAGTCGTTAAACTAAATGACGATAGCTAAAATTACCACCTTCAAATTATATTTAAGTTCATGTAACGCACATAATACAACATGTAGCCGTAAACAGCTGTCATATGTAGTAAAGACATCCAGTAATTTGCAGACAGTAGAATGTTCGATGATTAGCTAGTTTTAATGACTTCTTTTTGTGGATCAAACTTTCAATTTTTTTATTCTCAAAATGATAAAGTGACATATGAAACAAGCTGTTACAGGCTAACACCCGCATGCTTACAGTGTGCAAACATCTCTCATTCGATGCACCTTGAATAGGTACATACGATAGAGTATGTCTAAAAGGGTTTGTGATGGAGCAGGTCTTTACTCAGCTTGCAGCCAAATCGTGTTTGATGATTATTCTGGTTTTTATAAGATGAGGAGGACAATTATTTTAGATAAGCAGAAATAATAATCGATATTGTATATGACTTGGATAAGGATTGGTTTAGAATTTTTACATTACAAAGGGGCATTTACTAAATTGTACTGTTTAAATGTGAAACGATTATTTTCTGTGTTCCTCTAGGATGTATCTTTATTTTAGAATAATTCATATTAGGAAATATTGAAAACAAATATTCCTAACATCTGTAACAAAGGTACAGGGGCTTAATACATGTATTCATAAATACCTAAGACTTAGGCACCAGAGGCTGGAGACTTTAGCTAGGAAAACATGCGAAACATATTTATTTTTTCCTGAAATATCATCTCTTACATCAAGTCAATATCCTTGCTCATTTATTATGTCACGTAACATATGTTACAGGCTTTAACTAGTGCTTCAATCTTGCTGTTAAACCTGCAAAATCTATAATTCTTTATGATATGAGCAAGACAATCCCTAATTCACAAAATATCCAACAGCAGCAAATATTTTCATCTATTTTTACTTAAATGATGCCTACCAAATTCGGCTCTTTTAAATTGGGTGTAGCCATTGGGTTGTTTAATTGCACGTATAAGACCACTATATTTAAAGTATAAAAGCAAACTTTGGATTTTTTTAGTACAAAATAATCAAAACGTTTTGGAAAATGCACATATCAGCTAAAAATTAGTGATATTAGTCACAATTTTCATGTTTAAAGGGTAATCTAATCAAAGTAACGCACATAACACCACATGAAGCTGTAATTTTGCGCCAAAAGAATTTATATGTAGCTAAAAGTAGTCAATATGCAGACCATATGAGTAATTTAAATAATAAGCCTTCTTTCTGTAGCACAAACTTATCTTTTTTTTCTAAATTCAATATGGTAACATATGTAACAGGATGTCAGAGACTAACGCCCCGGCGAACATAGTGCAAACATCTATTAAAAGACGCAGCTTGAAATTCTCTTTTAGATAGGATAGCTTGCGAAATTCCCGAGGGGAAGCAAAAACATTCTAAGCCATCAATCTAAAGGGGGCCCGATAAGCTGGGTATTTATAGGAAATCTACGGTATTTTGCATGCAAAATATAGTTATCGATAAATAATTCATTGTCAAAGTTAGGTAAAGCATTGATGTAACCATCATATGACTAAAATAATTGCTATTGTGTTACAAAAAGCATTCGTGTTGGATAAATATGACCATACCAACACAAACTATAGCTTTTATTAACGGGCAGTTTCTTATTATGGTCGCCATATTTATGACGTCATAACTAGCCTCAGACGCGGATTTGAGATGGGTGACCACCTTTAAATTAAAGGTAAGACTCCATTGAAGATTTTGATATAGGTCACCATAAATCGGCACACAAATCGCACGGGACCTATTTTTTGTCCCTAAGGGCCCTGACTACTTTTGGGAGGCAACTTGAACATCAAATTTTAAGGTTTACAGTTTCCAAGGCAACACTACATTGTATGAAAACACATGAATGCAATATTTGGTGATTAGTTTTATAGGTGATATATACTTAAAATGTCTCAGAACTTGAGTTGGCTATGGGTTTTGAGAATTTGTTTTTCACAATATTTCCAGGACACATTTTACGCATGGAATACCCATTTGGCCACTAGTATGGTAGAACTTATTAAACCCAGATGTCAACCAAAACCCGAACTCAAAAGCTGTTTGTTCATTTGTATTATAGAATGAATGTTCTTCTAAACTTAAAAGAAAATTGTAAACTTGAATACGCATTTTCACGAAAGATACACCCGTTTTAGCTCTTAGATTCGTTTAAAGTGGGGTGGGCGTGTATTTCGAGCAGCCGTGTTATAGGTATGCTTTAAATTGCCATTTTGTCTATTTGTACATACCAGGGACACGCCCGTTTGTTTTATTTATATCCAATCGCAAAAAGAGAAATTCATATCTGTTCAAATAAACATGAAACAGGTCTCGTACTGGTAGATACAATGTTACAAAAATTAGTATTTTATTGAAGTTAATTTTCTAATATGAATACTGCCACAAATGGCATCCCAAATGACATATCATTCTGTTCTATTTTTGCTGTTGTTTGATTTTGTTTTCTTTATTGTTTTGCCACAAAGTATTACATAAATATTTTGATACCGTACAAATTATCATATATTAGAACATTGTCAAGATTGCCCAAACTGTTCCACTCTGCTGAAAAGAAGGGCCACAAGAGCAAAAAATAGAAACATTCAATTTCGAAAGTTAAAAAATAATATCCCCAAAATGCTAATCATAAGAGTGGCCTTTATATTCAGCAGATTATTCTACCAAATGAGCAATATTCACGCCAGTTAGAAATTGATTGAATTGGTCTTGGGAATATGCACTGCTCAAAATATTTAAAGGTACACTGCGTATTTTGGCATTGATCACAATACAAATGCACTCGTGGTCTGACTCATAGCGAGAGTTGGATTAATAAGGCAAAAACATGTTTTTCCTGTGATTAGCTTGGTTTCCTATCAAGGATGATGCTTGGTGATAAAAATGGTGTAATCCCTTTCCGGGAATCTCCATGAAACGCTTTATGTAAAATGGAATTTTGTTAAAAAAATACCCCTTTTTTCAAAACCAAATTCTACTAATACAAATTTTTCAAACAAGCACCACAACAGTATCATTTATGTACAGTGAATAGCCTTTTTATGTTTCTAAAATCATTAGGTTACGCTATTAACAAATTCGGAAAATTCTACAGACTTCCAGAAAAAATCGTCATTTTCAAGAAAATTAAAAATTACAAAATTTGAGCCATGATGAACTTAAGCAGCGATTGGTTCATCAATAACTTTTTATGGTCCAAAACTTTGGCTATCGTACCAAAAAATGGCAAAAGAAACTGGGTTTCTGCCTTAGTGAAAGCATTACTGTCTAGTGAAATGCATTACTTGTCTATTGGACAGGGGTTAACATTATCACCTATGGAAAATTATCAGGTGTTACTTGAAATATTTTGGGCAGTGTATCTGTTCCGATCAGAATCCAAGAAGAAAAGGAAGGAACCCCAAAGGCTGACCCAGAAAATTCCGTCAGGGGGTGTCCTGACAACTTATTTTAGTCATCAGCGTATTTCACAGAGGGCGTACTAGTCCGGCAGAATTTGGGCGAATTTTAGGAGGACCTGGAACTTGATTTTAAACTTTTTTTCTTTGTTGATTCTGGTAGTGCATATATTGTCCTTGAAAATTTCGAATGATGCCAGCCTGGCATCATTGAGCATTTCGATATATTCAAGATGGCGTCCAAGATGGAAGCCATTTATGAGTTAAAAAATTGTGTGATATGGAAAAATGTCTCAAATCCATTTTTTCACTTAAATTGTTAGCCATGACGTTGGAGTCTAGTTAAAGACACTTGGCTTATAACAAAAATATAAAAAATAAAATAAGAATTTAGACAAAATGGCCGCCAAAATGGCAGTTTATTACAAAAAAAAATATAAGAAAATTTCCCCTGAGACTGGCAAACTCCAGGGATTTGCATGCAAAATGCTGTTTTACTGATTCTTGAGTTACACGCATCATCCTTGTAACATACCAGTGATGCAGCTAATGCATCACTCAGAATTTGATATAGTCAAGATGGCGTCCAGGATGGTAGCTGATAAGTTTTACAAACCCGTGGGAGCCGCACCTAACCTGTAGGCATATCTGGTGGATTTTTAACATACCAGATTTCTTGCCTGATGGAGAAGCACTTTACAAACACGTGTATCTAAATAAATAAACCCAGCATGCATGTCTGATAGAGTTGCACTGTACAAGCAGGCATATCTCAGAGTGGCACCGGATCAGCAAACATTTCTGATGCGCTGGCACCTCTGTAAGAGTAGCACCTGACTTGTAGCCATCCCTCTTCCGCCTGCACTCAACTAGTCAAAATGTCAGTTGAAGTGCGAAACGGGCCAGCAGGCAGGGCCTATAGTGAGGTACCACGCCAACAGGCATGCCATATAGTGAGGCATCACACCAGAAGACATGACCAACAGTGAGGCACCACATCAGAAGGCATGACCTAAAGTGAGGCACCACACCAACAGGCATGGCTGATAGTGATGTACCAAACGAAAAGGCATGGCCTATAATGAAGCACCACACTGGCAGGCACTGCTGATAGTGAGACATACCAGCAGACACGGCTTATAGTGAGACACCATACCAACAGGTATAGCAGACAGAGAAGCACAACGCCAGCAGACATGCAATATTGAGTGACAATAGGTCAGCATCCGTGCTGATTGAGTGGCCACAGTCCAGCAAGCATCCATCTTTCAGCAGCACTCAACCAGTAGGCATGTTTGAACAGCAGGGGTGTTTGTGACAGTAACACTAGGCCAGCAGGCATATATGTTGCAGCTCCAGCGACATAAATACTCTCTACACGACATGTATGTTGTATTGTCAATGTAGCAGTCTTGGCTGATAAAGTTTCACAGTGTTAGTTGGCATGTGTGATGGAGGGGCATCGGTCAAGTAGCCTTTCTCTTTGATTTCCAATGGACCAGAAGGTATGTTTGATTGAATAGTACCAAGTCCGCAGGAATATCTGTTTCACTGAAAAGTGGCCATGTAATGCCACCAGCTCATCATATCCACATCCTTAACATCATACGTGTTTAATAATGTGGTACTGAACCAGCACACATGCCGTTTAACGAGACTCAGGGGACCAGCAGTCGTGCGTGTTAGTTACATCGCACCAGCAATAATGTATGTTACAATTGAACCCAACTAACAGAAATGCTGGGTACTGTTGCACTGAATCAGCGGGCATGTCTGTTCAAGTTACATTCGGAAGTGTGCATGCCTGTTATACTTTCTCCCGACCAGATGCCCAGGCATCATTGCTACAGGGTCAGCAGACATATTAACCATTACGCATGTTTGATTATGTGGCACTGGACCGGCACACATGTCTGAAAACAAGCAGTTATGTCTGTAACAGCTTCACGAGTCTAGCAGGCATGTTGCATTACCCAAGTTTTAAACGTTGCTATGAACCAAAAGGCATATTTGTTGTACATGTAGTTGCACCCGACCACCTGGCACGTCGGTTACAATTAAACTCGACCAGCATGCATGTCTGTTAGAGTTGCATCTACCAGCAGATATTTTTGAATCAGTTGCGACTGACTTACAAGCACATCTGTAGTTTTGTGGCTGAACCAGCAGGTATATATGTTACACTTGCCTCAGACCAGCAGTTATGTCCATATGCTCGTACCCAACTTACGGGCTGGTAAGCACAGACCATCATGCATGTATTTTACAGTTGCATCTTACTAGCAGCCATATCTTTATAAGTTGCATACTATCAGCATACATGTCTGTTACAGTTTCATCTTATCAGGATCAAATGTATATTACATTTGCACCCGACCATCAGCCATGTCTCGGCCATTTCCCATGTCTTTAACAGTTGCATCTAACCAACAGTCATACATGTATCTGTAAACTTGTGCCTACAAGCATGCATATACACTTGCACGGACCAGCATTCATATTTGTTATAGCAATATCCAACCATCTGTGCTGTCTGTTGCACTTGCAACAGACCAGAGAAGTAGTAATGGTTGTTACAACTGCACCAGGCAAGCAGGCCCATATCTACCAGCAGTCAAGATGGTAAGATACATCTGCAGCATGCAGATACCTTACTCAGGGGTTGTTGTTTTTTTTTGTGTGTTGATACACTACACTCCATAAGTCTTTTTTCGTAAATTTTATCCATCCTTCCAGCTGACTTTTTTCCGCATATTGATTCCAAAAAGGTTTGTTCAAACACTCTGTCATAAAGTTTTCAGTGATACCGTCCGTTCAGTATACTCTGCCATTTATCACTTCATTTTTTTTTAAGAAATGTTTTCCCAAAGTAGGAATTTTTATGAGAATAATTTGATGTTATGGTATTATCAGATCTGGCCAAAAGTGGTCTGGAAAGTGCATGGTGCATGGATTGATGGATACGATTCCCAGAACAAAGACAAAAAAGCTACCATTACGAAAAATAAGAGTGTTATTTTTCCGTGCAGTGTATCATAGCAAAAAACAATGTGATTCTCCACCTTGTTATTGCTGCCATTTTGGACGTCATTTTAAATATTTTACAACGCTGAAAAACAACAATAACATGCCATTCAAATTTTCCAAATACAACCGAAAACTGTCAGAAAACGGTTACTAACTACGAATTTAATTTCAGGTTGAAGTTTGCTTTAATTGGCGGCCATCTTGGACACCATCTTTAATAGCTCAACCTTGTGAATCAAACCAGTGAATGCTTCATTTTAATCGTTTGTATTATTAGGCCTCTTAACATCTGTTACGACATAAAGCCGGTCAGGAAGGAAGAGGGGAAATCTTATTGGAAAATTCCTTTATGCGATGACGATGCTACCAGGGAAAAATAATGCACACAACTAGCAAAAACTTTTCAGTACTTTATGTACTAAGAAAACATCAACAACACATTAATATACAATGACACCACTTACGCTGTTATTTCTGGCTAATTGACCATCCTATACTAGAGCAAGTTGCCACTCCAAGATCGTTTCAATTAGAACCAATCTTGGACTGTCCTGTTC
Organism: Loripinus fragilis; assembly: GCA_964019695.1. NCBI lineage: Eukaryota > Metazoa > Mollusca > Bivalvia > Lucinida > Lucinidae > Loripinus > Loripinus fragilis. The sequence continues at coordinate 40,948,964 of OZ026525.1, forward strand.
TAGATGTACGTCAACCAGTCAGAAATAAGAGACGTAAAGAATATGATTAACATATAGCTTAAGTTCTCATAAAAAAAAAAAAACAATTGGGCCCTTTAATATTTTAGTTCTCGTATTGACGAGAAATCTCGAGATTATACGCGTCTCGCGAACACTATGTCTTCTAAGCTGCACGTTCAGAGATGACTTAGCCAGTCCTTAATTCAGAATAGAACCTATGCCCTGACATTCTATTAATAACTTCCTCCATATTTGGCATAGGTTCCGCATCGAATTCCGTAACCTTATTAAGCTTGCGGAAGTCAATACAGAATCTAACCGACCCATCTTTTTTTGGAACTAACACAATGGGCGAAGAGTAAGGAGAGATCGAAGGTTCGATCACGCCTAGCTCAATCATCTCATCTATTTCAGATTCCATTATCTCTCTGGTTTTATATGGTAAAGGGTAACCCTTAGACCTAACAGGTTCTGCAGTTGATAATTTGATATCATGCTCCAATAATTCGGTCTTGCCTGGTATACTGGTCAGTACATCTGGGTATTTGGCCAGTAATTCTTTGACCTCTTTTTTCTGTTCGTCTGTAAGTTCGTCCGAGATACTAACATCTCGATATGTCTCAATTTCCTTATTAGAAGGAAATGTACAGTCCTCAAGTGAATACTCGTCACTTTCGTCGTCATCATCTTCGCTTAACGGCATACTCGCTTCGGCGGATAATAAGCAGTGAGATGCTTCGGTTTTCCGTTCAACATAGAGCCTCAAAATATTGCCGTGATATGTATGGATGTAAACGTTTACGTTTACACGGTAGTCAACACGGTTCAACACTTCTACTATCTCGAACGGTCCCCGCCATTGTAGCAATAGCTTATTACTATCGGTGGGGAGTAATAATAGAACTTTATCTCCCACTTTGAAAGAACGAGGTTTCGCTCGTCGATCATAATACACCTTTTGTTTTCCTTGCACTTTTTGTAAATTTTTCATTGCCAACTCGCAAGTATGCTCGAGACGGTTTCGTAAATTTATCACGTAATCATAGGTTGAGCGAACCTCTTCATCTTCCACCTCGTCTGTCCATAATTCTCTTAAAATTGCCATCGGACCGCGTACGTTTCGTCCATACAATAATTCAAATGGTGAAAATCCTAAAGACTCCTGAGGAACTTCCCTAACTGCAAATAAGAGTGCAGGAAGATACCTATCCCAATCCTTAGGGCGTTCAGCGCACATTCTTCGCAACATTTGTTTGAGCGTCGCGTGTGATCGCTCTACTAAACCATTACATTGGGCATGGAATGCTGACGTAGTCAGCTGCTGTAATGATAGCAATCTTGCTACTTCCTTCATAATTTCAGACGTGAATTGTGATCCACAGTCCGTTAACATTTCATCGGGTACGCCAACCCTACTAAACATCTCAACTAATGCTTCTGCTACGCGCTCGGTCTCGATACTAGGTAATGCAATGGCCTCAGGATAACGCGTCGCGTAATCCATCATTGTTAAAATGTATCTTGATCGGTTGTTCGATCGGGGCTCAATTGGTCCTACAATATCTACTGCTACACGCTTAAAAGGAGTATCGATTAATGGTAGCCGACCTAAAGGCACCTTTGCTACCCTGCCCTTTTGAACGGTCCTTTGACATATGTCGCAGGATTTGCAGAAACGTGTCACGTCGCCGCAAACACCTGGCCAAAAAAATTCTGCCACTACCCGATCGATCGTCTTTCGAATGCCTAAATGGCCTGCCATGAGCGATTCATGGGCCAAAGTCATAACCCTATCAGTCAAACTCGAAGGTACAACCAGCTGCGAAGTAGTTTTACCACGCAAAGTAAACTGCCGATAGATTAACCCCTTCTTCATTATGAACTTTGTCTCTCCGCGGTGTATGCCCCGACTCACGGTCACGTTGCCTAACTCCACTCGCTTCCGTATATTCGAGAGCTTTGGATCCGAAGCCTGATCCAACTCGATTGCATTCCTATCACTATTGATAATCTGATCTGGGACTTTAAGTTTTTTATATGTACGCTCGTCTTTTTTCGCTTGTGACCTAGTTACTACGCTCGCTGCGAAATGTGACATATCTGGCAATTTCGATCCGTCGATGTTCCCTATAACTAGATCATACAAAGTATCCTCCATGCATAAGGCGTCTGTAGTGCCATTAAAAAATGGACACTCCACGCTAATACGCGCCACTGGGTATTTCAGTTTGGACTCATTAATAAGAGTAACATCTAACTCTTTCCCTAACATTTGCTCATCGGTTACTAAGTCCCTTCTAACCACTACACCGGTACAACCCGTATCTCTCAAAACTCTGACCTCCTTCCCATTTACGGTACCTACCGCCGTCGGTAGTCTAGATCTTAAAAAATAGCAAGTACCCTTGCTATCCTTATGGGGATTCTCCTTATAATTCTCAATTGGGTCGTGCATTTTAGCATGATACACGCTATGCACTCCCTTATCTGTACTTTGTTCTCCCTTTACTTTACAAAAGTTGACCTGATGGTCGACTTTATCATTATTATAGTTCCTATTGGAATTCCTACTGGGAGCTGACTGATTCCGACGGTAATTATTACGGCCTCGATTCCAATTACGACCCCTATTTTGCCATTTTCCCCCTTGATTTGGAGAATTAAATTCAGCACTTGATGCTATTTCCGTACCAGCCGACACCCTCTTGCTCTTGTTGTGCCAACAATTATGTGTTTGATGGGCTTTACCACAAATCTTACAAGAAATATTTGATTTTCGATCAACCTGATTTCCATAATTATGCGGAACTTGACTCTTAGTCTCACGATGCCCTTTTGCGACGCATCCGGGAACTCCACCCCTTGCATCGGCGAACAAATCCGCCTCATGGGCTAACTCACCCAGGGCCTTAAACGTCTTAGGTTTGAGATACAAATAGAGCTCATGACTGCAACAGTCAAGGAACTGGTCTCGGGCCAAAAAATCACAAACCGCCTCGCAGGTCTTTTCGACCTTAGCCAAACCCAACCATTTATCAAGGTAGCTCGCTAGCCTACCGCTAAATTGTCTGAAAGTTTCGGCTTTCTCGGGCCTACAATCCCTAAATTTCTTACGAAAAGATCGTTCGGTGAGGTCGAAATTAGTAAGCAGAGCCTCCTTAATCTGACCATAATCCGACTGGTCATCTCTGGAAAGCCTAACGAAGACTTCCAAAGCGCGTCCCTTAAATAAGGCACTTAAGTATGATGCCCACATGGACGGGTCCCATTTATTTGACAAAGCATAACTTTCGAACCTAGTTAAATAGCTATCCATCTTATCCGTATGTTCGTCAAAGTATGGAAGCTTGGGACTCCTAGGATTTGAACTTTTCTCTTTGGGCCCCCAGGGATGTGAAGTGGTCTCGGCCTCGATTTTTTTTAGTTCTACTTCGGCCTCAATTTTTTTTAGCGCAATTTCTTTTTCCATTTCCTTATCCTTGCGCGCGGCCTCAATTTTCAATTTTTCCGCCTCAATCCTTAACTTTTCCAATTCCCGATCCTTATCTTTTTGCTCCCTATCTTTCTCTTTTTGCTCCCTTTCTTTATCCTTTTGCTCCCTTTCTTTATCTTTTTGCTCGGCCTCCCTTTTCTCTTTTTCATATTCCCTTTGGGCTAACCTTTCCTCCCTTTCTAAATCTTGTTGCCTCTTAAGATAATCCCTTAGTTCTTGCCCTTCATATCCTAATTCCCGTGCTAATGAAATATGTTTATCCATTTTAGCCTATTGTTGGGAATGGTATAAGTCAACTATACTGTTGAAAATAAATAAGGGTTCGCTTTGTCCCTTTAAAATAGGTATGGGCTAACCAACGTTCGCGCTGGTAAACTAATAAATTTACTAGGGATTAAATGACGTTACATACGAGTAACGTAAAGTACAACGTATAAGAGATCACCACAGAAAGGTGCCTAGGATATATATCAACCTTAAATAGGCCTTCACTGAACGTATTTGACTAAAAAACGTCATTCATTTTCTCGTATTTATGTCAAGAAATGTATACCTACGCGATATTAATATAAACGCGTTACAGTCAAGTCAACAGTCACTTGTCATAGCAAGACATAATAATTGACTAAAATAATCTTTCTATGGACTTCTTCTAATAATAGAAATCAGTTGAGTGGCGTCACACACTATGACGTCACTGAGGTGATTTAAATTATTAGTACCCTCAAACGATATGAAATTTTCCACATCAGTATCCTTAATTAATAGGAATACAGGGCATAAGCCAATACACAATGATATGGGTAAAGTAAAGGTGGACAAGTCTAATAATTAAACTCTGTCAAATTTTCCTTGGGTTTTATACCCTAATGGCAATCCACAGAACAAGAAAGTATCGGTCCCCTCAGAATGTTATGTGATGACTTATTTACATGTGTCGCACTTCATCACAGGGGAACGCATGCAATCGGTACTGTGTGTTGACACTCACAACCTTTCTTGTAAAGGAAAACTACTAGTGTGCGCCCGTAGCAACGTCACAGCAGAAAAATTTGCCAATAAAACCTCAAAAATCCCACTTCTGACACCATTGTTACGACATAAAGCCGGTCAGGAAGGAAGAGGGGAAATCTTATTGGAAAATTCCTTTATGCGATGACGATGCTACCAGGGAAAAATAATGCACACAACTAGCAAAAACTTTTCAGTACTTTATGTACTAAGAAAACATCAACAACACATTAATATACAATGACACCACTTACGCTGTTATTTCTGGCTAATTGACCATCCTATACTAGAGCAAGTTGCCACTCCAAGATCGTTTCAATTAGAACCAATCTTGGACTGTCCTGTTCTAGATGTACGTCAACCAGTCAGAAATAAGAGATGTAAAGAATATGATTAACATATAGCTTAAGTTCTCATAAAAAAAAAAAACAATTGGGCCCTTTAATATTTTAGTTCTCGTATTGACGAGAAATCTCGAGATTATACGCGTCTCGCGAACACTATGTCTTCTAAGCTGCACGTGTGTCTACTTCAGATCATCGGCGCTGAGGTGATCGAACCTGTACTTTGGTCGTCACTGGATTCACGTAATCGTAGTATTTGTTACGCGTACTGCTGATCGTCGCTCAAGACGTCAGCATTAACATATATAGTTCCTCCTGATCATATCCCCACGTTGGGGTGTCAGATTCTCATATAACCATTCAAGCCGGTTGGCTTCCCATTTGATTGTGCTACGTTGTAACGATTGGGCCTTGATCCACGCTGGTCGTGGCCTGAGGGGGACAACTAATATGTGCCCTCAGGTACTAATCAACGGCTCACCAACATTCAGCCTCCAACGTAGGAGGGGACACAAGAGACGATTCTGCAAAAAACAATCTATATTTAGAATCTCAGAATCACTCTTTTGCGTCGATAATGGGGTTGTTCGTTCGAAGTTCACAAAAATAGAAATAATTTCAGTGGTCTTACTCTTTTAAATTACAGCCTAACCCTATAAGCGCGCGATTAGCCCACACCCGTGGGTGTATGGCTAACGGCTCCCATGCGGTTAGGATGGATCGGCTCTTCTAAATACCCACACTTAAACTTATATAATAGAGAAGTATTTTTTAGTGACTGGCCTATGTCAGCGCTAAACAATACCTCTTATGCCAAACGAACAAACCCATACGTAACAAACTCTTCTATACACTGTCGTAACGTCACCCTGGTTGAGACGCTATCGCAGCCGAAACATCAAGATCCTGTGGCCCTTTTTCCCTTCAAGGTCACGTTATCTAGATAGTTTCGAGGTTTACAAATACTGATACCAATTCTCTTAAAATTCCAGGAAAAAGGTTGAACAGTGTGGTGCCGTCGTAACGTTTGGACGTTTACGTCGGACATCACCCTGCCCACGCACTAATTTCGTACATGTATAACGTATCAGTTGTAAACAACTAATCATGACCTCTCGGCAAAAAATATTTACATCAATATTGAGAGATTACATTCTGCTGTTTTATGTGTGTAAAACCGTACAATGCTTTCTTACATTTATTTTGGTGTAACACAAAATATTTTACATTTACTTTGGTGTAACGAAAATATTTTACATTTACCTTGGTGTAACAAAAAAAAAATTTACATTTACTTTGGTGTAACATTACACCTACCTAATCTCTAAACATACATGTCAGCTATCACCTTATTTATGTAAGTGTGTTGTAGTGTATGCACCTAACCCTTATTCTTATATGCGTCAGATATAACTCAAGGTGACACATACAGGTCGCTACAGAAAGTCGATTATCACTGGCAGTTAAATCGTCTTTCCAACAACGCCGTACAAATCACAACAATTTAAAATCTAGCTGCTAAAATTGTTTTTCACCTATCGGTCCCTGGTAAATCTTTCAGCATGCCATTATAGTTTTAGGTGCAGGCCCGACATGGCCTGTGACTACTTTTGTCCGAAATAACCCGACGAGTCCATCCGGACAGCTTTTACTATAGCCGCAAGAATGGTCCCAGCAGATTTTTAGGCAATACGCATGTGCGTAACTTCATACGCAAGTGCGTAACAATCGCTATTTTCACCAAAAAAACGGGACGTTATTGATAACACCCGAAAGAACTCATACACGGAATGCTGGCCGATTCAACAGACGACAAAATAGAAAACGAGTGACTTATTATTTCAATACAATGTGACATGCTAGAGACATCGCGATTCAATGCAATTACAGGAATCGCCACCGCCCTATCATGTACAATATCAATACAGTAACAATATATACTTAAGGAATAAAGAAACGCAACAAACACTTCGAGTTATTGTAAGCATACAATATGATGCAAGTTTTAGTGCAAATGATATTAATCCGTAGGAGCAGTATGTATCCGACAAATTACAGCAGGTTCAACGTAATTATCGATTACGTAATCATTTTGGTATGCTCGTAACCAGCCTGACCCCCGTAGTAAACTGCTGAAACAGGGTAATTAAAAGCAAAGTTTGAATCAACCATCGGTTTATTGTTTTAAAAAGTCTTGGAATAGATTACGGATCAAGTAATTGATCAAATGGCGACGTTTCTGTAGGATTCTGAAACGGCTTAACGTCATTTACGTCAACTCTGAATACTGCGTGAAACGCGTAAACTTTCATTTCCGATTGAGATTTATTCATTACAAGAACGTTTTGTTCACTAATTATGACTTGAGATCTTCAGACGTCAAAAATTTCGATTCTGACGTCAAAATTCGATATCCTACGTTTTAATGGTTTCCATGATATTAATGTGTTTTTCTAATGATAAAATGGTCCAGTGACAAAGTTTAGGTTACAGTTAACAAGTTTGGTGTTCACTCTGGCATGTAAACAGATGTTTTCTCATGCATTATGCCGTGATTTGTTTGGCTAACGTCAATATAACCACCTTACGAGCGTATTTCTACGGTATTTGAAAATGTCCGTTTTTCCCAAGAAAGCATGTTCTGATGTCTCTAGGTTTATCTTATCCCGTATATTTACCAGCGACCCAAACCCGACGGCTCTAAGTGACGTTTATCGTAAATTCACTACTATTGTGTATCTTGCCATTCAAGTTGCGTGTTTTGACGCAATATTTGACTGCATTACGAATATGATTGGACGTTTGTTTAATGTGCACATTGCAAAGTCGACGCCATATAATTAAACATGGAAAAGACGGGGTTTCTTGAAATTTATTCTGACGTTAACGTCTCATTTTACGTTTGCATATGTTTTCATCTTGTAGCGTAAAATGTAGCGTTAAAATGACGTTTTGGTATCTCATCACATGCTATAAATACTCATTAAGAAATTTTCAAAAGAGATTTTACCATACCGTCATTTAAACACGCAAAAATTATATTTTTGTCTGTTGCGTTTCTTTATTCCTTAAGTATATATAACTTCACGTACCTTTTATAATAATGAATAGCATCTCTATATCGAACCTTTCAACGGTATGTTTAAAATGTCCCCTAACAAGAATGGGAAATTCCATCCTTTATATATTGAAAAACGCACAAGATTTCCGAGATATTCAAGAAGAATAAGGAAAACGTGCAAGCGTTGATAAATATAGATACAATGAATTCCATCTCAGACAAACCGACCTTTTATTGGGACTATCAATAGAAAGAGTACCGTATCATGGTTCGAACAGGTGACCAGGTGCATTCCTAAACCACTGCGTATTTGTGCGTATACGCAACCATAGCTGATTCTATTATTCCAGCCATTCTGTATCGTAACAACATCGATAAAAAGTCAAATTGAAATGCTTTATATCAAGTTTTTTAGTCAGATAGGTCAAAGGAACCTAACGGATGGCCATCTTGGACGCCATCTTTAAATTTCAGCCTTCTGAATAAAAAACATTTTTTTATTTGATCGTTTGTATCATTTAGCCTCTAAATATCCATATAAAGTCGAATTAAAGTATGTTTTATCGAGTATGTCGGCCATATATGTCTTAGAAGCCTAACTGACGGCCATCTTGGGCGCCATTTTTAATATTTCAACCTTCTGAATCAAAATAATGTTCCATTTTAATTGGTTGTAAAATTTAGTCTCTGAAACATTCATGAAAAGTCAAAAATAAAATGCTTTTGATCGAGTATGTTGGTCATATAGGTCTTAGGAGCCTAACTGGCGGCCATCTTGGACGCCATTTTGAATATTTCAAAACGCTCAATGATGCCAGAGTGGCATCAGTTGGATTCATCAAGTTCAATGCCTCAACAACAAGAATCAACAAAGAAAAAAACTTTAAAATCAAGTTCCAGGTCATTCTGGTTTTCTACCGGACTATACGAACTTCCCTCGAGAAACAATTGCAATGGCGTAGCCAAAACATTGAAAAAGTTATGCACATCAAAGAGAGGCTACTGGTTCGAGCAGTGATTCTTCAATTGCGCCCCTTTACAAAATGGGGACTTCTCTTAAAGGAAAGAATTTGCTCCCAGGGGGGAGCGAGTTCTTTCCTTTAAGAGCAGTTCCTTATGGTATGAAAAATCACTTTATACTGCATAGAGTGGCCTCCCTTGAATGTTACAATTTTTATTACGCACGTGCGTAAAAACGTAATGGAAGCTACGCCAATGATTGGACCCTTTGGCTCCATTTGCTTCTAAAGGGGGTCCCTGTGCCAGTAGTTCTAAGGAAACCTTTCGCCACTTGTGATTTCCAGGGGGGGGGGGGGGTCGGACCCCCTGCTCCCCCCTCTGGATCCGCCCAGTAACCCAAGTTCCTAGTATCCCAAATTCTAAATAATTTCAAACAAATGTTCCTTAGGCTCTTTATGAAAATTGCTCATTGACAAACAGTTCTGCTCAGATAAACAAAACGGCCACCAGAGCTAAATTAAAGATAAATCTACAAACTATATTTAAAAATGAATTCAATTTTTGGAATGTTCATGAAACCATGAATACTTCGAGTCTCTTGCAAAGTAAGTGAAGCCCGAAGTGCTTCACGTTCACTTTGCAAGAAACCCAAAGTATTCATGATTCCATGAAAATTCAAAAAATTGAATTTATTGCTTACATTTACATTTTAGTATAAATATCTAGAATATAAAAATTATTTTTAATTTAGGAATCAAAACAGTTTGTATTTAAAATATAATCTTATTAACGGTTTAGTCAGAGTGTAAAATGGAAAAGGGGAACAGCCAGGCTGAACATGGACAGCCAATGGAGCAAACAAGACACTTGTTTTGCACCTGCGACTCAGGTGTGGCTCGCTCTCGATCACAACACTGGTATCACTTCTGGCGAATTAGTTCTATGTTCGAAGCGTTTTGCACGGGCAAGTGAGCTTGGCAGCTATCAATCAAATTTGTGTAAATCATGAGGCTATGAACGGTTGCAAAAATATAAAAATTCATTAAAGGATTGCTTCGAAAATGTAAATATATACTCTTGAACTTCTGGTGCAAAATCAAAATAATTCAAAATAATGTTCACCATAATGGGCTTTGCCAAAATTGCTCAAACGGTTCTGCCTAGACAACAAAATGCCTACCAGAACTAAACATTAAAACTCTATTTATCACATGATGTCACTTATGGAAATGATTTAACGCTATGCAATAAAATCGGTAAACCACTAGTGGTTTACAGATTTTCAGGAAAAGTTATGACGTCTTTTATAACATTGTGTAAAAGATGGCAAAATCTTGACATGTTCATGCCAAAAAAGTGATTTTCATTATGTCATGTGATAAATAGAATCTAACATTCGTGCTCCTGTATAATTTGATTTATTAAACTCGTTGCGAAAAAGTAATAAAATGCTCGACAAGCCTCACATTTTATCACTTTTTCTCAACTCGTTTAATAAATTCAATAAAACATGAGCACTCATTTAAGATCCTCTATTTAAACAACATCTGATTTATTGAGATTCAAAAATAAATTATAAATACAAAATGTATGTTTCTCGTTTATATCTAATATACGGTGATGCTCATGGCTCCTTAAATTGCCCTCAAACAAAATTGCTTAAGTAAGTCCATTCTGCGTAACAAAAGTCCTCTTTTTTGTCGTCTGCTGATTTTTTTTAATATGGGATAACATCCAAAAACATAGACAAATTACCTCCTGGTGATAACCTCTGCAAACAGTTTGGACAAAATGTCGGGCCTGATCTGGATCCTATCTGTTTGACACTCATTGGTATTCCTGAAAGAATTTTTCTAAAGAGTTGATCTGAGAATTAGTGAATTTGTATTTTGGTTTCAGAACGTGTCGTGTATGCTGCATAAAATTGCCTCAGCGAGAATCCACGAGCACAAGTCAGGAAAGTTCAATGCACATGTTACAGCAGACGATACAACTGTCGTGCCAACCAAGAGTGACAGTGACGTAATATTTTGTTTACAAATGATAAGTAAAACTTTAACTTGTACATTCCACTAGAGTTAACGCGAATTGACAGATCACTTGTGTAATAATCCTATCCTCTACACAAGTTTTGTTTGTTTGTTTGTTTGATTGGATTCTTTACGTCCCATCAACAATCTTTCAGTTAAACAGGGACGGGTCTTCCTGGGTTGAACCAGTACTAAGCTAGGATAAATGTGTCTTGCTCAAGGACCACACCGCAGTGACGCCGGTGAAGCTCGAACCCGCGGCCTCTCGGTCTCGAGTCAAGAACTCTACCACTGAGCCACTGCGCTCCCTTAAAAATACACAAGTGATCTATCGATTATAAGTCCCTGATAACTATGTCAACAAACATGACGTCACTGTCACTCTTGGCTGGCAGGACAGTAGTTTAGTCACGATGAGCAGCCTAGAATGTGATAAGTACCACAACAGCATGGGATGGTGCATTTATACTGGTGCAAAAATGATATCCAGGATATCTCGTTCTTCTCTGGTTAGATCAGGATGCCAGATATCTACAATGAGCACGGCGCGAAAGTCATCCGTCTCTTCGCCGGTGTGAGAAACAGAGTGTAAGAATGAGTCATCAAACACCAGGGCCTTCCCTTGTTCCCAGGTCCGGGACTGGTCTGACACACATAAACTGTAGGACGGCCCAGACAGCAAACCTGTAATTAAAATCTTACCGTTTTTTGTCAAAACACTTTGGTGCTTTTATTCCTTTATAAATGTATCATTTGAAGTTGAACAACTGCAAGACATGGGCGGATCCAGAGGGAGGACAGGGGGTCCGGACACCCCCTGAAAAATCACAAAAATATCGGATTCCCTAGCAATATTGATCCGGATCCCATAAAAATCACAAAGCTACCAAGCCAACATTCAATGATGGGCCGTTTTCGACACGCCAGCGAAACGCCATTTGAATGGCGTTTCGCAGGCGGGCCGATGATGGCCCACTTTTAGTGCTATTTGGATCCTCTCTGCCATCATCAAGAAAAACGTTGTCAAGGTTTATTTGGATCCTCTCTGCCCTCATCAAAAAACGTTGTCAGAGTTGGACCCCCTCTGGCAAAATTTTTCTGGATCCGCGCTTGCAACAAAAAGAACTAAATCGTGCATTGCAACAGCAGATGACAAATGAGTCGCGACATGTGCTTTCCAACAAAGCGACATTTTGACAAGTGTGGACTCAGACGAGTCTGTACAGCCTCCTGTAGCGCTTAGAAACGCCAAACGAGGCCCTCCCAGGGGGGGGGGGGGTACCTGTTCCCTTGTTCCCCTGAAATAAATTGGCTTGTTCCCCTGTTCCCCAAAAATCGAAAATTTGTTTTCTTATGTTCCCTGTTCCCGAATATTGTCTTTGTTCCCCTGTTCCCCTCAAAATTTGACCTTTGTTCCCCTGTTCCCCTGAAATAAATACCCTTTTTCCCCTGTTCCCCAAAACCCCTGGGAGGGCCTCCCAAATGATGTTCAGTCAGTAGCTTAACAGTCATAGAATATTCAAGCGACTACTAGCAAAGGCTCTGATCAGACTGTGCGTATGCGCAGGCTGGTCCGAGCCTTTGCTAGTCGCACATACCACGTTGTTGTAAATCTCATGTTGCGGCTCAATTGTGAGATCTTTTCTACTGGTAAAGCTGACGAAAAGTAAAGAAAAATTAAAGCTCATTCAAACAAGTGACCGTGTTTCCCGTCGAATTTGAGATTTTGTAACACGTTCCCTCAAAAAGCATAAACGCTGGTAACATTGTTAAATTTGCTCCTCTATACATTTTTGAATTGTACATCCCGATGAACTTTATCAATACTTTCATGAATGAGTTTGCATCATGTATAAAACGATCGAACTGATTAAAAGTTTTAGCTTAAGTTCAAAAACAGTGAGTATGACCAAGAAATGCCACAATCACAAACTGCACAAACCCGTGGCATCGCGAGGAAGAGCCACACAACGATCACGAGACACCAGGAAGACAAACAAAGCAAAGCAACCAGTTCCCTCTTCCCCATAACTAGAATGAAACACAAAGTAACGCACAACAAAACATAGAGCAATTACAGAATCCCACAATGGGAGTATCAATCAACAACAACAGAACCACCGCCTTAGAACGGAAATCCTATGTGCATTGTTTGTCAGTTATTTTCATTTGTATGTATATGTGTCTTACAGTAAAATCTCATAAAATCGACTTATTTCAAATTATCAGCTGTTCAAATTACAGAGTGGTAGACATTATCACATATACACGTACATGTAAGTATATAAATCACATATAAGAATACAACCCACAAAAAATTGTTTATTTGATTTGATTCTTTACGCCCCATCAACAATAGTTCAGTTTTATAGGGACGGGTCTCCCTGGGTTGAACCGGTACTAAGCTAGGACCAATGTTCTTGCTCAAGGACACAACGCAGTAACGCCGTCGAGGCTCGATTCCGCGGCCCTTCGGTCTCTAGTCAAGCACTCTACCACTGAGCCACTATGCACCCAAACCCAAAAAAATGATCATTATCATTTTTCCTATTAAACATGTTTCAGGTGAGTAAAAGAAACGCCTCAAGGAGACGTTTCCTTTACGCAACTAAAACATATATGTTTTTATATGCAGTTATTACAGAATAGATCATCAACAGGCCCAATTCTCTGAATCCTGTCTGTCCAAAATTTAATTCGAAATAGCGAGTATTCTGAACAATCGAAATTCGAAAAATCGAGTTAAACCCATACTTTTTTTAAAGCGTGTGGTAGTTTTGTTTTACTGTAGTGTACAAAATGTGAAACATGCGCAATATTTTCATATTTCGTATATATAATGCTGCGTCAATACGCCAATTAAAATATGCTTTAAAACTCGCTACGTTAGGACATATATTCGTTCACAGGTTTAGATAATATTTGAGCGTCAGCGATGGTGAATAAATGTGTTAGGTTTCAGCAAAAAGGTTCTCCTAAAGAGCACAAGTGAGAATATATGAGTGATATTATCGAAATAAGGAACGGCCTAAAAACCAATCCACGGTTTCTCTAAATACTATAATGAGACGAGGCTGCTTTAACATTGTTATCATATGTAAGTAAGGAAGAGGGCAAAGATCAGAAATCGATACAATCAAGTACCACATCTGACCCAAGACACCATATGGGAAGGTGACAAAATCACAAGAAAACATCACACACACACAAGAGAGCATAGAGGTCAGCCATTTCTCAGCAGATGACAACAAGGCAATACAGTATGACAAAAAATTCTCAAATAACGCAGAAAATGAAACAGAAACAATAACACATTATCTCTTACGATTCTTCAAGCCAGTTTCACATTCCCGATACATGTATACAACAAAACATATAACACATTTATTATTATGTTTTGACAAGCAAGTTGCAAAAATAATAAAGTCAGATTCATGAAACATAACTGAATGTAAATCTAGATAATGGTGGTAAAAGGCTGATTTTGACAGTGATCACTGTGGTCATATCACTACGGCAATTTGGGTCTCGTCAGCCACCTTCAAATAAGGGCTAACAAAAATGAGAACTTTCGATTATGTTTGCTTCGAAATTGCATCCTCCAATTAACAACCTCTGTGTTGTCTTGCCAAAACGGAAATTAAATCAGATTTGCAATGTGTTTTTACAGTTATATTAAAAAATTGTCAATTACGGTTTAGTCATAATTATACGGTTTTGTCATTGATTAATTATCCGGGATGAGAAACCGTAATTAGTTATTTCATGTCTAGACATCAAACGTTAAAGTTTTCATATAATTTTAATGCTAAAAGATACAATGTGAATTTGATGAACAAAAATCAATCGGAACCCAAGCGTTTTGGGCATTTATCTGTGATTAAATGAAGAAATTGAACATGATGAGAAAGTTACCTTAACACCGAAATAAATGACCGTAGTGGTATGACTACATTGGTGATGTGTCAAGTGATCTCACAGAAGACTGAGAGAGCTGGCCGCTAGTGGCTATATGTATTTATATATAATCATGTACAACAAAATCTAGGTCGAATGTTTGGTACCAGTAAAATGCATTTAAACTCCCCCCTCCCCCTAGTGGCTTAGGCTGATGTCCGTTCTGTCAAAGGCAGTGGTTCTGTTCTTGTTGATTCATTGTTTATTGTTTCTACCATTTTGTGGGGGGTTCTGTGTTTGATAATTGTTTTGTTAATCAGTACTTAGCATCCTTCTAGTTGTGCAATAATCTAGATTGGGAAGAGGTGATTGCTTTACATTAATTGTCTTCCTGGTGTCTTGTGATGGTTAGTGTTCTGTGGCTCTTCCTCGCGCTGCCTTGGGTTGGTCTGCAGAGTGTCATTGTGGTATTTCCTGATCATATTCACTCGTTTTTTGTAATATATAAACTGAAAGTATATCTCTAGAAAGTAATAGTGAATTGGTAAGAGGTTGGAGAGAGAGAGAGAGAGAGAGAGAGAGAGAGAGAGAGAGAGAGAGAGAGAGAGAGAGAGGGGGAGAATGAATTAATATAATTATCAACTGACCTAGATGACATCTCAATCTGATGTTTGTAGGGCCATAATGCTCTGATATAACAGTTGATGGGCTAACAACCGAAAAACACACATTACCAAACACATTTTTAAACATCCCTGATGGCATCTGTGATATTACTGACATTGTCTCTGGGCAACGTCTTGAGTTTTCCTCAACAAAAGATCCTTGGTTGATTAAATGAAACACATCCCACGACCCTGTAGGTGTCCCATTGCTTTTCCAACCAATTTTATTCTTATCTGAAAGTATCTTTTGAAACTCTGAATGTATAATATCATAATGTTTTTCTAAGATTCGGCTTTCGTCAAATATATCCTTATCCCATAACGGAACACTCTGTAGCTCTCTGTAGAAAAAGACATTGGGATTTTGTGTGAGTGAATCATAATCAAAAGAGGAAGTACGAAAAGATTGGGTAATGTTCATTATTATTTCACTTTTATCAGCTTTTATCTGTGATAATCTGTCATTCGCCTGGATAATGACTTGTCTATATAAATTACATCTTACACATTTCGGATCATTGCAATACAAATTTGTGCCACGTCGGTCATTTTCGTTTTTAATCTCCCCATCTGAGGTTGAATCTATGTGAATAACTTTAAATGGTCTTTTAAAAATAATGTAATAAAGGACAAGTCCACAAACTAACACGAAGAACGTGTTGTCGTATAAATAATAAAACAGATCCACAAAATAAATGATCATTTTGTCAGTTCTACTTTCGGTTACGCCGGATGTTATTATTCAGGTACTGGCTTTTATTCACTTCCTGTATCAAACTCCCCAACCGTAACAACAATATGTCCCTTTTGACCGTGGAATAGAATAGAATACCGTTATTTGTAGTATAGTCAAAACTATTACCCCTCGGTGCCGTGGACGACCTGATGCACGAGGCCGAAGGCCGAGTACAAAAGTGCATCAGGTCGTCCACGGTACCGAGGGGGAATAGTTTGACTATACTACAAACAGGCATGAAATAACTGTTTAATTACCCAACCCATTTGATGAAATACTTAGCAGCGTTTCTTGCATGGAGTTGCTGCAGACGATGCGGTTTTGTTGCAAAACAGAAAATTTCACCAAATCTGCTCAATTTTGGTCTAAAAATGTTTCGCTCGTTCTGGCTGAAAAAACGAGTAACCACACGTACTTTATGTTTCTGACCATAAACAACGGAGTTATTTGGAGTTTAAAGTTGCCAAACCATGCCTTATTTTCACCAGTGCTGCATAACGTCTCCTTTCATAAACGAACCGTACGTGCATCGTTGTCGCGCATGTCGATAAGCGCCTTTGTGTTTTTAACAGGGAAGCTGGTAACCAGGCCATGGTATAGTTTCCAGTCAATAGTCATATTTATTGACCGGTGGAATAGTTCAGTGACTCATGCATGACATAGCAAAAAATAGACAACTACTCCGTATATAGACGGTTGGGTAATAAAATATTTTATAGACTTTGATTTTATGAGACATAAATATACTCGTGGCTAATGCTTACAGAGCGATCATACATCGTCTGTGAAATCAAATATTACAGAGTATTTGAGATGGAATATACATATTAGCAATATTTGCACAAAGGCTAGCAGAATCCTTGGTATCCTCGGGCTAAGCTTATATCCCTGTCCCCAAGACGTAAAGGAGACAGCTTCCAATGGACTGGTGTGTCCAGTCCCGGAGTATGGCAGTTATGTATTAAATCCACGAGGTGTTGCTCTTCGGGAAGAATTATAAAGTGTCCATATGCGCACTGCCAGATTTGTAACAGGGAACTACAAGTATGAAACTGGGAGTATGGCTGGCATTCTTGGGCAAATAAAATTGGAACCCCTTAAGAAAATGGGCAAAGACAATACACTCATCCTATAATACAAAGGTCATAAAGGTAAAGCCTTGCCTCGAGGTTATAAAACTTGAGTACAGTCTCTACTCAAAATAAAGCGCAATGATTGATTGGCTGATTGCGGACACGTGTCCGCAAGCAGTCAATTGTTGCGCTTTATTTTGAGTTTATGAACTCAAGGTTTATAACCTCAAGGCCAGTTTCCCAACAGAGGACCTCATCGCCGTAACCCGAAGCAGAAAAAATCGCCACTCGCTGACATTTCAGACTCCTACATCTGACATAGATATTAATAATGGCGACTTCTTTCCATATACTATTAGGGATTGGAGCGCCCTCCCAGAATCTATAATTTCCTCTGCTGAAGTTACGGATGATTGTGTTGCTAAGTTTACTTCTAGGTGAGAGCTATGGACTAACCTTCCCAACTACAGGTCCTGATGAATTATTGTCGGGTTGGGCGTTTAATCATGATCGGTAAACTATCTTGAGCTTGATCTGAGCGAAAATACGTTATAAATCGTCAATTCTAACGCACCCCGCCTATAGAACCAATGCTAAAAAAACCATGTTATATCAAATGATATAGTCACAGTTTTGAAACGCATGGAAAGCGCGCACTAGCTGAAGTCATTTGTTATTTCAAAACGACGTCAATCGTGGCGTTAGATGGTGTAACGTCGTTTTTATGCTTAAAAGACGTTATATATTCATGTAAACGTATGCGACACAGTCCATCTATTGGCGGGATTTCTTCAGTGCAACGGCGGAAAATTGGAAGAAACTGAAGACTTCAAATGTGTTTTCGTCGTTATTGTGCGTTAGAATCCAAATAGATCAGCTCTTGTGCGTGAAATGTTGAGTAATAATTCACTGTTTGTCGGTCAGTTGTACGAAGATAAATCACTCGCGCTGGTGGTTTGATCTTATTTACAACTGACCTCCAAGCAGTGAATTATTATACAGCAATTCACTGCTAGAGCTATTTCTTAATCATAAAACAGTGCCTTTTGAAGAAATGGACGAAACTATTATGTAAAAATAAATCGGTAGGCCCACAACCAATCTGTTTAAATATTCAAAATGATTAAATGATTTACATTTTTGGCAAACTTCATAAAAAATAAGTACAATAAGCAATATGATCACATCAGGCTAGCTTCATGTAATATTCTAATTTCCGTCTATTCTTCATTAATAGTAGTTGATATTGAATCGTATGTTTTGTCTTGATAAAGGTCTCTGTCCGAAATATTGAATTAAGAGTAAAATTATCATATGTACTCTTCATTAATCATACAATCAAGACAGCACCTTCTCAACAAATTATATCTGCTTATCACATCAAACCATAACTCATCAATAATTCTTTATACAGTCAAGGACCAAACGTAATTCCACAAAAATAATTTTCAATAGAATGTAATGCATTTTCATGTTTAATAGATCACTTTATTGTGTGATATCAATATCAAATATCAATAACTTTGTAATTCCTGTAAATCTAAATAATAGATTCATGCACTGTATAATTAAGTGAAGTTTAGACTTTCCACTTTTCAAATATACTCAGAAAAACAATTGAAGGATATTAAGAATCAGTACCATCTCTAACATTTTATACAATAAAAACTAAACTAATTATGCATGCATTTCATAGTTCCAGATATCTGCAATCAAAATGAATTGTTTTAGATTTAAGTCACGCTTCAATGATTAAAGTACAGTGCATGTCCAAATGGTGCAACCCTCTATACTGAAAAGTCACAAGCATTCAAAATTGATTGAAACCCATTTTTATAGTTTGTATTCCATAATGGCTGGCTCCAAAATCATTGCTGGCTCTCAGCCAAAGTTATGACACCTAATTTTGTAGTTTGTGTTAGTGTTTTACTTCCAATTTGTTGCCATATTGGCTGGGGTATGCCATATATGTGCATTTTTGTTGACGAAGTTGTCACGTTATTAGGTGCAATTACTGATAAATGGGTGTGAACACTTGTCTGTGGCCAGAATTAGAACATAAGTAATAACCAGGTAAAGGTTGCAGCAAAAAACATAAACGCTAAATTTTTTACTTGTGAACTTTTGGTAAAGATGGTTGGTACATTTGGTGTGGTACTGTATCGTAACCAATGACCCGTAAATTTCATTTTGCATTCTGCTGAATTGCATAGTGGTAGTTATATCATATACGAAAATGCCTTGTATGGAAATTATTTTCTCAACTGTTATATAGTTAAAAGAATTTTAATATCCTGCAATTGTTTTTCTGAGTATACAACAGTTTAAACTTTTATGAAAAAAAAAATTAAAGGTCACTACCCCATTGACGTCAATGGTGCCATTGTCCAAAAATTGTCAAAAAAATGCAAATTGTTTAAATCTCTGCAGCTTTAAAACGCATGGGTGAAATTTAATGAAAATAAAATTAATATTACCTTATTCATGTAACTTTCAAATGAGAGCAAAAGTATAATATGTGGCTTTTTGAGGCACAGTTAATTTTCTTGCAAACGTAAAAATACATTGAAGTCTGTGGGATTTCAGACTTTGTGGAATGACTTTTGGTTCCTGACTGTAGTAATCAATTATATTTTCGAAACACAATGTAAATAAGTGAAATACAAATGTGTCAGTGAACTGTCTTAAAAATGTCGATGAACTATGTTCAATTCTGTCAGTAAACTGTCTTCAAAAACCGTTCCTGCGTTGTTCCGCTCAGTTATTTCAGAGATGAAGTCAATGTTTTGGATGTTCATGGAATCATGAATACTTCGGGTCTCTTAAGCTTGCAAAGTATAAAAATCCCTACATATTTTAAAACATCCTTATATCTATTAAACTTGTTAGCACGTCAATTAAAATTTATGAAGTCTGCAGATATTTCCTTGAACATATATTTACGTTGCAATTGTTATAGCTGACTGCATTTCATCCCCTAAATCATTGCAGTCCAAACGCTGTCTGAATTCAACCTCAGGACTTTCCCTGGCTCAGAATTTGTTGTAGCCAACAATTTAAGCAAATGGAAAAAGTTGGAGCCAAATGAAATTAACTTTAGCCAAGGTTTTAGCAAGAAAGTAGTATCAACAAGTTGTTTGTATTTAACTCTGTCTGCTAGGGGAGACTTTTGTTATCTGCTGATAACCTTTGCAAACAGTTTGGACCCAGACTAGGCCCGACAAAATGTCCTGCCTGATCTGGATCCAAACTGTTTGACACCCTCATGGTATTGAAAAATCCAGTATTCAAAGAGTAAAATATGGCATAATAATAAAGTGTAAAGAAATAATAAAAGCAATATTTGAAAATCCAAAAGCTGATCAAAATACACTTTTCGCAAATATGTATTTACGGACACCCTAGAATGTACTTTTAGCCATGACTTATATTTGTAGTCACTCTATATTTTTAGTAGCAAATGGCTACAATGGCTAAAGGCAGGGTGAGCCCTGAACCTCTATATTCGCATATCTACCTCGTTCAATACTCGATTTATGAGTACTTTTTTCAGAAAGCAGCTACTTTCAGTGTTTTTATTATTTATAACATTTCAATAGTTTCCTTGTGAAAACTGTTTATTTATCATTGGACCTGGGTGGTCTTAATCAAAGATTGCGCATAAACAATGGTCAGATAAAAGTTTAAAAGATAATAATATTTTCACGTGGTAAATTAAAGTGTATGTTTATGATTTTTAACATTTTACTTTAATCCAAAATAAATATTTCATTATGTACTGATTTAATTTTCACAGATCATTTATTCATCTGCTAAATTAATTACAGAAGTATTTATAGGGTTTATCTAAACATCTGGGAGCAGCAATCTTACAGCCAGTGACATTAAACAGATACACATTAACCTGAGTTTACCTCTATATGCAGATCAGCCAAATGATTCAAGCACCACCTTTCAGTGGGTTCCATATATTTCTTCATTTCAATATTGGATAATGGATATCCAGTTTTAATTACAATCAACATTCAGATCAATGCAAATTAGAATGTTACAACTATCAAAAGAAAGGTGTTTTGTTTTTCTTTTGATTTTATTCTGTCTTTTTGTACCTAAAATGCAGAAAATTGTTACAAAATATGTCGTCTGCTATAGTAATAATAAGTGCTTTAAGGGTTAAATTTTAGAAACAATTATTAGATAGCGGCCAGGTATCAAAATATAATCATCAATACACACACTGCTAAAATATCTCTCAAACATTGTTATTTTTGCCATTATCAAGGATTTATAATTCTGCTTGGGTAGTATGTAAGCAGGTGGTCTTGCTTCCAGGTTTCTTGTGTAGAGCTAATTGATCTGAAAATGCCCAGAACCCATAAACAAGCAAAAGTAATTAATTACAGGCTAATTGAAGAGCACTCACATACATTTTATGAGGGGTCATTCCTGCAATACTGTAAGCTCTATAATAAATTCATTTGAAAAAAGTGTGCATTTTCACTTTAAGGTAGTTGGTTCAGCCCTCGAATTATCCACAAAAAGGCTTTTTTCTCTTTGGATAAGTCACGATTAAAAACAAGGGTTCAACATCTAAGAAATAGAAAAGTCTTTCAGGTGCTTTCCTTACCTTAACCAATCTAATCCTTTTGCATACAGTTGTAGTTTTGCATTACACACATCATATAAAAATGGCATGATTGTTCAAAGTGGTAAGGCTGTTAAAATGCTAAAAAAACAAATTATTATAAAAGCCCATTTGTCACATTTTTACAAACCTATAGCTTAATATTCATTTACAACAGCATGTATACATTATGTAGTTATAATATACCTCAGTGAACAGCTTAGATGAATACCTGACAAAACTGGCTTTCTGCAACAACAACAAAATCTCAGAAAAATACCCCGAAAAATACCCATGACCCCTAAGCCATAATGTCCTGGAATGAATATGCTATATTTTCCAAATATATTTTTGTTAGGTGCACTGAATGTTAGCTTTTGAATAAAACACAAAAATGCAGTTGTCAATTATACGTTATCCAAGCCACAAATCTCAAAATTTGGGTAGATAGAATAGGAGACGGTCCTAGTTCCTTTGGTCAGTTTTCATCAGAATCCATGTAAGTAAGGGTGCAAAGGTCAGGAATCGATACAATCAAGTGCCACATCTGACCCAGGATACCAATTGGAAAGTGACAAACTCACAGTTAGACACCACAAACGAGAGCCAGCCCTTTCCCAGCAGGTGACCACAAAGCACATATAAACAGACGCCCACATAGACATAGCAAATACAAGACAGAACAAATACATAAAGGATCCACATTAGAATCCATGCATTTTTCCAAAACAGCATGTATCTTTCTTTCCGTTATTATGCCCCAAACTTTGAAAAAGTTGTAGGGGCATATTGCTTTGGGCTTGTCCGTCCGTCAGAACAAGAATTAAGTTAGGGGTTTTAAATTTCATAGATGGATTCATCATCAAAAAATAACTGATCCGTGTTTTCAAGACTGGATTATCTCCCTTTGTTGAGTTATGCCCAAATAGGACTATTTTATTCCAGCGAATAAAGTAAAGAGCTGTTTTCATGCTGACTGCGTATTCCTGGAGATCAGATTAAACCAATGTAAATTTGGTATTACTAAATATAATGAAAATAAATGAGATACGGCAATTTCTAATTTGTTCAAATAAACACGAAACACCTCTTGTAGAAAACAGATTACCTCCCTTACATAAATTTTAATGGCATAATACGAGCGGTTTGTTACTGTTATGCCAAACAAATGACTAAATCTGCTACTTTTAGATACAAATAATTATTAGCAGGAATCGAGACAGTTCACCGACAAGACAGTTCGCCGACACGCATTTTGAAGACATTTCACCGACAGAATTGAAGACAGTTTACCGACAGAATTGAAGACAGTTCATCGACAAATTTTATATTGTATTTATATGGAATGTCACAATTTCACCATTTATTGATGTTATAATTAGCAAAGGCCTAATATAAAGCTAATTAAATTACCTATTTGCTTTTGCAATATGATTTTATAAGACATGCATACAACTGCAAATATAGCCATCATTACATTGTCTGTGCGAAAACATGTCCTATATCACTAACGTAAAATAACTATATAAAAATAAAAAGATAGGCCTGAAAAAATCTGTTTTAATATTCAAAAGGAATCCTTTGAATTGCTGGCGAATTTCATCAAAAATAATGTACGATGGAACACATCAATATAGCTTCATGTAGCAATCAAATGTCTGTCTATTAACCATTAATCAGACAAACAAAATATCGCTTTCTCAACAAATTATATCAACATATCACCTCCAATCATAACACATCAATATTTCTTCACAATAATCAGTTATATTTTCGAGCCATATGTCAATAACGTGATAAAAAATTGTCGATGAACTGTCTTCATAAGTGTCGGTGAACTGTCTTCAAATCTGTCGGTGAACTGTCTTCAAAAAACGTGTCGGTGAATTGTCTTGTCGGTGAACTGTCTTGTTCCCTATCAGTAGAGCTCTTGGGGAGTTTTTTGTCCGTGCCGTTGCTCTTAGCAACTGCTTATAACAATATGGCGGAGAACGCGGAATCGCGAAAATAGATCCCAACTTAAATATTCATGCGCATACTTAAGGTGAAAACAGATTTTTTGCTTAAATGAGAGCCATTTACAATATTAAGCAAGTAATTTATCATAATTGATAAATTTTACTAATGGTTTATCACAATTTTCTTAGAAAACGATAAAAAGAGTATACAACTAACGCACTATATTCTATAATGTATTTATTTTATCGATAACAGGCAAGCACTTGCAAGCAACAGGCAGGAGGCCCTCATACACAAACTTTTGGGCTTAAAGTTAAGCCATCTACTCTTAAATCTGGTAGAAATGGTATAAGGTAACAGTAAAATGGATGACGTCAGAATAGAATGGATTCGGAAGCAGGTTTATCTTGCTCTCGATATAAATGATTTAGAAGTGTTTGAGGAACTTCTAGACCGAGATGATGGTGAAAGAGAAAGAGATCTTGGGAAGTTTCTGAACGATACACCAGAAGAAAACGAATCGTCTGTTCTGTTTTATAAGATAACGAGAGAAGAAGAAGAGGAAGTTGAAGTAGAATGTGGTAAGAGCGTTTGTAACTGCCGTTTGCTCAGCATTTGGTCACGCCTTTCTTGAAGACTTTGCACTCATTCATTCAAGTGGGACTGGATCTAGTCCAACAGGTTAGACGTACACATGCACTCATTTATTGATTTGACTTTTTCTAGATGTGCAATGTGACAATTCGCGTTCCGAATGATAACAAAAAATGAAAATGACAATATATAAATGTGAAATATGAACAACTGGAACGCAGAACTCTCATGAATGGGAGTAGGACTGGATCATGCTTTCCACTCTAACATAACAACAACAACAGTAACATAACTCTTGTTACTGGCACGATCAAACTCAATCATTACGCCAGGGAGTGCGAATTTTGGGAGAATTTTTTAAAGGCATTTATTTAAAAAAGGACTGTGAGTAAAACCTGATGGGTGAAGGAGCAGTGACAGTTGGGCAATCATATTCAGAGGGAATATTTCTTCTTCTGAACACAGGATTGACTATTTACATCTAGACGCCATGGTGTATTGGATATACTGCTCACATTTAAACCAGGGATTGCAGGTTGATCCCAAGGTTCTCAAGTCTGTCAGAGGAGCGCATGCAGTGGCAGTAGCAGGTTAACTCGGCCTGAAAATCAGAACAAAAATACCAAAGTTACAAATGTAAGAAAATTTGCATAAAAATGTGAATGAAAAAATGTGAAAACATGTTTTCTGTCACATTTTTATGCAAATTTTCATGATGGGCAATTAAAGCTACAAATATGTTACAGCTTTACACTGCTAATTTCCATTTAAAATTGCGGTCCAGTTCTTTTAGAATGCATCAAAATTTCCTAATTCTGATGGTCGAAACACTTTTTCCAAATTCAACAGGCCCCTGGCCCCAACTTCAGGCCAAAAGAAAAATATGTCTTGTTTCCGGTTACATGTCCAAAATTTTTAGGGTAGGTAGGGTAGGTAGGCAAACTTTTTTTTTTATAAAAACTTTTCTGTATGGAAAAAGTATGAAAATCCTTAAAAACAGTCTAAAAATAGACTTTAATTTCCTGAAAGTCTTCAAAAAAGTTTGAGTAGACCCCAAAATATTAGGGTCGGTAGGGTAACCGGAAACAAGGCATTTTCTTTTTTTGGCCTCAGAAAGGTAGGAAAATCTCTGACTTGAGTCACAATTTAAAGGTAGGTATAATATAAATATGTTTATCCATGCATCTATCTATCTAACTACAATTCTGGGCCTCTGGCTGCAATCATTGCTGATCAGGACGCCAAGGGGTGCTAATTTTGAAATTTTGAGAAAAGAAAAAAAATTGATCATTACCTCAGTCAGTGATTCATTTACAATTTTGGGCTTATGGGTCCTGGGACTCGCTGATTACCATATCAGTGAGTCCCAACTGCGATCTTACCAGTCCAGAACTCTATTTTTAATGACAAGTATGCAATACTAATGCATCTTGGGACTCGCTGAAATAAAAACTATGCATCCCAGAGATAAAATTATGTGCAAAAGATGCAGGATGCACATGTAAAAAATCACTGCCTCAGTAGATGGTGCACTTGTAACAAAATCACTGCCTCAGTAGATGGTCATAATTACCAAGTGTTTTTGCTGAAGTAAAACATTAAAATTTGCCTCTAGGAAGTGTTATATGTTTTTGCAGAATTTGAACCAACTGTAAGTCATGAGGGGAACTCCAGAGCTGAATCAGTCAGTGGTACTTCTGTGTCAGGTAGACTACAGTGATGAATATTGTCTTTGTTTAGTTATGTTCACACTATGGCCAAAATTATTATTTTGCACCATGGGTTTCCCTCGTTAACTATTGTCAGAGTCGCCATCCTGTAGCGTGCTAAGCATTTATGAACTTTTAACATTTTTTCTTTACATTAAAGCCAGATAAACAACCTATCATATAAATATCTTACAGAATGGCAAATAAAAAAGTGAATTAGAAAGTAAAGTAATTAAGAGTTGGAATTAGAAAGTAAAGTAATTAAGAGTTGGTGCCAGTTTTGGGGACCTTTCCTGAAAATACTGCTGTAAAGATTCAAACTGAGGGCTGCCGTTCCCACCATAATTATAACTTTTCTGCAATAGAAATACAATGTACATACCATTAGTATCCTTTTTTTTTTGCCATTTCTTTACAATTGTGCAGTCGAAATCCCAGAGATTTTTTTTTTTCAATTTTGGGAAGGGACCCTAGAGCTTTTCAGATTGGGAAAATTAGCGTGGTAAACCCCTTAATTGGGAAATTTGTTATAGCGCACAATTAAAAATGTCATTTCTGGTCAATAAAAAAAAAGTAGCTATTACACATGCTTTTGCCATCAAAAATTTGAAGGAGAAATAAGATTCAATGGTAGTTGTGTGGTGACTGAAGATCGCAATCTTCTAAAAAAATATTATTTTGAAGATTGGGATTTTTTTTCAAAATTGTGAAAAAGTCACCTTAATTCCATTGGGAATGGGGCCGCATTTAGGTTCCTGAGAACACACAAAACATCCCTGGATCCAAATGCACTTTTGCAATACTTTCAGGGTTGAGCTGATGACATGTTTAAAAATAACTTCTTTAAATGCATTTGATATATTTTGCTGTTACAGAACAGTGGGAAATGTCCAAAATATGAAACCTGTGCACATATGCACGGGTTTCATATTTGTGCATTTCATGCAGTTGTATGGATCCCTTTAACAATTTATTTCAAACACTTCATTTCTCTTACTTTTGTTTGCCAAAAGTTTGTTACCAAATATTAAATAAGGTCTTTGAGTCCGAGCACAAAAAGCATAGCAAACCTTGACAATATTTTTGATTAATCAACGCAACATTAGATTAGACTACCGGGTATGTAGGGAGGAAAATGTTAATATTTTGAAGCTTTTCCGTATAGGTAATGGAATCAAAATTGCTGAAAGGGAAATCCCAAAACAACTCTTTAAGGTCAGCAGCAAAAAAATAAAGATTCTCGGATAATTTTTTTTAAACAGACATTTTTTTTATTTTGGCCATAATATTTTTAAAAAAAGCTACGGTCAAACCTTTCTAAAAGGTGCTTGTTTAGTTTCGTTGTTGTGTACACCACAGTCACACTTGTCAGTTCACCACCAATTTCAGCTGATCTGCAGGTCCATGTTGAATGAAGTCTAATGAAGCACTGAGTCTTCTTTAACCTTCCTCATACTGAATATTGTCATGTACTACACTACTCCCCAATTTTTATCCTGTTAAACTGCAGCATTCCAGTTGTTAGCATGTATTTTTTTAAAATCAGAATGGAAAACAGTGTGGATCCTGATCAGATGGCTTCATTAGAAGCCAGCTGATCTGGATCTACAGTGTTTACAAAAAAGGTAAATCTGGGTTCAGCAGGACGAGGGTTTATATGTGAATAGGATAGTACATGTAATAATGTTGTAATATACAACATTAAGTTATTTTTCAACACTATCATTTGAATTTTTTTTTTTTAATTCTTTGCAACTTTTATTCAAAATTAACTTAACTAAAGTATTTTAGGTTGTTTTATGCCAATTAAAAGCATAAAAGGGGGTGGGGTTAAATGGTAGATATTGCTATTCTAAGATAGGAAATAGGCAGAAAATTTCTGAATGCATGTGTTATAGCAAATGCCAAATGTCAGACCTAATTCTAGACGTATATATTTATTTAAGGCTGTTCGAAAAAGGGAAGAAAATGTGTCTTTTTTTCTAGAATTAATTCTCTGATTTAGCAGGTTGACACCATCATAAGCTTGCGAGACATTAACGGTCACTAAATGCTATAATTAGTTTAGATACTGAACTCGTTACAATTTTCCTTCAGAACCGGAGATTCCTGATATTCAACTAGAGGAAGAAACAGCTGAGGGTGAAGGGACTGAGCAGGTTCAGGGTGAAGCTGGTGCTACCACAGAAGATGTAGAGCCCCAAGAACAAGCCTTAGGTGTCTCGACACCCACAGGGGACGATGATTCTCCCAGAAAAGGTAGTTATCCTTTAAATATATATTCCTTTTGTAGTTGCTTTAGATGAGACCCAACACTCCAACTGCTTGCATTTTTTAATGGGAGACATTTGAGAGGTTGCATCTATAGGCGGATATTACCAATAATTCTTTTACTAATATTAAATAGAGAACTCTGCCTAATCTATTTTCTCTTTTAACATCTGATTAACATTTATGTTTAATTTCTTTTGTGATTTCATTCACATTAGGCATAGTAATAGTATTCAGAGAAATTGTTCCATAATACTCCAGGAAAACTCTGCAGGTGCGGAATTTCTATTTAAATGATTGTTGAAAATAAAAAAAATTCTCCTGATAGTAGCTCTACTATTAATTAATTGATTAGTTCAATGAATTGTCAAAACACTGCTGCCAAGTTTTTTGCTCTTAATATGTCTTATTACGTCTACTGCATATATTCAAATGCATTACAATTTACAGAATACTTTTACCATGGAAGCAAACACTTTGGACTCTCATAGGACCAGTTAAGCAAAAAGTTTTGAGGGTAATATTGTGAGTATCTTCTTATCCATCAATTCAAACATGTGTTTTTGGTGCTCAAAAGAACCGTCTCATCGAGACGGTTCTTTTGAGTACCAACAACATATGTTTTGGTTAAGAAATAAGAAAAATAATTTTTAGTTACACACTCTTATCTGGGGGCCTGACTCTGTTCAGACTGCTTCATATTGTTAGTTGAAATTAAAGCTATCATTTTTAAGTAGCAGACGATAGAGCAGACATTAATTGAGGTGATTGGGGGGGGGGGGGGGGGGTGAGGTGATGGGGAAAGGGTTTTCATTTTTCACATTTTCATTTTTTGATAATTTATTTTAGCTTTCATGGAGTTGTATCTTTATCCCTGTAGATAAGATTTTCTCCCGATATTTTCTCATTTTTAAGATACGGACTCACCGTTAGAAATGTCACCGTTGGTTGAGTCTCCATTACTGGAGTCAGATAATGCTGCAGCAGCATCTGACAATGTTTCAGAAGCTTCCTCTAATGGTTAGTCTAGGCTTCATACAGGCATGAACATAAATTAACCCTTTCCTTCATGAATATTCATGCTAGGCTCCACCCACTATGAATAATCATATAAATAAACTTTCATGTTGGTACAAAGTACAAAGAAATTACTTGTCAGGTCCACTAGTATAGGATCAGATATATCATATTATTACCATGTAAGCACACAGAGTAGACCCAGATCAGGCAGCTCTTACAAGAGCTGCCTGATCTGGGTCTGCTCTGTTTGCAAAAAGGCGTCTCCTTGAGGTAAAGGTAACTGTTTGAAAATGGAAAATAGTGTCTTGAAAATTTTAAAAAGGCTCAAAAGCCTTTTGGAATCATTGGAAAGTACATGTAACACTCAACAATATTGTTGTATATATCTGCCATGTACAATGTACAAGAGCACCAAAGAACCATGGCTGCATGCAAAATCTTTATATATTTTTTTACAGCATTATGCTTGAACATTTAAAAAAACAAAAAAGAAATTAAACTTTTCTTCAACATGTTCAAGCATGTTGATTATTTAATGATTTATTATGCTGCGCCAAATAAAAGCCGAACAAAATGGATCCAAACATGTAAGCATATCTATCCTCTTGCTATTTTTTTTCAAATTTTTTTCTTCTTCAAATTTACGTGAACGTTCTTGAATGGTCCTTGAATTTAATTAAGTCAAGCCTGTATGACCCCTTAAGTCTATCATTGTACAGTAATGTTACTTTGTAGTATGTTGTTGCTTTAAAATAGACACTTAGATCTCATGGATAATTCTGGCTCAAACCTTTATAATGAGATAGCATCCACAAAATTTCACAAAAATAAACCCCTCGCCAGATGGCTAAATCACTCTGCGGTTTACTGATGATGTATGAAAATTATGTCCCAGTTCTTAAGTTTTAACATCGCAAATGTGTCTTTTAACACTTTCCGCGGATATAATATTTCATGGAAATTTTGTATTTACAGTACATGACTCTTGCTCAAATTCTGAGACTTTTTCGCTTCCGAGAAGAATTTTATTCATAGTTGCCATTACAAAATATGGCTAGATCCATATCCCACTCAGGCTCAGTTTCATTGAGATTTTCGGCAAGGGATTAAATGAATCTCAGTTTCTCGCCCAAAAGTTATCTATGTTGCATTGTGCTCTAACTTAATTAAATTTTGTATGTTGTTATTGTATGTTTGTACATTCAATTTCTTAATTAGCACATAAGAAATCGACAGTAGCTCTTGGCAGTAAGTATTAAATTCTTTGACTACTGGGTAATTTTGCATGCTTTTTTGTTGTCTGCTGATTTTTTCAAAATAACCTTTTTCGAAAACTTTTTCCAGGAATACCATCAGTGTTTCAAACAGTTTGGACCCAGATCAGGCCAGACAAAACGTAAGGCCTGATCTTGGTCCAAACTGTTTGCAAAAGTTTGCAAAAGTTATCAGCAGACAACACTCAGTAGGCGAAGATTTAAGGTTTTATTTTTTAATATTTGTTGATTATTTTTTCGAGGAAAAAATTTGTTGCTGGTTCTTTCTTTAAATGGTAAAAAAAATAAACCTTTTTTTAGACTGGTGAAAATACTCAATACAGTTTGATACATTACAATGTACATGTACATATATATACAACAGGGCTGTTGAAATACCATGCCCGACTTGTCCAACCTGGTTTTATTTCATTCAGGACAAGTTGAAAATTTCAAGTTACTTGTCCTTTGACAAGTACAAATTTATAAAGTTAATACAATTCTGTATTTCATCTTTTGATTAATCATGAGTTCTCATGTTGCATTGAAAACACTGTAGATCCTGATCAGCTGGCTTCAGAAGCCAGCTGATCAGGATCTACACTGTTTACAAGAGAGTTGATATCTGGTTCCATACTGTTTTCGAAAGAGTAAATTGTTAAAGCACAGAAAGGTTTATAATAAGCTAATCTAATCTTTCGGACAAGTAAAATTTTCTTTGGACAAGTACATTATGGCCAATAACTTGTCCCTGGATAAGAAGAAAAATTTTACTATTTCCACACCCCTGTATACATGCTTACATTTATATTGGTACTGCTGTAGTTGACTGAATTGCTGAAAGCTGGCGAGCCGGAGAATTTTTACACCTTGTCTAAGTTATACTGCATATGTATCTGTTTTAACCTTGTATCATGTTAATCCTGAATATGACCTTTTTTCGAAAATCATAGATCCAGATAAGCTGGATTCTGACAAAGCTAGATGATCAGGATAATTGTATTATTGCAAATATTAAAAGTGACTAAGAAATAAAGACTGGAATGCTCAATAACCCAGTTACCGGTGTATACCAGTTATCGGGGTAGTCAGCAAACAAGCAATTAGAACATTCAATTTTCCTTGCAGAACCAGAAATTTTGTTTCAAAAAACTATAACACTAGAAGAAAATAAAATGTATTGCTAGTTAAGATTTTATTGCACATTTATATTTTACAGTGAAATTTTTACCAAAATGAACTGTTTATCAAAGGGTTTTTTAAATGCAGATTTTAAAGAAATGGAAGCAAAAGCAAACAAAAACAGACTCCTATTGCTTTGAGAAAGAGGTTGAGGTTTTCTATAAACATAAAAGAATTTAAACGTTTAAATTCTTTAAAAAGATACAGGGGTTTGTGGATGATGCCTAGGTAACTGGTACCAAATTTTAATTGCCATTTTTTTTCAGTACCTCACTTGTAGAGATTTAATAATTTTTAAAGGAATTCCTTAAGAAATATACAATTTTTTTGTTCTAAATACATACAACAGATTGCTTTTTGGGTATGTGCTTTCAAATTACGAAACCACACTGGCAATCATTTGTAAACATTTGTGGACCGGTTACCAGGTTAGGAAGCATATGTGTTCTAAAATTTTGAATGGTAAAATGCTTGCCAAAAAGCCTTAGATAATAAGCACATACCCAGACCAGACTGCTTCTAGTCTGATCAGGGTTTTAATAACCTGTTTGCAATTCAAACAGACTTTTTGTGATTTCCAGCCCTCTAATGTCTTATGGTGATTCTGGCTCTAACATTTATGAGACAATAGTGTAGTTACATCAAACAGAGACTTTCGTAACAAGCAGGGAATCTCATCAATTGTGTCCCTTTTCAAAATAGGGACTTGAAGTGAATTCTTTCCTTTAGAGCAGTCTGTTGTCTGGTATGAAAGAACATTTTTTCACATTAATGAACCGCGACATGTGATTTCCAACAATGTGGCATTTTGACAAGTGTAGACTCAAACGAGCATGTGCAGTTAGAATCTCCAAAAGATCGTCGGTCAGTAGCTTAACTCTCATATAATATTCAAGCGACAAGCAAGGGCTCTGATCAGGCTTATGCGCAGGCTGGTCTGAGCCTTTGCTGGTCGCACATACCACATTGTTGGAAATCTCATGCACTGGCTCATTTAATAGGTGACATTGAATGGCAATAACTCTGGTAAAACTTGTGTAAAACGGCCACTCAAAAATAGACAAAACGAGGATCTTAATGACAAATGGTAGCCTAATGAAGGTCAAAAGTATTGCAGAATGCTCGATCCCCTTGGAGCATTCTGCATTACTGTTGACCTGCATGGAGGGATAATTGATCTTCAACTTAGAAAAAAGGGAGCACAGTGGCTCAGTGGTAGTGTTCTTGACTTGAGACGGAGGGGCCGCGGGTTCGAGCCTCACCGGCGTTACTGCATTGTGGTCCTTGAGCAAGACACATTTATCCTAGCTTAGTACTGATTCAACCCAGGAAGACCCGTCCCTGTGTAACTGAAATATTGTTGATGGGATGTAAAGACTCAAATCAAACAAACAAATCAACTTAGAAAAAAGTCTTTGAGAGTGGCCGTTTTTCCGTATTCTTTAAAATATGCGCTTGTGTTAACTGCGTAATGGGAGTTATGCCTGTAATTGTGAGTAAACTTAAATGTACCTCACTCATTTGAAATTCTGAGGCTTTTTGGCTTCCAATGAGAATTTTAAGCATACTGTTGCCTTAAAATTTACAGGCAAAAGATTAAGCGAATCTCGGTTTCTCACCCAAAAGTTATCTTTGCTGCATTATTATGCTATATAACAGGTCCTTAATTAAATTTTGTATGTTGTAATTGTATGACGATTCAATTCCTTAATTAGCACATAAGAAATCAACAGCAGTTGTTGGAAGTAAGTATTAAACTCTTTGCCTACTGGGTAATTTTGCATGCTTTTTGTCCTGACTGCTGATTTTTTTTCAAAATTAATCTTTTCAAAATATTCTTTCAGGAATACCATCAGAGTGTCAAACAGTTTGGATCCAGATCAGGCCCGACATTTTGTCGGGCCTGATCTGGGTCTTAACTGTTTGCAAAAGTTATCAGCAGATGACACATACAAGTAGACAAGGAGTTAAGGTTTTGTGTTTTTGTTTGTTGATTATTTTTTTGATGAAGAAATTCATTTGTTGCTGTTTCTTTCTTTAAACAGTAAAACCCCTTTTTTAGACCGGTGAAATACTCCATTCAGTGGTGATACAATACAGTCGAGCATTCTGCAATACTTTTGACATGCATTTAGCGATAATGATCATAATCTGTCTTAAAACTAAATTTTTGGTCTTCTTTTCCACAGTGTAGGACCGGAAGTGTACGGTATTTGTGCTTGTACATTCTTTTGAGATTGCACATCGACGGATAAGTTATTTGTGCAAGGCGGTCGCTTGGAAACGGTAAGCAGATTTGTAGTTTTTGTCAGTTTAGATTATTTTTCTGTGAAATAAAGTATCGGCATTGTTTGCGTAATGACTCGGGGACATTTCAGGTGCATGTACATGTTATTCAAAGTCACGGTTTCGCAACGAAAAGACTTTAATCATGTCAACATAAGAATTGTGAAAACATCTGACATAAAATAGACGCCGTTTTTGAGATGTTATCGAGTATCCTTTTGAAACTTTATATGTCAAGAACAAAAAAGAGCAATAAAAATGAACGGCACTATCAAGTGTATGTGAGTTTATTCTCACAATGAGGTAAAAATGCTAAGTAGGTCATCGGTTTCAATGCTAATTTTTGTACAGGGTATTTGCAAAAGTCAACTTTGCGTTTGTACAGGTATCTGTCATTAGTTTGTACAGTAATTTGGGTAAGCTAATTTTCAGAAAACGCATTTTATTTCTTTTGTTAGTCATAATTAAATAGATAAAGGGTTGTCGCTTTCAAAGTACAGACGTTAAAGTTATAATATCATGGTATATCGTAATGGCAGCAAGTTAAACTGCTAAATTTCAAGTGCCAGTGTAATGAAATAGTTGAT
Organism: Loripinus fragilis; assembly: GCA_964019695.1. NCBI lineage: Eukaryota > Metazoa > Mollusca > Bivalvia > Lucinida > Lucinidae > Loripinus > Loripinus fragilis. The sequence continues at coordinate 40,983,719 of OZ026525.1, forward strand.
CCCCTTGGAAAAATTATCCCCTTTCCTAATACTATGACTCCCATTGCATTGGAGCCTGCATTTCGGTCTGAAAATGGCGAAAACCCTCAGCCAAAAGAAATCTAGGCTGAAATTATAGTTTATAAAACACAGAGTCCGGCAATAATAACGCGATTCAATTGACTGAAAGTTTTATCTGGCCAGTCGATACGTACATAGGCGTTTGGAATTAGATCTGAGTATGATGCAAGTCATCCTGCGCTTCAACATTATCACTTTGGAGTCTTTCTTGTTTCTTGAGTTGTTAAAGAGGCATTTAAGATGCTTCGAGCGAACAGTGTTCCCCTGATCAGACTGCGCGGATGCACAGGCTGATCTTGGGCTACACTGGTCGCAAATGCGATAAGGGAGCTTTTCTCATAAAACGGTTCATATATAAACGATTTTAGCTAAGGGGGGATAACTCTGTTCAGAAGGAACGTAGAGTTGTGGTTCTTGTTCGTGACACATCGTCTTGCCATGAGGAACAATTGTGTGAAGTTTCACTGAAATCCCTCTGAAGGTTTAAAAGTTGTAGAGATGAAACGAGCGCGACGCACAGACAGACAGACAGACGGACAGGGCAAAACTCAATATGTCTCCCATCCTTACAGGGGGGGGGGGGGGACATACATCATTCTGAAATAAATGCTTAAAAACGACACAACCAGACTAGTAAGTTGTCCTGAAAAATAATTAAAGACTTGCAAATAACTCTCAACAACAGGCTAAACATGGGTATGGCAGTGTTGGCCAGAACAAATGTTACAGGCAACTATACTGCCCCATGAACTAGGATAATAAGCAACTGACTGTAGTAGACCAGAATATCCCACAGTGCACAAAAGCCAACTGGGACGGCCCAGCAATCTATCACGTACAAACTTGAAGGAAAGACTAGTGATATTAGATTAAAGTCAGTCATGGGAATTAATGAGGTTTTTCTATGACAAGAGGGCTATGGTGGCCCTTATATCGCTCACCTGAGTACCACTGGTCATAATGACCCGATCAAGTGCCAAATGAAGCTGCGTGAGCGTTAACAAGTCCCAAACAGCTTATTTTGCTGAATAAGGGACAATAACTCTAGACATATATGTGCAATCACACCCAAAGTCGAACTGGACCAATATCTCATTGCCATTCATCATTTGTCAAAATTTAATTAACATTGCTTTAAAAATGAGGCTTCTAGAGTGTTAACGAACGCAAAACCATCATCTTTTGCCGAATAAGGGGCCATAACTCTAGTCATACATGTGCGATCCAACCCTAAGTAGAACCTGAGCAATGTCTTATTACCATACATATTTTCTATAAGTTTAATTAAGATTGCTTAAGAAATGTGACTTCGAGTGTTAACGAACTAAAAAACAGCATTTTTGCTGAATAAGGGGCCATAACTCTGGTCAAACATGTGCAATTATACCCAAAATCTAACTTGGTCCAGGTCTTTTTGCCACACATATTTTCTATAAGTTCATTAAACACTGATTGAGAAATCCGAAAAAAACCCAGCTTGTTTTGCCAAATAAGGGGCCATAATTCTAGTCATACATGTGCTATCCAACCAAAAATTGAACTTGAGCGAGGTCTTATGGCAATACATATTTGTTTAAAGTTTAATTAAGATTGCTAAATAAATGTGACTTCTAAAGTGTTAACGAACTCAAAAACAGCATATTTTGCCGAAAAAGGGGCCATTACTCTATTCATACTTGTACGATCAAACCCAAAACCGAACCTGAGCGAGATCTTATGGCCATACACGTTTTGTTCAAATTTAATAAAGATTGCTAAAAAATGTGGCTTGTAGGGTGTTAACAAACTCAAAAACAGCATATTTTGCCGGAAAAGGGGCCATAACTCCGGTCATACATGTTCCTTTATTTGTACAAACTTGAAAGTCCTTCACCTAAATATGCTTTACACCAAATTATTTATACTATTGGACTACTAATTCTTTAGAAGAAGATTTTTTTTTAAATTTGAAAAATACTGGTTTACAATTCGGGAATATGAAGCCTTGAAGTCCCCTTGCATGACCTTTACAATTCGCAACACTTTCATTCGAACAAACTTGAAAGTCCTCCTCCTATAGATGCTACATGCCAAATATTAAGGCTCCTGGATAGCCGGTTCTTGAGAAGAAGATTTTTTTTAAATTTGTCCAAAAAATACCCCTTTTGGGGCCCCTCCTGGCTCCTTAAGGGGGCGGGGCCTCACCATTTGTAAAAATCTGTAAGCCCTTCACCCAATAATGCTTGTGACCAAATTTGAACCAAATCACCCCGGGGCCAGTAGTTTCAGAGAAGAAGTCATTTAAAGGAAAGGTTAACGGACACCGAACGCCGGACACTGACCATAGTAATAGCTCCCCCTAAGTATAGCTCAGGGGAGCTAAACATGGATGCACCCAAATATTGAAGTTTGGAGAGGTATCCAAGATTTGGAATCAGAGTGTTGTATTAAACTTACGTTCAAGATTCATTTTAGGACTTCACATAACTTGAATCATTATTCAAGATATTCTCTGGCATATATTTTATGATCAGCTACTAAAGAGTTTTTTTTATCACAAATACGCTTTCTTACAGAGGTATAGGGCTGCAGATGACTGTACAAATTTTTATGGCAATTTCCAAATACCGGTTCAATTGCCGTTCAAATAACCGTACAAATATGGAATTAAACAGTGCAAACAAAAACCCCTCCCATGACAGTTTTATTGTATGCATCGATAAACAAGCCTATAAACTAAGTTTACAGATTACTAAAAATGTGAAAAATAGTGAAAAACTGAAATAAACAAATGCCTGGTTGAAGATATCGAGCTTGCAAAGACACTGAAACTCGGACGAAACCAGGTGATAGCGTGATTTTCGTTGTTTTGTGAAACTTTCGGATTTAATGAAAAAAATCGAATAGTGGAAATCGATAGCTCAGCCTGTGTAACCTAATTTCCATCCACCAGAATTCCACTTAGAATGAAAGGCGTTTGAAAAAAGAGAAACTTCTTGTCAACCTACCCCTCGCTTCATTGCACAAATAACTTATCCGTCGATGTACAATCTCAAAAGAATGTACAAGCACAAATACCGTACACTTCCGGTCCTACACTGTGTTTTCATGTGGCCATTTAAGACAGGGTTGACTGTAACATGCATCTCCTTAGATATAATTTGGTATCACACTAGCTATTATTATGAAGAAAACACCCACAGTCCTCAGATTTAATTGGATATCATAGTACATGTATTTCATTTGTATTTTGTTACTCATAGTCTTGGATATAATTTGTTGGGTAAGGCCAAATAAAAACTATGTGTGGTTCAGGTTACACTCTGAAAAAAATTTGGGTAGGTAGGTAGGATACTATTTTTTTTTTTGAAAACTTTTTTTCTTGGAATATTCAGACCTGTTTGGAAATGTATTAGATATAACAAAAGGGTCTATTTTTTAAGACGATGATCATCATAACCTCGTTTTAATCCATTTACTTCCAATATTTACCAAAGACTGAATGCATAGAAATTTAGCTTTCCGTTTCAGATTGACTTTTTGATATGTTTTTTTCTCTCCAAATTCTGAAGTTGGAAGAGAATAGCAGAAAAAAATTATTTTGTTCTGCTATTCTTTTCCAACTACAGAATTTAGGAGAAAAATTTAGGGTAGGGGGTACAAATTTAGGGTAGGTCGGATTACCTGAACCACATATTTTTTTCTTGGCCTAATTTGCATGTTACTGTTCCTTAATTTGCATTTTTGTGAAAATTTGTTGAAATACAATCATTCGAGCGTTTTGCAAAAACACTTCATACTTATAGAGCTGAACATGCCATTAATGATCAGATATTGAGCCTTTTTATTTCATTTTTGATGGGGGGTCACATAATTTTTCAAAGAAGCAATCAGATCCCCAGATTAGCAAAACTTTTGAGGGCAAATTTTTTAATTTTTTTTGTATTCATCGGTTTAAATGTGTGTTTAAAGGGGGTAAAACATATACATGTTTTAGATATTTCACATGTGAGCTTGCAAAAGTTGCCCTAGAATTTATTATTTTTAACAAGGTTTTAAATTTGAAGTATATATATTTTGTTGTGAGAACAGATGCAACAAATTTTGCTCAGGGGGTCCAAGACCAGATTTAAATTTTAAGGAGTCAACCTCTTGTGTCAGGGATAATCCCAAGTTTTATATAAATGTATGAATGTTATTTTTTAATTTCTGCTTTGATCTATTTTAGGAACAGGAAAGAAAAGAAAGAAGGGTGGAAAAGAGACGCCATCAGGTGAGAAAGCTGATGAGACAGAATCACAGAAAGAGGAAGCGCCACCTACCCCCGAGGTTGCCGAGAAAGAAGACGCTGATAATGAAGGGGAAGGGGAAGATGAAGCTGACAAGGCTCCCAAAACAGTAAGTACAGTTTTTAAGCAAATAAGGGCACATGCTGCACACCGAAAACTCTTAATATGTGCTGTTTACACTAGGCCAAATAAAAAAATATGTGTATTTCGCGTAACAGTTAGGTCTGAGAATTTTAGGTAGGATAGGCACACATATTTTTTTTTTTAATTAATTTTTCTTTCTGGAAAAAATATAATTATGTGCATTTTGAAAGGCATTTCGCCTTTCAAAATGCATAAAAAATTTTTTTTTCCAGAAAACCTGAAAAAATTTCTAGGTTTCTCCCATTGTCTCCGCCGGGAAGCATTTTTCAAATGCTAACCTGTCTGATTTGAGCATTGTGGGTACATGTGACATATTTGTTTACCGAATGCGTCACCAAATCATGTGATCCACCCAATTGGTTGTTTCAAACTTGCTATCAATCTGCGTCATCACGCGTCACTGAAACCACTTTTTTGACCCAAAAATGTTTTAGTGTAGAAAATCTTACCATTGTTTCGCTAAATACTGTAATACCGATCATTGTTATTGTTTAGCTACCAAAGGTTACTTGATGTCGCCATAAATGGATTATTTATAGCCATTCAGTGCTTGTTACTATTTTAACGTAGTGTTTTGGGTATGCACACAGCGTATTGACACAAACCCGACTTTTCAGTTGTGATGTGCCTTAGCAGACAGGTCGATTCTTTGGTATCGCGCCTGCGCAGACAATGATGTTTTTCCTGTAAATTTAGGTAGGGTCGGGTTACCCTAAACAAAGGGATTTTTTATTTGGCCCTATGTAAACTGATTTCCATTGGTGCAATTTCATTAATAGTATGCATTGGACTACCTAGTGGATCTACAGATTCATGATCTGCTGGCTAAATCATCTTATCTAACTTGTCTGGTTCTACGCTTGTTTTAAAAAAGAGTGTATAGAATTTTTCAAAAGTTGGATGCATAGTGCCCTTATTATCCCACATGGCCCACCATGATGCTATATACTATATAGCAGGTCATAATCAGTCTCAATTAGGTGATTGAATCGGGCCCACTTGGACCTCTTGTTAGGGGAGTATATACACATTATTATAGTTAGTAACTTGATCTGGCGTACTGTATCACGTCAAGTGGATGAGGTCATACCATTGGATCACCCGAGACACCAAGCGTCGAGGGTGATCCAATGGTATGGCCTCATCCACAAGAGGTGATATTGTATGCCAGATCAATTAACTATTAAAATAATATGTTTATTATATACCTTTTTCTGACATTATTCTGATTTTATAACTTGTTTGGTCTTTAATCCCGAAAAGTTGTGGGAACGTTTGCCATTACATTACTTTCTTGACGTTACGTCATCATGTTTTCCATCTCTGGTTCCATGCTTGAAATTTACTTAACGTCAGCGCAAAAACAGGTAACTGACGTTAGCCTCGTTTGAAAGGATAGTGATAAGGAATCAGAAAACCTCAGTTCGTTGATCCGACTTTCTGTATCAGATAGCCAGAAAACAGACAGTTCAAAAGTTGTATCATTTATAGGTATATAATAAAGAACTTTAAATGTCGATGAAATAGCTGAAAAAGGATTCTCCATGGCTAGAGAAAAAAGGGCTATCAAATTTGAAAAACTTTTCTTTCAAGATCTGATCTCAACTAAAATTCGGCCATTGATTCACAAAATGCTTGTTAGAACAACAAACGGTGAAGACCATGATTAGAATATTTTGGTTCTGAAGTCTTTATCTAGGCCTTTTTTGTCAAGCAAATAAATGAGAAATTTTATCATGACATTTACTGTTTAATACATGAGACAGTCAATAGCAAAAACACCACAACTTACAGAAAAAATACCAGTGTGTCCAGTGGAGAATCAGATCAGCCTGGGCATCTTCCCTGTCTGATAAGAGTCAGGGCTTTTTCCAGCAATTTTGGGAAAAGCCCCCTGGCCACTATTGGGAAAAAATGATCGACTTAACATCAAAATTGGGAGAAATTAACGACATAGAACATAACAAGGGTAGCAAAATAAATCCTCAAAATCAAGCTATTTTAGATTGTGTTATGTCAAGCATACCACTTAAGCACAAAGTATCATTCTGATATGGGTCATTGTTTCTCACAAGTATTAGTGGTCAGCGTCTCTTAAAAAAATTAAAATTTTTTTTTTTTACTTTTCCTTATTTAGGAAAACCGGACATGGTATTTGGGGAAAAAAGGTGGCTATTTTCCATTGGGAACGGGGCCGAAATTTGGCCCCTAGAGATGGACACAAAATCCCCTGAGAGTTTTTGTATATGACCATGATAAAAGTTTTAACCATGTCCAGATAAGGAAACTTTCTGTCTCATTGAGATGTTTTTTTTCAAAACCCACAAAATAAAAATAAGTTTTAATTTTGCACTGTTTTCTGAAGGCCTGTAAACTGACAGTCTTACTGTGTAAAAACTGACACAGGTATGAAGGCTTTGAAGGGATATCCATCGTTCTGATGAAAACAAAATAAAATAGAAATTTTTATTTCCTATTCTTAGTTGACTGTATAAAAACCAGAATGTACAAATTATATGTCTCATTTTTGACAAAGAAAATATATTTTGTCACAAATTGGCAGGCTGATCTGGGCCTATGTTGTCAACATGTGCTCATAGGTACATTTTCTTGTATTGAAGTCAAATCATATTATAAACCAAGTCCACTGGTTTTAAAAATATCTACTTGCTTGCCAGATCTGTATTGATCAGTTGAGTCACTCTTTTAAGAAATCCTTCCAAATCCTATTATTATATCTAATAGATAAGGCGAACATTAAATGTATTTTCCCCTTACCATATTATATCAAAAGAAAATGTTCAATCAGTTGGCTAAATATTTAAATGGGGTCATGCAGTGTTCAATAGCTGTCTTAAAAAATTGTTAATTGTTTCCTCATCATTCTCATTTTCATAAAAGTCCCTCGGCAGATGTTTGAACACTTGCCTGTCCTAGTGGCCTTGTTCATACAGCTTCATTGAGACCCGGCAAATGTTAATGCATAAAAAACATGTGTGATCCCTATATTTGAAATTCTGTCACAAGAATGTTAGAAAAGTACATAAGATCCTAGCTGATTATCTTGCTAGACATGTGCCGATCCAGAGGGAGGATAGGGGGTCAGGACCTCTCCCCTGGAAAATCACAAGTTATATGGGTTTCTATAGAAATTAGCATCTGGAAAAAGTTGGACCCCCCCCCCCCCCCCTGGAAAAAGTTAGACCCCTCTGAAACCTTGGAAAACAATCGTTTTCCTTTGAAATAACCATTGAACATCCTCTGTAAAATAAGTTGAGGGCTAAAAAAAAAACCCCAAAAAAACCCCGTTGTCAGAGCTGTTTTCTGGCAGGTTGGTCCAATGGACCCCCTGGCAAAAATTCCTGGGTCTGCGCATGCTAGATTTCATTTGCTCTCGATATGTGATGCCACCTTTCATAGTTCCAGTCTAGCAACATTTTTTCTAGTGTAATATTGTATTTTCTTCTCACTAAAAGGTAACCCGTCAGTTTAGTCATATGTTTTTAGTGCTAAAAAGAACCGTCTTATTGAGATGGTTCTTTTGTGTAGCCACAACATATGTATGGATGGTGAATTTCTGATCTTATACACAGCACTATTCTTAATATTATAATACATTGTCGCATAAAATTTCAAGGGCTTCAGTAGGGTATTTTTGAGGGCTTGCACTGGGCCAAATAATTAGGAGATTAGACAGGGTTCCCACATTTAGCTCTGGAAATCATGGAAAATCCGGAAAATCACTAAAAAGTTCCATGCATGGAAAAATCGTGGAATTGGAAAAAAAACTGAATAATCATGGATAAATCATGGAATTTTGTGAAATAATTTAATGAAGCCACCTGTAGCCAGGAAACTAGCTGCCAGACACACAAAACTTGTGTGTCTGATAGCTACTTTTCTGGCTACTGATGATTTCAAGTTTTAATTATTTCAAAATCAAAAATGCATGCATTATCAACGAGCATGCTGATTTAAATACATTACTGTTGCTGCATTCCTTATTTATGCTCAGCGTGGTGAAGATGGCGCTATAAGAGGAGGTTGGAGACCATGCATTAAATAGTCATGGGAATTAAATTGTTGATCATGGAAAATCATGGAATTTTGTTTTTGAATTTCTGTGGGAACATTGATTAGAGTTAAACCTTTAAGTTTGTAAAACACTTGCTTGGTATATTTAATTTCAGAAAATTGTCATCCAAAAGGTGAATAGAACCTACTTGTACATGTGCTATCAGCATCTGCCAGAAGAGTTTGCCGATCATGACTGTGTGTATTTCATCCGTAACACGCCAGGCATGATTTCACTCCCCAACAGCGACGAGGAGGCCAACGAGACATTACCACAATATTTTGAGACAGGCCTGTTGAATGGTCACTCACTAGTTATGTTGGAACATATAATATCACAGGTAAATACAGTCAAGGACCAAAAGTAATTCCATAAAGGGGTACTTTCATCTGTGCCCACGCATGGATTTTCTTCAAACTTTGCATATTAATAACTCATTATATACGAACTATGAATTGAAAATGTATTTATTGAATTAGATAGTTAAAAATAAGGCTTAGGAAGCAACCCTGACATACTCCACCTTTGAGGTGGTACCTGTCTCTAAATGTCCATGTCCTAAATCTATAGTTTTGTTTATTTCTATGATTTGTCATCTAGATTGAATCCAAAATACCATAGACATTATTTTATTACCACAAAACCATTTGGATAAATTATGGTTTACTTTTTAAGAAGAAGTGATTGTAAAATTTCAATATTTTTTTTTCAAAAATTTACAAAACATTCAACATTCAATTCAAAAGATGGATATGTTCTAGTCTTTGTCAAGATATCATATTATCACAAAAACATGCCATATATATACTGCTGATCTGAGCCAAATATCGTGAAAAACCAAAACCGGTAACTGTCATTTCCTACCTCTTATGGGTATAGGTCAGTTTTAGCAAAATTATTTATTTAGTTCAAATGAATCAATAACTCGACATAAGGAGTTTTTTCTTTAATCTACTTCCACTTTTCATAAAGAAAGACATGTTTAGACAATTTTAAATGATTCATTGGTTAGAAATGCCAAAGGTCATGGCCCTGTGTCATGGCACTTTTGGGCCAAGACAATGTGTATCACTTCCTCAAGTCCTGCATGATATTGTTTAAGAAACATAATATCCTAACAATAAACATGTGAAAACAAGAAGACTAAATATTTCCATTACATCCCAATTGAACTAGAGGAACCACATTTTGGTGCCGTGACCAGGATAACGTGTAACAGAGTCTTATCAAAGGTATCATAAAACAGTGTTCTACATGAATAAGTGAGGTCCAGAAACAAAACTGTATGCCTAGAATATACAGCCAGCTAAAGTATAAATGTTGCTATTTGATGGAAACCAGCATCAGTTTCACAAAACAAAACAGAATGAACAGAGAAGATTTAAGCATTAAATTAGCAATACCTTTGAAGCCAAGAGTTATCTGTGACCAAAATGGTTAATTTAAACCAATAGGTTTGACAGGGGGTTATTTTTGTGAAGCAGGTTTATTAATGAGTCTTACAATAATTATAAAATCATAGATATAAGATAAGGTTCTTCTCCTGTATGAACTGACTTGTCATAAGGTTTCTCTTCTGTATGAATTAAAATTCTTAATAATGTTACATATTAAGTGTAACATTGGCTAGATGTAGTTTTAATTTTAAAAACTAGATGTGTTAAGTACAGGTGTCAACATATTGTATCATTATGGCTAATATTATTGTGTAAGCACTTCATTAAATAAGAATCGTGGCACTTAATATCAAAGAATATTGTTTTTTTCTTTTTCCAATCCATAATAGGGGAAAACACTGGACATATTAACTTCTACCAATAAATGTACTAGCATGCTGATTCAAACTAAGCAAGTATTCAAGTATGTTTTACACTGAAACATAATTATTGTATTTTTTACATTTCGATGAATAAGGGCCAGATAAGGCTGCGTATTGCGTATATACGCAATTGCTTGGACCCAAAAACGCAATTAAATTATTTTCTGTGTGTACAAAAACGCAATAAAAATTCTTGATACTCAATTCCGAACTTTTTCATAGCGTATGACGCTTTGCGATTGCCGTTTTTGTATACAACACTGGCAATTGTCAGGTGCACATTTATACAGGGCATGGTGCGAAATCTAGTATATTAAATTGTAAACCAGTCCAGGAACATTCTTATCGCTGTTTAGCGGTACCCAATATTTACACAATAACGACAATCATCTCACTTTACAATAACAGTGGCAAAACATGGGTGAAAAAGCAATCAAATAATATCGTCTCGTACAGTAGTAACTCAACTTTAATACCACGTTGAAGGTTTGAAGAATCATAGATGGCTTAATAAATACGTTGGATTTTCCAAATAAGTTGGAAATAGCGGTCTCAGGTGTACTAAAGCAGTATTGACAGTGGGTTTCTGAAAGTGAAACCGAAAGTAAACCCAAAACAAACAGGAGAAACTAGCGCAGGCCCTGTTTCATTGCTTATTTGCTTTCAGATGGATACCCAATACAAAAACTTGAAATACCCAATTTAAAATTTGAAATACCCAATTAAGCCAAAAAGAGGTGGGTAAATACCCAATTGCTTCCATTCCTTATCTGGAGCTATGAATATGTTACCGGTCCTTGAATTTCATGAAATTTGGTCTACATATTCTTAACATATATGGATAGTTTATATGTTGAAATGGTATCTTGACAAAGACCCCAGCTTGTAAAAATGTTAATTCCAAATTTGACTGATTACAAAATATACAGTCGAAAATTGGGGTACCATGCTATAAAAATGAATGCCCACCCAATATCCTAATACATACAAAGCCATTTTAAGTAGCAGCGAACTTATCAATGATATAGCTGTTTAATAAAACATTCTCCGCCCGTTACATGATATGTCAATTACTTTAGAAATGATTATAACTGGGTACCCTAAGGTATTATAGTGATATCATTCATGAGGTCATAAATTAGCAATGTAATTGTATAAAAACTAAAATGCACCATAAATATTAAAGTTATATCCCAGACAATTAAATAACATAATATTTTCAAAATCCAAGCGTGGGCAGACTCCCATGTTAATTTCCCATACCATGAAAGAGCCCCTTTAATTTCCCATAGACTTTAATACAATATCATGTTTACAAAAAAAAAACACATATTTTGTGATAATATCAAGATTTAATTACCATTCCTTTGCACTTGTTGTGAAGTTGAATAATTTAGCTGTACAAAGTGTGCAACTTAGAATAAGTTTTGTTTTTGCAGTTTCCATATACAATAGTTAAAACTTTTATTAAAACCAAAAATGCCATTTTTTCCATTGACATCAATGGCGACATGATGCAGAGGGAGGGACAGGGGGCCCGGACCTCCCCTGAAAAATCACCAAAATATAGGGTTTCTTAGCAATACTAGTCAAGATCCCCTGAAAAATCACAAAGCTGCCAAGCCAGCATTCAATGCTGGGCCATCAACGGCACACAATTGTTAGCATTTTAACATTTATGAGCATGATAAAAACAACATCTGAGAGTTCTGAAGCAAAACAAAATCATCATTTTTCAGCATTTTAGTTTTTATAAGTTGAAATTTCATGTTCAGTTGTGTAGAGCATGAAAAAAGTTTTATAACCTCAAGGCCAGAGATTGGAGTGCAGCAGGGGATGTTCTGAAATATGATCATCTGCATAATTCTTATCTTGCCAATACTTTTTGTCCTGAAAATTTTGTCTGATTATCAGTAGGGGATTTTCTGCCCTTCTCTAGGGAAATTTGGCCCCATTCCCAATCAAACTCCCAATTTTGATGTTAAATCGATCATTTTTTCCCAAGTTTCGCCAGGGGCCTTTTCCCAAAATTGCTGGAAAAAGCCCTGATAAGTTTGCTGCATATTATAAATTATTCAAATGTACTCTAGACTACTTTATCATGGAAGCAAACACTATGAACCCTGATCAGACTGCTCCAAATGGAGCAGTCTGATCTGGTTCCATATAGTTTGCAACAGGGGCTACAGATGAAAAAATAGACTGCTTTTGTCGTAAATCACAGGTTTAGATAAACAAAAATTTTCAGCGTAAAAATGTAAATATTATCTTACCCATCAGTTTTAACATATGTTTTTGGTGCTCAAAAGAACCATCTCATTGAGACGGTTCTTTTGAGTACCCACAACAGTTTTGGTTAAGAAATAAGAAAATTAAATTTTCATTACACACTCTTAACTGAAGTCCTGCAAATGGTTTGAAAATGGTGAATATGATGAGTTTTGAATGGAAATATTTTTGTTTGACAGGTGTACATGCCTTTGCTGTCCTACAACCAGCACAAGAACGGGGAACCGAAACCAGACCAGAGGCCAATAAGTCGGGCTGATACCAAAATGACCCAGAAATCAGAAGCCGATATTGACGACAAAGATGGCGACAAGTTAAATGTGGCTGAGTCTCGTGCTAAGGCTATGCTTAGAGACGAATTCTTAATCAGCATGCAGAAATTCGCATCTAGTATCAATCGTACTATTCAACAAATAGAAGGTGAAGTTAGATTAGAAGTACCTGAGTTAGAACTTAGTGACAATGTAGAAGAGACTGTAGCAAACACTGAACTCATGGACCACATTAGAGAGGTATGCCACGAGTGGACCAAACAGATCAGAAGTGCTCTTGAAGTTCAGATTAAGAAAGTACCACAAGGGAAGGGACCTTTAGCGGAAATTGATTTCTGGCGAGAGAGAAACGCCGCATTAAGCGCTCTTGTCGAACAGTTGAAAATCCCAACAGTGGCAAAAATGCTTGAAGCTTACTCTCATCTTGAGACCGATTTCGATGATGTCAAAACGGAACTGAATAAGTATTATGTAGAGGCAAAAGACAATGTTAGATTCTTGTCGACACTTGAAAGGCATTTCAAAAACATTACCCATGGTGCAACGTTTCAGGTTGTCATAGAAACGATTCCGTCAATGATGAATGCTCTCCGGATGGTTTGGATTATTTCACGTCATTATAACAAAGATGAGAGAATGGTGCCGTTGATGGAGAGAATAGCGTGGGAGCTTGCAGAGCGTGTGGATAAGGTCATCAACATAAGAACCATCTTCAAGTGAGTACACAGGTTTAAGATAAAGAAATTTTTTAGCATAAAATTGTAAATATTTTATTACCCATCAGATTAAACATGTAATTTGGGTGCTCAAAACAACCGTTTCATTGAGACGGTTCTTTTGAGTACCCACAACATATGTTTTGGTTTAGAATTAAGAAAATTTCTGTTGCCCACTCTTAACTACAGGCCTGTGAGTATAGGTTTTGTCGAAGCTGTAAATCCTTTGCATGCAGGACAAGTTTTCATGGTTTTATGTCGCCAGGTGATTTTTTCAAAAGTAACTTTTTTTAAAACAAATTCAGAACTACTTTCAGAGTGTCAACAGTTAGGATCTAGATCAGGCCCACCGGCATTTTGTGGAGCCTGATCTTGGTCAAATTGTTTGCAAAGGTTATCAGCAGATGACACTAGCAGGTAAAGAACTTTGATATGTATAAAATAAAGGCAATTAATTTAATGCTAATTTTTAAGTAGTTTCTATCGGGAAGTTGACATAAATTCTAAAAGTTTTTTTTCACAACTTGTGATCCCCTGACAATTTAACTTTAAGGGAGTCCATTTTGGGTTCTTTACATGCCATTGCCATTGTAAACCCTACTTGTGCTGGTAGAATATACAGATTTTAAAAAATGTGTTCTGCTGCCAATTCTTGGCATAGTTTTAAGCCTGGGGTTATTTTTCTGCTACGCGTGATCAGTGACTTTATTTAGCCATTTTAATGGCCTGTATATGGGAGTCATTTCCAATCCAAAATAATCTTTATTCTCCCAATTTCATGTATTTGAGCACTTATTTTTCCCAATTTTAACAAAATATTTTCCCAAATGTGAAGGAAAAGGTAGCTTCCTAAAATCCCAAATAAAATCACTGCTAACTCTTGTTTCATACACAGGGACACCACAGATGAGGTTAAAAGAAGAACATCTGAAGCCAACAAGATGTTGAAAACCTGGAAAAAGTGCTACTTTGAAGTGCGTGGCAAGATTGAAGCATCCGGGCGTGATCAGAGATGGGAATTTGACAGAAGAAAGCTGTTTGAGAGAACAGATTACATGTCTAATATCTGTCAAGATCTCTACAATGTTGCTCAGGTATGTACATAAGTCCAGAATGAGATATAGTAAAACCTGTCTTAAGAGGCCACCCAAAAATAGACATAACAACTTTAGGTCTTAAAAACAAATGGTAGCTTAATGGAGGTCGAAAGTATTGCAGAATGCTTTCTTGGAGCATTCTGCAATACATTTGACCTACATTAAGCGATAATCGGTCTTAAAACCCAATTTTTGGTCGTCTTTTTAGTGGCCGCTTAAGACAGGTTTTATTGTATAGAGAATGTTAGGTGAATGTCTTTTGATATCAAGTTTACCAGGCAAGGCTTTGAGAATACTGGTTGAATTGTGAGGCCTATGATTTCTTATGATAGTGTGCAAGATATCTCATGATAGTTTATAAGATATGATATTTCATGATAGTGTGTAAGATACCTCATGATAGTATGTAAGAATAAAGATATGATATTTCATGATGGTGTGTAAGATATCTCATGATAGTGTGTAAGATATGATATTTCATGATGGTGTGTAAGATATCTCATGATAGTGTGTAAGATATATCATGGTAATGTGCAATATATCATATGATAGTGTGCAAAATATCTCATGATATTGTGTAAGATATATCATGGTAATGTGCAAGTTATCTCTTGATAGTGTGCAAGATATCTCATGACAGTGTGTAAGATATGATAGTGTATAAGATATCTCATGGTAATGTGCAATATATCACATGATAGTGTGCTAAATATCTCATGATAGTGTGTAAGATATGATAGTGTGTAAGATATATCATGGTAATGTGCAAGATATCTCTTGATAGTGTGCAAGATATCTCATGATAGTGTGCAAGATATGATATTTCATGATAGTGTGTAAGATATCTCATGATAGTGTGTAAGATATGATAGTGTGTAAGATATATCATGGTAGTGTGCAAGATATCTCTTGATAGTATGCAAGATATCTCATGGTAGTGTGTAAGATATGATAGTGTGTAAGATATCTGGTGTTAATGTGCAAGATATCTCATGATAGTTTGCAAGATATCTCAGGATAGTGTGACTGTGTGAATTGGAACCAATTTTTATGGATATAGTATTGGGGTATGATGAGGTTCGGTTACCATGTCCTTATTTTCAAGGTCACAGCAGAGTTAATAGTCAAAATTAAATTAAATGAGCAGTGGCATGAGATTTCCAACAATTTGACATTTTGACAAGTGTAGACTCAGATGAGCCTCTGCAGCCTCCATTTAAGCTGAGAAACTCCAACTGGTGTTCAGTGAGTAGCTTAACAGTCATAGAATATTCAAGCGACAAGCAAAGGCTCTGATCAGACTGCTCATACAGGCTGATCTGAGGCTTTGCTGGTCGCACATACCTCATTGTTGGAAATCTCATGCACTGGCTCAAATAGAACTTGTGTGCAAGATATATGGCAGGGGACATCTGTTTTTCTCTAAAAACAATACTAGTTAAATAGTTAAAACATATGTTTTTGGTGCTTGAAATAACCTTCTCCTTGAGACTGTTCTTATGAGTGCTTAATAGGATATGTTTTGGTTAAAATAGGGAAATTAGAAAAATAATCCCTTATAACTCCTTATTCATAGGTCCAGATAATGAAATTTTATTTGCTTAAAATTTTAATTATTTTCTTACCCATTAATTTAATCATGTGTTTTTGGTGCTCAAAAGAACCGTCTCATTGAGACGGTTCTTTTGAGTACCCACAACATATTTAAATGGATGAGAAATAAAGAAAATAATTTTCCGATACATACTCATATCTGGAGGTCTGCTTATTAATATCTTGATGGAACTCTTGATTGATTGATTAAACAGGTACTGGAGGAGTTCTATAACATCTTTGGTCCAGAATTGAAAGCAGTCACTGGTGATCCCAAGAGAATAGAAGAAGTTCTAGTCAGAGTTGATGCCCTTGTGACACCACTCGAGGAGGTCAGTGACACTCATACACCTATCTTTTGTTACCAACAACCTGTTTTCTTGAAGAATTGTAAAAACATTATTTACAACTGCCTAATTAGCAACCTATGCTCATGTATACTACTCTTGTAAGGCCATTCCTTAAACAAAATTGATTGCTGTCATTCATAATTTTCCAGGTGGGTAGGTAGCTAAGTTTTTTTTTCACTGATTTGTTAAAAAGAAATTAAAAATAAAGAAAAAATATCTAAATATAGATTTTTTTCTTTCTCTGAAACGATCATTAAATATTTTGGGTAGGCAGCATTTTGAGTGAGTTGATCGGGTAACGGCAAACAAAATTTTTCTTAAGGATGGCCTAAGCTTATATTATTTGGGATGCAACACAAGAAAACCTGTCTTCGGGGCTTCTGAGTATGACTTAAACCTGCTCAGCTACAAAGGAGAACTAGAATATTGAAAATTTGCATAAAGCTAGTTAGAGTTTTGTTCTAATAACAAAGGTGCTGATCAGACTGTTGGGATGTGCAGGCTTGTCTGCACCTTTGTTGTTTGCATGCAAAAAAGTCAGGTTTTCTCACGTCGAGATCCATTTAGTTGTTGCTGCTGTGGTAGAGAGAGATGCTGCTAAAGAAAAGGTCATATAGTATAGACCCTAAATATTGGGGTAGATAGGCCTAAACACAGTGTGAACACAGACCATACTGCATCTAGATGAGCAGTCTGATCAGGGTTTATACTCAGTTACTCTTTGCTATTAACATCAATACTTTCCATTACTTGCTTTATTGTGGAGTTTTTAAGATTTGAATTTTTGAAAAGTTCAGGATTTTTGAAATTTTGAACTTTCACAGGCTTATAAGCATAAGTTTTTTTTCTGTTTTTCTCAGGTGGATTTTGATCCATTTCTCATTAGACATTCTCAACAGTGGAAGAGCGTCATGGACAGATTCAACCGAGAAGTTGTTGCCATTGAAAACGAAGCAAAAATGTTTATCGACGAATCATTCCAGTCGCTCAGATCAGCAGAAGGTGCCTTCGACATGCTGCTGAAATTTAAACACATCCGCTCAAGGGAGGCAATCAACGCACAGATGATGCAGAAGTTCAGGGATATTTTAGTGCAATATCAGAAAGAGGTTGACACGATAGACAATTTGTTCCGCACTCAGCGAGACGGTCCCCCTCTCCACAAGAATCATCCACCAGTAGCCGGGTCTATATTCTGGGAGAGGTCGTTGTTCCATAGAATTAAACATGTGATCATCAGATTCCAAGCTATGGAAGACATGATGACCAGCGATATGGGAAAAGGGGTAGGTAGTCTGTCTAGCTATTATTTAACTTGCTTGCTGGACAATTTTGCATGCTTTTTTTGACATCTGCTGATATTGTAAAAATTAACTTTGAAAAATATCATCCATCATTTTTCTGAGTTAAAACGTAAAAATTGCTGTATTTTTCATAAAATCATAATCTTTGTAAATCGGGGGTGGGGGGGGGGGGTTGGGGGGGTGAAGGTTAATTTTCTACAATTTCGAAAACTTCTCTATCTATTCACAAGTGAAATGTTGGTTATCAGGACCAGAATTAACTAAATACTTGTCAGAATAGCAAACAGGGAATACCCTGATCAGACTGCTTCTGATCTTGGTCTGCACTGTTTGTCTAGGCCTTTTTGGCATGTAACTTAAGTTCAAAATTTTAGAACTTTTACCTTATGTTATTTTTCAGACCCGAGCCAAGTATCTGTCAGTTGGTAAACAAATGAAAGCCTATGAAGATCAGAAATACGAAGAGTGGAGAGACAGGGTAGACCAGGCCCTGCCGGTATTGCTGAAGAAGAACTTGATCATCAAGCCAACCCAGGCACAACAACAGCAGCTGCAGCAGATGCAACAGCAACAGGCTGCTGAGGAAGGGCAGGATGACCCAGGTACAAACATTCCTCATGTTATCATCCCAGCCCCCTTATCCCTTTTGTTGTGATAGACTTTTCACTCTGGATTAAGCCATAAAGCCCCGCCTATAATTTGCAGCAGACGACAATTACAAATTTTGCTGCTTTTTCAAAAATAACAATTGAGGCATGAAATTTCATGAGAATCATCTGCTGGCAGACAATTCTCATGTAATATCATACCTTATTTTTTTTTTGAAAATCAGGAAAGATTTCGAAAAATTTGTCGTCTGCTGCAGTTGTGCTCCGCGCTTTAAGAGTTAATATTATAATGTTTGGATGAATTCTTATACATTTTAATTTCATCTTTCTATATAATCTATATTTCTATACCTTTTCAAAGGTATAAATTCAATACATAGAAAATGGTCATTTTTCAATCTATACATTTTGCATTGGCAAAGTGGCACTAATAACAATTTTCTTTGGATTGTTACCAAAGTACAAAAAAGACATTAGGTCAAGGAGCTCATAGGCTCAGTGGTAGAGAGTAAGACTTTGGATCAAAAGGTTGCTAGTTCGAGATTCAACGGAGGCACTGTGTTGTGTCTTTGAGCAAGACACTTTATCCTCTGCTTAGTACTGGGAAGACAGGAAAATGTCTGAAACATTGTTGAATGGGATATAAAGCATTAGCACAAACAAACAAAAATACCTTGCTCTGTAATTAGAGACTTAATTTCAATCCATCAAGTGAAACCTTAACCCATATAAGCCTAGCATCCTCTTTGTGGGACAAAGGCAAACAGTGCAGACCAATTTCAGATGCCGCAGGAAAATGTGGCATCTGATCAGAGTCTCCCCTGTTTGCTTACAGAATTTTCTATTAAAATTGAATGAAAATGAAAAATACCACCCAACAACCCTTAAAATGGAAATGGACTGTTCCAATTGATAAGAGTGGGACATTCCATTTGACTTAAATAGGTTTTCAATTTTGTCTCATTTGTCACAAACAAGTACAGAAATTTTCTAAAATTTCAAACATTAGTTGCCTGCTAAAAAGACCTAGACAAACAGTGCAGACCCAGATCAGACTGCTTCTGAAGAAGCAGTCTGATCAGGGTCTACCCTGTTTGCTATTCTGACAAGCATTTTGTGAATTCAAGCCCTGAAAGCCAATATTTTATTTGAGAACAGAAAGATAAAAGTGTTTAAAATTTTAGAACATTGAACTGTACATCAAGGAAATCAATTAATCAGCCACTACAGTTCTCATCATCATTCGAAGGTACACCAAGTTTGCATGTGCATATCGTAATAAAACCTGATCAAATATGCACTATATCATAAAACGATGACAATATGTTATCTTGTATAGAATCATCATCTGAGGGGAGCTTGGAAAATGTTGGTTTCCCTGACAATCAGCCTAGTATTTCATCTCAGAGTCAGTCTCGAAGTTTACCCCACAGTGCTCTGAGTAGCCATACACCAAGAACTGGGCCAGTCTCTTCTAGGACACTGTGTAACTACATGCACTTTGAAATGTGTGATATTTTATCGGTGTTGGTAGTAAAGTTTATAGCAGGGATAGTTCTGGCTCAAAATATTGTGCAAGAAAATATCTCATTGAGCCAAAACTGATGAGAAATTTATATTTTGAATTTTCAGCGAGAAAGTTTAGCAAAATCCTTAGCAAAATGAGATTTTTCTCCCATAAGGCCAATTTCAATAAAATATTTGGGTGAAAAATTAGCAAATCTCCCAATATCTCATCCGAAAATAATCTCTATTTATAGTATATATTGAGAAGAGTATTTTTCACTTTTGCCTCAGAAAACAATGAACAATACTTGTTGCAGCCTCAGTGGGGCTATTCCCAGCAACAGCAGTATTTTGGTTTCTTTGTGTTTTCCAAAAAAAAAGTTTCAATGTAGCTTCTATGGAGCAGTCTGATATGAGTTCATATTGTTTGCAATATAGGCTTACGAAGAACATCAGCAGATGATAAGCAGACAACTTTGGTCTTGAATGGCAGGAAAAGTGTTAAGTCATAGCAATGATAGTTTAGATGGGTTTTTAGTTAATCAGCATGTCTGAATTATTAATCAGCATGTCTGAATTATTAATCAGCATGTTTGAATTATTTTCTTGAATGAACAGTGATTATGCAAAAGTTTGAAGTTGTACAGTGCTATTTAGATTGTGTGATTGTTTTTATTTTGGTGATGCACACTTTAATTACACATAGAATAGAAATTTCAGCCATCTTTAATAGTGCTCAATTCAGCATTCATACACTGGATCACAGACCTGGGAAAAAGGGGGCTAATTGGAAATCAAATGGGTCTTGCAGCGACGTGAGAAAACCTGACTGTTGCATGCAAACATTAAAGGCTGACATCAGTGCATGCATCAGGGGACAAAAATTCCACTCGTCAGGGCTCGAAAATTGCACTTGTCCGCTTGTATTTACGAGTGCCTCAGGCTGCAGGGCAAGTGAAACTTTTGATATTTCTTATGACAATTATTTTTTTTCTCCATATATACCAATAATTTTAGTGATGCAGGGCAAGTGCCTATTTTGAGATATTTCGAGACCTGCTTGTCCCCTTGTAATTATGAGTGAAATCTAGAAAGGACAAGTAGTTCTCCCCAAAGCACTCATCCTACAGGACAAGTGCTTTGGGAAGAATTACTTGAAGTTATATTACACATTACTCCCTTATGTTCTTTATTGCATATATGCTTTTAAAGGACAAGTGCATGTGTTTGCAGGACGAGTGAAAATTGTAAAGTGCAATATTGAAATATTTTTGTCCCCTGAACAACACCTTTGTTATTTGCACTCTGGAAAGTATTATACCTTTACTTGTTACATGCCAAATTTTGATATTCTATTGAGTGTCTGTAGCTGAGTAGATTTTATCTAGCATTACCTGTTCTTAAACCAAGAAGATAAGTTTTCTTGCAGTGAGGTGCTTAATTTATAGACATTTTCAAATAAGTGGATTGTGAGTTTAACCAAGCAAGAGCTCTTGCCACCTTCTAGCAATTAAATCACTGACTATGACCTCTCCTGATATGAGGGTCATTTCAAAAGTTCTGGTCCTGGCTTAATATCTTTGTAACCAGCATTGCAACATGCCTGAAAATTGTATCAAATAAAAAATATATTATTTTTTCTAAACACAGCTACAAAAAGATTTATGTAACTTGATGAAGCAACTGGAAATCTACCTTGAAACAGCCATACCCTCAATGCACTTGCTTTACAAGCAGATCATGCATATTAGAGACCTCACAATTCATACAAGAGCAGTGTCAGCCATTTGCTTTCATAGCTGCTCAAAGTTCATCAATAAGCCAATATGTCCAATGTGGCAAAACTTCTATTAGATCTGGGTTGAACTTATCAAAATCAAGGTCCTCCAGAGTTTTGCTATGCAACTGGCAGCTATTATCAAATTGTGGATAAAATCTGCCATACTCTTGTAACAACAACAACAACAACAACAACAACAACAATCATTTTGAGTTAAATGCTAGAAGAGCTGATTTATGTCTGGAACAGTTATGATCAGCCTGTATTATGTCAGACTAGTAATAATCAGCATAAGAAAATTATAACAACTCCACAAAGTAGTTAATCATTTTGGGGGTACACAAAGTCTGCATATGTATATCTTACATAAAACCGGATCAATTGTCCATCCAAATGTGCACTTTATCGTAAAACTATGATGATATGTGTTTAAATTTAGCACAAAGTATCCTTCTGAAATCAATAACTATTTTAAAAATTTGTATCTAAAATCAATCATTTATTTGATAAAAAATGAAACTGCAATACTCCAATTAATATTAAAATATTTTGTGATTGAAATAATTGTCTTGGATATTTAGCCGATATTACATTCCAGATGTTTTTAGTCCAACTGGACAGACAAAATAGAATACAGTAAAACCTGTCTAAAGCGGCCACTAAAACATAAGTCCCTAATTATGTTTTCAAGACTGATAATCGCTTTATGCAAGCCAAAAGTATTGCAGTATGCTCCCACAGGAGCATTCTGCAATACCTTTGACCTGTACTAAGCTACCACTTGTCTTTAAGACTTTTGTTTTGTCTATTTTTGAGTGGCCACTTAAAACATGTTTTACTGTAATCCAGAAATAGAAATTCTTCATGATCTCAAATGTCTTTTATTTCATTGCAGCTACCCATGTGTATGAAGTGAAATACCTGGTAGACTTTGATCCACTTCTAAGTGAGATAATATCAGAAACCAAATACATGGAACAATTAGGCTTCTCTGTACCAGAGTTAGCTAGGAATGTGGCTCTTCAGGTAAATGATACCAAGAAAATAATGTGGGACATGCCCCTAGATAAGGGTGTATAATTAACCCTTTGTATTGTATACTGGCAACCCCTAAATGGGTACTTTGGCAATCAGTGAAGACCCAGATGAAATGCAGCAAAATGCTGCATTTCATCAGGGTCTGCACTGTTTGCTAAGATTAAAACAACCTTCAGGGATGGAAATACATCATAATTTAGAAAATTCTACCTGTGACCTCTTAAATTTCAAAATGGACCATCCCATACTTATATTATATCAATATGTATGGGGAAATCCATCAGGATATAAAGGGTCAAAAAGTAATTTTCTTTTTTTTTTCAACTGATATATAATGTTGCTACTCAAAATAACCGTCACAATGAGATGGTTCTTTTGAGCGTTGCAGACACATGCTGAAATAGTTGGATAAGAAAAAAAATCTTTATGCTAAAAAATTTGGTTTATCCTCACATAGGGAGTGGTAACCAGTGGGGATCCTTATCAGCTGGCTTTTGAGAAACCGGCTAATCTAGATCTACACTGTTGGCAAAACATGATATAGCAGAGTTTAGCATTTTATTAAAGATGAACTTAGCAGATTTAGTAAATTTTCATGCTGATCATCTGTTTAATTATCTTGATTTGTTCTATTTACTGTACCTTTTTCTGTCTAGGTAAACATTTCTGGGGGACACTGGGGTCCCCCAACCTAACTTTAAGGAGACAATTGCAAATTCTGGGGGACACACTAAATCTATCTTTATTTTACCCTTTAAAGAGTTCAGTTTCCATTCATTCTTTTTAGAAGTTTCTGTTTGTTTTTTCAGTTGAGTTATGGCTAGAGAAGGGGCGTGCATGACAGTGCATGCATTTCTGTCATTGTTTTTTTTTTGTTTGCTATTTTTATATTTCTATATTTTATAACCTACCTGCATAAAGTATGTTACTGCTTTCGTTGATTTTCTGTTGTTACTTTGATTTTCTTTGTTAGACTGGTTAAGATGTAAATAAGCGATGTGACTTTATCATAGCTAAATACTGCAGATAATTAATTGCCCCAAGGTCGTGTTTTTAAGGGACACCAATTTTAAAATTGTGGGAATCCTGTGATCCCACACTCTAGGCATAACACTGCTGTAATTTATATCTTTACAGGATGAGAAGTACATCAAGTATGTTGAAAGCTTGACTCACATGTTACACAGATACAACAAGCTTCTGGCCAGCCTTGACCAAGCTGAGGTAGGTGTCTTTATCAATCGGAACTGACTCAGCCTATTCCGCGGAATCAGACCACGGATGTACATCGAGGATCTACTTTGATAACGCGGGTGATATAGTGACGCTGACGTTATATAACGTGACGCTTACATCACAGAAACCATGTTAACACCATAACAAGTGTGATTGCAGCAAAACACACGGCTTAAATGAAGTTTATGTTTTTCAATAAAATATCGCTATAGCGATATTTTATTGAAAAAGTATAAACTTTATCTATTCTGCTGATTAAACTTTTCAGATAATCAGAATAATCGATTTAAATAGAGCTGAACCCACATGCTACAGAACTTATTTTCCATACGTCAGTTCTGGCTAACAAAAGGAGCTTTTTGGTACATAGTACTACGCATAATGCTCCTTACATACACCCGAGCCATGGTTCAATTCTCGAATTGTGGTGGACTTTCCCTAATGGTGTCTATATAACTCATTGATTACCCAGTGTCACAGCATAGGAATTATATTTACCATAGATTTGTCACAAGAATAACTTATTTTTTATTATGTTTTATTACCCACGGGCAGATACTTTAGGTGTATCTAGGGGACAGGGACCAATGATTCCTCATTTGGCCAGGGGGGGGGGGGGGGGTCAAGGGTTGAATACTAAAAATATGCAGCTATAGCTAGGCCAGTCAATACTTAGGCGGCTGTGGACAACTTGCATAGTCTCGATGGTGAGCCTAACATTTATTGTATGCCAGTGTGTTTGATTGGCAGGCCACCTGTATGGATTTGAAAAATAAAATGATAAAGATTAATAGTAAAAGAGTAATGCTTGTTCAAACAACAAAAAAGGCAATAAAGGGATTAGTTTATACAGCAATCTCACAATTGGGCAACTGATAGATTTCCATTATGTTAATATGATTCAATTTTTCTCACTTTTACATGCATGTATGTCTATAACTGTATATCTCCAACTTCCTTAGGCTGTAGTTAGACTTCAGGTACTTGTACTCCTCTTGTGATGTTGTAATTATAGAGCAGTGTCAGGCCTAAATAAAAAAAAAATTATGTTGTAATAGAGCCTCGTCAGGCCTAATTTAAAAAAATGTATATTACAACAGGGCCTCATCTGGCCTAAACATAATAAAATGTATGTTGTATTTTAGGGCCTTGTCAGGGCTGAATAAAAAAAAAACTTGTTTGTTTGCTATTTCCTACCTTTCCATCCATTTTACTTTCTACTCAAAAAAACTTACGGATCAGAATGAGATTTTTCTTTACTTTTCATGTCTCCCTATTGAGCTATTGAGCTCAATAGGCAGACATGAAAAGTAAATCTGAGACTGAACAATGCTTGGCTAGGACAATTTGTATGTCTTACATCACATCTCTAATACTTGTGTATTGTCCTTATCTTTCTCAAATAACTTGGTTATCTGGACCTATGTGCAGGGGACAAAAAAAACTCAATATTGCAGTTGTCCTGCAGGACGAGTGACTTGCAATTTTCACTTGTCCTGCAAACACATGCACTTGTCCTTTAAAAGCGTATGCATTGAAGAACATAAGGGAGTAATATGTAATATGACTTCCTCGAGTTATTCTTCCCCAAGCACTCATCCTATAGGACCAGTGCTTTGGAAAGAATTACCCATCCTTTATAGATTTCACTCATAGTGACAAGCTGATGAGTGGAATTTTTGTCCCCTGATGTGGCATACTTTTAGGCATATTACTATAGCTGATCTAGGTCTATAATGTTGTTGTCTAATTGTGCTTCACAAATCAGCTGCACTGTTGCTGTTGTATCGAGGCCTTTATAATTATTGAGCCTTGTTATGAGAGTTCAAAAGAATATGTCTTGTAATTATAAGGTTCATGTTTATTTTTGTGTACAATAAAACCTGTCTTCAGCGGTTACTCAAAAATAGACAAAGCAAAGGTCTGAAAGACAAATGGTAGCTTAATGAAGGTCGAAAGTATTGCAGAATGCTCTCTTGGAGCATTCTGCAATACTTTTTACCTGCATCGGGTCTTGAAAACCAACTTTTGGTCGTCTTTTAGAGTGGCCACTTAAGACAGGTTTTACTGTATATTTTGTTGTTCTATATGATACTTTTGGATAATTTGGTAGAGATATTAAATGTTTATTTTATGAAACTTTATAATGACAATTCTGTTGTGTATTTTTTAAATTACAAATAATTAACTACCGGGCCGCGTAGCGCAGTCAGTAACGTGTCTGGCAACAGATGCTAGTCTGACTGCAGATCCAGGGGTCCTGAGTTCAATCCCGGCCCGGTCCCATACTTTAGTAGAGATTGATCATGAAATTATTTCTACGGTCATTCTCCTCCCTTCCGCTGAATCATTCAAGAAGGATTGTTGTCAGTTACAAGCAAAAGTATGTGCACCAAGTACTGGTTAACTGCTTGTTCAAGCTTGCCCAGTAAAAAGTGTTGTTAGGTGAACTGACCATCCAGCCATGACCATAGCTGTTGACTTGGAAGGTAAAGCAACAAAACAAAACTAACAAGAAATAATAATAATTAACTCACCTTGTGATTTTAAGCAAAAAGGTCATTTTTATTCACAACTCTTTAATTCTTAAAGATATTTCTCTAATACTGTAGACCTAGAGGATCTGATGCAGACAAATCTAGCAAAATAGGTAATGATAAAAGTATATGTCCAAGGGTCCAGTGTTTTCTGTAAAAATGTTGAGAAACCTTTCTTAATGGAGGAATGTCATACTTTTGATCATAGATCTGTCATCATTCACCACATATTCACACTGTTATTACTCTGGCAACATAATGGCTGCATTGTTCGTATTTGATATCAAAAGTTTCTACAAATCGCCCCATGCTTGCTGGAAGCATACAAATGACCTTTACCCTGGTACAGATGCAGCATTCTGTATGTGTAGCCATAAGTATCTAAACTGAAAAGGATTTTCAGCACCTTTATTTTATGTTTTCCAGAGTGTTTTATTAGAGGACCATGTGCGTGAATTAAGAAGAGTGCTCAGACCCGGTGCCAAACGTCTCAATTGGAATTCTCTTGGTATCAGAGACTTCTGCCATAAGTGTGAACAGGTAACTTTTTGTGTCCTTCCAAACAACCATTATCTAATAGCACTAATGCTCTAATTGGGCCTCGTCGTGAGAAAAACCTGTCTTCTTGGTTTCCGACAAAGCAAGTTTCAAACCAGTCTCTACAGCTACAGAGACTAGCTAGAAAATTGAAATTTTGCTCGTAGCAATTCTAGATATGATACTTCTCGATAAGCGAATAACAAAGGCGCTGATCAGTCTGCGCCTGTTTTGTTTGCAAACCCCTGAAGACAGGTTTTCTCGCGTCAAGGCCCAATTATAGGTTGATATTAAGGTCATTTTCATTGCGGACCCTAACAAGATACTGCAGAATTACTTCTGGGTCAAAAGAATTGCATTGGTTATAAAATTTGACAGTTGTATTGCTAAAAGCAAGTGAATATGAGCCGTGGCATGGGATTTCCAACAATGTGATATGTGCGACCAGCAAAGCCTCAGATCAGCCTGTGCATACGCGAAGGCTGATCAGAGCCTTTGCTAGTCGCTTGAATATTCTATGATTGTTAAGCTACTGACCGGACATCATTTGGAGTGTCTAAGCTTAAAAAGAGGCTGCAGAGGCTTGTCTGAGTCTATTCATGTCAGAATACCACATTATTGGAAATTACGTATCACAGCTCAATTATGATGAAGAAATGTCACAATCAAATACCACAGGCCAACCCATAGCACCACAAGGAAGAGGCAGAAAACACCAGCAGCCAACCAACAACAAGAACACAAAGCAATCAGCTCTCTCTTCCTCAGTAAGATGATTACAAAACTAGAAGGGACAATATAAACTACACCACAAAACTAAAACCCAACACCATTACCATACACACAATCGGAGCAATAGAAACTGCCTCGGCCATTCCATGGAATTCTGTAGAATCAGACCTCGGATGTACATCAAGGATCTTCTTTAATAACATGAGGCTGATGTTATGTAACATGACGCTGACATCACAGAAACCATGGCAACACAATAACAAGTGTGATTGCAGCAAAACCAACAGTTATAAATTAAGTTTATGTTTTATCAATAAAATATCGCTATAGCTAGCGATATTTTATTGAAAAATACTTAAACTTCATTTATTCTGCTGATTAAGCTTTTCGGGTAATCAGAAAAATGGATTTTGATAGGACTGAACCCGCATGCTACAGAACAATTTTTCCATACGCCAGTTCCCTCCAACAAAGTGGAACTTTTTTGTACATTCTCGAATTGTGCCGGGCTTTTCTGATTGAATTGGAGCAACAACAAACAATGAATTACAACTGTTACAACAGAATCACTGCCTTACAACAAGCAGAGGCTGAGCCCCCCGGGGAGGGGAGCTTGAATATATTTTACTGGCCAAATCTCAAATCTTTGCCCTAGATTTTGCTGTTGTTAAAACTTAAAAAATTGTTTAGCTTGTGCTTCTATACTGATGGATAAAAAAGTGTGACAGAAGCCATTGGTCTGTTTTGACATGATAACTAAATCAGTTTTTGAGGACATCATCAGCATTGAATGGCTACAGCTAATAGAGGGCTAGTGATATTAGCAAGTGAATTCAGAAATAAATTGATTCTGCTGTAGGTGTGTGCTTGTCTACTTGTCGAAAACTCCTGTACCATTAATAAGAGAATAGTCTTTTCTTTTGTTCATTTATATCTTTCTTAACCCATATAAGCCTAGCATCCTTTTTATGGGACATAGGCAAACAGTGCAGATCCAGATCAGACACCGCTATATGCGATGTCTGATCAGGATCTACACTGTTTGCTTACAGAATCTTCAATTGAAATTTGGAAAAAAATGAAAGATACTGCCCAACACCCCTACTATTGGAAATGGATTGGTCCATTTGGTAGAGATTGGAAAGTTCATTCGGCTTAAATGGGTTAAGGAGTTTTTTCTTTTAAAACTAGGTTCTTATAGAAGATAGGCTGCTATTGCCAAGTCAAGAAAATTTAGACGGCAGATAATAGTAGGTTTTACATATTGACTTATTGGGAATAAAGAAACTTTAATATATGAACAGGGAATATCGACTTGAACCTAGTATTTTCATATTTTTTTTTCATTAATTTTGACAACATAACAATTGTGTTTCAGGCTATTGCCAAGTTTGAGTCCCTGGTAAACCAGATACAGAAAAATGCCAAGGACATTGACCAGAGATTATTGATGATAGAGAATGCCAATCTCTTTAAGTCACCTCCACAGAAATATGCTGATATTTTACCAAGTTGTAAGGTAAGTCACTGGTAAACCAGATACAGAAGAATGCCAAGGACATTGACCAGAGATTATTGATGATAGAGAATGCCAATCTCTTTAAGTCACCTCCACAGAAATATGCTGACATTTTACCAAGTTGTAAAGTAAGTAACTTGCTGTATTTCAGTGTTACAAGAAAGCATTACAGGGCTTTTCGAGCAATTTTGGGAAAAGGCTGCTGGCCAAAATTGGGAAAAAAAATGATCGACTTAACATCAAATTTGGGAGAAATCATAACAAGGGGAACAAAATATCCTTAAAATCAAGTTATTTAAGGTTGTATTATGCCAAGCATACCACTTAAGCACAAGTGTTTAAGTATCATTCTGATATGGGTAGTTGTTTCTCATAAGTAGCAGGGTTTTTTTGAAAAAAAAAGTAAAAAAATAAAAAAATAAGATTTTTTTTTTTACTTTTCTTAGTTGGGAAAACAGACATGGTATTGGGAAAAAAGGTTGCTCATTTCGATTGGGAATGGGGCCGAAATTAGACACCTAGAGAAGGGCAGAAAATCCCCTGCATTAAGTCTTTAGCAAAAAAAATGTTTTTGAAAAATCATTTCCCCTAAATTTTAGGACAAAAAGGTAAACCCAGATCAGACAGCTCTTAAAGGAGCTTAGCTCTTAAAGGAGCAGTCTGATCTAGGTGTACACTATTTGCCATACCAACACTATATTTAACAAACCAAATGAGCCGTGGCATGAGATTTCCAACAATGTGGCATTTGACATGTGTCTGATTCAGACGAGCCTCTGCAGCCTCCTTTTAAGCTTAATAACTCCAAATGGTGTTCAGTTAGTAGCTTAACAATCATAGAATACTCAAGCAACTAGCAAAGGCTCTGATCAGACTGCGCATATGCGCAGGCTGATCTGAGGCTGTGCTAGTCACACATACCACATTGTTGGAAACCTCATGCACTGGCTCAAATCATATTCTTTAAAGGGTATGTTCCAATTAAGGAGAAATATGGCATCACAAGGCATTTGGATGTCAGAATATTTGGGGTAAATACATTAAGGTAGTAAAGAATAGAAAATTATTGGACATTGCCATGTGTGTAGCTCATTGTCACAGAGAAACACTTGTGTGTGTGATAATGACAGCTCTGAAAATGTACTGAGAATGAAATATGATTTCATATAGAACGAAAAAGAATGCGTCGTTAGAGCAACATGGTAGAAGGTAATTGCTGTTACCAATCATTACACTTCCGGCATCTACTTTGAACACAGTCATGATTTTTTAACAACTGCTTCTGTCATGATAAGGTGTAACATAAACTAATTCATATTTTGTACATTTTCCATTGTCATATTCCTTTTAAGATATAAACTAATTTGCTGAACTGCTTAAATCCATTTAAGATTGTTGGTTCAAATAAGTGGCTAGAAATTACCATGCTTCTATCAGCAGGAATGCCTCACATGCTTGTCTAGCACGCCCTGGCCCCGAGGTGATAACAGGGTTAGCACAGACTTGAAAAGTACTTGAATTTAGAGGGCTTTCTTTAAAAGTGCCTTGAAAAGTACTGGAAAATCACTCAAAGCCTTGAAAAGGCCTTGAATTCAGGACTTAGCACTGTTGATAGAGATCAAAATCATTATAAAATTGTTGTGCTTTTATTTGGTGCAGCATATGCTGCACTAAAAGCATATGCAGCACCAAATATAGGCACAACAATTTTATACTAATTTTCCAATACTACAGTGTCCATTATCTCAGTCTAGCATTTCTGAAGTAGAGTTTTAACACTTAGATCAGTATTTTCATTAACATTAAGTCCTTGAAAACTGTTGGAGAGGCTTTTAGAAGTCCTTGAAAAGTCCCTGAGTTTTACTCATACTTGCCTGTACGAACCCTGTATGATATTTTTGTATGCTTAACTAACTAAGTAAATTAAACTGCTCATGCTGAAAGATAAAGATTTTTCTTACTTTAAAACTCTCAGATGTTGTATTTATCCTGCAAATAAATCTTTTAACATTTATGTGCAGGTCGAATTTCATGTTCATATAAGTTGAGTATGAAAAAAGTTTTATACTCTTAAAGTCCTTTTTTTATTGCAGGAATACTTCGAGCATATCGAGAAAGAAAGATCAAAAGACTTCGAGATTCTTGCAAGAAAGTACCGTGCTATAGGGCCATTGTTAACAAAAATGGAAGGACTTGTGGTACATACAAACTCTGGGCGATCGGCCAAACTTAGTCAGTATTATGCTCACTGGGAGCGAAAAGTGTATGACGCTTTAGCAAAACTCATATTGAACAATTTGAAAAGATTTGAGAAAGCGTTACGGACTGAGCGACCACTGTTTCAAGTTGAGACACTGTTGGCAGCACCAGATGTTGTGTTACACCCTCAGGCTAATGAAGTGTACAAGTTAACACTGCAGAGTGTCAGGGACTGTGTTGAAGGGTAAGTGAAGAAGCAATTTGTACTTTATATCATTCATTAATATGCAAATTAGATGATTTACATATTTGACCATAGGAAGAAAGGCATGTGTCTAAGCTTTAATGTGACACAGATTGTAGTGCTCTAGGATAAGTAGAACCCTAGATAGGATTAAATTTGTAGGCCTACCCCTCATTCTTGAGAATCATATAAGGGATTGCCATGGAAACCATGCATTTTCACATAGCCCATACCAAAGTTTTTTTGAGGACAACTTTGTTTCGCATTCAGGGTGTTCCAATGAACAATTTGGCACCCATGAAAAATTGTCCTGGGGTTGGGGTGCATGGTAGCCTAAATTGGATGCGGTGATACTTAGAGGGGCAGAAACTTGAGTTTTGGCCACTCTAATTACAAAAGTGTTAAAGCAGCATGATGTCATTCACAAAGGTTGGAGGGTTGGATAAATTATGTGAATCATGTTACAGTTCTGATCTAAATGAAATGGGTTAAATTCCCTCTAAGTGATTAAGTGGGGACGGTGGTCTAGTGGTAAGACTCGGGATCGAGGGGTCCAAGGTTCGAATCCCGCCCAGACCGTTGGATTTTTCTGAGCAGAAAAGTCGTCCCACATTTGCTCATTTTCACCCAGGTGTATAAATGGGTACACTGATAGGGCGGTGTTTGTTCAAGTCTGCTATTCCCTAAGGGGGATACAGTCAACCCTCTTTACAACGACACTGTTTGTTCCAAGCTATCTTTGACGTTAAACTGAATTTGCTGTTATAAAGAATTTCTGACCATTACCAGATTTCAACATGATAATCATTTGGTAAAAGAAAATATTGTACTAATGAGTTAAAATGCTATTATTCCAAATATATACATCAGTTCAATTTCATATTGCATCAAAATGCACAAAGCTTCCCACTTATCAAGTGAGACAGAAACCTGTTCATGCAAAAAGACCTTGTTCTGATCACAAAATTGTCTGGCACATGGTAACAATTCTGTTATAATGAATTTATTTTCAATGGAAATTGTATATCTGTTCCCAGAAGTTACTGTCGGTGTCATTCAGTGAATATTCTGTTATAAAGAGGGAATTTTAATGGATGCAGATCCGTTCCCAGCAATTTTATGTCGGATATTGAATATTCTGTTATAATGAGTGACGTTATAAAGAGTTTTGACTGTTTCTCAATGTACGCTGCTTGAAAAGGGGAGAGAAATGGTTTCCCTGGGGAGACTCAACTGTAGGCTTCACAAGGTAGCCCAATGATCAGGGGGAGTTGTGTCAAAGGGTGGCTGAACGGCTGTAGAGCTGAAAGTAGCCCTGGAAAATAGGCATTATCTATTCCCGACTCTTCTAGTATAATTATATCTACTAATAAGCATCATGTTGCATTTAAGAGTGATTTTTTTTATTCATGCAAGATCTCTTTCAGACACTAGACAGTTGACATTTGGTGGCTCAGTGGGAGACAGATTTGAGATCAAAGGGTCACTGGTTTGAAACTTACCAGTGGGCAGAAGGCCAGTTAAGCAAACTTTTTAACGTAAAATTGCGATTATTTTCTTATCCATCAGCCTATACATGTGTTTTGGGCGCTCAAAAGAACCGTCTCGAAGAGACGGTTCTTTTGAGTACCCACAACATGTTTTGGTTGAAATAAAAAAATAATTTTCAGTTAGGCACTCTTATCTGGGGGCCTGAGAGGCACTGCATTGTGTCCTTGAGCAAGACACTTTATCCTCTGCTTAGTACTGGTTCAACCCAGAAAGACAGGAAATCATCCCTGCATGGCTGAAAACTTGTTTAGTCCTGGCATATTGATGGTACATGCACAAAAAATAAAAATTAGTTGAGCCTCATAAAAAGACATTAATCATTTTTTATCATATGATGTTCAAGTTATTCAGTGGATAACATCATGTCATAAATAATGTTATGCCCACATGTTACATAACACTTTTGGAGGGAACAAGTAACGTCATGACGGAGTCAGTTACAACAATGCACATTATCATTGAAATAATCAAATTTGAAGACGATAAGATTGCAATTAAGATGTCATATGAAAAACTGAATCTTACACTTGTGATCATTTCATAATAAATTTATTAAACTCGCCAAAGGCTTGTTTTATAAATTTCAGAAATGATCACTCATGTAAGATCCTCTGTTTGTAAAGTTATTTTGCCAAGATGCATAATATTATGCTAATATTGTTGTTATCAGGCCTTTAGTCAAGAGTACGTAACAGAAAAGTAATTTTCTTATTTCTCAACCAAAACATGTTGTGGGTACTCAAAAGGACCGTCTCAATGAGACGGTTCTTTTGAGCACACAAAACATATGCTTAACATTTTGGGTAAGAAAATATTTACAATTTTACACAGAAAAAATGTGCTTATCTAAACCTATGTGTTATGTTCCAGGGCCAAGTTATTTGTACGCTGGATGAATGGTACATGTATTGAGACCATTCCCCAGAAAGTTGAAGTAGAAGAAAACCTGCCCTCGGGGGTATACGAACAACTCAGGGGCAGACCAACCTGTGCATCTGCGCAGTCTGATGAGCGCCTTTGTTATTCGCTTTTTGAAAAGTATCATATTTAAGCTTGCTAAAGGTGAATTTTCAATCTTCTAGCTAGTCTCTGTAGCTGAGGAGACTGGATTGAAACTCGCTTTCTCGGAAACCCCGAAGGCAGGTTTTCTCGCGACGAGGCCCATATTATGCTTATATTATTCTTTTGTTCCAGGACCAAGTTATTTGTACGTTGGATGAATGGTACCTGTATTGAGACCATTCCCCAGAAAGTTGAAGGAGAAGATGAGATGTATCAATTTACTTTTTTCTCTGACATCTCCATCAACCCCGAGACCATAGATCTCGTCCAGACGATACATTATAACATCAAGAACACTCTCACAAATATGCAGCACTATCTGAACAGATGGAAGAAGTACCGAAGTATCTGGAAAGTAGACAAGGTACCGAAAGTCTCCCATTTTTGCCCTTAAAAGAAATACAAATAAGGTGAGATTTTGGTACTTATTGTGTATTTGAGCATCAACGGTTCAGACGAGCCTGCACTAAAGTGCAGGCTCGCCAGAGCCTTCGCTGATCACACACAAGCTGGAAGGGAGATAGTTGAAGGCACTGACCAAAATTTAGAAATCTAGCCCCACTAGGTAGCTGATCAATCATGTTTAAACACATATGTGATAAGTACCAAAATCTCATAAACTGACCCATATCTACCTTACACGCTTGCATGACCAAATTAAAATCTATCTTACATCCTTATACCAGCAGATTAAAAGATTACCTTTCATCCTTACATGTCTAATTCATGAGCAGATTAAAATACTTTTTCTCAATATATTGTAGGGATCACACTTTTCATTTCATGCATTAACACTTGCCGGGTCCTGAGGAAGGTGTTTGAACACGAGGCTGAGTATTCAAACATCTTTTGAGGGACCTGGCAAGTGTTAATGTTGAAAAGAACATGATGTGTGATTATTATTCCTGCATATTTTACCTTATTTCACCCAAATCACACTGAAAACGTTGCTAAAACACTAAACAATCCGTTTTCTTATACCAGATTCTCTAAACAAAATGCATCAGCTGTAAACTTTCGAACATCATAATCCGGGTTCAAGCCTCACCTGCTTCACTGTGATGACACATTAATCTAAGCTTAGTACTGGTTCAACCCAGGAAGACCCGTCCCTAAATAACTGACAGATTGTTGATGGGACATATAGAACCAAGTCAAACAAAAAAATATATATATATATAATGTCGTCACAATGTCATAGCGGAGAGCAACTTATTTGCGAACAAAAGCAATGGCAAAATGATCAGTCTGGGCCCACCTCTTTCCGAAACAACTCATTTTAAGTATTATCAAGTTCAAAGCCATGTTCAAACAGCATGTGAATCTCATGTTTTGAAGATGGGCTTTCGTTCATTTGACAATGGCTTCAAACAGCCATGAGAATAGGTATCTTTGCAAGAATGCACTTTTTCGTTCATTTGACATTGGCTTCAAACAGCCATGAGAAAAGGTTTTTATGCAAGAATGCACTTTTTCATTCATTTGACAATGGCTTCAAACAGCCATGAGAATAGGTTTTTATGCAAGAATGCACTTTTTCAATCATTTGACAATGGCTTCAAACAGCCATGAGAAAAGGTTTTTTATGCAAGAATGCACTTTTTCATTCATTTGACAATGACTTCAAACAGCCATGAGAAAAGGTTTTTTATGCAAGGATGAACTTTTTTGTTCATTTGACAATGGCTTCAAACAGTCATGAGAAAAGGTTTTTATGCAAGAATGCACTTTTTCAATCATTTGACAATGGCTTCAAACAGTCATGAGAAAAGGTTTTTATGCAAGAATGCACTTTGTCATTCATTTGACAATGGCTTCAAACAGTCATGAGAATAGGTTTTTATGCTAGGATGCACTTTTTCATACATTCGACAATGGCTTCAAACAGTCATGAGAAAAGGTTTTTATGCAAGAATGCACTTTTTTGTTCATTTGAAGACATGAGAAAAGGTTTTTATGCAAGAATGCACTTTTTCGTTCATTTTACAATGGCTTCAAACAGCCATGAGAATAGATTTTTATTCAAGAATGCACTTTCAAGCAAACATTAGTACTGGTAAACAGATTAATCGCAACTTGTTCAGGAACAGTGTAATATGACAACTGACTGTTGTGATATGAGCGGTGACACATGGTTTCTAACAATGGTATTTTGACAAGTGTAGACTCAGACCAGCCTGTGCATCCTCCTTTTAAGCTTAGAAACTCCGAACGATGTTCGGTCAGTAGCTTAACACTCATAGAATATGCAAGCAACTAGCAGAGGCTCTGATCAGACTGCGCATGTGCGCAGGCTGGTCTTAGCCTTTGCTGGTCGCACATACCACATTGTTGGAAATCTCATGTTGCAGCTCATATGATTGATGTGATAGCGTTAACAACAATCTTATTGATACTTTACAGCAAGTATTAGCAGACAGATGGTTCCAGAAAGATCCAACAGTGGTATCATTTGACAACAAACTACAATATTACTTCAAAACCATTGACGAGGTAGAGGCAATCCCAGTTGTGAAAGATCAGGAATGTATTAGACTACATATGGGACCGTTGGCGACATCCGTTAAAGGTAGGGCTCAATCCATGTTTAAAATATATTTTCTTACTGGAAGATCTGAGAGATGAGTAGGTAGGCTGATTTTCTTGTAAATTCATGATACTGATGATCAAGATAATATGAGTTTGTTTTAATATTCTATAGCCACCATATATTGTCAAAAACTTATTTGGGAAAGGGGTAAATAGATAGGAAAAGGCAAACAAATATTTTTCTTTATTTTAGGCCTCGTATAATTATAATAAATCTCAGTCAGCATTTGCGATACACATTTGAATTTTGAAGTATAAAATCATTGCCATTCATTTTCATTGAGAGATAAAAAAAATTCGGATATCCCCCTAACATGTGTGTGGAAATAGCAAAATTTGATACTTGCCCAGGGGACAAGCAAATGGCCATAATTATTCACAGAGAATTTTACTTATCCCAAAGAAAAGATATTGCACTAAGAACTTAGCTGAGCACTTACTGTGCTGAAACCATATATAAGCTTTTTTTTTAAAAAAAACAGTATGAAACCCAATATATACTCTTTTGAATTAATTGTAGATCCAGATCAGCTGGCCTCTAGCTGATCCGGATCCACTTTGTTTTCCATACAATGGAGTGCAGTGGCTGGGTTGGTCGAGTGTTAGACTGGGATCGAAGTGTTTCTAGTTCAATGAGCAAGACACTTTATCGGCTGCTTAGTACTGGTTCAGCCCAGGAAGACAGGAAATAGTCCACCGGGCCGAGTAGCGTAGTCGGTAACGTGTCTGGCAACAGATGCGAGTCTGACTGCAGATCCAGGGGTCGCGAGTTCGATCCCGGCCCGGGACCATACTTTCGTGGAGATTGATCATGAAATAATTTCTACAGTCATTCTCCTCCCTTCCACTGAATCATTCAAGAAGGGTTGTTGTCAGTTACAAGCGAAAGTATGTGCACGAAGTACTGGTTAACTGCTTGTTCAAGCTTGCCCAGGAAAAAGTGTGGTTAGGTGAACTGACCGTCCCGCCATGACCATAGCTGTTGACTTGGGACGTAAAGCAAACAAACAAAACAAAAAACAAACAGGAAATAGTCTCAATGTGACTGAAAAATTGTTGACTGGGACATAATAAATCAATACAAAAAACTATTTCCATACAACATGTGAGTTAAAAATCAAACTACTATCAATTAGCATGTTAAAGGATAAACCAATTCGAAGAATATGAATGTGATCACTGCCTTTCTATGTTTGTACAAACAGAATTATATTAACTTTCTTTATACTTGTTCCAAGACATAAATAGAAATTTCTAACATGTCCCAGATGAAATGGGACCAGGTCGAACAAGTTGAGAATGGTATTTTAATATTTTGTTTTTTGTTTTCTAGAGCATGCAAAACAGTGGATTGGATGTCTGGGCAAACTGTTGAGAGATTCCGCTAAGGACAACTTGTTCCAGTTGAATGATAATCTCGATGTAAGTACCGTGATTATTTGTCGAGAATCTCTCTAGTTTCACCAATTGTTCAAACGGTCATAGTCACATAACCAAGATGGCCACCACACCCATATATGGTAAAAACTCTGGAACCAAGACCTTTGGCATTGGTTTGTAGCCATGGGGAAAACTAGAAATTTAAGTGCTCTGACGTTCGACAATGACGGCCATGCCAGTTGCATTTCATATCTAAATGAAATTCAATTGACAATATTTTTTACCACTCTATCATATGGTGTTAGATGTATTTTGTAGTCATTTTTTGGTGTGAAAAGGTCTAGTTTTTGCCATACTTATGCCACATTATAGAAATCAATTCATAATGTTGCCAAAATCTGTAAACCACTGGTGGTTTATGGCTTTTAATGCATGGTATTACCGGGCCGCGTAGCGCAGTCGGTAACGTGTCTGGCTACAGATGCGTGTCTGACTGCAGATCCAGGGGTCGCGAGTTCGATCCCGGCCCGGTCCCATACTTTTGTGGAGATTGATCATGAAATAATTTCTACGGTCATTCTCCTCCTTCCGCTGATTTATTCAAGAAGGGTTGTTGTCAGTTACAAGCGAAAGTATGTGCACGAATTACTGGTTAACCGCTTGTTCAAGCCTGCCCAGGAAAAAGTGTGGTTAGGTGAACTGACCGTCCCGCAATGACCATAGCTGTTGACTTGGGACGTAAAGCAACAAAACAAACAAACAAACAAACAAAGCATGGTATTATATCACTCCCAGATGAGACATCATTTGATAATTATTGGTACAGCATAACACTTCAGACCAGATTGTAACATCAGGCCAGGTATGAACCTTCAGTGGTAATGCTGTATCAAGTAGCTGAAAAGTTGAAAAAAAAGTCAGTGGTAGAAATATAATTTGTTTTAAACTAAATTTCCCTTGGAATATTTATTGGAGAAATCAGTAAATGCATTTAGGCTAAATAAAAACATGTGTATGGCTCAGATTATATCATTGAGCAAAATATAGGGTAGATGGATAGAAAATTGTTGTTTTTCATTCTCAGAATGCATATCTTCACTGGAATGTTCATTCCATTAGATATGTATGTATTCTGAGAAAGAAAACAAAAAAGAGAGATAAAAATGGAAAAAAAAGAATTATCATATGACATTGCATCTATGAGTGAAATAACCCCATGTATTAATATCTATAAACTAGTAGTGGTTTACAATTTTTATCGCCCGACGAAGTCGGAGGGATATAGTTTTGGCGTCGTCCGTCCGTCCGCACTTTTTGTCTGTCCGGAACGATATCTCAGTACCTATTGTCCGATTTAATTCATTCTTGGTACAAATGATAAGTACCATGGACTCTTGATATCCTATAAGTTTGGTCAAAATCGACCCCTTAACACTTGAGTTATTGCCCTTGTTTAAGTATAGGCAATTATAAGGCAAAACCTATATTAGCTTTTTTGTGTGATGATCTTCACATTTCATCAAAGCTATTATATTTAACAACTTCTTGCTATAGACCATGATTGCCAAGTGCCTGTAGATAAGAATGGCAGTGTCAAAGTTTTACCCCACCCCCTTTGACCCCACCTAGGGGGTCAAAGGTCAAATATCTAAATTTCGCAATAACTAAGGCAATTATTAATATTTTTTGCTGAAATTTTGCATGCAGGCAGAGCAGCAATAGATATGAGACATACCAAATGGGATTTTAGTTTGAAGGCCTGATTTCGAGCACCTTTGGTGGACTTAGGGGGTGGGGCCGAGGCCAAAATTAAACTTTTTCAGAATATGGTCATGTTGCATATGTATCAGTATAGGCTTAAATGTTAAAACCGCTAAATCCCATGAAGGACTATATCAATCAAGTTCATTCCTGGCTCAAAATTTGATATAGTCCGAAGTTATATGTCATACCATAGTGTACCACATGAGGTCAAGGTCACATTCAGAAAACATTTATTTTTAGGTTAAAAAGGCAAGTGAAACCTCAAAAGGCTATATCAAAGGAACTTCTCAGTCAAACATTTTTGTCAATATTTTATCATTGTATACCTATTATGGCTTTAAAAATGCTTCATTTTTACATTCTAAAGAAAATATATGTTTTATTTATTTTCTTTTGCAGAACAAATCAGATGATCTTGAACAGACACCAAGCACCTTGGAAGACCTTAAATTTGTTTTGACGACAATCTCGGACATCAAAGCAATGTCACTTGAGGTGGAGGATAAAATCAGAGACATTCAAGAGAGATACAGAACACTGTCTATGTATGATATAGAGGTAGATATATGTTTCTCTTAAGCTTGTCCTGACTAAAAGCAGGTAGATCGTATTGAGAAGAAGTGCAGTTTACAAGAACTATAACTCTCCCTACTGTATTTATTTTAGTTATTTCCTCTTTGTTGGTCTTATGGTACATAACCTGTGTCCTGAGTATGACTCCACAACTCTTAAACATATTGACATGAATTTTATGGGCAGATAGATATTTAATATTGAACAAAAGTGCAGTGCACAAGAGTCATAACTCTACCTCCTGTATTTTTTGAGTTATTGCCTCTTGTTCATTTTATGATTATATTTCTTCTGAGCCACACCTTTAATATATTGACCTGATGTTTATCCCCACGCTTTTTTAAAAAAGCGAAGGGGATATTGTTATCACTTCCTTCTGTCCATCTGTCCGTCCGTCCGTTATGCTATCTCCTCCTAAACCATTAGATGTAATTCAACCAAATTTGGTGTGTGAGTGACTCACATGAAAGGGGTGCGCAACGTAAAAATTCCGCCCCCTGGGGCCCAGGGGAGGGACCAAAAGGTCAAATATCATTTAATTTCAATTACAAAGTCAATTTCAAAGTTTATTTATTCCAAACTTTGTGTGTGCTCACAAACGAAAGATACAAACATATCAGACGGGTTTTTTATTCTGTCGCCTGGGTCATGCC
Source organism: Loripinus fragilis (assembly GCA_964019695.1). Classification (NCBI taxonomy): domain Eukaryota; kingdom Metazoa; phylum Mollusca; class Bivalvia; order Lucinida; family Lucinidae; genus Loripinus; species Loripinus fragilis. Next base: position 41,025,214 of record OZ026525.1, read on the forward strand.
CTAGGGGTGGGACTTGGGGGTACTTAGGGGCCAAAATCAAATTCCGTCCTGCTGTCTGTCCGTTATGCTACTCCTCTTAAACCATTGGACGAAATTCAACCAAATTTGGTGTGTGAGATACTCACATGAATGGGGCGTGCAACGTAAAAAATTTTTTGGCCCCGCCCCCTGGGGCCCTGGGGAGGGGTCAAAAGGTCAAATACCTTTTAATTTCAATTACAAAGTCAGTTTCAAAGATTTTTATTCCAAACTTTGTGTGTGTTCTCACAAATGAAAGATACAAAACATATCAGAGGAGTTTTTTATTCTGTTGCCTGGGTCATGCCCTAGGGGTGGGACTTGGGGGTACTTAGGGGCCAAAATCGAATTCCATCCTGCTGTCTGTCCGTTATGCTATCACCTCCTTAACCGTTGCAGGAAATTCATCCAAATTTGGTGTGTAAGTTACTCACATAAATGGGGCGTGCAACGTCTATTTTTTTTGGCCCTGCCCCTTGGGGCCCTGGGGAGTGGTCAAAAGGTCAAATATCATTTAATTTCAATTACAAAGTCAATTTCAAAGATTTTTATTCCAAACTTTGTGTGTGATCTCACAAATGAAAGATACAAAACATATCAGACGGGATTTTTATTTTGTCGCCTGGGTCATGCCCCAGGGATGGGACTTTGGGGCACTGGGGGTGCCTAGGGGGGGGGGGGGGTCATTTTTTTTTTCAATCATGGTCATGTAGCATATCAAATTGACGGGGATGACAAGCAGAACAGAATGCAAGTAACATTTTCATCCTAGGGTCAAACTGGTGACCTTGGGGCGAGGTCAAAAGGTCAAATATCATTAACATGTCAATTTCAAAGATTTTTATACCAAACTCTTTGTGTGTGTTCTCACAAATAAAAGACAGAAAACATATTGAACAGAATTTTCATTCTGTTGCCAGGGTCATGCCCCGGGCTGGGACTTGTGGGTGCTGGGGGTCAAAAACTTTAGCGTGGGGATTTGCGATGGCGCCCCATCGACTGCGCGCTCTAGTTTATAGTTAAATCTACTGTCATACCAACCAAGAGTGACAGTGATGTAATATTTTGTTTACAATTGTTAAGTAAAACATTAACCTGTACACTCCACTTGAGCTAGGGCGAATGGATAGATCACTTTTGTATTAATCCTATCCTGTGGATAGGATTAATACACAAGTGATCTATCCATTATAAGTCCCTTATATCTCTGTAAACAAAACATGCCGTAACTGTCATTCTCGGCTGGCAGGACAGTATAGGAGTGTAGATAAATGCAATACTTATTAATAAGAAAATTAACTCTATCAACTATACTTTATGGAGTTATTGCCCATCACATATATATAATTATGAACATTAATTAAAGTTTAAGCCTATGTCAAGGCCTTTTTATGCTACCATACCATTTGCTATGTATTTTTATAGGTAACAGAAGAGGAAAAAGAATTGCAATGGAAGATGCCTCAAATATGGGACGACCTTGTGTTGAAATCTAAGAATATTGATGCTAGTCTGTTTGCTGTTAAGAAGAAGTTTAAGGAGGTCAGTAGTACAATTTTTTTCTCGTTGAAATTTCATAAAAAAATTCTCATCCGTATTTGTTGAATGAAATATTATTCTCATAATATTCTGAACCAGAATGACTCCTGAAAAAGGGATCATTTTCAGCACTAGAAAATAAACTGTAAAGGGTTTATCAGATTTTTTTATGTTAAAAAAAGAAGATGCTAATCTTATACAAATTATTTGACTTCCTGTATTAAGCATGGTAAAACACAGCATTCTTGTTAAAGCCAATTTGCTCTCAAGCCTTAAAGCAGTGTCTGCTTTTGATCATGGTAATTATGCTCACAGTACTATGACTAAACAATGAGAATGTGGTCATATTTGAACTAGATATTTGACAAAATTTGAGGCAAGGCCTCTGCCTGGCTATGCTTCTGGAATTATGATACTGTAATTTCTCTATGTTTATTTCAAAGAGAGGTTTGCTGAATTCTGGAAAACATTCGGTAGGTGGTATTGTAAAATTGTATACCACTTGCAGGTATACCAGGCCCTTCATATTGTGCAAGCATAAGATAGTTTAGCAGAAATGTTCACAAAATGTTCACATAGTTATTTTCACATCAGTATCTACATTGCATTTGTATTACCATATTAACCTAATAAGCACACTGCATAAATTAGAAAAAAACATTATTTAAAAAAAAAAGTTTAGATCCTGATCAGCTGGCTTCTGAGGAAGCCAGCTGATCTGGATCAACACTTTTCTATTCATCTACAATTATAAATCATATTAATAATGTTCTTTTACACTTAGCAGTGAAATCAATGCATATAAAAAAACAAATAAAAGTGATATCAATCACTAGTGAAAAGATATGATATCAATCACTAGTGATTGATAACAGCCTATATTTTCACTGTAGCGTTTTTTGGATCACCTCTGACTTTTCCAGTCACTTAAAGCTGCATAGTCTTGATCTTTTAATTTTTGAAATAATGTTTCTATTTTTCAAGAACACAGTAAATAAAACAAAAATTCAGGTATACATTTTACCAATTTCGTAAATCTTTACAAATTATCAGTATCAAAACAACAGCATTTATATTAAAACTTACCTGTCTATAATTATTGGAGGGACGCAAATAATTACCAACAAGAGAAAACACACCGGTTTTTATAAGATAATTCACTTTTCCATGCAGTTTTCAGCTATAGTGAACAGATTTATTTTGAAAACTTAACTTAATTCTGCTTTTACAAATGATTTAAAAAGAAAAGAAAAATTTTCGAAAAATGTTCAAAGTTACAGACTATGCAGCTTTAATGCAGCTCACTTCGAAAGTTCAAACGCCTATAACTTTCTTATTTGTGAACAAAAACATCAAGTGTGTGTAGTCATTTTCTTAGTTAGAACATGAGGAACATTTTGGTACCAAAATAATTCAGATTTGCTGAAATTTTTCGATTTTGAATTTTCAACACCTCCGGCTTCAGTGAGTGAGGCAATGCACGTAACCTATGCTACGCAACGTCATCAACAAATTATTACGTCGATTATGATGTCACTTGTCTCGCACAATTTCTTTTTATCTGTAAGTCCTGATGACTATATAGATCATGTAGATTGATCCAGGTATTCTGTCACAAATACTCCTTTGTCTTCTTTTACATTATTGTGATTCGGCTTGAAGCATGGTTAACATATTGATTAACTGTAAATCTTCTAAAAAAGTATAAAATAAAAAGAAAATTTACTTTTTTTAGTTAATACCAAATATATTAATTTTCATCTCATGAATTGAAAACATCGAAATTTTCATTCGTGCTGCGCACTCCTGAAAATTGTGATGTTTTCAACACACTAGATGAAATATATTTGGTATTCACCTCTAAAAAGTAAATACCTTCTATGTATTACACTGCTGGATTGCCTTGAAATGCGAAGTTCATTAATGTAAGTACTTCATAAAGTACCCAGTGTGCACTTATAATAAGGGCATGTGTGCTTAGTAGGTGAAATATGGTATGTTGATGATATTCACATTTGTTTGTTCTCACAGTACTGTATACACATTTTTATTTCATTTCCCATACTAGAATCTCAATCAAACAGAACAGTAAGTTCTGGTTCTGTCACAAAATGTAACATGGGAGCGCAATGTCTCAGTGGTAAAGTGCTTGACTCAAGACCATAGGGCAGCGGCTTGGAGCCTCACTGGTGTCACTGCGTTTTGTCCTTGAGCAAGACACATAAATCCTTGTTATACCCCCCGCAAACTTTGTTTGTAGGGGGTATACTGTTATCACGTTTTCCGTCCGTGCGTGCGTCCGTCCGTCCGTCCGTAACGCTTTGTTTCCTTAATAACTCGAAGAGTCATTGCTGGATTTTCATCAAACCTTGCAAACATGTTCATATATGCAAGACAAATACTTTAGACAAAAAAGTAAGGGCTAGGGGCCAATTCTATTAGAGGTATTTCCCTTTGTAGTTCTAAATGCCTTTTAGTATAGTGCTTTATGCTTATGCTATTATAGGCCATACACGGGCCGATCAACTCCTACCACAGCTTTTGATGGAACAATTTAATACTTTTCTTATACAATGTAGACACATTGAACATATGCATGAAGGAGTTTGGTTCAGAAAAAATAATTTTGACAAAATGACAGCTGTGAGAACTTAGACAATTTTTCCCTAATAAGGTGTTTGTATATGCGTAGACGCTGCCTTTATGGGCTTTATGGGCCGATCAACTCCTACCACAGCTTTTTATGGAGCAATTTGATACTTTGCCTATACAATGTAGACACATTTAACATATGCATGAAGGAGTTTGGTTTAGAAAAAATATTTTTTGACAAAATGGCAGCTGTGAGAACTTAGACAATTTTTCCCTAATAAGGCTTTTGTATATGCATAGATGGTGCCTTCATGGGCCGATCAACTCCTACCACAGCTTTTGAAGGAACAATTTGATACTTTGCCTATACAATGTAGACACATTTAACATATGCATGAAGGAGTTTGCTCCGGAAAAAATAATTTTTGGCAAATTGACAGCTGTGAGAACTTAGACAATTTTTCCCTAATAAGGCTTTTGTATTTGCATAGATGGTGCCTTCATGGGCCGATCAACTCCTACCACAGCTTTTAATGGAGCAATTTGATACGTTGTCAATAAAATGTAGACACAATGAACATATGCATGAAGGAGTTTATAAGTTTTGTTGAACTTAGACAATTATTCCCTTATATGGCTTTTGTATATGCATGGATAGTGCCTTTATGGGCCGATCAACTCCTACTACAGCTTTTGATGAAGCAATTTGATACTTTGCCGATACAATGTAGACACATTGAACATATGCATGAAGGAGTTTATAATTTTTGTTTGCACAGATTCTACTGAAATCTTCTTATCAAAACTAAGGTATTCTTGTTCGAACTATAACTTGCCAAGTTTTTTCACTGACTGTTACTGTGCGGGGGGTATCTAATAAGCATTGCTTATTGACTTTTTTCATTTTGTACTGGTTCGACCCAGAAAGACCCGTCCCAACATAACTGAAAGATTGTTGACTGGGATGTAAAGAATCAAACAAACAAAATGTAGCATTGTTCAAGCATTGCAGAATCAAATTCATTTTGGAGCACAACCATCATCATCATCATCATCATCATCATCATCATCATCGTCACCGTCGTCATCATCATCATCATTATCATCATCATCATCATCATCATCATCATCATCATCATCATCATCATCATCATCATCATCATCATTATCACCATCATTCATCATCATCATCATCATCATCATCATCACCATCATTCATCATCATCATCATCATTCATCATCATCATCATCATCATCATCATCATCATAATCATCATCATCATCATCATCATCATCATCATCATCATCATCTATTTTGTACAGGCCAGCATTAATCCATTCCTGAGGGTGGGGATTTTTGACATGTCTTCCCCAAAGATGCCACTCTGTTTTTGCTAATTTCAGTGTCAAAGACAATTATAATAATTTACTTCAATGAACTTCTAGGGATGTAATTTATCTCATTATATTTCTTGCTTTGTCACTGACAAAAACAACATGAATTACAAAATCAGCTAAAATAATGACACAATAATGTGAATGGAGACAAAAATCAGTATAAGATCAGGGGACAAAAATATTTCAATATTGCACTTGTCCTGCTGGACAAGTGACTTACAATTTTCACTTGTCCTGCAAACACATCCACTTGTCATTTAAAAGTGTATGCAATAACAAGCATAAGGGAGTAATATGTAATATGACTTATAAAGGTCCTTATATCACTTACCCAGTCAAATTCATAACTGCATCCCATATACTGACAAAAGGATTTCACAGTCAATACTCAAAAAGTGTTAGTTTCACCCTCAGATTTTAGGATGAAACTAGAAAGGACTAGTAATTCTCCCAAAAGCACTCGTCCTACAGGACGAGTGCTTTGGAGGAATTACTCATCCTTTCTAGATTTAACTAGTAATTAAGATCGGACGAGTGAAATTTTTGTCCCCAGAAGAGTAGCATGTGCTGTACCAAATGGAGGTAAAATGATTTTTTGCTAATTTTATCTTATTATGCTCAATACTCCACAATCCTATTCTGCATTTATGAAGTTGAATTTTATTAAAGTGTAAATCAGTACTTTTCATTAACTTGTAGTCCTTGAATACTGTAGGTTAAGCTTTTAGAAGTCCTTGAATTTTACACAGACTTGCCTGTATGAAACCTGACATAGATGAAGGTCAAGACCAACAGACATGGGGCAAATTACTTTGGAAAGTAATGCATTGTATTAGCATGACTTGCCAAAAATGTGCATTGAATTAGCATAACCATTACTTGATTTTGAAAAAGTTATGCTTTGAATTAGCATTATTTAAGAAAGTAATACATTGAATTAAGCATTACTTTCATTCACGGGAAACAGAATCCTACAATACTGTTAACTCTGAACATTTTTGATACATTGAACTTAATGTGTGCATACAGTAAAAATGTAAATTTCGCATAGATATTTTATATATATATAAATATTTTAAATGAGCTGTAGGTTACAACATGTACACTTTTTGTAGTGGATTTCGTATTCTTGTCAGTACGAGGGCTGTTCAAATATGAATGCAAGTAGCTTCATAACTTTCTTCACATATATGCTACGACAAAATGGTAAACGTTCCTATAAAGGACTGTATGTCACCTTTAAACTGGCACCAAACCTGAAGAAAAACACAGTATACTTATCGAGTTACAGCCCTTTGAATACGGGTCACGTTAGTATACTAACAAACTCAATGCTTAACATATACCAGTGATATAGATGAGCGTATAATTCTTCGATAAACGGGTGAAATTTCTTGAAATTTTTAAGGAAGTATCCCCATATTCTTATTTAATGATTCTAAGAAGGTTGCGAAAATCCGACATGCTTTTGTTAAATAACAACGAATCTTTTTCACTAAAGTCTCCTTTTGTTTGCAAATAAATGGTAAACAAAACACCACCTTGCAGTTTACAGTTAAACTTATCTCTAAAGCAACATTTAAACTAGTTTTAACTTTAAGACAATATGTTGATCGCTCATACTGAGTTGTTGCTACAAATTATTGATGGATGGTGGGTAATTTTTAAACGCTGAAAAGCATTTTTATTAAGTTAAAAATGCGTAAAGTGAAGGGGTTATTGAATTTATACTTAATTTTGGTTTTATAATAGTGTGACATTTTTCTAAATTTGAACGTAAACTTTTAAGTTTGACCACTATAGGCGTTATTTACAATAACATTACTCACCTGGTCTTGAGGACTAGAGAGATTAAACATATTTGAATTAAAGCAAACACGTCATTAAGAAACAGAAAAATGCTTGAAAAAGGATATAAAATATGATAACTCTGTAAATAGAAGATGGCGCGTTTTGAAAATTCCATTATGACATATTTAGCATGTTTTCAGCAAAATGCAAAGAAAAAGACACAGCGATGTTCATTATTGCATCACCAGTAGATAATTCAAAATGATGTTTATCATAAAATTAATGACGTCACAATTATGCCTGTTAACTCGAGATAGAAACAGGATTTTATTAAGTTTTTCCTACAAGCGACTTTGGGATTGTTACTTAAACTTGCATCTAAAATTTGGTGTCATTTTGTCTCAAATTTACAAAGATATGGCACTATATCCGCACATGTACCAAAACGTGTGTTTCAATTTGCTTCAGAAAAACTTCAGTATACTGGAGCGGCTTTTATACAAGAGTCTGTAACTCGAGAAAAATACTAAGTCCTTCTGTATGTTTGGTGCCATTTTAAAGGCGACAAATAGTTCTTTCAAGAAAGGTATGCCATTTTGTCGTAGCATATACGTGAAGAAAGATATGAAGCTACTTGCTTTGTTTGTTTGTTTGTTTTGATTCTTTACGTCCCATCAACAATCTTTCAGTTAAACAGAGACAGGTCTTCCTGGGTTTAACCAGTACTAAGCTGGGATAAATGTGTCTTGCTCAAGGACCACAACGCAGTGACGCCGGTGAGGCTCGAACCCGCGGCCCTTCGGTCTCGAGTCAAGCACTCTACCACTGAGCCACTGCGCTCCATACCGTGCTACTTGCATTCATATTTTAACAGCCCTCGTAACATTTGTTGGAATTCATAATTTTTGAAAATTAGAGGGAATAACACTCAGATGTAGCAACCCAAGCTTTTTTTCAAGTGATCATATTTCATTGTATATTATTATTATTATTATGCCACTGGAATATTTTATGGGAGGAAAATTATAAATAATTTGAGTCCCTTGACTGAATTATCCAATCTACAAAAGTGCAGGCTGTATCTTAATCCCTAATCTCTTATATTTTTGACCCCAATATATTTACCCTGTAGCTCAGCTGACCACAGAGACACACTGTTAGTGCCAGTGGTCAAGTGTCAAAATGTTTGAACAGAACAATCAAGTGACAATTATCCTTATTGTGATCAAGACATTTCACATTGATTTTTTTATATTTGATTGTAACAAAATTCACACCATTTTAAAGCTCATTTAATTAGCTTTAAAATAATTTATAGATAACAAGAAAATTATAACATGTTATAACACATGTTATAAGGGGCGGTTTGTAGAAGTTTATGATTGATAGAAGGTATTAAAGCAGAATGGTTTGTGTAAAATGAAATGAACATGATTGAAAATGCCATTAAATTATCAAACATTTGAAAATGACATTAAGTTTCAGTCTAGAACATATTTAATTCAAATGTTGTGAACATATTTAATCCGCAGTAAAGTTAAAAGCCTCCCCCTAATTTGCCTTATCGATATGGACTTGTCTGACATTTGATGCATTAAATTACAAAGTCAGACTATACCAGTGATTAGTTTTTAAAGCAAAGTATGTATGTCATAGATTTCTTCTGTTTGTGGGTCCTGCCAAACAGACAGATATTCGGGTCTTCATCAATAAACATACAGTTGTGTATATCTCGCAATCGGTTGTCTGTCACCAAAAACAGCTTTGAAAACAATCCCTTTGATTCTTACATAGCGACAGGAGGCTTATATTTAAACATGGAATGGCGTGGAGCCATAAAATAAAAAGGTGTTGAGAGTTGTGTTTGGCGTATTTATTTGTTTGTTGTTTATTTGTTTATTTATTTTTATCTACCACTGACCCCAAGTGTCTGTGATTGTAGGCTATCTCCAGCCATGGGACAAACCATCGAATGACCTATTTTCCGAGAAAAAACATAAAAAAAATGAGTATAGTGCATACAGACGATATTTTTTTCGTGAATGGGGAGAAAGGTATTAATTTTAACTTGAAGAAAAACATTGAATAGCTTCACAGGATTTATGAAAGTCTCAGATCCGGTCCTAAACTTGTGATTCCTTATGAGCAGTCCAATCAGGGTATTACTAACTATTTCTTTCATGATATAATGTTTTTGTTTGCACTTGGACAGATGCAGTGGACGTCATAAGTAAATACAATCTTCAGGACATATAATTAGCAGAATAAGGTGCACTCGATTTAAAATGAACTCATGTATGAATTACAATAAAAGAGATGGAAACTATCCCAATATTCTCATTTTCCGAAATGCATATCAATAGTAGGGGAATACTGCTAAAAAATAACTTAGCTATACATGGGATAAATGAAAAAAAATAATAGCGACGCCTTGTGGATTCGAACCTGCGACCATTTAAATGCAAAAGTACTTATGCTGATAACAGTTACCGTCGCTACGATTGCGCCATAAAGCCATCTCCAATTACTGCATTCGTGAAGATATAATAATTTGTTATCGCTAATTCAGCACCTTTCCATATTTATAGATCTATCTACGGTTACTAAATATACCCAAAATGACCCATATTCTATCAATCTGCCTGGTTACTGCATCACTATTTTCATAAGTTATTTCTGTTATTTAATTACTTTTTAACTTCGAAACTTTAGTATATTGGAAATATATGACGAATTGACACTGAATGTCACTGTCCGATATTAGTCACGTAAATCTCTCGCTTCGATTTAGCTGGTTTCCAGCATGCATTGCATCTATATGGTAATAGGTACCAGTTTTCTGGACCTCAGAAAAAAAATAACCGCACACATCTTTGATTGACAGAATAATAGAAACATATGGGGAATATACAGTACTAATTTGAGCATAGCGTAGTCTGTGAATACTGTCTTTGAATTCGCATTTATATCTATGTATTTATCAATAAGTTCGCCCCAGAAAAAAACACTTGACTGAAATAAAGTGGGATAAAACACCTTACATTTCAACACTTCCCAGCTACATTTTCACTATTCTAGGTTCATGTGGGAAAGCCACTAACTGCAAGCTGTTTCACTTTATTGATATAAATCAAAACCTCTACTTGCAAATTTCACGCTTCATTTTGCAAATTCCTTAGTCAAATTAGTCTTTACAAGCAAGTTGAACAAAAAGAAACTGTGAATGGAAATAACTTTATAAGGAAACACATCCTTTTGTTGTGTATGTGCAATCTGTATATGGCAAAGTTTATGTGAGACAGTAATTCAAAGTAAAGCAATTAATGCAGTGCATTTTGACAAAAGTAATTCATTGAAATAGCATTGAAGTAATTCAAAAACTGGTGAATTAATCATTACCTTGAATTACTGGAAAAAAGAAATGCATTAATAATGCATTAGCGTTAACGATTAATTCGCACCATGTCTGAAGACCAAACCTAAAAATAGAATTATAGACCCCACTAATTAGCTGTATGTACATGTATAGAGAATAACTTTACACATATGGGCCAGTACATGAGATTTTGGTACTCATGGCATTGGTGAGCAGATGCGCAGACTCGCCAGATCTTTTGCTGCTCGCATACACAAAGCATGAATGTTGATAAAGACTGGGACCAAAAATTAGACCTCTATCCCTGCATACACAAATTATCAGGGTTCGCACAGGCTTGAAAAGTATTTGAATTCAGAGGGTTTCTTGAAAAGTCCTTGAAAATTAAATCTGCCTTGAAAAATACTGGAAAATCACTCAAAAGTCTTAAAAAGTCATTGAATTCTATTATTTTCTGTAGGACTTAGCACTGTTGATAGATACCTAAATGAGTATAAAATTATTGTGCCTTTATTTGGTGAAATGTAGGCACAACCATTTTTTAATTTTAATTTTCCAGTACTAATGTCTCCATTATCTCAGTCTAGCATTTCTGAAGTAGACTTTTAACACTTCGATCAGTATTTTTCATTAACATCAAGTCCTTGAAAACTGTTGGAGAGGCTTTAAGGAGTCCTTGAATTTTACTCATACTTGCCTGTACAAACCCTGAGTATGGATGTTGATAAAAAATGGACCAAAAATTAGACCTAGCCCTGATGCCAGATAGATACATATTAGAGGTGTTTGGGCATATGTGATAAGGACCAATATTTCATGTGCTGGCCAATATGTGCTTTGTGATAATACCATTGCCCCCTGAGCTGGTCCATTATTTCTAGGTTTACAATTTTCCAAGGTTATCCTTGTTAGTTATAATGACCAATATTGCAACATTTTCATTTCATTTTGTAGAAAGTTACAGCAAAAATACGAGCATTTTTGAAGAAAACAAAGATGTTTGCAAAACATTTCCAGAACAGCGGGCCTGGTTGTGTTGGCCATGACTTAGATTTAGGTACTCTGATAGTTGTTGGTACTTGTGTTGTAAACTCAGGGTATTCTGATAGATGTTATACCATATGTTGTCATGCTGTCTGGTACTCATGTCGTCAAGATGCTTTGATACATGTACATGTAGTTGTTTAATACTCAAGTTCTAGTAGCGCAGTTGGTAAGGTGTTTGACTGCAGATCCAGGGGTCCCAAGTTTGATCCCAGCCTGGTCCCATACGTTCATGGAGATTGATCATGAAATAAGTCCTACGGCCATTCTCCTCCCTTCAGCTGTTTCAAGAAGGGTTGTTGTCAGTTACAAGCGAAAGTATGTGCACAAAGTACTTGATACCCACTTAGTTAAGCTTACCCAGGAAAAAGTGTGGTTTGGTGAACTGACCTTTCTGACATGACCATACCTGTTGAATGGAACGTTGAGCATCAAACCCCCCTAAAAAATCATGTTCTCAAGTTACTCTGATTGTTGGGTGATACTCAAGTTCTCAAGATACTCAAATTGTTGTTTGATACTTAAGTTATCTAGGTACTCTAATAGTTATTTGGTACTGCTTTTGAAAAGGTAATCTCTAAATATACAGTAGGTACTCATGTTGCCATGATATTCTGATAGTTGTTTGGTACTCATGTTGTTAGCATACTCTTAGTATATACATGTACTAATGTTGTCATGGTTACAGGTACTCAGATAGTTGATTTTGACACTCACATTGCAACTGTTTGCAGCATTGTATACTTTGTTGTTACTGTATTGTGTTGTTTTGTAGATTACACAAGACCAGATTAAAGATTTCAGTAAGGAATTGAAAGAATTTTCTGACAGATTTTACCTGGAAGGACCTGGAGCAGTTGGTTCAAATCTCGACAAAGGTAACTTTCTCAACAGATTTGCATGGTTTCCCTGACTCAAGATGCTGAGTCCCAGACTCTTTTAACCCTGCATCAGACCCCTAAAATCTCTACATTCTTTTGCACTGATCAATATAGGGGACCAGTACTTTTCTGAAAAAATAATACCCTTAAAGGGCATCTTCTGTGTTGTTTGCTGAAATTTCTCTCTTTGACAAACATTGTGGACCCAGATCAGACTGCTTCTGACAAATAGTGTTGACCAAGATCAGACTGCTTCTAGCAGTCTGATCTGGGTCCACACTGTTTTTCAAAGAGACAGGAGCAATCTGATCTGGGTCCACACTGTTTGTCTCAATACTTTTATTAGTCCATAATGTTAGCAAGAATGTGCGGCAAACAAATTGAGCAGACAACATTTTCAGAGGCATTTTTGCTGGCATTATAAGGGTTAAAAGTTTTCAAATATTATCATTGCTGATTCTTCTGTAATAGAAATGCAATATTCCGAAATAGATATTAACTGTACACACTATGCATTGCTTTGTTTATATAAATGTGCAGTGAAAAAACAGATTGTCTTTAGAATGGGAATTTTTTAAAAGTGCTTGAATAAATGGGAATCCTTTAAAAGTGCTTGAATAAATGGGAAATTCAATCCTTTAAAAGTGCATGAACAAATGGAAAAAAAATTAAAAGTGCTTTTGGAAATCCTTCAAAAGTGTTTGAATGAATGGGAATCTTTTAAAAGTGCTTAAATAAATGGGAATCCTTTATAGATGTTTAAATAAATGGGAATCCTTTAAAAGTTCCAGCATTTTAAACCAACTTTGCCTGTATGAGCCCTATTTAGCAGTATTTTATGGTATTTATAAGTTACATTTTCTTCATTTTACCAGTCCAAGAAGGTATGATATGATGGAAGCCATATTGCTATTAGAAAGACCGAAATTCTGGACAAATTTGGACTTTCCGAGTGCAATAGGGTTTAAAGTTATTGTTTTCCTTGTTGTGTTGTTGTGCTTAAGATATTTTTTTTACATATTTTTCGTTACTATTTTTCTTTCAGTTTGTATTTTATTCTCTTCATATTGAATTTCTGTTACTTTTATATGCAAATTTTGACCTAATAAGCCCACTGTTAGTGTAATTTTCTCAGAACTTTATATCATCTTTTGAAAAAAAATCTAGATTCAGATCTTCTGGCTTCTGATAAAAATAATAATAATAATAATAGTCTTTATTTTCAGAGGGTAACACATTTAGCAAAAAAAAAAGCTAATCTTCCATGAGGCCCTCTATAACCTACTGCCAAAAAAGAATACAAGTATAAAGTACAAAGATGATTGACATGTATACAAAATAATACAAGCAGCATGGAGTACTTTCAAACCTACATACACACAGGCTCACTTTATATACATAAACAATTATAGATATCGCACCTCCAGATAAAAGTGCTTTAAATATGAAACCCATCTATTCAGGGCCAACATAGTTTTTCCTGCGCACAAAGAATCAATATGAGCCGCGACATGCAGGCGCGTAACAAAAAATAATTTTCTTATTTCTAAACCAAAACATATGTTGTGGGTGCTCAAAAGAACTGTCTCAATGAGACGGTTCTTTTGAGCACCCAAAACATGCTAAAAATTATGGGTAAGAAAATATTTACAATTTTATGCTGAAATTTTTGGTTTAATCTTAACCTGTGGACTGGAGAAAACCAGTATCCTGGCTATGCAACATGAGAAGACTCAGATTAGTCTAGGCATAAGCTCAGTCCAATCCAGAGGCCTTGCTGTCTGCATGAAGAAAGCTTGGGTTCTTAGTTACCCAATGAGTGTAGAGCAAAGACTCTGATCAGACTGGGTGGGTGCCCAAGCTGATCTGAGTCTTAGCTTGTGCACACTCATTTTTATTGGTTGCGTCGTGTTATGGCTCATAATAATGATACTGCACCACTGAATAGACTGAAATCAGAAGTTCTATTCAAAAACTGTAAAATACAGTAAAACCTGTCTTAAGCGGCCACTCAAAAACAGACAAAACAAAGGTCTTAAAGACAAATTAATGAAGGTCAAAAGTATTGCAGAATGCTCTCTTGGAGCATTCTGCAATACTTTTGACCTGCATTAAGCGATAATCGGTCTTAAAAACCAATTTTGGTCTTCCTTTTTGAGTGGCCGCTTAAGACACATTTTTTCTGTAACCCATAAAGTACTCAGTGTGAGCTAAAAGGAGCATTTATGTATATGAAGTCTAAAACAGTGTTTGGGATAATAATGGTGGCTTAAGAAATGGTAATGTTGAGATCTTAGATAACTTATAGATTTTAAAGGATGGAGATCACTATATTTTGTCAACGTTTCCTTTGTTTTATTAAGTTTAGGCCCCCCAAAAAATATGTGTGTTTCAGGTTACATGAAATTTTAAAATAGGGACGGTAGGTAGGAAAATCTTTTTATTTTGATAAAAGTTTTTACATGGGGAAGATGGGGAAACAAGATGGCCAACCTGGGAAATCCCTGAAATATGCTTTAAAACTAGGGTCGGGGGCAAAAAATTAGGCACAATCAGGTAAACTGAAACACACAATTTTTTATTTTAGTCCTTATGTAGCTAAAATAACTTTACAAATGTGTTTTTTTTTCTTTCCTTTTTCAATAAGAATCAAAACTTTGTGTTCTGGCTCACATTATTGCTTCTGTTTTATACTAACTAATTTAAAAGTGATCATAGATCCAGACAACCAAACTTTTGGTAGCAATATTGTGAATATTTTCTTATCCATCAGTCAGTTTAAACATTTGTTTTGGGTGCTCAAAAGAACCGTCTCATCGAGAAGGTTCTTTAGTACCCACAACATATGTTTCAGTTGAGAAATAAGAAAATTAATTTTCAATTACACACTCTTATCTAAAGGGTTGGTGATATTTTTTGCTTCTGTTTACTAGGTTTGGAGTTAATGAAACAATACAGGGTAGAAGTGAACAAGCACGAGGCAGAGAGACAAGAGCTGGCCAATGCTGAGAAATTGTTTGACCTGCCAATCACCATGTATCCTGACTTACAACAAGTCCAGAAGCAGATGAAGGGGCTAGAGATGATCTATGCTCTCTACGAAGAACAACAGGTATTGTAAATCTACATAAATCATTAAAATGAGAATTTTTTTTGGCTAAAATTATAGCTCTAAAATTCAATCTCTTTTCAAAAAAGTTGCATAATTGGGAAACAATACATACTATGACCTTCATTGCAGTGTACCACCATTTAAATGTTGAACTAGATGGATCTAGGTAGCTTAGTGGTTAGCGCACTGGCCTCTGGTGCTTTAGGTCCCAGGTTGGATCCCTGCTCGCGGCGAGGAAAATTTCGGTGTATGAACACAAGTTCCCTAGTGTCATTTGCAGGGATGACACTAGATAAGTGCACCATCCATCGGATCAGGAAATTAACTGGATGTCCCCTGTGCAGGGAAAGTCACCCCTTGTGAAGGTTAAAGGACCCTACCGCAATTTCATCCTGAAATCCACAGTGTACAAAGTACACATTGCAGATAATGCTCGTGAAGGCATTGGGCAGTATAAAGAGAAAGAAAGAATTAATGCCAAAAAGACAGGCTGATATTTAAGCTTCTTTTTATGTCATTGCTGGAAGGAATATTTTCTTACCAAATGGCATAAAAGAAAACATGAACAGCAGGCAGACAATTAAAAGTTTTGCAAATAAATCTGTGTGGGTAAAATAAAGAAAATGTGAAATTAATTTGTTCTATTTTAAAGGGGACAGCAACCCTAATGATAAGTATGTTTTATCAGAGAGAGTTCTATGAACCATGAATTTTGATACAAGCATCATCAAAATTGGTTGAAAAATGGGCAAGTTATGGGCATTTAAAAAATTCAATATGGCCAACATTTAGCCTCCATTTTGAATATTTAATTAGTTTTCAGAATTTTTTCAACTGCTTAATTTTTAGTTATCACTACTATCACATCATCTGTGTTTTAGCAGATATGATGCTTTATACACAAGGAAAACGTTTCATTTAAGATTAATGCAAATAATCCATTGGTTTGTCTTTTATTTTGATTACGCATATTTAATTAGGCGGAGTGACGTCACTAAGCCTACAATATGGCGGCTTCCATTACAGTCCATTTGCAAATATTCAAACACCCATAACATCCACATTTTTCAACCGATTTAGACGAAACTGGTATCAAAATTCATGGTTTATTAAGATCTTTCATATAAAACATAGTAATCATCAGGGTTGCCGCCCCCTTAAAGCCTAAACACCTGCAAATAAATGTATTTGTAGACAAATTTGTCTGTTCCTCTTGAACTGACATGCAGTTTTCCTTGCTAATTTCCAAACATTGACCATGAATAAAAGCATAGCATCCTTTTTGTGGGACATATGCAAGCAGTGCAGACTCAGATCAGATGCCACAAAATGTGGCATCCAATCAGGGTCTTCACAATTTGCTTACAGAATGTTCTATCAAAATTTGAATAAAAATGGAAAATACCACCCACCAACCCTTCAGACAGAATTGGATTGGTCCAATTGATAAGAGTGGGAAAATCCACACGACTGAAATGGGTAAATGCTTGAATATTGAATATTTATTACTTCTCTTAATTAGAGCTAAACTCTAGTTTTTATGTTTTTCACATTTATTTTTGGCGATAATTTTTTATTACTAATTTTAGCAATCTGTGTTCGCGATGAAAGTTGTAAAGAAAAATTAGCGCCAAGTTCTCCAAATGGTTCCATAATCTAAGATGCTGCAGTTAACCCTGTGCATAGATGCACTCTTTGAGATTTTTAATCAAAACGCAATAAACTAACGAATATGTCAGTCAAAAAGCTACATTGCGCCGCCCTAATTCACTAACTAAAGCGATGGATGGCTTGTTTAAATATAATGGAAATTGCGCCTGATTCGCTTGTGCGTAAAGCTACTGGGGTCATCTCGAAATCATCCGTTTGGAGCATGTGCATAAGAGAAAAATAGCACATGAAGCGTAATCACAGCTTCTGCTCCTACAAATGATCACGTTTAAATTAGATTCTGTACTTTATGGTTTTGCAAACAGCAGGATTATGCTATGCACAGCCGCTGGATAACGGTATATTCACCGCTTGTGAATATTCTTTTGAGACGAACCCTTTCTGTCACGCCTCTACAAAATTTAGCTGTCAATAAAAGACTTTGAAATTTTGGCTAACTTCCGTTAATCGCAAATTCTTCATCTATGTACATAGAATTCTGTTTGCGCAACTAACTTCGGACCTTTTGGAGAAATTGGTGCTAATTTTCCTGTACAACTTTCATTTTGCTAACATTGAAAATAAAAAAGTTATCACCGAAAATCAATGTGAAAAACATAAAAACTAGAGTTTATGTTCTTAATTTATTTATGTGATGCTAGTTAATTGTGGAAATGTTTTCTAGGCCGCAAGAGAACAGTGGGCCGAGACATTGTGGGCCAACCTGAACATCCAGATTCTACAAGATGGTATTGAACAGTTCATCAAGAATCTCAGGAAGATGCCACGTGAGGTGAAGCAGATGGCAGTAGCAAGGTCCTTGGATGAAAAGATGAGAGAATTCAAAGACTCCCTGCCATTGTTTGTTGATCTCAAACATGAGGCTCTCAGAGATCGGTGAGTGCTCATTTTGCTGTGTCTTCTCAATATCATGTTGAGGGCGGGCTTGTTCAAGGAAAAAATGCATCTGAAAATGTCGTCTGCTGAAGTGGTCAGCTGCAAATAATTGCCTAACATTACTGACGAATTAAGTATAGAAGCAAACAGCGTGGACCCAGAACAGACTGCTCATAGGAGCAGTCTGATCTGGGCCCACACTGTTTGCCATAGAGGCTCCTTAAACATTTCAGCAGACGAGAAAAGCAGACGACTTTTGTTGCGATTGGCACATTAAGGGTTAAATCATCACAGTCTAGTGCAGGGTTTTACTATTCTTGAAAAGTACTTGAAAATTGAGAGCTTGCTTGGCATTCAAGCCTTAGAGGCGGGTCCTGGAAAATTTAATCGGTCTTGAAAATTGCTGGAAAACCATTGTAAGGCTTTTAAAAGTACTTTGTTTGCAATTTATTCTGAAGTAGTTGGGAGCGCAGTGGCTCAGTGGTAGAGTGCTTTACTCGAGACCGAGGGGCCGCGGGTTCGAGCCTTACTGGTGTCACTGCGTTGTGGTCCTTGAGGTTAACCCTGTTAATGAAGACCGAAATCAGTTCAAATGATTTACCTCTATTATGGTGCAGAGGTGTTGCACCAAAGAAAAGCGAAAAACAAATTAAACAAAATTATAAATAGTATCTCAGCATTTGAGATTTATGGTCAGTTTGGACAGGTGCTCAGTTTGGTCTTAAGTCTTGGCTTGACATACACATTATTCTGAAGTTTTGTCATTGAGCAGCCTATTGAAAAACTATTTTCTTTATTTCTCATCCAAAATATATTTTGTGGGTACTCAAAAGAACCGTCTCAATGAGACGGTTCCTTTGAGCACCCAAAACACATGTTTAAATTGAGTGGTAAGAAAATAATCACAAGTTTACGCTAAAAATATTTGCTTAGCTGGCCCTATGTGTTTATGTTCTATATTTCTCTTACATAGTCACTGGAAGGACTTGATGGCAAAGACAGGTCAGAAGTTTGATATCAACCCCGAAACATTCACTCTGGCCAATATTTTCGCCATGGAGTTACAGAGATATCATGAAGCCATCGCAGAGATTGTCACTATGGCCAGCAAAGAAATGGGCATTGAGAAGGTAAAAGAAAGAAAATTTGGGAGCTCAATTTTAAATTTTGGTATTTAATGCATGGGTGGGAAATTGTTCCTTTTCAGTGAAGCGATAAGAGGCAGCACATGAGGTTTTGGTGCTTATCTTGCATCAGTAAGCAGTCAAGGCTTAGGCAAGACTGCACATATGTGCAGTCTTGACAGAGCCTTTGATGCTTGCATACCCAAAGATTACATTGCTAGGAAAATGGAGTCTCATAGCAAGAATGTGGCCTTTATCCCCACTTGATAGATGTACATGATGTTTAAAAGGTGACCTTGAGCTATGCAATAAATAGAGAATCTTGCATGAGTGCTCATGTATTATCAAATTTATTAAACAAGCTGAGTAAAAAGGGATAAAATGTGAGGCTCGCCAAGCATTTTATGACTTTTTTCGCAGCAAGTTTAATAAATCAATAATACAAGAGTCAAATGACATTAAACTACTCTGAAACAGAATTTTAAATGTACGCAACTTAGTTATTAAAATCAATACTATACTATACTATACTATACTATACTTTTATATACACAACGTTACTGAATATATAAACACACTAGTGATTTATTGATTTTATAACATGGCATTTCATCAATCCCAGACACTATGTCATGTGATAAAGCTTTGTATTTACTTCTGTTTCTAGGGAGTGAAAGAAATTGAAGAGATGTGGAACAACATGAAGTTCACGGTCGTTCCATACATGAAGGGACCGTCCATGAGAGGTTACATTCTCGGAGCAATTGACGAAATTGTCCAGAATCTCGATGACAGTTCCATGAACTTGCAGAGTATGTCGGCGTCAAGATTTGTCGGACCTTTCTTGAACAGCGTACAGAACTGGGAGAAGAGTTTGTCACATATCTCAGAAGTCTTGGATGTAAGTATTAACCTTTTACATCATAGGCTATTTTTAGATCATGACATCATTTTCTATTTTTAGACAAAATTGAAAAAAATCAAGACAAGTTTAAGTAAAGTTTTGAATATTTTTGAAAATATTATAGAAAATGGAGCATTTGCATTTGAAAATATTATGGAAAATGGAGCATTTTCTCCATTGGAGCAAATGCTCCATTTTCCATAACATTTTCAAATATATGATATTTCAAAGTCGTCAAAAGTCATTATTATGGAGTAAAGGGTTAAAATTGTTGTGAAAACAAATTAGAATAAATTGGTACTTTGAAAATGATAAGATAAAAAACTACCTTGAGAATTTCAATCTTCAGTTTCTGTTAAAGAATCTTCAAGATGTAAGGGCGCTTAAGAATGGGGCTGGTTTTAACCCTCAAGTGTAAGAAAATATCAAAAATAAAAAGTTTGAGAGAAATATCATAATTCTGCACAGAAAAATAAAAAATTTAATGTTTTTCTTTTTTAACCCTTACTGAACATAGCATTGTGTTTTTTTTTTTTCTTAGATATTTAAAAAGTGCTTCTAAATGAGAGTGACCATATAACTATTTTGGGAGTCCTACTTTGATGTGTAAATCAAAAGAGTGTCCTTTATACTTTTGAACACCCAATGTTAGAAACTGAGACTCACACGCACTAAAAAAACTTGTTTGCTTTTTTCAAAAAATATCCCACGGGACTGGAAAACACAACATACATGTATGTCTGTGCATGCGTACTTTGGTGGAATTTTATTGAAGAAAGCAAACCACTATGGCATCTTTAATTGTTATGCCCTAGGCATTGCAAAACCAGTTGTTTGCACTTCTGAAAATATGGCAGACCCAGATTATGATGTCATCAAAATGGTGGCCATCTTGAATTTTAATAAAAATTTACTTCATAATATCCTTAGTACTGGGTCAATTTTTCAAATTGGAGGTATCGAAATGTTCAGAGTGCTAAATACTGTCTACTCACTTCTGAAAAAAAAATCAGCCAAATAATGATGTCATCAAAATGGTGACCATCTTGAATTTGAATGAAATTTATTTTGCCTTGTAATATATTTAAAAACTGGGACAATGATTAAGAGCAATTCTCTGTAACCACCAAAAAATCTAAATAGGGGTCCGGCAGGCATAGTCTCAGATTAACTTGATTTTTTTTGTATGTTGTACATATAACCCAAAACCACCAAAAATAAAGTATTTTTTTATTTGTTACCCTTGGTTGCTATGGAAACCATGATTGTTCATTTTGGGCAAATTTCGTAGATTCTGTATTTTGAAATTATGGAAAAACACTAGTTTGAAAGTATTTGCAGTTATTCAAAAAACATTCTGTAACCAAATGGTTTCGACCAAACTACAATATTGTATCAACTCTAACTCTTGATATATGTAGTTCTGTTCTATCATGCACATGCTGGTTGCAGTAGGGTCCTGAAATATACCAAAATTGGCAAAATTCCAAAATGTGAAAAAATGTTTTTTTGACAATTTTTAGGGATATTTTTCAAAAAAACGCAGCAATACTGGTATTCAACTTCAATAGATTCTGACAACCCAACCTTAGGTCATAAAGTATTTGCAATAAAATCTATGGGAGTATTTGAAGTTTTTTGGGTAATTCTGGTTAAATTGGACCAACAAATTGATTTCTCTAAATAAAGCTGTTTTGTACATGTGACTTAACTGAGATGATTTTGGCAATATAAGACAATGAAAATTGTGTTATGTGTTACAAAACTATTTTATTTCATTAGAAGTTATTCATTCTATCATTAATCTATCATTAATCATCAGTTACTGCCTGGAAATATGATAAAAATGTCTTTTTGTTCTAATGATCATACAGTACCAGTTTTTGGAATTTTGGATAATGTGCATTTTTAGGCCAAATTAAGATAAGATAACCATTGGTTTTAGTAGGGATTTACTTGATCATGTCAGAATTTATCAGTAAAATAGAAATTGCTGTAAAATTTTAAGAAAATAGCAACAATTGTACAAATAATCAGATGGTACCAAATAACGGAAAATTGAATTTTTAAGCAGCTTTATGCAGAATGAAGTTATTTAGAAAAGATAAGTTTGTGTACAAATGATTTATTCCACAGATCTCATCATAATACAATTTTTATCTGTGTAAAATCAAAAATTGCCATTAACGCTCTAATAATCAAGCGGTACTAGTTTTCGGAATATTGGCCTTTTGAGCAATTTCAGGAGGAAAAAGTGATTTCATTCACTTTTATTTGCAAGAAAATTATTCATATTTTTTTTAAACAAAAGCAAGCCATTAAATAATCCTTGCCAGCAAATGTCCAGAAAAAATAGATTATATTGTTCCAATTATCAATTAGAACTAGTTTTCCAAATGTTGACATTTTAAGCATTTTCATGAGGAACGGGATATATGATTGTAATCTACAGATTATAAAGTCTCCCAAACCACCCCAATGCCCGTGGTACATCACTATCAGTGACATTGAATGTATATTATCATCAGAAACATCATTATATAGATTTAGGGATGAATATCTGAACAATTTCCTAGATATTAAGCCTTTAATGAAGTAAATGGGGTGGAGAATTGCTGAGCATGCCCTGGAGGGACTTTTCAGTAAGTGCTTATGAATACTTTCTTCTCATAAGAAACATGAAAATTTATGGTTTATGGGTAGTGATCGGAGCAATTCCAAGAGAGTAAGCCTTTTATGAAGTAAATGAGGTGGGCCATGTGTTGGCACACCCGCGGGTCTCACCCCGGTCTCACGGGTCATTATAACTGAATGCTTGGTATCATAAGAAATATGAATAATCATGGCATGCCCTGGAGGGACTTCTCAGAAAGTGCTTTTGAATGCCTCAACAGTGGGTACACCTGAGGGACTTCCTGATCAATATTACTGAATACTTTGTGTCATAAGATATATGAGTATATATGGTTCAGGGGTGAAAATCTGAATGGTTTCTGAGATATAAGGACATTTTTAAAAAATATTTGGACCTGGGCATGCCTTCTGGTCAGCCCTTGAGCCCAGGTTTTCATATTTCAAACTTTCTTTAAAAAAATCTATATATCAAAATTTATCATATAAAAAAACAACAACAACCCCTTGAATGGTTGCAATTAGTGAGAAATAGTCTGGACAAATTTTGGCAGTTTGTTCTACACTTTTCCCGTTTATGCCACATTATGATCAGAAAAAAATGTTTTGACCTTTTTGACAGGGTTGAGGGTGAGTTAAGGAAGGAAATACATGTACCTTGCCTCTTTACTCTCTGATATATATGTGGTATTTTCATGTGTTTTGGTCTCTTTCCCTTATGGTGTCCTGGGCTTGATTGTATTTATTCCTGTTCTTTGCCTCCAATCTTACTTTATAGTCCACAGAATTGCATCTAAGTCAGTATATTGATTCTATGCTAGAATGATACATGTACATTTATTTGTGGTAAATAGCTTCTCAAGTCTTGTTTAGTTCATGTACATGTAGTTTGATATTTTTGATGGATTAGTCTTTTTTTTGAAAGCTTAAATGTTAGAGGTCCAAATTCACCAATTTACTTTTTTTGTCTACTGGTCAGGCTTTATGGGACTGTTGAACTGTGAGTATGAATGCCGGAATGGAAACATAGATAAACAATAAAGATACAGATCAGATGCCATAGAAATACAGCATCTCATCTGATAAAACAATATGAGAAAAATTCATTAAATATAGCATTTCATATACATGTGTATATAGGGGTATTTCTAACCTATGATCCCTAAAAATATAAATGATGCATCAATTTAGTCTATTTTGGTTCAAACTTGATTGGAGATCTTATCCATCATATAAAAATGGCTAAAATTTATACGTATTTTTTTTTTGCCCCAAACCTACATGTACTTTCCCTTGTTAAACATCCATTTTAAGAACTTTTTTTCAAACTCCATCAAAAGAATATGCTCTTACTCTATTCAACAATTTGAACATAGAGGCAGGCCTCCAGATGAGCATGTACTGGAATAATATTTTTCTTACTTCTCATCCACGATATATGTAGTGGGTACTCAAAAGAACCATCTCAATGAGATGGTTCTTTTGCACATCCAAAACACCCGCTTAAATTCATGCGTTGTAGCAGAAGCCTGATCTTTTTCATTCAGCAGGTCTAAAAAAATACAATGTATTTTCAATTGTCAGAAGGGATGGGGATTCTTTCACACATGTGAATGGTTGTTACATATGGTGGGGTGGGGCTTACTTTGTTTGGAAAGAGTACCTTTCTGTAAATGAGACTGATCAGAGCAACTTAGCATTTGATTAAACTAAAACATAGGGGCCTACTCACCAGCTATTCCAGTCTTTTCTGGTTATTATTACATGCACCATATTTCTAGCAGTCAGGCAAGGTTCCCAGAGCCATTACCCGGAGCAGAAACACACAAACAGCCCTTTTTTCACATTGCAGATTATTTGATTTGAAAGTATTTTGTTTTAAAAAGAAAAGAGTTAACTCACAATTGGCAGTTAACTGGTATTTCCATAATGTAGATGCTTTTCTAAAAATCAAAACTTGTAAAATGTAAAAATCGGTTTGACGGATATTATCCGTTTAAAACTGATCCTCAGCAAGTAGAAACTTTGATTTAACAATCAAATATTTCAACTTATGGCCATCATCGGAACAAAGACACATATAAGAAGAGATATCAACCTGTAAAAGTCTTGTTTCTCTCTCAACGTGTTTGTAATTTACATGGCTAAATGCCCCTTTATTTGGAGAGCTACAAAGGGGAAGTAATTTTGACTGATGTGTTGTTGCTAGGCTGTCTCTCCCTTTAAGGTCTCCATGGGTGTCTCCGGTGTCATTCAATGCCGTTTTTATGCTTTTACACCAGTCTTTACTGCAGATTAACCATAATCATGCATAAAATAGCTTAATTTATCTACAAATGATAAAGTTAAGGCGTAAAATGCATACCTCTGAGAGCAATAATTTAGGACAAAATTAAAATTCTTATTTCTTTGCAGTATTAAAAGTTCCCATGAATTTTATTTCACAATTTAACTTTTCAAAGTGTCCTTTTTCTAATAATATATGCAGTAACACACAGAACTGCTGCGATTTTGAATAGTTTGTTATCAAATTTGACCCCCAAACTCGTTTTTTTTCATCAAAAATCCAAATGTTTTTGGAAATAAAATATATCTAAGAAGCTCCCATCACTAAACTTTTTTTAAAATCACAAAGCTTAATCTATCTACTTTGAAACATAAACATAAAATTACTGATAACTTTTAGCTTAATTCAATGAATAAGGAAAAGAAAATGAGGGTATGCATTTTCATGAAAGTGCCATTTTTCGGAACTTCTCCGTCTGTTACCATGGAAACGGTTGCACTTTTTGAAAAACTAAACAAAGTTTATTATTAAAGTTGATGCATCTCTACTTGAATATAACGTTTTTATCAAAATCCCTAACTATGCGTGGCCAAAATATTTTGGTGGTTACAGAGAATTGCTCTTAATGTTATGTTTCTTTTATGTCCATGTAGGTATGGATGGTGGTACAGAGAAAGTGGATGTATCTAGAAGGTATATTCATTGGTGGTGACATTAGATCACAGCTCCCTGAAGAGGCCAAGAAGTTTGACCAGATTGATAAGACATTCAAAAAGGTAAAGAATAATTATTATTATATGAGATATCCAGACACCCTATTGCACTCAAACTAGCCAAAACTCTCTAGAGTTTTGGCTATTTTGATTGCAATAGGGTTAAAGCTATTATAGCTGTCCCAAATGATCATTAATGGCCGCAAGAAAATACATTAATGGCTACAAGTAATCAAATATTTTTTCTATACATAATTTGTAAATTAATAAATGGGACATTGTTAAGCACCCCCCCACACACACACACACTTACACACTCACGCACACACACAAAACAATGGCAAATTTCTTTTTTTGGTCAAAGAATTTCAGATATTTTGTACTGCTTATAGTGATTATAATCATGAGATCAAATGTTTATTTGTGGCGAAAACGTGCGGCACTATTCATTCTCATTGTGATTGGGATTAAATGATGTGATTTTTATAGGAAATCATGATACATGATCTCTCAGGTTTGGAGTTATCTAGGGTTTATTTTATAGCAACATTTTCATTTGTGATGTATATTGTTTGGCATATTGTCAGAAGTTTTATTTTTATGGGGATAGGTTAGCAGAGGGGCAAAAAATATTTTGAGTAGGGTGATGCCCATTTTAATGCACTTAAATATAGCATTTTCTCTTCAATTCACTTAAAATAGAAACTATACTTTTCATACCTGTAAACGGATATCACGTAATGTCTTTATGTTTTAGACAGTATTTTACTCTATAGATATACTGTGTAGTTGTAAAAGAATTAATATGTGGTTATCCAGATTTTGTGTTACGTCTGTAAGGGCTTTAGAACTTACAGTAAAACCTGGGTAAATTGGCCACTCTCAAAAGACCAATAATTGTTTTTCAAGACCAATTATCGTTTAATGCATGTCAAAAGTATTGCTGAATGCTCCAAGGGGAGGTCAAAAGTATTGCAGAATGCTCCAAAGGGGGAGCATTCTACAATACTTAGACCTTCATTAAGCTTCCATTTGTCATTAAGATCTTTGTTTTGTCTATTTTTGAGTGGCTGCTTTACACAGGTTTTACTGTATTTGAGCCTTTGCTGCTGGCAAACACAAAGTTTGGACTTTTTTGAAGGTTCATGCCAAAAATTAGGACTCCAGCTCTACTGGTCAGCTGCTCATGCATATTTAATCCATTTATGCTGATTGTATTTTCCCATCCTTATCAATTGGACAAGTCCATTTCCAATTTTAGGGTTGTTGGGTGGTAATTTTAACTTTTATTCAATTTTTAAAAGAAACTTCTGTAAGCAAACAGTGGAGAACCTGATCAGACGTCGCGTTTTGTGGTGTCTGATCTGGTTTTGCACTGTTTGTTGATGTCCCACAAAAAGGACACTAGGTAAGGCTAAAAGAATGACTTAAGCATATGCCATTTGTACCAAATTCTCATGCGATGGCTTATTTCTTTCCTCAGATCATGAATGACACACACAAGATACCGACCATCAAGATCTCATGTCATGCCCAGAACAGACTGACAGACCTAGAAGCCATCAGCGTGGGTCTGGAGAAATGTCAGAAATCTCTGAATGACTACCTAGACTCGAAGAGAAATGCCTTCCCGCGGTTCTTCTTTATCTCTGACGATGAGTTGTTGAGTATCCTGGGTAGCAGTGATCCAGAGTGTGTACAGGAACATATGATCAAGGTAATGGTCACAATTATCAGGCCATGAGGTTATAAAACTTTTTTCATGCTCAACTCAACTGAGCATGAAATTTCAACTACTTATATAAACTAAAATACTGACAAATAAAGAAGTGTCTTGCTTTAAGTCTCTTAGATGTTGTATTTATCATGCTAATAAATGTTAAAATGCCAACGATTGTTGGCATTTTAACATTTATGAGCAGGATAAATTTTGTGCTCAGCTGAGTTGAGCATGAAAAAAGTTTTATAACCTCAGGGCCAAGCACCAGTCAATGTTAGTGTTGGTAATCAGACAAAAAATCACCATAGGAGTCAAACATGAATTTCCGTGCATTAACTAACATCTGCTGAGCCCTGAAATGCGAGGGTTTCAACAGCTTCTGAGGGGTCTAGCAGATGTTAATGTAGCAGAATATTTTGTTTGATTTCTATTAACACATTTATAAAGCCATTTTGTTGCTTGAAAACTTCGGAGAAAGTCCTTCAAAAGTTCAATTTTTGTAGTTCTTATGATGGAAACATAAGACTCATGGCTAGGACATGACAGCAATCTTTGTAGGCATAGAGTGGGTAATATCCTTTTCTATAAAAATTGATGATACTGCTTTTTTTCTCGTGTTTATTCACTGAAAATCATTGATTTGGTGGAAATTATCTTAATATTATTTCTGAGCTTACAAAAAGGATAGTTCCTAATATTGGCATCACCTGTTAATTTGTTTGCCACCTAAGGTATACTAATAAAATTATTTGCTATTCTATGAGGAGTGATGCCATATAAAATTATTTGCTATTCCCATATAAAATTATTTGCTGTTCTATGAGGAGTGATATTATCACTCCTCATAGAATAGCAAATAATTTTATATGGCATCACTCCTCATAGAATAGCAAACAATTTTATATCACTCGTCTTAGAAAATAGCAAATAATTTAAGTGATATCACTCCTTGTAGAATAGCAAATAATTTAATATATCACTTCTCATAGAATAGCAAATAATTTGATATATCAATCCTCATAGAATAGGAAATGATTTTATATGAAATCACACCTTATAGAATAGCAAATAATTTTTATATGAAATCACTCCTCATAGAATAGTATATAATTTTATTCACATAATTTTTAAAAACTATTCTAGATGTACGACAACATTGCTGCTCTGAGATTCACCAAGGGTTCTAACAATGAGACATTGGCCACTGCTATGATCTCAGCTGAGGGTGAAGTAATGGAGTTCCGTACCCATATACCAGCTGAGGGGCGTGTTGAAGACTGGATGACCAGTGTTCTAGGGGAGATGAGGACCACTAACAGACTGATAACCAAGGAGGCTATATTCTTCTATTGTGAAAGTACACCTAGGTATGAATATGACTTAACTCTTTGCCTTCTAGTGTCATCTGCGGATGACCTTTGCAAACAGTTTGGATCCAGATCAGGCCTGACAAAATGCATCCAAACTGTTTTGACACTCTGATCAGGGGTGTAAAATAATTTTTTACTCACTCGCCCTGCAGGACTAGTGGGTGGAAAAAGCTACTCGCCTTCATGGCATTATCACTCAAACTTAATAACTGATCATAACTCCTCCCCCTATTTTCTTCCTTTAAAACGATCTAATATCTTGCTGTGGGGCAGCAAATGTGGTACTATTCGACCATTGTTGATGTAAACAAAAATGCGGTGTTCAATGTCTGAATTCGCCCGCCGTTTTTGAGGACCTCTGTAGTCAAACTCCCCATATAGAGGAGGCTCTGTGAATAAATTCTACTGAAAGACGGCCGCTGGGGAGTTAACTGCAACCAGTCTGAAAATGCCCGTGGGTAGTTGTAACAGTCAGATATAAACATCTGGTTTACGATGAAAAAGATCGACGATCTGTAGTGTTACATTCGTTTAGTCTTCGCTAAAGGATAAAATGCATTTTACATGTCAGAAAAGCTTGGCAGGTATTCTACTCGCCCGAACCAGAAGTTAACTCGCCAATGCAGGCGAGTGGAATTTTACACCCCTGTCTGATGGACAGTATTTCTGAATTTTTATTTTGAAATCAGTTGGGGTTTTTTTTAAAACAAAAATCAGATGATAAAAAAGCATGAAAAATGACCAAGTAGGCAAAAAATTAAAAGATTCAATTAAAGGGTTGACATTTGTTGTAGCTCAAAGTCGATGAACATGCCGGTTTGAATATTATTATCGCACATTTGATCTTAATAATAATGATGATTTTACACTATTTTACACTATAGATGTTCTGTTTATTTTCTGCTAAATATAGGATATTTAAATTTTTGGAATGAGTATGACATTGTTTTCCTAAAATGGAGTGTTTACTTGCTCACATATAAGAGAGTAATGAAATTATTTGCTTACTTTTGGAGTATTTAGTAAAACCCTGTCAATGTCAATAATAATTTGAGCCGTGACATGAGATTTCCAACAATATGGTATGTGCGACCAGCAAAGCCTCAGATCAGCCTGTGCATATGTGCAGACTGACCAGAGCCTTTGCTAGTCACTGAGTATTCTGTGATTGTTAAGCTACTGACTGAACATCATTTGGAGTTTCTAAGCTTAAAATGAAGCTGCACAGGCTCTTCTGAGTCTATTCGTGCCAATATGCCACATTGTTGGAAATCACATATCACGGATCAATAAGAATTGAGAGTGGCTTATATTCACTTGCTTCTATAATAGCAACCAGTTCTAGGGAAATTTTATGCTTGCTTTTTGAAGGAAAATCGCTTACATTTAGCAAATACCTGTCAATGTCAATATTTCAGAGTGGAATGGATGTTGGGGTACCAGGGTATGGTGTGTCTAGCTGGGAACCAGGTATGGTGGACCTGGGAGGTGGAGGATACCTTCCAGAAGGTGAAGAAAGGAGCCAAAACAGCCCTTAAAGACTATGCCAGGAGACTGCATGGCCAGATAGGAGACCTTGTCGTAAAGGTAAATTATCTTACCTTTAGACTTTGAAGTATTATTCAGGGTTCCCACAAGCTCTGGAAACCATGGAAAACTTGGAAAAGCACTAAAAAAAGTTCCATGCATGGAAAAATCAAGGAATTTGAAAAAACCTGAATAATCATGGAAAAATCATGGAATTTCGTGAAATAATTTGACGAAACCAGCAGTAGCCAGAAAATTAGCAGTCGGACACTTGTGTGTCCGACAGCTAGTTTTCTGGCTTCTGGTGGTTTCAAGTTTTAATTATTTCAATATGCAGGCATGGTCTACAAGCATGCTGTTGTTGCTTCTTTCCGCATTTATGCTCAGTGTGGTGAAGATGGTGCTAAAAGGGGAGGTTGGAAGCCATGCATTAAATAGTCATGGAAATTACATTGTTGATCATGGAATATCATGAAACAAATCATAGAATTGTGTTTTTGAATTTTTGTGGGAACCCTGCTTCAGACTTTGAAGTATTATCTTTTTGTGATTATACTATTCATATAATATTTTAGTCATTTTCCAGAAAATTGGAAGATGGTTTACATGCAATTTCCAACATTTTGACAAGTGTAGACTCAGACAAGCCTCTGCAGCCTCCTTTTAAGCTTAGAAACTCCAAATGGTGTTCAGTCAGCAGCTTAACAATCATAGAATACTCAAGCGAATAGCAATGGCTCTGATCAGACTGCGCATATGCGCAGGCTGATCTGAGCCTTTGCTGGTTGCACATACCACATTGTTTGGAAATCTCATGCACTGGCTCAAATTATCTTGCCTTCAGACTTTGAAGTATTATCTTTTCATGGTTTTATCATTCATATATTTTAGTCATTTTCCAGAAAATTGGAAGATGGTTTACATGGTATTGGAATGGGGATTGGCAGTTCAGTCTCTAAACTGAATGTTATTATGTTACAAAATTTTACAAACTTTAATAGCAAGACATTTCATTTTTAGTATACAATACTTGGCATAAGAAGCACACTTGCTCTTATAAGGGCACTCTGAGTTCTTTTTTAGTTGTGAATGCTATTTCAAGCCAGTAATGTAATGCTAATTATTTGTGGTGATAAGTTTGTAAGACCATTAGTATATTGATGGGAGCGCAGTGACTCAGTGGTAGAGTGCTTGACTCGAGACCGAGGGGCCGCGGGTTTGAGCCTCTACGGCGTCACTGCGTTGTGGTCCTTGTGCAAGACACATTAATCCTAGCTTAGTACTGGTTCAACCCAGGAAGATCCATTCCTGTTTAACTGAAAGATTGTTGATGAGACGTAAAGAATCAAATCAAAAATATAAAAAAAAGTATATTGATATACACTTACATTTTCTTTACAGGTTCGATCTCCGCTATCTAAGAATGACCGTAGCAAGTTCAACACGGTGCTGATTATTGATGTACATGCAAGGGACATCATTGATGGCTTTGTAAGAGATAGGTATGAAACCATAGATTTCTTCATAGCAAGCAGATCTACATTTTATGTATCAAACTATTGCACTAGCACTTAAAAGATTTATTGATATTCCCTAACTAATGCAGCTCTAGAGAACTATGCGGGCAACTTTACTAATCAATATTTATTCTATGTTCTAACTGCAAACACAATTGACCCTTTTGTAAGTTATAGACTCAGTTCTCGATCCACATTTTACTTTTCTTAGAAACAACATTTTATGTTCAACATATGCTCACACCAAATGAAAGCAAAACAATTTTATATAAGAGTTTATAGGCATAAGTTCTGTGCCTAGCATTTGCGAAGTTGAATTATAATGCAGAAAGCAGTATTTTGATAAATTGAATGTGACAGAAAATCTCTGATTTGTCCTTAGATTTTACATAGGCTTGTATTAGCCTTGGATACCCATGATATTGATGGTTTCTCTGTTTTTTCAGTATTATGGATGCCCACGAGTTTGAATGGGAGTCTCAGCTACGTTTCTACTGGGTGAAAGAGCCAGATGAGTTGATGGTTCGACAGTGTACCGGGGAGTTTGGCTATGGTTATGAGTACATGGGTCTCAATGGTAGGCTTGTGATCACTCCCCTCACAGACAGAATCTATCTCACTCTTACACAGGTATGTACCAAAGGGCCGCGGGTTTGAGCCTCACCGGCGTCACTGCGTTGTGGTCCTTGAGCAAGACACATTTATCCTAGCTTAGTACTGGTTTAACCCAGGAAGAACCGTCCCTGTTTAACTGAAAGATTGTTGATGGGACGTAAAGAATCAAATCAAACAAACAAACAAACAAAACACAGATAAGTAAACCATTTGAGCCACGACATGAGATTTCCAACAATGTGGCATTTTGACAAGTGTAGACTCAGACCAGCCTGTTTAGCCTCCTTTTAAGCTTAGAAACTCCAAATGATGTTCAGTCATTAGCTTAACAGTCATAGAATATCCAAGCGACTAGCAAAGGCTCTGATCAGACTGCGCATATGCCCAGGCTGGTCTGAGCCTTTGCTGGTCGCACATACCACATTGTTGAAAATCTCATGTAGCCGCTCATTTTTGTTTTGATGGAATCTCTCATCCAGTTTGATACAAAACCATTTCAATGGTTATTTTAATATTATAATCTGTCACAGGAAACACTTTTCAAACTACATGTATACTGTATTGATATCAGGACAGATTACATTGTATTGATATAAATACAGTGTATTTTTACAAGAAATATTAATGGCCAATACTTTTAAACTTGTTTATGCCCTTTGTAAGTCTTAATGTGGTGTATGCTCAAATCTTTTTTTTTTGCACTTTGCAATTCTTAATGCTGTGTATATGGTGCTCGTATTACAGTAAAACCTGTCATAAGTGGCCACTCAATAAGAAGGCCAAAAATTGTTTTTTCAAGACCGATTATTGCTGAATGCAGGTCAAAAGTATTGCAGAATGCTCCAATGGGAGCATTTTGCAATTATTTCAACCTTCATTAAGCTACCAGTTGTCATCAAGACCTTTGTTTTGTCTATTTTTGAGTGGCCTTTTAAAAAAGGTTTTAAAACAGAATCTAGGGCGAAGGTTTGGTGACAGTGGAATGCATTTAAGCCCCCGCGGTGGCTTGGGCTGCTGTCCGTTCTAAGGTGGTGGTTCTGTTGTTGTTGACTTTTTGTTTATTGTTACTCCAATTGTGGGAGTCTGTAATTTTTCTATGTTTCGTTGTACGTTACTTTATGTCCATTCTAGTATTGCAATCATCTTGATGGGGAAGAGAGAGCTGGTTGCTTTGCTTAATTTGTCTTCCTGATGTCTCATGATGGTTGAGTGGCTCTTCCTTGTGGTGCCATGGGGTTGTCTGCGGTTTGTGATTGTGGTATTTCCTGATCATACTCACTATTTTTACTGTATGCCTTATTCATTATTTTATGGAAAGTTGCTTCAAAAAATCCTGACTCCAGGAATAATTCATAATGCATTGTTTTTTTCACATTTCTTTACTCCTCTGACATTTCCTTATTCCTCTGACATTTCCTTATTCCTGACATTTCCTTATTGCTGACATTTCCTTATTCCTCATATTTCAGGCCTTGTCTATGAACCTTGGTGGAGCCCCAGCTGGTCCTGCTGGTACCGGTAAAACAGAGACTGTGAAGGATCTCGCCAAAGCTCTGGGTCTACTCTGTGTTGTCACCAACTGTGGAGAGGGTATGGATTACAAGGTATGTTTATTTTCAATTATAAACAAATGCCACATACTTTTTACAATCATGTTTTAACTGGCACAAACCCATGTATAAACAAGGCAGGTCATGTGCTGTTAGTGCACAGATTTGGTACTCATTCCTGGCCACTAAATGTTATGACGGCTGATCCCTTTATCTCTCATATATGGCTTGGCCCTGGAACATGAATATCAATGAAAACATCCAACCACCTGTTGACTTGTGAAATGGCGACAAAATATAGTCCTATGATAGTTTTTGTAAATTTAGATAAATATGCCATATATTATTGAATTTATGCAATTGTAACGATCAAAAATAGTTTTTCAAAGCATCACAATATGAATCCCAGTATTTAAAGTAATTTTATGACTCTCACACATTGTCATAATTCAAAATTTCTGACTATATTTCCAATTAAATACCCCCCCCCCCCTTCATTTGATAATTTCTCTTACAGATATCCCCATTTTCCCTCTTGTAAGTTGATGATGCTTTAACTCTTTACCTTCTCTTGTCGTCTGCTGATAACATTTGCAAACAATTTGGACCCAGATCAGGCCCGGCAAAATGGCGGGCCTGATCTGGATCCAAACTGCTATGACTAACACTCTGATGGTACTCTGAAAGAATTTTTCAGAAAAAATTGATTTAAAAAAAATCAGCAGACGACAAAGAAGCATGAAATATTACCCATCATGCAAAGAGTTAATAATGCTTAAATGATGTGTTTCAGGCTGTAGGTAAAATCTACTCTGGTCTGTGTCAGTGCGGAGCCTGGGGTTGTTTCGATGAGTTCAACAGAATTGATGTCTCTGTGTTGTCTGTCATCTCAACACAGCTCAAAACTATACAGAATGCTCTTATTCTCAAACTCAAGAGGTTTCATGTAAGTTCCCTGTTTGCAGTGTAAACACAAAACTATATACAGAATGCTCTTTTACTTAATCTAAAGAGAGAGGAGTGCGGTGGCTCAGTGGTAGAGTGTTAGACTTGAGATTTGAAGGGTCGCATCAGAGGCACTGTGTTGTGTCCATGAGCAAGACATTTATCCTCTGCTTAGTACTGGTTCAACCCAGGAAGACAGGAAATTGTCTCAACATGACTAAAACATTGTAGTGACAGGTATGTAACACATCAACACAAACAAACAATTTAATCTCAAGAGGTACCATGATAGTTACCTGTCTTGCCATTTGCATACTTCTCAAACATGTACAGAATGCAGGCCCAGTAGTAGATACAGGGGTTGCGAGTTAAATCCCGGTCCGGTCCCATACTGATTCAAGAAGGGTTGTTGTCAGTTTAACCTCAAACAAACACAACTTTCCAAGCTCAAAGAGTTTCATACTTCATGACTTGCAAAATAAAATAAATTAAGATCTTATGGGTAAATTAATCAGGGTTCACATGAGATTGGAAAAAGCTTTTGAATTGAAGGCGTACTTGAAAAGTCCTTGAAAATAAGATAGATCTGCATTGTAAGGTGATGTAAGACTACTCTTAATTCCTTGAAAAGTACTTGAATTTTACTATTTTATGTAGTATTTATATCCCTGTTAAGGGATGCCAAGATCGGTATATCATTTATTTGGCCCTTTATTGACACAGAATTTGCTGCACCAAATAAAGGCAAAACAATGTTACTCTTTACTTTCATATAAGTATCATCTCAGTTGACAGGAAGTGAATTTAGTTAAATGCAAATCACTACTTTTCTAAACCATATAGTCCTTGAAAACTGTTGAAGTGTCCTTTTGTGATCCCTAAACATTCTTGAATTTTACAAAGCATTGCTTTTTGCCTAATTCATCATTTTAAATTTTCATTACAGAAACTGTTAACCCATTTTAGCCAACCAGTCCATTTCCATTTGAAGGGCTGTTAGGTGGTACAGAGAGCTCAGTGGTAGAGTGCTTGACTCTGGATCAAAGGACTGCGAGTTCGAGCCTCACAGGGGTCACTGTGTTGTGTGCTTGTGCAAGACACATTAATCCTAGCTTAGTACTGGTTCAACCCGGAAAGACCTGTCCCGATGTAACTGAAAGATTGTCGACTGGGATGTAAAAAATCAAATCAAACAAACAAGTTAGGTGGTATTTTTCATTTTTGTTCCAATTTTAATAGAACATTCTGTAAACCAACAGTGGAGACCCTGATAAGACACCTCTTTCTGCAGCATTAGGCTTATATGAGTTAACATGAATACAAAATGCTTTATAAACTTGTTTTGTTTGTTTACAGTTTGAAGGTCAAGAAATTGACATTGATTTGCGTGTGGGTATATTCATCACCATGAACCCAGGTTATGCTGGGCGTACAGAGCTACCAGAGTCAGTGAAGGCCCTCTTCAGGCCCGTGGTGGTAATTGTACCAGATCTTCAGCAGATTTGTGAGATCATGTTGTTCTCGGAAGGGTTCCTAGTTGCCAAGGTGAGTACACAGAAAAGCTCTCTCCAAATATAGACAAAATAATTTATGCTATGAATTTAGTATTCAACCATTTTTGGACCAATGGAATTTCCCAAAAAGTTTTATACAGTTAAGTCAGGATGGTCCATTGTATACAGTGAGGGGTCTGGGGTTATATTTTTCAAAATGTATTGTATCACTTTATCTGAAGATTGATTTTGTCTTAGCAAACAGTGCAGACCCTGATGAAATGCTGCATCATGCTGCATTTCATCTGGGTCTTCACTGTTTGCCAAAGTTCTCTTTTGGAGGTTTCTGGTGTTCAAAATGTTAAAGAATTGAATAATGATTCAAATGAGATTTTCAGGCCTTTAGATAAGAGTGCATTATTAAAAATTCTTATTTCTCAACCAAAACATAT
The DNA here is from genome assembly GCA_964019695.1 of Loripinus fragilis. Taxonomy (NCBI): domain Eukaryota; kingdom Metazoa; phylum Mollusca; class Bivalvia; order Lucinida; family Lucinidae; genus Loripinus; species Loripinus fragilis. Next base: position 41,062,360 of record OZ026525.1, read on the forward strand.
GTTCTGGATGCTCAAAAGAACTGTCTCAATGAGACGCTTCTTTTAAGCACTCAAAACAAATGTTTAATCTCATGGATAAGAAACTATTCACATATTAAAACTTAAATTTTTTGCTTAATGTAGACCTATGGATTTTGGTCACTTATTGCATATGCCTTGGTTTCCTGGTGAGATAACAATGTTCAGAAAAGAATTTTTATACATGGAGGTAAAATCTTCAATATTTTGATCTGCCCCGAGGTTATAAACTTTTTTCATGCTCATCTCAAGGGAGCACAGAATTTATCCTGCTCAAAATGTTAAAATGTTGGCTCTTTAGTATTTATTAGATTGATAAATACCACATCTGAGAGACTTCAAGCAATAAACTTCTTTATTTGTCAATATTTTAGTTTTACGAGCAGATGAGATTTTGTGCTCAGTTGAGTTGAGCATGAAAAAAAGTTTTATAACCTTGGGGTCTGATGTGCAAGAATTAATATTATTATTCTACATTTCACAGGTATTAGCCAAGAAGATGACAGTGTTGTACAAATTGGCTAGTGAACAGCTTTCGAAACAGTACCACTATGACTTTGGTCTGCGAGCCCTGAAGTCTGTCTTAGTGATGGCAGGAGAGTTGAAGAGAGGCTCCCCAGATCTACAAGAGGTAAGAGTGATCAGACCTCTTGATAAGAGTGTGTATTGAAAAATTATTTTTCTTATTTCTCAACCAAAACCTTGTGGGTACTCAAAAGAACAGTCTAAATGAGACGGTTCTTTTAAGCACCCAAAACACAATTGATGGGTAAGGAAATAAATGCAATTTTAGGTGCACAACAATCCTTATCTGAACCTTTGAAGTGATATGCTCAAGTTTAACCCATTTATACCTAATGGAATTTTCTACCCTTATCAATTGTACAAACTCTATAAGAATGTATGGGTTGTAGGGAAGTAATTTACAATGTCATTCAAATTATAAAAGTATATTCTGTAAGCAAATAGTGCAGAACCAGACTGTGGCGTCTGATCTGGTTCTGCACTGTTTGTCGATGTTCCGTAAAATGGATGCAAGGCTAATATGGGTTAATACTTTTTTCAACATTTTTTTCTGTCATACCATTATAGTCAATTACCTTGTGCAGTAAGCTGTAGCAGGCATCTTTATCAGCAGTCTGCGATTGCAAGACATATTCATGCTTTCATCAGTAACTAACCACCGTTCAGCTTGAATCGACAGTAAGGAGAGAGTAATATCTACAAAAGTACATATCCAGTCGACCAGGGTTGGAACTCATCACCCCATTTGTAATTCATAGACGTTTGATTAACAATCTTAGTCGCTACAGATTTTGCTATCTGGCCCAACTAAAGGAAGTAAAAAATGTATTTTTGCATGGGAATTCGTTACGCGAAGCTGTTTGAAGCCGCAAAATCCATGTTCAAATCATGAGATTCACGTGCTGTTTGAACATGGCTTTTACTTGAAAAAGCCTGGCTTTTACTTGAAAAAGCCTAAGCTGGGCCCTGATTTGAATGCATGACGTTACACGGGAAAGCGTTGTGGCCGTGACTGACCATTTGGCTGATGCTTTCGTTCGCAAAAACGTTGCACGCGTATATATGACGTTGTGGCGACGTAATGACGTTGGAAAATTTGACGCTGACGCCATTTTGTTTAGAGAAATCAAGCGTAAGAGAAGGGATTATTAATGTTTAAGCGACGTTTTCAGCGCGGTTTATGCTGGAATCAGGTAAAATATGCAAGAATAACGATCACACATGTTTGTATCATTACATTAATGTGCGTACAGGAATTCAGTGAACAACGCTTTTTTGCGTTTATTTCGTTAAGTGCGGACTGATAGCACAATGATCATCATAATTTAATACATCTATAAACCGCCTAATTGGTGATATTTTTTTCGTTACAAAATGTATTGTCAAATGGGCTGTGATATGATGGAATTTGTCCTCATTTGAGCATCTGTATTTTTTTAATTTACCCTAAATGCACCTTTGTACGGATCACTGCCTTTAGTTTACTATCGATGAATAATTATACGGTTTTATAAGACGAAGTAACGTGTAAGGAGAAGGGATTCTTATCATATCAAAATCAAATGCAAATTATGGCCATAGTTTGGGCGCATGAAATTTGGGCAAACGAGAAAATATTGAGGCCTTCCCCATGGGTACCCGTCCGCTTGTTCCTATGAAATGAATCTCTGTGTTCCCCTGTTCCTCAATTTAAAATCTTGATTTCCTGTGTTCCCTGCTCCTTCTCTGATCATCAGAATTTTAAAAAAATCAAACTTGTTTTATTAAATAAATTGAACTTTCTATTTGTTTATTCCAAATATTGATTTGTTGACACCAGAAAATGCAAAACATGCATTCTGGGCAACTATAAGTGATAAGATAAAATAATCACAGGGCTCATCCGTCAGGTGTGATATTCAAGTGAAAAAAAAGACTCATCCAATAAAAAATAATGCTGAGGTCGGAAAGAGAAATTAGTGATGGGGTGAGAATGTTTGATTTGATTCTTTACGTCCCATCAACAATCTTTCAGTTAAACAGGGACGGGTCTTTTTGGGTTGAACCAGTACTAAGCTAGGATAAATGTGTCTTGCTCAAGGACCACAACGCAGTGACGCTGGTGTGGCTCGAACCCGCAGCCCCTCGATATTTAGTGAAGCACTCTACCACTGAGCCACTGTGCTCCCAAATGGGGTGGGAATGTGCTTGGAAATAGGTTGAACAATATATCAGCGGATGTCATATTTGTGTTTGGGGTCAATATGTTTTTGGGGTGGCTGAGAACTAAATGTTCATGCGAAGTGCATCAGAGTTTATAAATAATGCACCAGTCATTTGTAACCATTGCTTCACCAAAGCCTCTGAGCAGGATGGGGATACAATGTGCTGTGTTTTTTACTTTTACGTTGTCTCCACAATGCGGAGGAAATGTAGGGGTTTGATAGACCTAGACAAACATTGCTTTGCAGTATAATAACAGAAGGCGGGGGAGAACTGTCATGGTTTTGCCAGCTAGCTGCCCCCCCCCCCCCCTTACAATATGGTGGTTACTATGGGGAACTGCAGACACAAAGTCAAAGTTCTCGACATTCCTCTGAGCTTGGGGTGGTCACAAATGACTGGTGCATAAAGACGAAATAAATTATGTGCACCAGGCATTTGTAGCCACGTACAAGTCGGGCAAATGCGCTGTTAGTACAAGTTCATACCAGAGACATGTAGCCAGAAAATCAAAGCCCCCGCCGTTCCCCGGCTCTGTGGGCCGTACATGAAGTTACGAATGACTTGTGTATTAGACGATGCAGAGCGCAATCAAATAATGTGATTCCCGTTAATATATCTGATGAACAGCCTCCTCATTATATTTGTTTTTAATATTATTATCTGTTGCACTTGAAATATTTGTCCTAGAGCTGTCGAGCAAGCAACACAGGCCACGACGCGAGAAAACCTGTCTTCTGGGTTTCCGAAAAACCAGTTCCTTCGGCTAAACAGGCTAGATAGAAAATTGAAATTATTTCGCACGAGGCAAGTCTAGGGATGATTCTTCTCAAAAAGCAGACACCAAAGTTGCTGATGAGACTGCGTGGATGCGCAGGCTGGTCTGGGCCTTTATTGTTACAAATCACCAGACTGGTTTTCACAGTCGCGGTCAAATTGTTATATGTGTCATTTAACCATGGCACATATAAAAAAAAAAGATGCGAAATTTTATTATCGTGCAATATGAGAATTCAGACAGAATTGTAACTTGTGCAGTCTCTGTGAATATATAGACATACCAAGAGTTACATGTATCCCACTGGTGACCGTTTTCTTTATCACATACGAAAGTTAACATGGTATTCATTGAACTGTATAAACCACGTGTTACCCACATACAATACACTGAGGGAAAATAAGGATTTTTCTAAATCGAAAATGACTAAGTTATTTTATTTCACAAGAGATTCCAGACTTATTTTCCTATCATAAATATTCAAAAATGCAATTGTATATTAGGCGGTGTTTTATTATATGTATGTGCAAAATTCTGGTCCAAAATTTTATCATTAAAGATCTTTTTAAAAAAGAAAAACGATGTTCACTGAATTTCTGTACGGACTATAGCACTTGCCGGGTCCCTCGGACGATGTTTGAACACTCAGCCTAACGGCCTCAAGTTCAAACAGCTTCCTTGGGACCTGGCAAATGTTAATGCATGAAAAAACATGTGTGATCCCTACATTATGTGACTAAATGCAACTGCATGTGATCATAACAACCTTTTTTGTTGTCTTTTGGCTATATTAACCCACAACATACCACCCAAATATAAACATTATGAATGCACTTTCTACCGGGCTGCGTAGCGCAGTCGGTAACGTGTCTGGCAACAGATGCGAGTCTGACTGCAGACCCAGGGATCCCAAGTTCCATCCCAGCCCGGTCCCATACTTTCATGGAGATTGATCCTGAAATATTTTCTACAGTCATTCTCCTCCCTTCCGCTGAATCATTCAGGAAGGGTTGGTTAAGAGTGCGCACCAAAAATTATTTTTTTATTTCTCAACCAAAACATATGTTGTGGGTTAGAACCTTCTCAATGAGACGGTTCTTTTGAGCACCCAAAACATATGTTAAAGCTGACGGATAAGAAAATATTCACAATTTTATGCTCAAAAAATTTGTTTATCGAAACCTATGTAACTGCTTAACTCTTTGCATGCTGGATAATTTTGCATGCTTTTGTTGTCGTCTGCTGATTGTTTTCAAAATCAACTTTTTCAAAAAATTATTTTTAGAAATACTATCAGAGTGTCAAAGGCTTGGATCCAGATCAGGGCCGACATTCTGTTGGTCCCGATCTGAGTCCAAACTGTTTGCAAACATCATCAGCAGATGACAAAAGTTGCAGCTAGAAAGGAAAGAGTAATGACTACATGATTCACATGTCTATTTGTAGGATGTGGTGCTGATGAGAGCCTTGAGAGATATGAACTTGCCTAAGTTTGTCTTTGAGGATGTTCCATTATTCTTGGGTTTGATTGGTGATCTGTTCCCAGGCCTTGACTGTCCTCGTGTCAGATATCCCAACTTCAATGATGCCGTGGAGGCCGTTCTTGAAGACAATGGCTACGTCATGCTACCTATACAGGTATAGGGACTATTTTAAAATTGTTTGGTTTTATTTCAGTGGCTTCTATATGTTTTCATGCACGTATGCATGTGTGGGAACACAGTGGCTCAGTGGTAGAGTGCTTGACTGGAGAGGGAGAGGCAGCGGGTTCGAGCTGTGTCCTTAAGCAAGACACATTTATCCTTGCTACACAGGAAGACCCGTCCCGACATAACTGAAAAATTGTTGACTGGGACGTAAAGAATCAAACAAAACAAAAATGCATCATCAAAAACGAAATCTTAAAAGAGATAAATAAATCTATTCAAAACAAGATGCATGAAATGAAGCTAACAATTACCAAAGTTGTTGCCAAAACAATACAGCACAGTCCATTTATAATGCTATGGTTGGGGTCCATAGGAATGGACCATGTTTTAAATGAATCATGTTGTAAAGAGTCAACTTTATAAAGGAATTTTGGGAAAATGACCTCCTATAATTCCTTTATAAAATTCCATGATAAAAAAATTGGGTAGTCACTAGGGTATAGAATTTTGGAAAAGTTATGCACAGATTGAATACAATACATGCTTTTCTTTTAGGTTGACAAAGTTGTACAGTTATACGAGACAATGATGACACGTCACACGACCATGATCGTTGGACCAACGGGAGGAGGAAAATCTGTGGTTATCAACACCCTTGCCCAGTCACAAACAAGGTAACAATTTTTTTCACTACCACTGCTGTAAACTCTGATCAGATCACTCCTTATCATATCAATATAAAGAGGATACTCAAATGTTTTTGTTAATTATGTCTTTTATTTCACGAGTGAAGTGGACAATATTTATATTTCATGAGTGTCAAAGCCACGAATGAAATATAATTGTTGTCCACTTCACGAGTGAAATAAAATACATATTTAACAAAAAAAAAATTGAATTTTCTTTTTATTATCTACAAATTTCCCATAATCTTTTAAGGTAAAGAGAAGCGAATCTTACTTTACATTAGCTTTTGTTCTGATTTTCTAGTTGTAGCAGATTAATTTATAAAGCTCTTTCTTTTATTAAGCTTCTAAGCAACTCTGACTTTTTGTTTTACATTTCCATAGAAATAGGAAACCCCAATAGTTGTTTCCCTTAGAAAAAGAAAAAGATGTGCCATAAAGAGTTGCTTCCCTTAGACCATATTGAGAAAATAGAAAAAAGTAGTTCCAATCTTAGATTTCTCTCCCGTGAAAATATCAAATCTTGTTGTTTTTTTTACTGCTGTGAAAATACAAGTTTTTATATTTTCACAGCTGTGAAATATATGCATTATATTTAATCAATATTTTCCTGTATTTCATTACATAGTAGATAATAAATTACTATCTTATGCCTATCTGTCTCAATATTTATGATGCATATTACAGGCCTCTAGTTAAGCTTGTTTGCTTAAAAATTATTTTTCTTATTCAGGGGTGTGGAAATAGCAAACATTTATACTTGCCCAGGAACAAGTAAAAGTGCCCTAATAATGTACTTGTCCATAGAAAGTTTTACTTGTCCCATATTAAAGAACAGATAATACACAAATATCTGAGCCTCACTGTGCTTAAACAATATACATGTATAAACTTTAAAAGCAGTATGAAACCAGACATAAACTATTAAAAACAGTGTAGATCCAGATCAGCTGCCTAGCTGATCAGGATCTACACTGTTTTCTACACAACATGTGAGTTCATAATAATTACCAAATATGCAATACAGAATTGTAAATTTATTTTAACTTGTCCCAGGACAAGTAAATCGAAATTTCTAACTTGTCCTGAATAAAATGGGACCAGGTCGGACAATTCAGGCATGATATTTCCACACCCCTGTCTTATTTCTCAACCAAATTATATGCTGTTGGTGCTCAAAAGAACCATCTCAATGAGGCATTTCTTATGAGCACCAAAAACTTAGGTTATAACTGATGGATGAGAAAATATTCACAATTTTACGTGAGGAGCGATATGGCTAAGTGGTAGAGTGTTCAACTTGTTGCGAAAAAAAAGATAAAATGCTTGGCAAGTCTCACATTTTATCTCTTTTCTCCAACTTGTTTAATAAATTCATAAAACACAAACACTCATGTAAGATTGTCTTTATCTTGACCTATGAATACAATATAGCAAAACCTGTGTAAAACAGCCACTCAAAAATTGACAAAACAAAGACCTTATAGACAAATGGTAGCTAAATGAAGGTCAAAAGTATTGCAGAATTGGAGCATTCTGCAATACTTTTGACCTGCATTAAGCGATAAACGGTCTTGAAAACCAATTTTTGGTCTTTTGAGTGGCCGCTTAAGACTGGTTTTACTGTTACATGTATTTCAATTTGTTTTTAATTTTTCTTTCAAAGGCTTGGCACTACAACAAAACTCTACACTATCAACCCCAAAGACAGAAGTGTGATAGAACTGTACGGTATCTTAGACCCCATTACTAGAGATTGGACGGATGGTCTGCTCTCCAATATTTTCCGAGAGATCAACAGACCTACAGACAAGAATGAGAAGAAATACATTGTGTACGATGGTGATGTTGATGCATTGTGGGTAGAAAACATGAACTCGGTCATGGATGACAACAAGTTGATGACACTGGCTAATGGTGAAAGAATTCGATTGCAGAAACATTGTGCCATGTTGTTTGAGGTATGTATAAGAAATATCTTACATCACCATCCGTAATCATAAAGTATTTATATATTCAGTGACACCTACCTGGGTACAGGGGTGAAAGTTTTAAGGATCATTCCTGAATTCAGAATTTTGAGGATGACTTTCCACAGAAAGTCATCCTCAAAATGCTGAATTAAGGAGATTATATTAGCTTCTCTGATTTATTTTCAGTCTGTCTAAGGATAACTGACCATTTAATCTTGAAATTGTTGATATTTAGTGGGTATACTGCAAGTTTTAAGATTGAAATTTTGAAACTTCAGAAAGTTCAGGATTTGGGAAATTTAGAACTTTCACCTATGTGGGTATGCCCCACCCCTTCCAGTTCAAATTAAAACTTTTGTTTCTTTGACAATGAGCAGTTCCAATCCGAAATACCTGGAACTGCCTCGGCCAATTCCGTGGAATCAGACCTCGGCTGTACATTGAGGATCTACTTTGATAATGTGAGGCTGATGTTACATAATGTGAGGCTGATGTCACAGAAACCATGCCAACACAATAAGGAGTGTGATTGCAGCAAAAAAAATGGTAATAAAAGTTTATGTTTTTTCAATAAAATATCGCAATAGTGCTATTTTATTGAAAAAATTCATAAACTTTCTTTAATCTGCTGATTAAACTTTTCGGGTAATCATAAAAATGGATTTTAATAGGGCTGATCCCACATGCTACAGAACTAATTTTCCTTACGCCAGTTCTAGCTAACAAAATGAAGCTTTCTCCTACATAGTACTTCTTGTAATGCCCCTTACATACACCCGAGGCTAGATTCGATTCTCAAATTGTGCAGGACTTTTCGGATTGATATAGCTGATAAGAGCAACCACACAATTCCAAACATTGATTTTGTTGTAATGAAAAAAAATCACAATTTTTGCAAGGAACATGGTCCATGGTAGGAATCTTTTCAACATACATGTACTGCAGAGGCCAGATCTCCAAATTACCACCAACTCTTAGTTTACATTCTTCTCATTTATAAAATCTGCTATTCTATATTCACATTGTATACACTGGTCAAAATATTTAAAGGAACACTGCATATTTTGCCATTGATCACAATATAAATGCACGCATAGTCTGACTCATAGCAAGAGTTGGATTGATAATGCAAAAACATGTTTGTACTGTGATTAGTTTAGTTACGAATCAAGGATGATGCACATTTATAAAATGAAGAAGTCCCATTCCAGATATCTCCATGGAACGCTTTATGTAAAAATGGATTTTTGCAAAAAATACCCCTTTTTTCAAAGACAAATTTTAAGACAAATTTTTCAATCAAGCACCACAACAGCATCATTTCTGTACAGTCAATAGCCTTTTAATGTTGCAGAAACCATTATGTTATGCTTTTAACAAATTAGGAAGATTCTACAGAGTTCCAGAAAAAATCGACATTTTCAAGAAAATTAAAAATTACAAAACTTGAGCCATGAACTTAAGCAGCTATTGTTTTATCAAAAACTTTTTTTGAACCCAAACTTTGACTATCTTAGCACAAATGGCAAATGAACTGTGTTTCTGTCATATTTTATAGTGAACTGCATTACTTGTCTATTGGACAGGGGTTAGCATTATCACTTATGGAAAATTATCAGGCGTTCCTTTAAATATTTTGAGCACTGTATTTTAACTCATTTATTCCAGGTGTTTGATCTTCAGTACGCTTCACCGGCCACAGTTTCCCGCTGTGGTATGGTCTACGTGGATCCCAAAAATCTCGGCTATCTACCGTTCTGGCAGAAATGGGTGAATTCGCGTACCGCCAAGGTGGAGAAAGACAATATGCAGAGATTATACGATAAATATGTCCCTACACTCGTTGATATGGTGGTTGAAGGTATCATGGACGGTCGACAAGGAGAAAAAATGAAGACTATTGTTCCTCTTACCAACTTAAACATGGTAGGTTTTGTCTTGCTCAGATATTTCTTGTCATCGGGCCCCATAGGGGCAATTGGTAGGGAGTCTGACTGCAGATTCAGGGTTTACGAGTTTGATCCCATCCCTATCCCATACTGGCATGGAGATTGATTGTGAAATAATTTCTACTGTAACAGTAATTCTCCTCCTTCTGCTGATTCATTGTTGTCAGTTACAAGGGAAAGTATATGCACGAAGAACTGTTTTTTGCAACTAAGTCAAGCTTGCCCAGGAAAAGTGTGGCTGGGTTAAGTGACTGCCTCAACATAGCTGTTGACTGGGACGTAAAACCTTAAACAAAACAAAATATTCCTTGATTAGGTTAATATTCAACATGTTCAGGGCAAAAAATATTGGCAGGATAAGTGTTCATGTTATTATTTTGCTTGTAGGTAACACAGTTGGCCCAGATGTTAGATGCCCTCCTGGTGAAGGAGTTAGGTGAACCTGATGAGCTGGAGGCAGTCTTCATTCAGGCTCTGTACTGGTCTATTGGAGCGGGGCTGCTCGAAGATGGCAGGGTGAAATTTGATCAACAAGTGAAAGGTCTTGCAGCTATGCAGAATGTTACTGATGATGATAAAACAAGGGCTGGGCTTGGTAAGTACCTTGATCAGACCCGAGGTTATAAAAAAAATTCATGCTCAACTAGATTGAGCATGAAATTTCAAGTGCTAATAAAAACTAAAATGCTGAAAAATAAAGACATTTCTTGCTTTCAGACTCACAAATGTTGTATTTATCATGCTAATAAATGTTAAAATGCCAACAATTGTTGGCATTTTAACATTTATCAGCATTATAAATTTCATGTTCGTTTTTAGCTGCTTATAAAACCAAAATGCTGAAAAAATAAAAACCTTGCTTTCAAATCCTCAGATTTTGTATTTTTCATGCTGGAATATGCCAACAATTGTTAGGATTATAACATTTATGAACATGATAAATTTCATGCTGAGATGAGTTGAGCATGAAAACAAGTTTTTATAACCTAGCTTCCAGGGTTTATACAAGCTTGAAAAGCACTTGAAAATGGACTGTCTGCTTGAAAGGTCAAGAAATGTCCTTGAAAATAAAATATGACTTGAAAAGTACTGGCAAAACACATTATGGCCTTGAAAAGCACATGTACTTGACTTTTAATATCTTCTGCAGGACTTAGTTCTGTGAATTTAAATAAAATAAGTAATAGAATTATATAGACGATCTTACATGAGTGCTAATAATTTATTCAACGAGATGAGCGAAAGAGATAAATGCAAGGCTTGAGGAGCATTTTATCACCTTTTCGCAACAAGTTTTAATAAATTCAATAATACTGGAGCACAAATGTTAGATTTTATTTATCACATGGCATTAAAATTACTTAAAAATTTCATTTTGGGCATGAAAACGTCAAGATTTTGCTATCTTTTACGCAACGTTATAATTGACGTCATTACGTTGTGTTAATAAACCTGTAAACCACTAGTGAATGGATTTTATTGCACATGGCTATATCACACCCAGAAGCGATGTCATGTGATAATTTGCTGCACTAAGCAATTTTAAGAAAGTTATCTCAGTTGTTTACCTTTCGAGAAGATAAAATATATAATTATAAATCTGTATTATTCATAAACTTGTAGTTCTTGAAAATTGTGGAAGAGTCCCTGCATGGTCCTTGAAAAGTCATTTAATTTTAGATAGCATCGCCTTTATGAAGATTGTTGTCCTCTTAAGATCCGTTTAAAAAAAGTTATACTTTAGGAGACACAGGCAGAAAATCTGGAGCCATGAGAGCATTGTAACTATCCATGTGGTTAATTGACATTCCAGTTTAAACATTTACTCCATGATAGTGCCTTTTTACGCCTTTAAAATATCATGTATTTGAAAATATTATGGAAAATGGAGCATTTGCTCCAAAAGAGCAAATGCTCCACTTTCCATAATATTTTCAAAAGTATTCCAAACTTAACTTAAATTTCATGAATATTTTCAATGTTGTCTAAAAATAGAAAATGATGTTGTGACCAAAAAATAAATGGAGTAAAGGGTTAATTATTTAGCCAGTGGCTTCAAATATAACATGTCCCATATGAAAAAGAAATGAACCAAAATACATCCAACGCGCTATCAATACGCTACCAATTTTACTTTTTGATGTTTTAGTGAAATGCTTTGGTCTGAAACTTGTGATATGGTTAAGTTTTGTTTTAATTCAGGTGAACTACCAATCACACAGCCCACTTTATATGAATATACCTGGGACATGGAACAGAAACTCTGGATCGCCTGGGGTAAACTTGTACCAAAGTATGTACATGTCCCTGAGAGGAAGTTCAACGAGATCCTGGTTCCCACAGTGGACACAGTCAGAACAACGTGGCTCCTTAGTCTGATGGTGAGGATAAAGAGACCAGTCGTACTAGTTGGTGAGACCGGAACATCCAAGTCCGCGACCATCGGCAACTTTCTGCGTACTCTCGACCAGGACTCACATGTAAGATATTTAATAGTTCTGACTTTATTTATTGATTTTTAGCAGTGCAATCTCTTTTATGGTCATTTTCCTATAATTTGTTTGCAAAATTCCATGGTGAAAAAATTTAGGAGCCAAAGCCTGACCATGTTTTGTCCAAGTTAGTGTTATAATGAGGTGTGTTAAGGACTGCATTGTAAATGAAGACTTAGGCCAAAATTTAGACTTTTAGCCCTGTTGTATACATCACCATGGGCTTTTTCACATATGCAGCCCATTTGTGTAAGATCCTCTGTGACCAGTATCATATGAATGAGTCAAATGACTATTAAGTATTTGAACCAGCTTATGAGATTTTGGTACTTACTGCATTGTTGAGCATCAAATGCCCAGGCGAGTCTGCACATTTCACCAAAGACTTCGCTGCTTGTATACTAATAGTATGGATGTAGTTGAAGATTCAGACCAAAATTTAGAGCCTTAGCCCTGCTTGATATGTCAGCATGGTCATTTTAGTAGAGGCTTTTTCGCATACAGTAAAACCTGTCTTAAGCGGCCACTCGAAACGAAGATCAAAAACTGGTTTTCAAGACCGATTTTTGCTAAATGCAGGTCAAAAGTATTGCAGAATGCTCCAAAAGAGCATTCTGCAATACTTTTGACCTTCATTAAGCTACCATTTGTCTTTAAGACTTTTGTTTTGTCTATTTTTGAGTGGCTTCTATAGACAGGTTTTACTGTATATGATAAGTACCAAAATCTTGCATTCCCATCCATAAGATCCTCAATGACCGTTTTCTATGCCTATTTGCAGTTGTTGCTGAATATGAACTTCTCCAGCAGAACTACGTCACTGGATGTACAGAGAAACTTGGAGGCTAATGTTGAGAAGAGAACAAAGGACACGTATGGACCACCACCCGGCAAACGTCTCCTTATCTTTATAGATGATATGAATATGCCTCAGGTAGGTAACACAGGCTATTAATTCATTTGAGCCGCGACATGAGATTTCCAACAATGTGGTATGTGCGCAGTCTGGTCAGAGTCTTTGCTAGTTGCAAAGTTTCTGACCGTACATTCAACAAGATGCCTTCTCAAATGAAACTGTTGAAGAGTGTGTATTTGAAAATTTCTTATTTCTAAACCATAACATATGTTGTGGGTACTCAAAAGAACCATCTGGATGACACCTAAAAACATGTTAATACTGATTGCTAAGACAATAATCACGTTTAAACGCTCAAACAATTTCACTTAACTTGACATGGATTAATACCTATGGATTATTACCTATGGATTAATGTTGACTTGTTTCTTCAGGTGGACACATATGGTACACAACAGCCAATTGCTCTATTGAAACTGCTCCTTGAAAGAGGAGGCTGCTACGACAGAGGCAAAGATCTTAACTGGAAGAACATGAGAGACATCGGCTACCTTGCAGCTATGGGTAAAGCCGGCGGAGGTCGTAACGAGACAGACCCCAGATTTGTGTCTCTCTTCAGCGTGTTCAACATGACTTTCCCGTCAGATGAGTCTCTGTTCCACATCTATAGTTCTATCTTGATAGGACACACCCTGAAGATGTCAAAGGATATTCAGGATATTGTTTCAACTATTACTAGAATGACTATGGCTTTGTATAGGTGAGTGTTCGGTAGGGGTATTAGGGATCAATTTACACACTTGCTAACTTAGGGTTCATACATGCTTAAAATGTACTTGAAAATAGAGTGTGTCCTTGAAAATAGAATATGCTATTTGAAGTGCTGGAAAGTCACTGTACATAACACCTTAAGAAGACCTTTCATTTTAACTATTTGCCGTTGGACAAAGCCATGTTAATGGAGACCAAATTCAGAAAATTTTTAACTTTATGTGGTACAGCAAAACAATTTGATACTAATCTAGAAGCATTATTTTAGTTGTCAAGAATCTGAGAAGTTGAGTTACAGAGACTTTATAGGTACAGTAAAACCTGTCTTGAGCGGCAACTCACAAATAGACAAACCACAGGTCTTAAAGACAGATGGTAGCTTAATGCAGGTCTAAAGTATTGCAGAATGCTCTCTTGGAGCATTCTGCAATACTTTTGACCTGCATTTAGCGATAATCGGTCTTGAAAACCAATATTTGGTCATTTTTTGAGTGGCCGCTGAAGACAGAATTCACTGTATTGTTCATAAACTAGTATTCCTTGAAAAACTGTAGGAAGTCATTATTGGTAATTTACTTGACTGCTATTATTATTTTTGGGGGGCTAAAATGTCTGTTTATTATGACTGCTGCATGTTTTCTAACAAACTTACAGACTACATTTTGCATGAAAGAAAGCAGTATGAATCCTGATTCAGACTGCTCGATCTGGGTTCCTACTGTTTGCAATAAAGGTTACCAAAGTACATCAGCAGATGACAAAGCAGACAGACATGACGGGAAAGCTTCAAACTATCTCCATTTATAATTCAATATAATAATTCCATAGGGAATAATAACAATAAAGTCAATGAATTGTATTCACTCTTTCTCAAATTTTTGGCCTTGGGCCTTCTTCAGGATATTAGAAACAATTTTCACAGCTAAGTAGATCAGGGTCTACACTGTTTTCTAGATATAAATGCTCCTCAGTAGATATGATAATAGTCATCATGGATGCTACTTAGCTGTGAAAATAGTTTCTAATATCCTGAAGAAGGCCCAAGGCCGAAAATTTGAGAAAGAGTGAATACAATTCATTGACTTTATCTCCATTTATGTTGTATATAATTTACTGTATCTTGTTTATTATAGTACTGTTGTCAAGGAGCTGCCACCTACCCCATCAAAATTCCATTACATCTTCAACTTGAGAGATTTATCTCGCATCTACCATGGTCTGTGCCTCACAACACCAGACAGATTCTCTAAGGTGGAACATTTTGTGAGAGTCTGGAGAAATGAGTGTCTGAGGGTCATAGGTGACAGACTGATCAATGATACTGACAAAGAACTCCTAAATGTAAGTAAAATGAGCCGTGACATGTGATTTCCAACAATGTGGTATTTTGACAAGTGTAGACTCAGACGAGCCTGCACAGCCTCCTTTTAATCTTAGAAACTCCAAATGCTGTTCAGTCAGTAGCTTAACAGTCATAGAATATTCAAGCGACTAGCAATGGCTCTGATCAGACTGGACGTATGCGCAGGCTGGTCTGAGCCTTTGCTGGTTGCACATACCACATTGTTGGAAATCTCATGTGGCGGCTCAATTATTAGATCATTTTGCCGGCATGTGAGATTTTGGTACTTTTCCCCTCTCTTTAATTTAACCCTTTTCAGACCATTGGAATTTTCCTATAAACTATATGCAATAAAGTCAGGATGGTCCTTTGTACATATTGAGGGGTCACAGGTTATAATTCCAAAAATATTGTACATTAACACCTTTATTAAGTGGCAACTCAAAAAGAAGACCAAAATTGTTTTTTAAACCGATTATCGCTTAATGCAAGTCAAAAGTATTGCAGAATGCTCCCCATGGAGCATTCTGCAATATTTTTGACCTGCATTAACCTACAGTTTGTCATCAAGACCTTTGTTTTATCGATTTTAGACAAGTTTACTGTATTTCTTTCTTTGGAGATCAATTTTGTCTTGGCAAACAGTGCAGACCCAGATGAAATGTGGCATTTCATCTGGGTCTTCACTGGTTGCCAAAGTACCCATTTTATGATTTAGAGGTTTCTGGTCTCTAAAGGGTTAAACACTCATGTTTAAGTATCCAGCAGGGCTAGGGGTCTAAATTTTGGTCTGAGCCTTCATCTGCTTCCGTACCTTGTGTCTGCAAGCAGTGATGCCTCTGGCGCATCTGCACATTTGCTCAGACTTGCTTGAGCCTTCCCTGCTAGCTGCTGCGATAAGTACCAAAATCTTATGTGCTGGCTCATGAGAACAAAGAAATGAAGAGTAGAGCACCATGTAGGCAAAACCTATGCTCTGTTATACCTTTATGGCTCATCGATGGGGCCTGATGCCAAAATTCAAAATATCCAGAAACTGGTCATGTTACATATAAGATTAGATAGAAAGATGATTATACCAGTGATTTTGTTAACTGCGCATGCTGCATCTTTTGCGCATAAGTTTTTATTTCAGCGAGTCCTGGCGAGTCCCGGGATGCAATAGTATTGCAGACTTGTCATTAAAAATAGTGTTTTGGACTTATAAGTTTGCAGTTGGGACTCATTGATATTGGAAACAGCGAGTCCCAGGACCCATAAGCTCAAATTGTAAATGAATCGCTGTTATACTAAATGTAAAGCAAAGGCCCATTATTGCCCCTGGCCTGTAGCTTCAAGTTGATTCTTAAATATTGAAAAAGTCATTTAACTATGAAGTGTGATCAAAAAGTTTGCAGCCTAACCTAGGAAAAGTCTAGATTGCTTAATTATTTTGATGTACAGTTATAGTAGTAGGTCTTAAAGATTTTCCCACCAAATTTGATTTCTTTGCTGTGTGATTTATAATAATCAGGGTTGCCACGGTCAGGGAAAAAATTCTGGAAAATGAAAAATGTTCCAGGTCAGGGAAAAGTCAAAGAATTTCATTTTCAGTCAGGGAAATTTAGAAAAAATGAAAAAAAGTCATGGAAAAGTCAGGGAATTTCAAAAGTTTCAAAAAAATTGCTAGTTAACTGGCTTCTGGTTTTCCATAAATCGCAAGCAATATTAGAAAAGGAATGTTTCCTAACATAAATTGCAAGCAATTTATGTTCAGAACCATTCCTTTTCTAATATTCATGGTTTGAGATTTTTCTTTAAAGATTAAATCAGAACGCATAAATATTTGTACAAAATTTTCTAATTGTCGATAGATGAAAATGGCTAAAATTGACCTTCCAAAACGGTCTGGAAAACGGCCCAAAGTCAGGGAAAAGTCAGGGAATTTTGTAAACAATATTGAGTGGCAACCCTGAATTAATACTTAGGCAGACTAAACAAAATTGGGCACAGGGTAGCATTGGAAACATCTGATTGAGATGTTTCAAATGAGCACCACAACAAATAGTTTCTTGGAGACATTTACAGGGTTTGCACAGGCTTGAAAAGTACTTGAATTTAGAGGGCTTTCTTGAAAGGTCCTTGAAAATTAAATCTGCCTTGAAAAGTACAGGAAAATCACTCAAAAGCCTTGAAAAGTCCTTGAATTCTACTATTTTCTATAGGACTTAGCACTGTTAATAGAGAACTAAATCAGTATAAAATTGTTTTGCCTTTAGTTGGTGCAGTAAATGGTGCACCAAATAAAGGCACAACAGTTTTATACTAATTTTCCAGTACTTATATCTCCATTATCTCAGTCTTGCATTTCTGAAGTAGAATTTTAACACTTAAATCAGGATTTTCCTAAACGTTTAGTCCTTGAAAACTTTTTGATAGTCTTTAGAAGTCCTTGAATTTTACTCAGACTTGCCTCTATGAACCCTGATTTAGAAAAGAACATCTTACCTACGGGTATGTTGAAGATACTCAGAAGAGACATTAGATGGAGTTTTAGTGCCCACAATATCAGGACTCCAGATAAGAGTGCTTACTTTATTTTTTCTTCTTATTTCTTAGCTAAAACATTTGTTGTGGGTACTCAAAAGAACCGTCTCATTGAGAGAGTTCTTTTGAGCACCAAAACACATAGTTAAATTGATGGGTAAGAAAATAATTACAATTTTATGCTAAAAAATCCTTTAAAAAAGTTATCTTGACCTAGGAATATGTTTTGGTTAGATCAATAAGGGAAAGAGAACGATCAGAAATTGCCCTCTTATGTATACTATAAATGGTAAAGAAACTTTTTGTACAAGCATGTTTTTTTTTCCTATAGGAACATATCAAGCTCTTGTTGGATGATAACTTCAAGACAATGACAGAGTTTGTGCTGCGTAATCCATGTCTGTATGGAGACTTCAGAACAGCCATGGAGGAGAGCGAGCCAAGACTTTACGAAGATATACAGGATTATGACGCTGCTAAAGCTCTCTTCCAAGAGGTATGTAGGATGAAAGTTATAAGGGTTACTCCCGAGTTCAGGATTTCGAGGCTTACTTTCTATAGAAAGTCAGCCTCGAAATGTTGACTTAGGTGGACTGTTATAGTTTCTCCGATTTATTTGTACACTAGCACCTGTCCTAAGCGGCCACTTAGAAAGAAGACCAAAAATTGTTTTCAAGACGAATAATCACTTAATGCAGGGCAAAAGTATTGCAGAATGCTCAAGAGGAGCTATCTGCAATACTTTCGACCTTCATTAAGCTACCATTTGTCAGTAAGGTCTTAAGACAGGTTTTACTGTAGATTATATAGATTGCCAGTAACTGTTGATATTTTTTAAAGGGATACAGCAAGCTTTAAGATTTGATTTTCTAAAGTTAAGGATTTAAAAAAAAAATAATCAAATTTCAATTCATTCACCCATTGGGTATGTTATGTACATTCAGAGCTCTACATGAAATTGGTATTATTCTGATGCACTTACTTTTGTAACGCGACATCTGATTGGATAACATCAAAAATTTGCAACAGTATATCCTGCGATATACTGTCGGAAATAGTTTGACGTCATTATTTACGTCACATTCGGTGGATGAAGTGCCGCTTTATTCGGCTTGCAATGCCTTAATTTGAGACGAGACTGTAGAAGCGCATTAGAATGGGGATAAATATATTCAAAAGTAAAACTAAATTTCCGACCGTATATCCGACGATATACCTCCCCAAATTAAAATGTTGAATACAGCTATCCCCTAAATTAACACATATGCATAAAATTACTCTTTTAATATGCATGTGCAGCTAACCCGTGGAGAAAGAAGTCTAAATTTTTTTGGTCTGAGCCTTTGTCGATCCATACTTTATGTACGTGAACAGTGAAGACACTGGTGAGACTGTGTGAATGCATAGGCTTATCTGAGGATTGGCTATTATCAAACCTCATTGGAGTGAGGTGGCTTAATGGTAGAGTTTTGAACTTGAGATCAAAGAGTCGCTGGTTAGAAACTCACCAGAGGCACTGCATAAGCACCAAACACTTTATCCTCTGCTTAGTCCAGCTTCAATGCAGGAAAGCATCACAGCATGACTGAAATATTGATGACTGGGACATAAAGCATGGATCCTCATATACTAGCTCAACTATAATAATTGTTTTGCATTGAAATTTAAGTTTAGAAATAAAAATGACTTTGAAGTTTGAGCAAAGACCGTGTGTTAATATCTGTGTCAGCCTGACAACACCAGGAATAGTAGTACTTGCCGATTATACATGGTAAAGATTTGCAAATGATTTTTGCAATGAAAATCAAATTCATTAATGTTTACAAAGAACATTCTTCTTTTATGATATGAATTATTAATAATTTTATCACATTATGATATCTACAATTGATTCAAAAAGTATCAAGCAAGCACCATTCTGATATTGAATTTTATCAGTTACCTCTCATATTAACTGCATTGTTGAGCGTTGCCTGATAAACGTTGTCAATCTCATGGCATGTTGCCTTTATCAGGTCTTGATGATGTTGCACTTTTTGAATGACGTCGCAAATGACGCTGAATCAACACAAAAATCGATCGCTAGTGTTCCTGAAATGTTTTTTTTGAAAAGGATAGTTTTGAACAAAGTCAGCAGACGACAACAAAACATGAAAAATTAATCAGCATTCAAAGAGTAAAAGAATTCCTGGATCCAAACCCTTTGACACTGAAATAATTTTTTGAAAAGGTCAATTTTGAAAAAGTCAGCAGACACCAACAAAAGCATGCAAATTACCCAGCATGCAAAGACTTAAGCCTCATTCTGACATTTCATTCTACTTGACCTTCACCTTTATTTCAGATTGCTGAAGAATACAATGACACCCACACTCCAATGAATCTAGTCTTATTTGACGACGCATTAGAACATTTGACTCGTATCCATCGTGTCATTCGTATGGATCAGGGTCACGCCCTGCTGGTGGGTGTTGGCGGGAGTGGTAAACAGAGCTTGTGTAAGCTGGCCTCGTATACGGCTGGTTGTGAGGTGTTTGAGATCCAGTTGAGCAGAGGCTACAGTGAGAGTTCATTTAGAGATGATTTGAAGATCTTGTATAATAAGTTGGGTACTGAGAATAAGAAGATGGTTTTCTTGTTTACTGATCAGCATGTGGCAGAGGAAGGCGAGTTTTTTTCCAATTTTTTGGGGGGGATTTTTTTCCCTCGATATTTAGCTGAATGAAAACACCAAGTTTAGCGTAACAAATAGGTCTTTATGTTGGCACCAATTTTAACCCTTTATGTACTAATGGATTATACCTTCCAGTTTGTTGTATTAAACTGTGGATGGTCTATTGTATATATTGAGGGGCACAGGCTATTATTTTAATAAAATGGTATTTCTTTCTCTGAAGATAATCTTTGTCTTAGCAAACAGTTTAGATCCTGATGAAATGCCGCATAATGCGGCAATTCATCTAGGCCTTCACTGTTTGCCAACGTGCACATTAAGGAGTATACCAATTAAAGGGTTAATATTCAATAAATATTCATATTTAGGTGTGTTTACTCCAGTTCATTGTTAAAAATTATAATAAGGTGAAGAGGTTCCACCCCTGTTATAGAATTTTACTAACGTAAAGATTCATTTAGAGACGATTTGAAGATAATGCAAAATGTAGAGCCTGATCTGGATCCAAAATGTTTGACTTTCTGATGGTATTCCTGAAAAAATATTTCGAGAAGATTAATTTTGAAAAAAGACAGCAGACGACAAATAATCATGATTCATAAAAAATCCCAGAATGCAAAGAGTTAAAACATCTACTTACGAGGGTTGTCCCAGAAAGTCCTAGACTTTTTATACAATAAGAAAACGATATGGTCTATTGCAATCAAATTTTACTTGTGAACTCTTTCATTATTTCTGCATTACCAGGCAAATTTTAAGGAGAAATATCTAATGATGAAGTTTATGCACTCATCCTTCCAGCTAAAGGTCTGGCCCACCGGCGCACGTCATTCAAATTACTTAGGACGTCGGAGTTACAATTGTGACTAGATTGCAATTGGTTATGTCCGCAATCATCTTCCAATAATAAATGTGGAATGCATATTGCAGATTCCTGTGCCATTTTCAAGTCTGATTTTAATATAATATGCACCGTAGAGTTCCCTCAACCTGTTATCTCAGCTAGGTAGCGCACCGTTTGTCTCCTGAGGTTGCTGATGACTAATTCAACTGCCGTACCTTTGCCAGTATTTCTAAGTGGCGGTATTCGCATACGCTCGGCTGCAGCTGTCCCCTCACGAAATCTCAAAAGTAATTTGTATACTAAAGCCTGTTATACATTCAGGTGATATTCGTCTTGTTTTTCTTAGTTTAAAGTACCAAGTGGTGTCATTTCAGACTCAAAAAAAAAACTGTATCATTGTTTGCTCCTCCGCCAGTACGTAAGAGGTTGCCATTTTCACAGCTCGAGCTGACCCCAACTTGTTTTGATCGTATGCCGTCAGTTCGTTAATTATGCAATTGCTTTGAAATTTTGTGACAATACGTGCAATTCAATGACGTTTTACCCAATATGAATGCTTAAGGGGTATCATCCGAGTTTTGATACAACCACTTATCAAAAATGAATTATACTATTTTATTTCTTTCAATTTTTGTGTGCGTGGATGAGGCTCACCTTACTGAGATAGAATGACCATAAAAAATAATTCCTTTTGATTTTTTTGTCATTAACACACACAAAATGTTAAAAATAGATCGTCCAATCTTTCTACAAAATATAAACATGCTCTCAAGTTAACTTATCTTATTATTTAAAAAGTCTAAGACTTTCTGGGACAACCCTCGTAACTCTCATATCATGCTATATATGCAATAAATGAGAGGTCTGTCCCCATTGTAGTGCTTGGGTTTTTACTTTAAATACAGCAGACCACAACTGTGCATGCATATTTAAAGACTGACTTTGATGCAATATGTACCATTATCTCATGGGCTGGTTCCTATCTGTACTTCAGGTTTCCTAGAGAATATTAATAACATGTTGACCTCTGGAATGGTTCCTGCCTTGTACCCTGATGATGAAAAAGAATCCATCATTGGTGGGGTGAGTTGCTATTTGGATTTAACCTTTAAGCGCCAATCACAACAAATGTTGTCTACTTTTATTGTCTGCTGAAATGTTTTAGAAGCGTTTAAGTTAAGCAGTGTAGACCCAGGTCAGACTGCTCCTGTAGGAGCAGTCTGATCTTGGTCCACACTGTTTGCCTCTACACTTACATTAGTCACTAATATTAACAAATATATGCAGCAGACAACTTAAGCAGACAACATTTCAGATGCATTTTTGTTGGCCCTTTATGGGTTAAAATTTGTTTCAGCAGTTTTTAGAGTGATCAAAAAAAAATGAGGAAAGATTTGACTCATCTTAGAGCAGTTATTTAAGCCTTCTTTTGAGAAAAACTGATTGTTGCATGTGAACAACAAAGGTGCAGACCAGCCTGCACATCCAGGCCTTTTTTTTGCACACCCGGGCGTTTGTTTGTTCAGGGCTTTTGTTGTTTGGATATTAGAAAGTATAATACTAGATACTGGTAATTAAAATACCTGCCAAGTTTCAATTTTCTAGCTAGTCTTTCTAGCTGAACAGGTTGATTTAAGCCTTGCATGATTGCAAATGTCAAAGATTGATTTTCTCAGCTTACGCTCATTTGTTTGACAATAAGCAGACTTCTATTTATCATGCTTTATTGCTAGGCTAACAGAAAAAGTTTGATAAAACCCAGATTTCATTTCAATTATTTTGACATAGGAAGTAATTTGATGATAACATGTGGTTAAAGCATAGAATGACAGTCTATAGCTAATAATGGCTTAATAGAGCTTTGTGAGGGACTTACCTGAAGTCTTTGGTGCACTGCTACAGTGATATAACAATATTAATCTACCATACCCCTGTTTATATCATTACATTGCTAAACCAGTTGCATGATAAATTTATTACTGTTTCAAATAAGGAACTTTGGCACAACCAGAACTGGCATGTACAATATGATTTATATGAGTAATCCAACAGAACATATATTTTCTTGGGGGCCCTAAAACGTAAAATATATACATTAGAGGTCCATGTGGAATAATCAGGTCCAGAGGTCATTTGAAATTTATGCTGGCGATAAATTTTAAAAATGCCAATATTTATGACCAGAACAAAAGACATTATCTTCTGGTCGAAGCAAGAAAAATGTCTCATTTGTATGTATTGTAACAGTTATGAAAATTACAAATCTCAATCTCAGGACCTGTGTTATTCTGATCAAGGTCTTCACTGGGCCCTTTTATCTGGTAACTGGTTTTAAAAATTTGAAGAAAAAAAAATTGGGGAGTTGGTATAGATGGTTGATAATACACTACAAGTTTAAGCTTTTAAAAATGATTACAGTAATGAAATGATCATATTTCACAGTTGATGTTAGATCGTCAGGTAAAGTAGATATTGTAAATACATTGTAATTATATGTAAAAATACTGTAAATTTATAGGTATATGTGTATAGGAAAAACAAATGACAAAAACCCATATAAATCCATCATAATATGTGTATTGAAAAAGAAACGAATTAAAGGTATGAAAACGATGCTGTAAAAATTGGTTCTTTCATTAACTTACATTTTGGCCAACTGTCTATTTCGTCCTCATTATTTGGTCTTAAGGGTTTGGAATACACTGGTTCCACTTTTACTAGAAATGTTTTACTGGGATAGCACACAATTATTGAGGATTCTCTTAAAAAGGCATTGAAAATTTGCCTCAAGAAGTACTGGAAAATTAAAAAAATATATGTTGACTATTAACTCAAACCAGGTAACTCGGGGTATCTGCTTAAGGCCAAGAAAATCAGAAACTTGATGTTGTGTATCACTGAGAAAGACATCATATCATGGTAGTTTAATTGTTGTTAATGTTCTCTAGAGGATATCCACTTTAAATTTGTGTTGTTGTTTTTTCACAAAAAATGAGAGGAACATCCTGTCACTCTGAGCTGTAATTTATGGACCAAACATGGTTGTTCAGATTTTTTTTAAAGAGCACAGCACTCCAACAATATTTATTCCCTTGATACACTGCAGTCATTTGTTTAGGGTCAGGGGGAAATTGCTTGCCATATATAAGATTTTTATCAAATATTCTTGTGTTATAGAATATTTTATAGCGAGAGATCAAGGGGTTGCAGGTTGGAGCCTCAATTGAGCAGGGTTCCCACGAGCTCTGGAAATCATGGAAAACCTGGAAAATCACTAAAAATCCATGCATGGAAAAATCATGGATTTTGAAAAAAGCTGAATAATCATGGAAAAATCATGGAATTTTGTGAAATAATCTGACGAAACCACCAGTGGCCAGAAAACTAGCGGTCGGACACAAGTGTTTGACAGCAAGTTTTCTGGCTACTAGTGGTTTCAAGTTTTAATTATTTCAAAATGCATGCATGGTTACAAGCATGCTCAGTTGTTGCTGTATTCCACATTTATGCTCAGCGTGGTGAAGATGAGCTTAAAGGGGAGGTTGGAGGCTGTGCATTAAATAGTCATGGAAATTACATTGTTCATCATGGAAATCATGGGAAAATCATTGGATTGTGTTTATGAATTTCTGTGGGAACCATGCCTGAGGCACTGCATTGTGACCTTGACCAAGACACTGTATCCTCTGCTTAGTACTGGTACAACCCGGGAAGACCTGTCCTGATATGACTGAAAAATTGTTGACTGGGACGTAAAGAATAAAACAAAGGGAGCAGTCTAATCAGAGTTCATATTGTTTATTCTCATGGTAAAAGTATTCTGTAGTGTAAAATACATAATAAGTAGACAACATTTTCTGTCTGCAAAAAATATTGGCAAGACAAAGATAAAACCTGTTTCAAAATACCAAAAACAATTTTATTTTCAAAGATATTTTTTCCCAAGCACTTTTCAAGAGTTATCTATCTTGACAATGTTTTTTTTTATCTGATTTTAATCAATATTTTTGTTTTTCCAGATTCGTCAAGAGGCTTTGGCGGCAGGTGCAGGTCATGCAAGGGAGAGTATTTGGCAGTATTTTGTGACAAAATGTTCCAATAATTTACACATAGTGCTGGCCATGTCACCTGTTGGTGATGCTCTTAGAACAAGATGTAGAAATTTCCCAGGTATGCATTTATCTCTCCTTACAGACCATTGGAATTTTCTAGGCGTTGATTATTCAATAAGTATATATTCAAGTGTATACTTCTAAGTATTGATATTCATAATGCCTATATTTGTATTCAAATTCAATTGGTATATTCCAAGTGGGTGTTGTACTTTGGTTTGTATTGTTTATCGAGGGTATTTGAAAAAGGTTTGCTTGCTAGGGTTAATTTAAGACACAGTGTTTCTTTACTTTGTTGATTTCTACAGTATATTGCTTTTTGTCAAATCTCTAGATGAATTAATACAGTTGTTAAATATCGTATGGAAACCTATAACCCCTTCGATCAATGCCAAAGTGAGGTATCTGGTATCTCCGACTCAGAAAACTGGGACCTAGCTGGTACCTATTACCATATAGATGCAATGCATGCTGGGAACCAGCTAAATCGAAGCGAGAGATTTACGTGAATAATATGGGCACTGATCATTCATTGTCAATTCATCATATATTTCCCATATACCAAAGTTTCGAAGTTAAATTGTAATCAAATAACAGAAATAACTTATGTAAATAGTGATGCAGTAACCGGACAGATTGATAGAACATGGGTTAGATTGGGTAAATTTAGTAACCATGGATAGATCTATAAATAGAAAGATGCTGAATAACCAATATGATATTATCGTATCATACAGGCTTACATAATGTGGTGATAGCGCAATCGGTAGCGACGGTAACTTCTAATCGCAGATGTACTTTTGCATTTTATGGTCGCAGGTTCGAACCCACAAGACGTCGCTTGTTTTTTCATTTTTCCCATGTATGTTATTTTTAGCAGTCTTCCCCTACTATCAATGCATCTCGGAAAATTGCAATAGTTTCTTCATCTTTTATTGTAATTCATACTTGAGTTCATTTTAAATCGAGTATACCTTATTCTGCTAATTACATGTCCTGAAGATTGCATTTACTTATGACGTCCACTGCATATGTCCAAGTGCACACAAAAAAATTATATCATGGAAGAAATAGTGAGTAATACCCTGATTGGACTGCTCATAAGGAATCACAAGTTTAGGACCGGATCTGGGATTTTCATAAAATCCTGTGAAGCTATTCAATGTTTTTCTTCAAGTTCAGATTAATACCTTTCTCCCCATTCACGAAAAAAAAAAAAACGTCTACTCTCACCAGTTTATGCACTATATTCATTTTTTATGCTTTTTTTCTCTCTCTCATAGTTTTTTTTTATCCTAACGAAGTTGGCAAACTCTGATCGCGATGAAAGCTGAAGAGAAAACTTAAGCGTTAAATCCAACAGTTCCGGAGTATTATAGTTATTAGTTTTAACTACCAATTATAGATGGAGATAAAATTAGCATAGGCCACTCCCTTTGAACTTCAGGGAGAAAAATACGACAATAATCGCTGAAAATCAATGTGAAAAAAACAACAACAAGTCGTTATTTCTCGTGAATTTTGAGAAAGGGCTTAATTGTTATTATCAAATCACTTCACATAGTTGCATTTTATGAGCAGCTGAAACACGAAACACTAAAACAAGAACATTGTGTAAAGCGGTGTCGCTCATCTATTTTGGTACTGATGGCTGCCATTTTGGTAGAGGACATTATGAGAAACATGTATGTGAAATTATTTGTGTATGACGTTCAGGGAATGTCGTTTTAAGATATTTCTGTATAGCGCTGGTGGGCATTGATTTCAGCAGACCATAAACAATTATGTGCGATTCAATAGAGGACATCATGAGAAACATTTTTGTGAAATTGTTTTGAATTTTGGACCAGCGGTTACTTCTAAAAAGTATGCCACCACTGTAAACAGGCACTAGCAAATCAGGCGCAACTTCCTATTTGAACTTTATGTAGCTGGTGAATAAGAATGGTGCAATGTTAACTTCACATAACTGTTGGTGCAATTTTGGTAGAGGGCATTATGAGGCACGTTTCTTTGTAATTAATTGGGTAGGAGATTCAGTGGAGGTGGTTTTAAAATATTTCTTTTTTAAGCGCTGGTGGTAATTATCTTCAGTAAAGCATAAACAACTTAGTGCTATTCGCAAGAAAACATCACAAACACTTCAGTGATTAACCACACCTGGACCAACGGACAAAGCTCGGGACCGAGAGTCCCTAGGGTTAGGTAAAGCCTGTCTTTTTTTTTTTTATAAACCCTTGCTACAGATCAAACATCACTGTGACAACTCGGTGATTTTTATGCGTAAAGTAAAGATAATAGCATTCATAAGATTCATTGGATGTGGCAATTTTGTTCCATGGAGCTTGGACAATTTTGGAAAAAAAGACATTTTGGGGAAAGTTTGTGTTAAATTAGTTTTGTAGGGAGCGCAGTGGCTCAGTGGTAAAGTGCTTGACTCGAGACCGAGGGGCCGCGGGTGCGAGCCTCACCGGCGTCACTGCGTTGTGGTCCTTGAGCAAGACACATTTATCTTAGCTTAGTACTGGTTCAACCCAGGACCCAACAGGCTCGTCCCTGTTTAACTGAAAGATTGTTGATGGGACGTAAAGAATCAAATCAAACAAACAAATAAAACAAACAAAATTAATTTTGATATGGGTCAGTGGTTCAGAATAAGGTGTTGTTTGAAAATTTATTTTGTTTTAGTACTGGTGGCTGGCTGTACCGTTCAACAGTCCATATTGGTTTGTTCGATTTGGTAGAGGGAGTTTTGAGGAGCTTTTTTCTGTTACATTATTTGGGCCACAGATTCAGAGAGTTGTTTGAATGTATAATGGCCATTTGTAATCAGTTTAGCAATTTTGTAGAGGTGTATCATGAGGAACATTTCTGTTAATTTTGAGTTTTGTATCAAAACAGCTAGAAGAAATTACTAATAAATTTAAATAACATGTAGCAACGCCTTTATATAACATGTAATAACATGTTATACTTTTTCTTGTCCATGATAAAGTCAGGATGGTCCATTGTATATATTGAGGGATCACAGGCTATAATTTCATTAAAAATATATCTTTCTTTCTCTGAGGTCGATTTGTCTTAGCAAACAGTGCAGACCCTGATGAAATGCCGCATTATAATTATGGGGCATTTCAACTTGGTCTTCACAGTTCACCAAAGTACCCATTCTACAATGCATTAAAAGTAATTACAAAAAAGCTAGATTGCAGAAAATGCAGATAATTTTGACAATGAAATCAATTTCTTTGTGAGTTCTGTAAGGATTTGTAAAGAATCAATTGACAAATAATCTGAATTGCTAAAGATAAGCTTTCACAGTAGAATTAGCCATTTTAATGCTTTGTGCATTTCATATTGAGAAAATATTTACTAAAAAGTGAGAAAGAATACTTCTTATATTTTGGAATGAGGCCTTTTTTAGCCTCAAATTGGCCAAGGAAATTCCCTGGCCCTACATGTATGATGTAGGTTATAAAACTTTTCTTAGTTTCAACTTACATGAGCATCAGATTTGTAATCTAAATAAATATCAAAATGCAAAGAAATGATGCAATTTTCTTGCTCAGAAAGAAGACCATGTAATTTTTTCTGTTCATAAATTTTGAAATGCCAACAATTGTTGGCATTTTAAAATGTATGACCAGAAAACTATTTCAAACAATTTATGGCCAGAAAACAATTACAAACAATTTATGATCAGAGAACAAATACAACCAATTTATGACCAGAGAACAATTACAAAAAATGTTGGCATTTTAAAATGCTCATATGAATGAGCATGAAATATTTTTGATAAACTTGTTGCCTGATGATTCACTTCCCTGCTTTCCAGGTATGGTGAACTGTGCTAACATTGATTGGTTCTTCCCCTGGCCAGAACAGGCCCTGTATGCTGTGGCCAGTGTCTTCATTTCTCCTGATGTAAGTATGCTACAAAACAAAAGTGACATCATAGTTCGGACCGGGCCGCATAGCGCAGTCGGTAACATGTCTGACTACAGATGTGCATCTGACTGCAGATCCAGGGGTCGTGAGTTTGATCCCGGCCCGGTCCCATACTTTCGTGGAGATTGATCATGATATAATTTTTTCGAAATAAATTGAAATCATTATCCTCCCTTCCGCCGAATCATTCAAGAAGGGTTGTTGTCAGTTACAAGGGAAAGTATGTGCATGAATTACTGGTTAACCTCTTGTTCAAGCTTGCCCAGGAAAAAGTGTGGTTAGGTAAACTGACTCGAGAACTGACCATACCCCCATGACCATAGCTGTTGACTGGGACGTAAAGCAACAAAACAAACAAACAAAACAACATAGTTTGGCTTTTTCAGCCTTGTTGTAAGAAAATCAGACTTTTGTTGCATGCAGCTATAAAGGCACAGACCAGCTTGTAAATCTGCCCATCTGATCAGCCCGTTTTTTAATTTGACTTCTGGAAAGTATAAGAGCTTGACTTGCTGCAGTATTCCAGTATTTTTACTTGCCTGTTAACTAGCAGGCTGGTTGGAGCTTTACCTGGTCATAAACCCTTTAGGCAGGCTTTCTATTTAGGAATACAATCTGAGTATCAAACAGTTTGGATCCAGATCAGGCCTGACAAAATGTCAGGCCTGATCTTGATCCAAACTGTTATCAAAGTTTATCAGCAGACAGCACTAATAGGCAAAGAGTTAAAGAGTGATTTTATGATTTTGCAATGTACTTTCCAGAATCCACTGATTGCTGAGGAACACCGTGACAGTGTAGTCAGCCATATTGTACTGGTACACACTAAGGTCGTAGAATATAGTAAATTGTTCCTCCAGAGATTACGTAGAAGTAACTATGTAACACCGAAGAACTACCTGGACTTTATCAACACCTACACCAGACTGTTGAAAGATAAGGACAAATTCATTCAAGCTCAGGTTTGTTTATATTTAATATTTTCATGATCCTTTATTCACAGTGCACCAGCCAAATCGAAAAAAAATATTAACTGGCCTGTGAGCACAAGAAGATCTTTGTTTTGTCTATTTTTGAGTGGCTGTTTTACACAGAATTTTACTGTAGCTTTAATGTGATTTGCATATGATCTCTGGTTATTTTTTCACAAACATGTTTTTTCTTGTTTATTTGTTTGTTTGAAGCTAATTGCTTTTATAAACAATGTATGAATAAGTTCAACATTTTTTATTCAGTGTGACCGTCTATCCGGTGGTCTACAGAAGATAGCTGAAGCCAGTGAGCAGTTAGCCATACTGAACGAGAAACTGGCTGTACAGAAAGTTGCCGTCACCGAGAAGACCGCCGCCTGTGAGAAACTCCTCGAAGAGATTTCAACTGGTACTAAGAGAGCCACTGAGAAGAAGAAATTAGCCGAGGCTAAAGGAAAAGAAATAGCAGAACAGAGCAAAATTATTGAAGTGGAAAAGGTCAGAATCATAATTCTTCATGATGATGTCTGTATGATGTCACATACAGTAAAACCTTGAAAATTTGAACTTCAATTTTTCGAAATATTCGTTAACTTGGAATAAATTTGGGACAAACTGGATTCAGAGAATAGGACTTCTTCATGATATATTCTAATAACTGTTTATAATAACATATGTTTTGGATGCTTAAAAGAAACGTCTCCTTGATGCATTTCTTTTAGGCACCCAAAACGTATGTTTGATAGAAAAAATAACTGATAATAATCTTTTTGGGGGTTTATATACTTTTATGTCTACCTCCCTATAATACAAACCACTGATAATTTGAAATAAAACCTCTTGTCCCGAGGACTTCGAACTAATGAGATTGGACTGTATTTGTAGCCCCAATTATCCCCTTTTCGCATTTGGGTAATGAAATTTGTACACATTCAAAAGAGATCATCTAAGGTGGAAATATTGTTTTTCTATACCATAAAGGAAGAGCACAGTGGCTCAGTTGGTATAGCATTAGACTGGGGATCAAGGATTGCTAGTTTGAGACTCAGCAAAGTCACTGTGTTGTGTCCTTGAGCAAAACACTTTATACACTGCTTAGTACTGGTTCAACCCAGGAAGACAGGAAATGAATTGGCCTGTCATAACTGAATTTTTTTTGACTGGGATGTTTCGTCGATAATCCCGATGATGGATAAAACACAAGTCAACTCCGATTGTGAGTTCTACGATATTTATACTATATTTTCCTAACAAAATGCAGGCCCTACGATGCTATGGCGCCGTCTCAAAAACTACTAACTTCCCTAGCAACACCAAGCAACTGACGTTACATTAACATAACGTAACGTTCAAGTGACGTAAATCATAATTGATGTGGCCAGGTTATAAAGTCAATATAATGATTTCACTATCATCTACTTTCGGGTCATTGCGATTTAAGTCTATATTTGTATACGAAAACCTCCTGTCCATGGGATGTAAAGCATATAAAAAACAAAAACAAATCTATACCATAAGGAACTGCTTTTAAAGGAAAGAAAGGGAGATCACCTAATGTGGGAATGTTTCCTATATCA
This sequence comes from Loripinus fragilis, assembly GCA_964019695.1. Taxonomy (NCBI): domain Eukaryota; kingdom Metazoa; phylum Mollusca; class Bivalvia; order Lucinida; family Lucinidae; genus Loripinus; species Loripinus fragilis. The sequence continues at coordinate 41,094,253 of OZ026525.1, forward strand.
TAAGGGACTCCTCTTAAGGAAAAGAACCTGATCTGTGTTCTAACTGTTTGACACTGATGGTGTTCCTGACAGAATTTTTGGAAAAAGATGATTTTGCAAAGAAATCAGATGACAAATTAAAACCAATGAAAAATTACCCAGCATGCAAAGAATTAAATGCACTTATTGTAAGGTGAAACAAGCTTAGTTGTGGGAGATTGAACATGTGCAATTTTGTTTCTCTTAACCCTTAAAGCGCCAAGAAAAAAATGCATCTGAAAATATCCTCTGCTGAAGTCGTCTGCTGCAAATAATTGCCTTACATTACTGACGAATTAAGTATAAAAGCAAACAGTGTGGACCCATAGGAGCAGTCTGATCTGGGTCCACACTGTTTACCATAGAGGCTTCATAAACATTTCAACAGACGAGAAAAGCAGACGAATTTTGTTGCGATTGGCGCATTAAGGGTTAATATTCATTGCTTGGTTTCTTGTTAAACAGAAAGAAGCAGAGGATGCCCTAGCTGAAGCTCTGCCTGCCCTAGAAGCTGCCAGGATTGCTCTAGATGACCTGGATAAGTCTGATGTCACTGAAATCAGGTAGGGTATAAAGTCCTTGTAAACAACACCCACATATTATATCTCCAAATCAAAAAAAAATTGGAGAGCCAACGTTGCTTTATGCTAGTCTGTCCATTGTTCTAACTCTCATGAATACCTTAACTTTTTCCTTGCTAGCGGGTACTTTTGTCATCTGCTGATAACTTTTGAGTCTGAAAACCTGCTCTTCATACAAAAGAAAACGGATTGGCGGGAAAAAAAATGTTGTGTGATACAGAAATTCATCACAGGTCATTTTTTTTGGCCAATTCTGAAGCCAATTGAAGGCTGGTGAATATAATGCTTGAAATTGAAGGAAAGTTCTCAGCTTGCCTTTGCGAGGGAGGAAGAGTGTACCACACCAATTCTGAAGCCAATTGAAGACTGGTGAATATAATGCTTGAAATTGAAGTAAAGTTCTCAGCTTGCCTCTGCGAGGGAGGAAGAGTGTACCACAATAGGCGATATTGAAGCTTGTCTTGGTTGAGTGCATTTTATATATTTACAACATTAATGGTGAAATATGCAGCCTTCCGCAAAATGTCCCCAGATTCCTGAAAAGTGTCTTCCATATGAAGAGAGAAATTTAGGGTTGGCATCTCTGCAACGAAAGCATGAAAAATTACCCAGCTTGCAAAGAGTTAAGCTTGTTAGCAGGATATCTCAGACTATTAGAGATACAGTTTCGAATTAAGTAAGCTAATTTGATTACCAGGATAATTTTTCAAAGTTTTCTTAAAAATGTTTCCTAATTTATGGCCCTTGTTTAAGAATGAATAGCACTTTTACGGACAAGTATATGGTTGGGGGCACATTTTTCACAGACACAACTACTTGTTTTCTATAATATAGGGTTATCTCACAGATACTGGTGAGAATTTACCCTTTTTGTGATATCATATGACGTGACCTTGCAAGTGTTCTTTGATATCTGAACTAGGGTCAATTCTCACCATGGTCAGTGTGATCAGTGACTATTGCCCAGATTTGGGATATTAATGTGCATCTAGGCAGAGCTGCTTACCAAACAAAAGGTTGATTAAATTCTCATTTTTTTTTTGCAAATATTCAGATGATATATCATAATTATATGTCACAACCTTATATTAATGAATATTTTTGAAAACAAGCTTTTGAATTACAAAGTTGCATAAATGCCCTTGAAGCCATTGTCAAATGAATACAAATACATTTTCAAATCATGAAGTTCACATGCTGTTTGAACATTGGTTTTAATTTGAGCCCTGCTGATTTGCTTGCATGATGTTAACCAGATTGATCATTTCTCTGATGTATACAATTAATTTTACGACAGCTGATGGGTTAATAGCTCTTATATGTCTTGGCCCTGAAAGATGAATATTAATAACAAATACAGTGCCATATTTTTTTGCAAATTAAGGTGAATTTTTTGTTGAATATATGCAATAATAACTATCAAACATTTTTTAATGCATTAAAGTTAGCCAGATCACCTTGGAGATTTTGAAAACCAAGAGCAAAGCCTGAGGGTTTTAACATTTCCTTTGGAACCTGGTGATCATTCATGATTTATGCATAAAAAATCATGTTTGATCCATATAATGTATAACCTAGATAACTTTTGTTGCTTAGATCTTTTAGCCAGATCACCTGGGTGATGTTGAAAACCTCCGGCTTTGCTCTTAGCTTTTAACATTTCCTTTGGGACCTGGTGAACATTTATGCATGAAAAATCATGTTTGATCCATATCATGACTAACCCTGATAAATTTTGTTGCTTAGATCTTTTAGCCAGATCACCTTAGAGATGTTGAAAACCTGGGGCTTTGCTCTCGGCTTACAACATTTCCTTTGGGACCTGGTGAACATTTATGCATGAAAAACCATGTTTGATCCATAATAACTTTTGTTGCTTAGATCTTTTAGTCAGATCACCTGGGTGATGTTGAAAACCTTGGGCTTTGCTCTTGGCTTTTAACATTTCCTTTGGGACCTGGTGAACATTTATGCATGAAAAACCATGTTTGATCTGTTATAACTTTTGTTGCTTAGATCTTTTGCTAAGCCACCTAAATCGGTGCAAACTGTATGTGAGTGCATAGTAATCCTAAGAGGAATCCGGGAAGTCTCGTGGAAATCTGCTAAAGGAATGATGTCAGAGGCCAACTTCTTGGCAGCCCTGAAAAAAATGGACGTAGATGGTATTACATCGAAGCAGACAGCGGCTACAAAGAGTAGGTTTTTTGTTACAGACAAAACTAAATTAAATAAGATTTTTTTTCAGCTGAAGAATCAGTGATTTTTTCTTTTTCTCCATGAAAATATATGTTGGGGAGTCCATTAGAACCTGGCTTAAAGTTTATAAAACTTTTTTCATGCTCACCTCATCTGAGAATAAAATTTCAACTGCTTAAGATAACTAAAATGCCGAAAATTATAGACTTTTCTGGCTATCAAACTCAGATGATGTATTAAATGTTAAGATATGAGCAAGACAAATTAATTCCATGATGAGTTGAGCATAAAAAAGTTTTATGACCTCGGGGCCTGAATTTACCATAAATATTCAGACACCATAACTTTTGATCGTAAGTATCTGAAGACTTGAAAAAGTCCATTTGAGCCAGATCATGAATTTTGGTAAATATCACATATGCATATGCATACTTAGCTACCTAGTTGGACTAGAGGCTGAAATTTCGGCCTGAGTGTTCATCTATGTCCCTACTTTGTATGTGAGAACAGTGAAGGCTCTGGCAAGGCTGTCCATTTGTACAGGCTAATCTGAGCTTTCACCGCTCACATATGCATTCAGTACCAAAAATGAATGAGCTGGCTAATTTTGGCTACCTATCAGGTGTGTTAAATGTAAATGGCATATAGTGTAAACACTGATCGGCAGTCTGATCTGTGTTTACACTGTTTTGATTGAGCCTACTTGTCTGAATATTTAGGTGAATATGGTACCCATAACTTAAGTTTTGATGGAGAAAAAAGAAAAAAATACCATCTGATTCCCTGTCTTATGTTGAATGTTTAGCTCACCTGAGCCTTTAGTTAGGCTCATAGATGAGCTTATAGTATAGCAATTCATCAGGAGTTTGCAATTCATCTGTAAGTCAACATTTTTAAACTTTTGACTGTGATATATCTTGGAATTGTTTAGATAAAGATGACATTGATATCAATTTCAAGGTCACAGTAGGATCTAGAGTGTTAAGCCTGGCCCCAAGGTTATAACACTTTTTGCATGCTCAACTCAGCTGATCATGAGCATGCAATTTATCCTGCTCATAAATGTTAAAATGCCAACATTTGTTGGCATTTTAACAATTATTAGCAGGATAAATATAGCATCTGAGAGATTTTAAGCAAGAAAAATCTTAATTTTTCATCATTTTAGTTTTAATGCACGGTTGAAATTTCATGCTCAGTTGAGTTGAAAAAAGTTTTATAACCTTTGGCCCTGGTATCTTTTCACTGATAAATGGATTGTTTGCAAAATTACATGTACACAAAGTACCTTAAGGATCAGGTGAGCTATACAGGACCAACTGGTCTTTTGGTTACTGTTTACATAGACATGTTAATTTCACATTCTATTTTTATCTCTTGTTGATCAGATCATTCGCTAAACCACCAAAGGCAGTACAAACTGTCTGTGAGTGTGTGGTGATAATGCGAGGTATCCGTGAAGTTTCATGGAAATCTGCCAAGGCAATGATGGCAGAGGCTAACTTCTTGGGCGCCCTGAAGAAAATGGATGTTGACGGCATTACCAAGAAACAGACAAATGCCTGCGAGAGTATGTTCTCTGCACGTGTAATGGTGGTGGCTTATTTGCATGGGCTTATATATGCTTACTGATATACTAGTGATACTGTCATGCCAACCAAGAGTGACAGTGACATCATGTTTTGTTTACAAAGTTATCAGGGACTTAGAATCTATATATCACTTGTGTATTAATCCTATCCACAGGATAGGATTAATACACAAGTGATCTATCGATTCACATTAGCTCATGTGGAGTGTTCAAGTTAATATTTTACTGAACAATTGTAAACAAAACATGTCACTGTCACTCTTGGCTGGCAGGACAGTAGCTTAACTGCATGAGCTTTTGTCAGCTTATCTACATTCTTGTGAAAGTTCATCTGCATGAATTTATATCTGTTTCCTAAAAGTGATAAACTATCTGCAAGAGCTATCTTGCTTAGGCCAAATAAAAAAATTCCTGTGTTTAGGGTAACACGACCCTACCAAAATTTACTGGTGAAACCTAGAATTTTTTTCAGGTTTTCTGGAAAAAATATAATTTTATGCATTTTGAAAGGCAAAATGCCTCTCAAAATGCATATTATTTTTTTTACAAGAAAAAAAAAATGTTTGGCTACCCCAACTAAAATTTCAGACCAGTTACCCGAAACACACTTTTTTTTTTATTTAGCCTTACCTATGCATGTATTAACTTACCTGTATATTAAGCTTATAATCTGCTTATCTTTGTTCTTGTGAAAGCTTATCTGCATATTAAATCTGCTAGGCAATAAACTGTAAAAGCTTATCTGCATGAGATTATATCTGCTTATCTATGTACTTGTAAAAACTAATCTGCATGAACTCATTTCAGCTAATCAATATTATTAACACTTATCTGCATGAGCTTTTGTCTGCTAACCTCCATATGAGTTTTATTTTTTTTTTATCTGCATGAACTTTTTCAGCTAATCTCTATTATGAACGCTTATCTGCATGAACTTATTTTTGTTAACCTACATACATAAAAAGCTTATTTGCATGAACTTATGAGGGAGGATCAAAAAGTTTGTAGAATTTCTCTATAAAATGTTTTATATTTAGATACTGGTACAAGTTATTTCTTCGGTGCACAATATAGAGCTTTATCTCAGCTTCATTTTATGATTGAGTAAACATGTTAATTTTATGACATCAGAGTGCAGTGCAGAGGGTTAGCTCAAACCCCGTCCCTGTGGCCGTTTTTTAAATATCTCGTGAAAACAAAATAATTTGGTCTCAATGAGACCAAATTATTTCATTTTCATTGGATATTTAAAGAAATGAGATAGAATCAGCAAAGCGAGCCCCCCACACTTTTAAGTATAAGAACTCCCTTTTTAGAAACCCTGAATCCGCCCCTGGAGTGGTAAACAGTCAATGTTACATGTTATGCGGGAAATTAATTTTGCCGTGAAATCATCATTGTATATATCTGCTTAAATATTAAACATATAGAGATTTGTAAGAATAAACCTTTTTTATATCATCATGCCTTACTACAGTAGATTGGACAATCTATAGTAACCAAACAAATTTGATTGTTGTAAGATCTGGTTTCAAAACCTGATTTAGAATAGATCAAACATTGTATAAGTTCAATTTCACAGGTTTATGCTGTAAGCATAAAATATAACAAAATAGTTATCTACAAATTTTTTGATACCTACTTGTACCTTGCTTGCTTGCCCACATACATGTAGTTGGGAAGTTCATCTGCATGAAATTATATCAGCTTATCTATATACTAGTGAAAGCTTATTTGAGCTGCCACATGAGATATCCAGCAATGTGATATGCGCCATCAGCAAAGGCTCAGACCAGCCTGCGTGTATGCGCAGTCTGATCAGAGCCTTTGCTAATCGCTTGAATATTTTAGGACTCTTAGGCAACTGACCAAACATCATTTGTAGTTTCTAAGCATAAAGGGTGACTGCATAGGCTAGTCTGAGTCTACACTTGTGAAAATACCACATTGTTGGAAATCACATGTTTCTGCTCATTTGCAAGAATTTATATCAGCTAATGTAAACACAGTGTATTCCCTTTATAATGCTGTGTTTGAAGACAGTCTTATAAGTGAACCATGTTATAAAATGACAATTTTAAAAAAAGGGATTATTATATAATAATAGGAAAATGACCATTTCATGGTCATTATCCTATAGTTACTTTGTAAAATTCCATGGTAAAATAATTTGGAGCCACAGCATGATTGAGTTATATCCAAATCTGTATTATAACGAGGTGTGTTATAAAGGGACTGCACTGTACTAGTTACAGTTACTTCAAAATTTTCTAATCGCTCCTTTTATAGTCACTTGCTTTCATTGTCAGTAACGTTGTTTTTTGTCGGTTTTCATGACATTTATTTATATTTATCATATGACGTTGCGTCTGGGAGTGATATAATGCCATATGTGCTTGACTCAAGATCAAGGGGCCACGGATTCAGGCCTCACCGGCATCACTGTGTTGTGTCCTTGAGCGAGAAGATTAATCCTAGCTTAGTACTGGTTCAACCCAGGAAGACCTGACCCTTCATAACTGAAAGATTGTTGATGGGACTTTAAGAATCAAATCTAATAAAATATAATGCCATGCATTAAAATTGATAAACCACTAGTGCCTTATAGAATTTGGTAACATTAGGAAATGACCTCGATAACATGGTTGCTTACATAATGACAAATTGCCAGAAATGAGATTTCAAAGTAATCTTGTCATATGATAAATTGAATCTAACATTAGTGCTCTTGTATTATTGAATTTAACTCGTTGCGAAAAAGCGATAAAACGCTCAGCAAGCCTTGCATTTTATTTCTTTTCCTCTACTTGTTTATTAAATTCAATAAAACATGAGCACTCATGTAAGATACTCTATGTAAGTCACGATAATAATGCATTCACTTTAGGTTCCAGCTCTTAAAATCTAGGTTTGATGGACTGGCTTTAACATTTTATTGTATCAAAATAGTTGATGTAGAATTTGCCTTCACCACACATTTTCATTAGTTTGAATTTACTTAAAAATGAAAAATAAAGCATAATTTTTATCATCCTTTGGTTGATGCGAATATTAAACTATTCTAGCCTGTGGATCAGACTGAACATGACCAGACTGCACAGATATGTAGGCTGAATAGAGTATTTGTGTTTTTTTCTAAGCCCATTACTGTCAGTTTAAAGATAGATGAGAATTGTTGAAACCAAAAAATATAAACTGATCCAGGTAATGGGTATTTGCTACAGGTATATATATCATGCACTACTTTTACGTGCAGTAAAATACTTACTGTTATTTACCTGTTTCTATGAAAAATAGTATTGTCCTATTATCATGCATCTTTGAATCGACAGTACATGACTTTTAACCTACTTCCTTCTGATTATATACAATAAAGTTGTGAGGGGTCATTGTACAGTCCAAGGGGTCACAGTTTATTTTTCAAAATTATGGTGTATGTCAGTCCTGAATATTGTTTTTAGTTTAGCAAATTGAGCTTACTCTGATTAAATGCAGCAGTAAAGACCCATATGAAATGATGCAGAATGCAACATTTCATCAGGATCTTCACTGTTTGCAACACAATAAAAACAATTTTCAAGGATAGAAATACATCATAATCTGGAATGCCTGGACAGGTACAATCAAACATCCTATGTGTGTTTTATCAAACCTGAGATGGAAAATCTCATTACTATACAGTAAAACCTGTCTTAAGCAGCCACTCAAAAATAGAAAAAAACAAAAATCTTAATGACAAATGGAGATCCATTTGAGCATTCTGCAATACTTTTGACTTGCATTAAGCGATTTTCCGTCTTGAAAACCTATTTTTAGTCTTCTTTTGAGTGGCCGCTTAAGACAGGTTTTACTGTACAAATATTATGGTTTATCCTCAGTAGCTTTTTTTTCCTCCACAAATTATCGATTAAACATTTGGTTATGTAAAAATACGCATTAATTAGTATTGAGAAATACTAAACAATCTGAAATCCATTTACGCCATAAAGAAATGACATTAAATCATGTTTGTTCACTTACATTGCCAACACCATTTTCGATGTCTATTTTTTAGCACTTGTTAAAGAAATTGACATGACCCCTGATGATATGAAGTCCATCAGTAGAGCTGGTGCCGGTCTACTCAAGTTCGTGGAAGCTGTCCTTGGATACTGTTCTGTTGCTAGAGAAATAAAACCAAAACGAGAAAAGGTAATTCACATTTTAGACAGGGGACAAAACTATTTCAATATTGCACTTGTTCAGGAGGATGAGTGACTTACAATTTTCACTTGTCCTGCAAACACTTGCCCTTTAAAAGTTTATGCAATAAAGAACATAGAGAAGTAATATGTAATTGGACTTATAAAATTCCTTTAATAATAATGTCACTGCTAAAATGATATTTACCCAGTCAGTTTCATAACTGCATCCCATACTCTGAGTCTGAAAAAGAGATTTCACAGTCAATGCTTAGAAAATGCTAATTTCAAACCTCAGACTTTAGCACTCATCCTTTCTAGATTTCACTCATAACTACGAGCGGACGAGTGGAATTTTTGTCTCCGGGTAGATATATTTTCTCGGAGATAAATCCATGACAGGGCAGGTTAGGCTTTGAAGGTGCATTACAGCACAACAACAAAATCAAAAGTGTAGTTTCCTGAGCACACAGATTTAAAGATATCACTACCTGGAGTCCAGGCCTTTGAAGAGTTTGGACATAATAGTGGACAAACCCTTGTTTCATCCATGACTCTTTTTGATTGAGATAATGCCTTTAGCAAGCATAGTTGGCATATGGAAGCTATGCTTGCTAAATAAAGGACACAAGGTTATAAAAGGTTTCATGCTCATGAAATTTATCCTTCTCATAAATGGTTAAATGCCAACAATAGCCAACAATACAATATATTTAATTCTTCTTTTCAGCATTTTAGTTTGATAGGCAATTGAAATAACATGCTGAGTTGAAGATATAAAAGTTTTATAACCTCATGGCCAGGTTTCAGATTATTCCAAAGTTGAATTCAACATATACAATGTGAATAATCAAGTGAAACCCAAATTAAAATTTGGCTTACTTACTGTAATATGAATCTATGTATTTATAGGTAGCAAAGTTGGAGAGAAACTTCTTCCAAGCTAAACGTGACCTCGAAAAGATTACGAATGAAGTGAACTCTCTAGAATCAGAGTTACAACAGCTCGGCGCTAAATACGAGGAAGCTATGGCAGAACAGAAGAAACTCTCAGACGAGGCAGCTATTATGGAACGTAGATTGGTTGCAGCTGACAAACTCATTTCTGGTCTTGGATCAGAAAATGTCAGGTTTGTAATAATTATTGTCATTTACTTATCATATATTTGATTGGGTAGGAAGAGATCATTTGGACTGAACATTGTCATTGCAAAATGAAAGCGGTCAAAACTGAACATACTGTTCAATGATACACAGTTGATCTTCTGCATTGTGGGTGTTCAGTGTGATCAGGGTTTCCAGGAGGCTCCGTTGAGATTGTCTGCCCAGGTCTATGCTGAAAACCTGTGAACAGGTACTTTGGCAAACATTGAAGAATCAGATAAAATGCCATAGAATAAGGCATTGCATCAGGTCTGCACTGTTTGCTGTGACAAAAAAAAAGATCTACGAGGACAGAAATATAATATTAACCCTTAATGCGCCAATCGCAACAAAAGTCGTCTGCTTTTCTCGTCTGCTGAAATGTTTAAGAAGCCTCTATGTCAAACAGTGTGGACCCAGATCAGACTGCTCCTATAGGAGCAGTCTGTTCTGGGTCCACGCTGTTTGCTTCTGTACTTAATTCGTCAGTAATGCTAGGTAATTATTTGCAGCAGACGACTTCAGCAGACGACATTTTCAGATGCATTTTTTTCTTGGCGCTTTAAGGGTTAATTGGAATTATAACCGGAGACCACTCAAAACACTTTGTATATAATAGATCATCTCATCCTTATCATATTAATATGTATGGAGGAATCCATCAGTACATAAGGGTAAATTTGCTGCCAACCATTATAGCGCACTGTAAAAATTAATCAATTCAAAGAAATGAATTCCATATCAAAAGTATTGCTTTCTGTCAAACCATGGTAAATATAAGATTTGTTTGCTTATTCACATTTTTATAATCATTATTTTGTAGCTTAATACTTATTAACTCTGTCTGCTGATGGTGACTTGTCATCTGCTGATAACCTTTGCAAACAATTTGGACCAAGATCTGGTCGGACATAATGTCGGATCTGATCTTGGTCCAGAATGTTGGAGACTGATGGTAGTCCTGAAAGAGTTTTTGAAAAAAAAATTGAAGAAAAAAATCAGTAGGCAACAAATAAGCATGCAATATTGCCCAGCATGCAAAGAGTTAAACTTAACCCTTAAAGCGCCAAGAAAAAAAATGCATTTGAAAATGACGTCTGCTTAAGTCGTCTGCTGCAAAAAATTGCCTAACATTATTGACGAATTAAATATAAAAGCAAACATTGTGGACCCAGAACAGACTGCTCCTATAGGAGCAGTCTGATCTGGGTCCACACTGTTTGCCATAGAGGCTTCTTAAAGATTTCAGCAGACGAGAAAAGCAGATGACTTTTGTTGCGATTGGCGCATTAAGGGTTAAAACAATTCTATCTGCTTCTTCAGGTGGAACAGTGACCTAGAGGAACTGAAGCAGAAGAGAGTACGTCTGCTAGGTGACTGTCTGTTGGGCTCTGCTTTCCTCAGCTACGTAGGGGCCTTCAGTTGGGAGTTCAGAAGTGATCTCCATGTAGAGTGGTTTAATGATCTGAAGGGGAAAGAAGTGCCGCTCAGTGATCCATACAAACTGGAAGACCTGTTGACCAATGAAGTAGAAATTAGCAAGTATGTATACTAGGGTGTACAAAGGTTTAGATAAGCAAAAAAGTTCAGTGTAAAATTGTAAATATTTTCTTACCCATCAGTTTTAACATATGTTTTGGGTGCTCAAAAGAACCGTCTCATTGAGACGGTTCTTTTGAGTACCCACAACATTTGTTTTGGTTGAGAAATAAGAAAATTAAATTTTCGTTATACACTCGTTAACTTAAGTCCTGGTGTGCTTGGTTTGATATGAGGCAAGTCCGCCCAATATCAAATCAAGATTTAGCTGTTCTTCTATACTCCTTTTACTCCAAACAGGCAGATCAGAATTTAATTGCACTGGAATATCTGTGCTGGAGTACTCCAGCATACTCCATCTTCCAAGGTGGTGTAGACAGAACAGTCACATTACCTGTTCCCAACAAGATGGCGGAGCACTGCCTACATGTTCTGAGATAATCTTTAGATGGATTCAAATTTGAAAAACAATCAGCCTATTTCAAAAGAGATGAATTTATATGCAATTTGTTATTCTTTCCTTCTTCTTGGCCATCTTTTGCCTGGTATTTTCAACATTCTAACATCAATCACTTGATTAACACAGGGATAGAAAGGAGAACTCTTAAGTGTCCAGTTTTACTTGTTTTGGGTGGTTGTACTGGCATACTCTAAAATGATTAAATCAAATTTGCCCATGCATACTAGGATGAACTTGATCTGATATATATGGTAGGGTGTCCTTGATTTGATATGCATTCTAGGGAATATTTGATTTGATATCTATAGTAGGGTGTACTTGATTTGCATACTAGGGTTTACTTGATTTGATAAGCATACTAGGATATACTTGATTTTATATGCAGACTAGGATATACTTGGTTTTATATGCATACCAGGATGTTCTTGATTTGATTTGCATACTGCACATGAAAAGCATAATATGCATGGCTATAAATATTTTCTGTTACCTAGATGGACGTCAGAGAGTCTTCCACCAGATGAACTGTCAATACAAAATGGTATTCTTACAACCAGAGCCAGCCGGTTCCCACTTTGTATTGATCCACAACAGCAGGCTCTTAACTGGATCAAGAAGAAAGAGGAAGCCAATAACCTTAAGGTGTGCACCTTTAATGACCCCGACTTCTTGAAGCAGCTAGAGTTGGCTATCAAGTATGGTTTCCCGTTCCTCTTCAAGGACGTCGATGAGTACATTGATCCTGTTATAGACAATGTATTAGAGAAAAATATAAAAGGTAAGATTCAGAGAATATCCTTGAAATTAAGAAACAACAACTTCAAATCAGCCCTTTTTAGCCCCATGGAATCTTCCATCTATTTGAATAAATAAACTTTTGATAGTCCAGTATTGAATTTTCTTTAAAAACTCAGACATCTTAAGTCCCAACAATGCTTATATGAGCCTCGATGCGAGAAAACCTGTCTTCAGTGTTTGGTAGCAACAAAGGCGCAGACCAGACTGCGCTGATGGGCAGTCTGATCAGCGCCTTTGTTATTTGCTTATTGGAAAGTATCATATCTAGACTTGGTAGGAGTGAAATTTCAATTTTCTAGCTACTTTCTGTAGCTGAGGAAACTGGTTTGAGTCTCGCTCTGACAGAAACCCCAAAGACAGGTTTTATCACATCGAGACCCATATGATTCAGACAATTCCATTTTACTACTTGGAAAAGCAATAAGTGTAAACCTTGCCAGCTCAGACTACGATGATTGCTCAGGCTGATCAGTCTTAATATACTGGCAGACTTTAAAAACACTTGGATAGCAGCTTTAATATATGTCTCAAAAAAGAAGGCAAAAGATCATTTTAGTTGTATGTTAAAGAGTGTTTATTTGTAAGTAGCACATAAATATTGGTCAAATTAAAATTAATTTAACGCATTGAAAATGTAAAGTTTTTAGAAAGGGGTCACTTGTTTCATTTGAAAAAATGTTATCAGTGATAGATTCCCTACGTCTTTTAATTAAGAAACACGAGAAGTATCAAATTTGTGCCATGGATTTTGTTAGACATCGAGGAATCACTCTTATATTGTTTGGCAGGTCTGTGATACAAACCGTTTGCTTATTTGACATTTAACTGTTTGTACTCTTTCATTCGATGGCTTAAAATCTCCTCTGCTTAAGAAATGTTTAAGTGACCTAAATCTATACGAAGCAGTAAAGTCACCAAGTTTAGTTGTACAATTAAAACTTATGTGTTTTCTGATGAAACAGCTCATGATGACTTTATAGAAGCAAAGGAAGTTTACATTCAACTGTCTTTTGGAAGATATACTCAAACAAAAAAGTAACGTCCAATTTTCATGGTACTTTATCTATCAATCCAGTTAAGATGTCGTAACAAAAATAAAACCAAAATGTTTTTCAAACGTAGGACACATAAAAATTGGTAATTATTTGATTTTATCTTCTTATCATGAGGGGTGAACCTTATGTGCACACAGCTTTTTCCATTATCACCAGGAAGTTAATCATCAAAACGTGACACATTTTACGTTAAATGGCAGCCAGAAACATCCGACGATGAAAAAACATCTAAAAATTCCAAGTCTGCTTATTGAACGAGCGACAATGCAGTTCAAAACCTTTAATTTACGAAATTAAATGAAATCACCTCCCTTTCAATTAAACAAATAACAATTTAAGAACTTCCAAATCTCCTTAACCTAACATTATTTTGAGACCGTTTTTGTTTTAATGTGTTGTGTTTGTTTATGACAACAGTTACACGAAAGAAAACAACAAAATCTACGGCTGATGTCGGGCATCAAAGGTTTACTAAATCTGTGTTTTATACCCCACCCCTTACTGCAAAATCATCAGAAAATTTCAATTATCAATTGTTTTGATGCTGATTAGTCTTAATTAATGTTGAAATGCTTGTGATGATGAAAAAAATCAAATTTGTCCGATTCTGTTGATTATCAAAATGCTTGACCAAAAGTGAATTTTCTGAGTGTTTTCACGCACGCTCGTGATCGATATTTTGTCACGTCAGAGTATGTTACAGACTAATGGCTGTGGTCGTAAAAGCAATGCAAACAGCTAGCAAAAATAACGTCTATAGAGCTTGCTTAGTGATGTTTAAATGTGCTTATAAAATTCGGTATTACGACGAAACACACAATCTATTGATGTTGTGACTTTTGAATTTAAGGGTACTCGTGTTCGCTGCTTTGTTAGCGGCTCTACTGATAATCAAATGAATTTATCTTTGTTGCAAAACGTTTCTAAATGATCACAGTTGGTAATGTGAAAATTTGAATGAAATGCGTTCATACATTTGGAACTGGCAGGCATGAACGTCAAGCGGACATAACTTTATTGTTTCAGTATATAAAGGGAAGATAGTGTTGCGAAATTAAAGTCCGTCAGTATATTTTGGAATAAAAATGGTATATTAATTGAGGGGTTAAATATTTTCATAGCATTTTGTCATATTTCTGGACTTGAAGGTTGTGTTTAATAAGCTCACCTGGAGCTTATCTCAATGTCAGCTTATGGATTTTGCCTCTAGTCCCTCATCTGTCACTCTATGGTCCATTATTAGCTTTTGTGCCAAAATTTACAATTTTCAAAGATGACAGCCATCTTTAAATTCTTTGAACAACTTCTCCTCAAAAGTCATATGTTAGAATGAACTGATACTTTGTGAGAGGCATTTGGGACAATATGGATATTCAGAATTGCTAAAATAATCTATTAGGATATACCATCATGCTATCATGGTAGCCATCTTGAAATTCTTCAAATGACATCTCAGGGGCGGATCCAGTATTTCTTGAAAGGGGGTTCATATGTATAAAGGGATGGGGGTTGGCTTTGCTGAATTTATCTTATTTTTTTTAAAAAATCCCATGAAATTGAACTAATTTGGTCTCAGCGAGCCCAAATTATTCTATTTTCATAGGATATTTTAAAACAGGGGACGGGGAGGGGGGTTAACCCCCTCTGGATCCACCACTGCATTCTCCAGATCCTTGTGTGGGATTTTAGCTGAAACTTGGTGGGAGTCCTTGTATGAAGCAATTCTGGCCCACTTGGGATTCTAGTTATCTTATTGCATAAAATGATATGTCACACCCTATTAACACCTATGTTTTAAACAGTGAAAATCAATGTTTTTATATGGAACCCATGTGCTGTTATAAGACTTTTTTTGAACTACATAACTAATATTTTCTGTTATCATTTTTTTTCCAGTTGGTAAGTTGTACATCTGTTGTTAAGTTCGTTTACAGTTTGTTATATTTTATTTTCATTCACTGGATTAGTTGTATTAAGTTGTTGGATCACAAATGGGCATGTCGACTTCAGCAGACTTAACTCTTGATCCCATTGTATATGTAAAGCCTCAAATATTTGTACTCCAATTGTTCAAAATACTCGCCAATTTGAATTAAATTTTTGACACAATGGATTCAGAGAATAGGGACTATTTATGAACTATTTTTATAGCTGTCTATAAAAACACCTGAGACGTTTCTTTTACACTACCAAAACTTATGTTTGATAGAAAAAACCCTGCTAATAATCATTTGGGGGTTATATATTTTTATGTTTACTTACCTATAATTTGACCTACTGATAATTGGAAATAAAACCTCTAGACCAAATCCCGAGGACTTTGAATTTAAGAGATTCTACTGTCAGGGTTCCCACTAGCTCTGGAAATCATGGAAAACCTGGAAAATCACTAAAAAAAGTTCCATGCCTGGAAAAATCATGGAATTTGAAAAATTCTGAATAATCATGGAAATATCATGGAATTTTGTGAAATAATTTGATGAAACCACCAGTAGCCAGAAAACTAGCTGATGGACACTTGTGTGTCCACAGCTAGTTTTCTGGCTACTGGTGGTTTCAAGCTTTAATCATTTCCAAATGCATGCATGGTCTGCAAGCATGCTGTTGTTGCTGCATTCCACAATTATGCTCAGGGTGGTGAAGATGCTGCTAAAAGGGGAGTTTGGAGGCCGTGCATTTAATAGTCATGGAAATTACATTGTTGATTATGGAAACTCATGGAAAAATCATGGAATTGTGATTTTGAATATCTGTGGGAACCCTGTACTGTATCTCTGATAAACAGTTTTGGATCTAGATCAGCTGGCTTCTCAAGAAGCCAGCTGATCAGTATCCACATTGGTTACTTTCAGGTTATGTTTCCCAGTAATATACTTTGGGGTCACTGTGACCTTGACCTTGACCTCTGGCCTAGTTTTTAGAATAATCGTGTCTGGAGCATATCACATATTATTTTAGGTAGGAATTTCAAATTTGGTATGTGGATGCATCTTGAGATGAGGAAGTGTCGCGTACCATAATCGGGTCACTGTGACCTTGAACTTGACCTCTGACCTAGTTTCTAGAAATTGCATTGAGTCTGGTGCATATTCGTATATTCTTTGAGGTAGGAATTCCAAATTTGGTGTGTAAATGCATCTTGGGATGGTTGAGTGTCACAAACATTTTTGGGTCACTGTGACCTTGACCTCTGACCTAGTTTTTAGAATAATTATGTCTGGAGCATATCTCTAATATTATTTGAATAGGAGTCTCAAATTTGGTGTGATGATGCATCTTGGGATGAGGAAGTGTAGCCAACCATAATTGGGTCACTGTGACCTTGAACTTGACCTATGACCTAGTTTTTAGAATAATCATGTCTGGAGCACATCTCTTATATTATTTGAGGTAGGAATCTCAAATTTGGTGTGTGAATGCATCTTGGGATGAAGAAGTGTCACATACCACAATTGGGTCACTATGACCTTGAACTTGATTTCTGACCTAGTTTCTAGAAAGTGCAATGAGTCTGTTGCATATCTCCTATTTTCCTTGAGATAGGAATTCCAAATTTGGTGTTTAAATGTATCTTGAGATGACAGAGTGTCACATACTATTTCCGGTCACTGTGACCTTGACCTCTGACCTAGTTTTAAGAATTATTGTGATTGGAGCATATATCTTATATTCTTTGAGGTTGGAGTTGGTGTGTATATGCATCTTGGGATGGTCATTTTCGGGTCATTGTGACCTTGACTTGACCTAGTTTTAATAATAATTGTGTCAGGAGCATATCTCTTATATTATTTGAGATAGGAATCCCAAATTTGGTTTGTGAATGCATCTTGGGATGGTGGAGTGTCTAGTACCATTTATGGGTCACTGTGACCTTGGCCTCTGACCTAGTTTTTAGAAAAAATAGTGTCCGGAGCATATCTCTTATATTATTAAAGGTAGGAATCCCAAATTTGGTGTGTGGATGCAACTTTTGATGGCGGAGGGTCACATACCATTTTTGGGTCACTTTGACCTTGACCTCTGACCTAGTTTGTAGAATAATTGTGTCCAGAACAGATCTCTTATATCATTTGAGATGGGAATCCTATCTTTGGATGCTTATGTGTCACATACCATTTTTAGGTCACTATGATCTTGACCTATGACCTAGTTTCTAGAATAATCGTGTCTGGCGCATATCTCCTATATTATTTGATGTATGAATCCCAAATTTGGTGTGTTCATTCCTCTTGGGATGGCGGAGTGGTGCATACCATTTTGGGTCACTTTTACTATGACATTGTCTTCTGGCCTCATTTCTAGGTTTTTCGTGTCTGGAGCATATCTCCTATATTACAGCTAACTTTCCTTGAATGTGTCTTATGCTAGACCAATTCCTTTGGGGGCATTCGTCACGTGACTGTGACATTTCTTGTTATTTCTGAAAAATTATTAATGTATACATGTTAAGGCTGTACTTTTGTGGTTATTCGCATACTGCTCAAATGGCCTGCACATATGGGCCTCGTTGTGAGAAAACCTTTTTTTTTTGCATGCAAACAACTTTGGGGCATACCAGCCTGCACATCCATGCAGTCTGATCAGTGCCTTTATTATTCACATCCTGCAAAATTGAATACTAAACTTTCATCATACAAAATTTAAAAATTCTAGCTTGTTTCTATAGCTGGTTTGAGCCTAATTTGAACTCCCCCCCCCCCCCCCCCACAATGATTTGATTTTCATGTGTTTTTTTCTCTGTTACATGTTGTTCAATTGTGTTTATTACAAGAAGGGGCCTTTCAGCAAAGATCCCCTTCCTGAACTTTCCCAGGACATATAGTTTCCAGTCAATAAAATAGCTGATCAAGCCAACCACATGGCTAAATTGTGTAAAGATAAGACTAATACTTAGACAAATTGTTAGCACCTTTGAGATTCCTGCTAAAATATGATGGATTTTTATGAGCCAACAATGAAATTTTGGTTCTCACTGCATTTTCAGCAACACAGGCTCATGCACAAATGCAGACTCCCCAGAGCCTTCACTGCTCATATACACAAAGTATTGGTGTAGATGAAGAAGCAGAATAAGATGTATACCTTTAGCATGGGTGTTTAAAGAAGGCTTTTTCACATATGCAAAAAGTACCAAAATCTCCTGCGCTGGTAAAAATAAATTTAAAGTAAAATTGCTTGTTGTATTTATGTTATCTTGCTGAATCTTACAGATGTTTGTTAAACAAGTAAGAAAAATAGATGTGCTAAACTAAATAGATTTGTAATATATTTATTGAAGGTATGCTAACTTTAGAATTTTTCTCGTTTTTGTTAAATAATTATTAAGATAGAAACAATTTATGTAGCATACTACATACATATGCATAATTACTTTTACGGTTCAATAATACATGTACTATTTTATGGTTTATATGTTATCAAATGATGATTTTCTAAATCCTTCAGGAGTCTATAGTGACATTTAGAATTATAATAATGATATTTTAATGGTATATATTTTTAAACATACATGTCAAGTTCTAATAAACAACATTTAATTTTAAAATATCATTTTACCATGAAGAAAAATAGGATACTTTATACTTTTCTGAAAACTTATGAATATTGGTGTGATTGGAGCTAAAACAATATTGAATTATTTTGTTAAGGCGCCTCTAAAGGGAAGGAAGTTAGGAAAAGTGCCAGTTCTGGTAGGTCTTATAGAGTAATTGTGGTACATATTGTTGTATATGCGCATGTGTTCCTTTTGTATGCTCTATTTTTAAGATCAGAAACAGCTTAAATCTTTGAGTACAAAACCTGAATATACATAAACAAATTACCCAGGAACAACATATATGTAGTTTTGGATCAGCTTGCTTCTGGAGGAGCAGCCTGATCAGGCCTTGAGGTTATAAAACTTTTTTCATGCTTAACTCAACTGGATATGAAATTTCAACTGCTCACAAAAGGTAAAATAGTGAAAAATAAAGGTTTTTCTTGCTTTCAACTCTCAGATGTTGTATTTATCCTGCTAATAAATGATAAAATGCCAACAATTATCATTTATTAGCATGATAAATTTTTCATGCTATGTTGAGTTGAGCATGAAAAAAATCACCTCAGGGCCAGGCTATTTGTTTATTTTTTTGCATAGTGTTAAGGGAAGGCATGATCGAATAGCTGCACAGTGGACATAGAAGTTTTGTCAGGAAATAATGAAGCTAAAGATCTGAACTGGTTGATGCACTTCTAAAATTTATCAAGCTCATCAAATGTTTTAACTGTTTTTCTTTTTTTGTGCCACACCTATACACATAGAGCATTATTGAGAATAACCACTTCAAGCATAAAATCAGAAGTGAAGACATAAATGGCATTATAAGATACTGTAAATTCATTAACTTTTGTGAGAATTGTATTTTCGCGAATAGCGTTGCGATGCAAAAAAAATCCCAACTGAAGCATGATTTACCTACATCAGTAAATAACAATGATTTTGCCATTTCACCAGGGTATTATTTACACAAGTTTCGCGAGAATAAAACCCTGGCTAAAGTTTCTAAATATACAATAAACAGCAACAACATCAAATTATTAAGCAATAACTAGGATGGATTAGTCCAAATCATCAACTGGAGGATTCCTTTTTAGAAATTCACTACTTAAAGAGCTAAATCAGTTTATCATATGATGTCGTGCCTGGGAGTGAAACTAGTGGTTTATGGATTTTCGGAAACGTATGCGTCCATAACAACGTTGCGTACATAATGACAATATTATAATGTTTTTACGGCAGAAATGAGATTTCAAAGTAATCTTAATGTCATATGATAAATAGAATCTAACATTCGTGCTCTTATATTATTGAATTTATTAAACTTTTGCGAAAAAGAGATAAAATGCTCGGCAAGCCTTGAATTTTATCTCTTTTTCCCCACTTATTTAATGAATTAAATAAAACATGAGCACTCATGTATAAAGATCCTCTATATAAAATAATAATGTATATACCTTAAAAGGGTTATCACATATCAGTGGTTATTGTCCCCAGATGTGATTTTGAAGGACAATATTTATCTAAGCCTGAATTTGCTTGTTTTGTATAATAATATTCCAGCCACTTGTGTCCCTATTGTATTGTTGCTTTTGTCATCCCCATGGCTGTTGTTTTTATCATCATCATCATCTTCATCAGTATTTGCTGTTGTCATCATTGTTTTTATCGTCATCATCAGTATTTGCTGTTGTCATGATTATGACAATCATTGCTATCATCATCATCATCAGCATCAGTATTTGCTGTGGTCATAATTGTAACAATCATCATCATCATCTGTACCATCAATATACCAATTAACCCTTTTTATTCTGGATACTGTCAGTGCCAGGAGTGCAGTGGCTTAGTGGTAGATTGCTTGGCCTGAGATTGAGGGGTTGCAGGTTTGAGCCTCACTGGTGGCACTGGGTTGTGTCCTTGAGCAAGACATTTATCCTTTGCTTAGTACAGGTTCTACCCAGGAAGACCTGTCCCGACTTAATTGAAATGTTGACTGGGATGTAAAGAATTAAATCAAACATTGTGAAACATTGTGAAACAAAATGCCGTTGTAGTCATTATCATACCTGTAATTGAAATATTCGTCATCAGCACCATCATCATCAATGGATTTTGGATCATCATCAACATCATCCTCATTATCATCACAACATTCAAAAGTTCAAAGTTCAGGATAGAATTTATAGACTTCAGGCTTGATTTTATAGAGTTCAGGATTGAATTTATAAAGTACATATCCTGGATTAAGTTTATAAGCTTAAGGACTAATTTTAAAGATTGAATATATAGATTTCAGGATTAACCGGTTTCCCACCATTCAGGACAATTGTTGTCTGCTCAGAACTGCTTATTACTTTGGTAGTCCATAAAGCAAACAATATGAGCCCAGATTAGACTGCTCCTAAAAGGAACAGGCTGATCAGGGTCCATTGCGTTTTCTTCACAGTAAAAGTATTCTGAGGTGCATTTGAATATATGCAGTGGATATTTGCTGCTTCGAATTGATGTTTTACATCCCAGTCAACAATTTTTCAGTCATTTCCAGATGTTACCTGGGTTGAACCAGTGCTAAGCTGAGGATAAAGTGTCTTGCTCTAGGACACAGTGCAGTTCCTCTGACAAGAGTCAAACCACATGGACGTCTCAATCTCATGTGCACTCTACCATTGAGCAACTGCGCTCCTTGTGCAGTGGTATTAATATGAAAACCACATTTTCAGGACAAAATTTTTGGCAGGATAAGAGTTATGATATACTAACAGATATTACTTTTGTCAATAGGTCTATGCAAAATGTGTTTACAAGATACAGTAAAACCTGTGTAAAACGGTCACTCAAAAATAGACAAAACAAAGATCTTAATGACAAATGGTAGCTTAATGAAGGTCGAAAGTATTGCAGAATGCTCCCCTTGGAGCATTCTGCAATACTTTTGACCTGCATTAACCGATAATTTATCTTGCAAACCAATTTTCGGTCTTTTTTGAGTGTGGCCATTTTACACAGGTTTTACTGTATTTACTGTTTTCTAGATTTCAAAGGTTTGAGATAATAAATCAAACATACATTTATTTTTCTTTCTCACCACAGGTGGTCAAGGGAGAGAATTTGTGGTTCTTGGAGACAAGGAGGTGGACTTTGACCCTAACTTCCGACTGTATCTCAACACTAAACTCGCCAACCCCAAGTACTCCCCTAATGTGTTTGGTAAATCTATGGTGATTAACTACACTGTAACACTTAAGGTAAGTTCCTATTTACTAGAACTGTCCAGAGATTTTTTAAATCTTTGAAAATTTAATCTGTCATAAATTATGCTGGAAAACTACGCTAAGAGCTTTGAAAAATACTTGAATTTTACTATTTTCTGTAATAATAAGCTCTTTTGTTATAGAAGTCAGAATTTAATGCAGCTGTTTTTGACTGCAACTAGTAAATGTCTTGCATTTTAGAATTTGAATAATTATTTAAAATATAATTTAAAAGCAGTAATTTTCATAAAATTTAAACCTGATCGATTGTGTCCTATAAATTAGTAGTATAACTTGAGCTTGAATTTTAACTTCACTTTAGCTTTACAGACCATGTTTTGGCACTTCATGGTGAACAGGGATTTATCCTTGTTTTTAAAACAGTGAAGATCCAAATCAGCTGGCTTCTGAGAAGCCAGCTCATTCGGATCTACACTGTTTTCTGCTTTACTTGTAAGTACATGTGAATATCTGCAAGTTAAATGGATAAAAATTAGGGAGGAGTGTAGTACATACACATTATTATAATAGTAACTTGATCTGGCATACTGTATCACGTTGAGTGGAGGAGGTCATACCATCGGATCAGATAGCCAGAAAACAGACAGTTCTAAAGTCGTATCATTTATAGGTATATAATAAATACCAATATTCAGCATGGTAAGGTCAAATCATAACCCTTTCATTTTTCTAGGGTTTGGAAGATCAGTTACTGAGTGTCATAGTAAAGTTTGAGCGACGAGAGTTAGAAGAGCAGCGTGAACGTTTGATCCAAGAGACTAGCATCAACAAGAAGCTTCTGAAAGACCTTGAAGATTCCTTATTGAGAGAGCTGGCACAGTCTACCGGTAACATGTTGGACAATGTGGAGCTGATCTCAACTCTGGAAGAAACCAAGACAAAAGCTACTGAGGTTGGTTAACTACTTATGAGAATATAGTACTTTCATACAGGCTTAAAGTATCTCTTTCAAGCCACTTTAGCTCTCCAAAAAGACTTTTTTGATTGTGTGTGTGTTTCTTTTGCCAAAAATTATCAACTGAATAAATATTTGTATCACATGACTGTGTCTTGTAGTGGTATAATGCCATGTATAAAATTTGATAAACCACAAATGGTCTACATATATAGTAATGTTATGGGGTCCATAACAATGCTGTGTACATACTGATAAAATCTTAACTTTTTCATACCAGTCCGTAGTGAGTTCTACTGCAGATCCATGGGTTGTGAGTTTGATCCTGGCCCACCCCCATACTGTTGTGGAGGTTGTAGCCTCTATCTCAATGTATTGCTCATTTCTTCTTTTTTTTTCTATGTTTAATTTCTCTTTCATAACAGGTCTCAGAAAAATTGAAGCTTGGAGCTAAAACAGCAGAGGATATTGACAAGCTGAGAGATGGCTACCGTCCTGCAGCAAGACGGGGAGCCATATTATTCTTCGTACTTGCCGATCTGTCCTCCATCAACACTATGTATCAGTACTCTCTCTCGTCCTACCTCGAGGTGTTTGAATTCTCACTGAAGAAGAGTATGCCCGACACCATTCTCCAGAAACGTCTCAAGAATATCATGGACACACTCACACATAATGTCTATAATTATGGATGCACAGGTAAGGCACTGGTGGGCAACCTAGTTGTTGTGTTGAAGACTATGCCTTGATGGCCTTAATTCAAGAATGTTTAACCTTTATGCCTTCAAAAAGGCATAATTTTTATACAGTTTTGGTCATTCTGAGCCCATTACAGTTCAATGAGCATAAGAATGTATATCTAGCATAAGAATCAATTATGGTGAATGCAGTAGCTTTCTTTCGTTAATGCTATGTTAAAAATATTACCCTAAAGGAGTTTAGTGGCTGAGTGGTAGGGTGCCCAATTTGAGATTGGTCACTGGTAGGAGTCTTTCAGAGGCACTTTGTTGTGTCCTTGAGGAAGACTGTTAATCCTCTGCTTAGTACTGGTTCAACACAGGAAACAGCCTGACTTAATTGAACAATTGTTGACTGGGACCCAATGCATAAACTCAAATTAAAAAAAAACAGACCTTAATTCTCTGTACAGGCATTTCAGTCTGCCTGTGTGTCCAAAGAATTTATGGTTGCTATAACCCAGAAAGTGGTAAACCTAGGTTCTTGAAATTGTTGTATGTATTTTATTTCAGGTATCTTTGAGAGGCACAAGTTGTTGTTTTCATTCCAAATCTGTATCAAGCTGGAACAAGATCTTAACAATGTTCAACAAGACGAAATAGACTTCTTTATCAAGGTAGGTTGTCACCTGTCCAGATCTAAAGTGAAACCAATGAAATTACCCTACCATGACAAAACCAAACATTCAAACAATCCATAAGCACAGTGAAGACTTTAAGACATCACTGCTTTGTGTCCTTAAGCAAAACACATTAACCCTAGCCTAGTACTGGTTCAATCCAGGAAGACCCGTCCCTACATAACTGAAAGATTGTTGATGGGAGGTAAATAATCAAATCAATCAAAACAGTGAAGACTGATCAACCTGATAAGAGTCGAGTTGAGAATGTGGAGCTAATGCATGTTGTTTTTTATTGAGCAAAAGGCGAGTCAAATTTTTTATTTCATTTTTAGAAGATTCATGAAGTAATGAATGCCATGTGATCAGTTCAAAGTAAGCATGGGTGAAAGTTTTCGGGATTTTTCCTGAATTCAGGATTTTGAGGCTGACTTTCCATAGAATTCAGGATTTCGAAGCTGACTTTCCATAAAAGTCAGCCTCAAAATCCTGAATTAAGCAGATTCTAATAGCTTCTTTGATTTATTTTCAGTTGATCAAAAGACCAAGGGTAACAACCTACGTCATAGCATTGATGTTTTAAACACGTAGTGCGGCGCCATCTTTGATTTACAAGGTCAGTTTTCCCCTTCGTAAAATTAAACAAATGAGTGTCTGTACAAACAAAGCAGTGCAGGCGGTGCCTAACATCACACTTGAACAGAATATATAACGGCCACACCCCGATATGCCGTTGCCTTTGTAATCATTCACCCACAAGAATCGAAGCGGGAGACACGAGGATAATTTTAGCAGTCACCCACTTCGATTTTTGTGGGTGAATGATTACAAAGGCAACGGCATTTCTGGACGTGACCATTGTATATTCTGTTCAAGTGTGATGTTAGGCACCGCCTGCACTGCTTAGTTTTGACAAACACTAATTTGTACGACATTTACGAAGGGAAAAACTAACCTTGCAAATCAAAGATGGCGTCATACTACGTGTTTACAACACCCACGCTATGACGTAGGTTGTTACCCCTGAAAGACAATTGACCATTTTAACTTGGAATTGTCGATATTTGTAGGCTTACTGCAAGTTTTAATATTTTGATTTTAAAAGTTCAGGATTTTGGAAATGTTGAACTTTCACTCATGAAGTAAATGGCACCTGGCTAGTCACAAATCCATTTACTGTAATGGCTGGATCTGATGATGACATTATATCCTTCTTTGGTATCCACACAAAAAACAGTATGCATCCATACATACGTAGGCTCGAGTCATTTTTTTGGGTTCAAAATTTTGAATTTCAATATTTTTGGGGTTGTCAGAAAAATGAATATTTTTTGGGGTATGAAGATTTTCGGGATATTTTTTTGGGGTCATCACAAAATTGGACTATATTTAGGGGTTATTTCTATGCATTTTAGGGTCTTTTCTTAAGTTCATTGTGCAGAATGGGGATATTTTTTTTGGGTTTCTAAAATTTCAAATATTTTTTGGGGTGCTTGAAATTCCTGATATTTTTGGGGGGTGAAGGGTAGATGCTGGGCCCGAGCCTATGTATGCAGAAAAATTGAGAGTACACCCCCTGGGGGGGGGGGGGGAGGGGCATGATATTGTTTTTGTGTGGATACCATCACCATTGGCATGGTATTTTCTTTTGTGCAAGATATCTTGTGAACTAGTTGGCATGTTGAAACCAAACTTACATTGATATACATGTATCATTGGGGCTTGATGAATACTTGATTAGGTGGTGGGGTGGACATCTGTTTTCTCTGAAAACAATAATCTAGTTGTATACATACCTCAGAAATATGTCAAATGCATCTGTAGTAATTTGAAGTGTGCAAATACTTAGTGTAAATATGATACTCCAATTACATGTGTTCAATGACAGCTTCTGTGTTTTACAGGGTAATATTGCTCTTGAGAAAGCCAAGCGGAGGAAGCCATTTGACTGGTTCCCTGACGAAGGCTGGGAAGACTGTATAAGACTAAACGAGGCTTTCCCAGACAAGTTTGGTTCCCTGCTAGAAGACATTGAGAGGAATCAAAAATACTGGAAGGAGGTAGGGAGGATTATCAGTTGGATGATTCTTTTTTCTTGTATACACGTTAATCTAGCAAATTTTACCAATTTTATCGATTGCACTCAGACTTACACAAACTCAGTTAAAATCAATCTGATATAAGTGCAACAGGTTTTAACCCTTAACCCTTAATGCGCAATCACAACAAAAGTCGTCTGCTTTTCTCATCTGCTAAAATGTTTAAGAAGCCTCTATGGCAAACAGTGTGGACCCAGATCAGACTGCTTCTATTGGAGCAGTCTGTTCTAGGTCCACGCTGTTTGCTTCTATACTTAATTTGTCGGTAATGTAAGGCAATTATTTGCAGCAGACAACTTCAGCAGACGACATTTTCAGATGCATTTTTTTCTTGGCGCTTTCAGGGTTAAAGTTTCAATCACAACAAACAACAATAGTTGTCTAAGCAGTCTGCTGAAATGTTTTATAAGCCTCTTGGCAGGACTTAAGTTAAGAGTGCGTGACAAAAAATTGATTTTCTTATTTCTCAACCAAAACATATGTTGTGGGTACTCAAAAGAACCGTCTCAATGAGACGGTTATTTTTAGCACCCAAAACATATGTTAAAGTTGATGGGTAAGAAAACATTTACAATTTTACTCTGAAAAATGTTGTTTGTCTAAACCTGTGCCTCTTGGTCAAACATAGTGGGCCTAGATAAGACTGCACCTTTATAATTTCATGAGTGGTTAAGCCAATCATGAAATATACATTTTACACTTCACTTGAAATATACGCATGTTCATTCCAAATATTTGAATATCCTTTATTTATTTATTTATTTATCATCTATTTACAGTGGTATGACCATGACACCCCAGAGTCACAACCTTTTCCACTCAAGTATGATGCCAGCCTGGTTGGTTTCGAGCGTCTAACATTGCTGCGATGTTTCCGTGTTGATCGTATCTATCGTGCCATCACAGAATATGTGACAAAGTGCATGGGAGAGAAATATGTGACCCCACCCATCATCAGCTATGAAGCTATCTATGAACAGAGTACACCTATGTCGCCCATCGTGTTTATCCTGAGTCCCGGCTCTGATCCCGCCAGTGATCTTATGAAACTAGCTGAAAGGATTGAATTTGGAAACAACAAGATTAAGTTCTTGTCTATGGGTCAAGGTCAGGAGAAGGTCAGTATATTTATAATTATGATAATGTTGATAGTCAAAAAAATTAACCGCTTGCTGAAAATAAAAAGTGACAACTTTCTTCACTTGCTTATGGTAACAGTCAGCTTGCTTATTCACTGAGACCAAGTTTTGAAGGGGAAAAAATCAGTGATCTTCCATGTAGTAAGAAAAATTAGATTCCCAAAATGTATGGTCTTTTATTTTATTGTTCTAACATAGATTCCATATGGGAAACAATTATGCCTAATCAGTTGTATCTAGCTAGCCTTGTATCTGCTTAAACAAGCAATAACTAGAGGTCAGTAGAAGTAGCTATACAACTGCCTGACATAACAATAAAAAAAACCCCTGCTTATCACTGATACTACAGTCAGGGCTCGAAAATAGCACTCGTCTGCTCATATTTACCAGTGCCTCAGGCTGCAGGGCAAGTGAAAACTTTGCTATTTCTAGTGAAAATTATTTTTTTTTCCCATATATGCCAATAACTTATGTGATGCAAGGCAAGTGCCTATTTTAAGATATTTCGAGGCCAGTACAAGACTGTCTGTTTAATACTAATTGTTTACCTTTCCAGGTAGCCTTACAACTGCTTGAAACAGCAATAGCTCGAGGCCAGTGGCTCATGTTACAGAACTGTCATTTACTGGTGAAGTGGTTGAGAGACCTGGAGAAACAACTAGAGAAACTCACTAAGCCCCACCCTGACTTCAGGCTCTGGTTGACCACTGAGCCTATACAGAGTTTCCCTATTGGAATTCTACAGAGGTCACTAAAGGTATGCCACGCCCAGATTGTCACTCAAAAGTCACCTGATAGTGTATAACTGACCAATGCAATAACTTTGCAGGTGACATAGTCCCATAAACAAAATTGCATGTCCTCATACTTTCACAACCTAGCGAGGTTTACCGTACCGTACAGTTATTGGATTTAACTCTTTGCATGCAGGGTAATTTTTCATGTATTTTGTCGTCTGCTGATTTTTTTCAAAATCATCGTTTTTGAAAAATTATTTCAGGAATACCATCAGTGTCAAACAGTTTGGATCCAGATCAGGCCCACAAGATGTCGGGCCTGATCTGGGTCTAAACTGTTTGTTAAGGCTATCGCCAGATGACACAAGTAAACAAAGAGTTAAAGCAGGCATTGTTTTCGGAAAGGTGACTATTTGAACTTTTCATTTCAAAGAATTTAGAGGCCTTTTATACAGAAGAAATTGATGTTTATTTTAATTTTACTGTTTCTTAGGAACAATTTTTAAGTGTATAAAGAATGCATACACAGTCAGACATTTATGCATAAACTTAGAACCAACTGACAATGATTTTTATAAAAGTAACAAATCATTTAAGAAAAAAAATAATAAGACAAGAAATAACTGTCATCAAAAATCAATGATTTATAAGACAAGAAATCACTGTCAACAAAATCAATGGTTTATAAGACCAGAAATCACTGTGAACAAAAACAATTATTGGCATATAGAAGTATAATCATGCAAGTTTTTAGCAGGAAAATAAAAGTTTTTAGCAGATTAATTCCAGTAGGAATCTTTGGTGGTCACCCTTAAATATTGAACATGTAATAGTTCCTTTAGATTCTTTGAAATGTTGCACCTATGGGAGAATAATTTGGGCAACATTTTTGAATGAGGTTCAGATAGTCGTTTCATTGCCAAAATAGAGAAAAAAATTCCCCTAATATCAGCCTTTCACCTGGGTAATTTTGCTTGCTATTTTGTTGTCTGTGGACTTTTTTTTACAATTAATTTAAAAATTAAGGAATGTGATCAGTGTGTCAAATGGTTTGGATCCAGATCAGGCCTGACATATTGTCAGGCCTGATCTGGGTCGAAACTGTTTGCTAAGGTTATAAACAGACAACAGAACTCCCAACTAGTGGGGGAAACGTTAAAAGCATGACGATGGGGCCCAGCCAATGACCATGATGTGATGGCATTCCAGTGTTCTGTAAATTCGTAAATTTTTGCGAGGACTTTATTTTCGCGAAACTTTGCAGTTTCGTGAAAAAAAAAAAACCTCACGAAATGACAAAATCACTCTATCATTTATTATACCCCGCCACTAAAGTGTGGCGAGGTATTATGTTATACCCTTCGGTGTCTGTCCGTCTGTCCGTCCGTCCGTCCGTCCGTCTGTCCGTCCGTCCGTCCGTCCGTCCGTCTGTCCGTCCGTCCGTCCGTCCGTCCGTCCGTCCGTGCTCACCATTTCCGATCGATAACTTGAGTATTTATTCACGGAATTTTTTCAAATTTTGCATACATATTGTTATCGGCGATGAGTGGTATGGGATTGTTAATGGGCAAAATCCGTCCATTTTTAACAGAGTTACTGCCCTTTTTCGTATTGGAAAAATGGTTTCTGGCCTGTTATTCCTTTACTGTTCATGATATCTGAATGAAACTTCACAGATATGTTGCACATCAAAGGTTACATATTGTGACTAAGGACCGTCACTCTGACCTTCCCAGTTTGTGAGTTATCCGCCCTTGATAGGTCTGAAAAAAGGTTTTTGACCTATTGTTCCTTTACTATGTGGAATATCTGAATATAACTTCACAGATATTTTTCACATCAAAGGTAACATATTGTGACTAAGAACCGTCACTCTTACCTTTCCCGTTTGTGAGTTATCCGCCCTTGATTGAATTAAAAAATGTTTTTTACCCGTAGTTCCTTTACTATGTGGAATATTTAAATGAAACTTTACAGATATGTTTCACATCAAAGGTTACATACTGTGACAAAGAACCATCACTCTTACCTTTCCAGTTCATGAGTTATCTGCCCTTGATTGATCTGAAAAATGGTTTTTGACCTGTAGTTCATTTACTATATGGAATATCTGAATGAAACTTCACAGATATGTTGATCATCAAAGGTTACATATTGTGACTAAGGATCATCACTCTTACCTTTCCAGTTCATGAGTTATCTACCCTTGATTGATCTGAAAAATGGTTTTTGACCTGTAGTTCATTTACTATATGGAATATCTGAATGAAACTTCACAGATATGTTGAACATCAAAGGTTACATATTTTTAGTAAGGACCGTCACCCTTACCTTTCCAGTTCATGAATTATCCGCCCTTGATTGATCTGAAAAATGGTTTTTGACCTGTAGTTCATTTACTATATGGAGTATCTGAATGAAACTTCACAGATATGTTGACCATCAAAGGTTACATATTGTGACTAAGGACGTCATATCACTGTCTATCTCAGTTCTGTTGCTATTTAGGCATTATATATCTCACAAAATAACTTTTGGTGCCCCCAGCAGTGGCGGGGTATTATGCAGTGCTTGCGGTGCTTTTATTGATATAGGTAAATCTTGTCTTAGTCACCAATTTTTCACATCACTTATATGTCTTTTTATGCTATTAACGAAAATAAAATTCTCACGAAAATTTCCGAACCTACAGTATGTTTCATAATCCACTTGTCTCTATCCATTAGGTTGTCACAGAACCACCAAACGGTCTGAAACTAAATCTACGGAACACCTACCACAAGATCTCCAACACGGCTCTCGCGGACTGTCCTCATCCAGCGTTCCCCTCGCTCGTCTTCGTACTGGGCTTCTTCCACGCTGTGGTGCAAGAAAGAAGAAAATACGGCAAGATTGGTTGGAACATCCCCTATGACTTCAATGAGTCTGATTTCTCTGTGTGTATGCAGATACTTCACACGTATCTTCAGAAGTCGTTTGAACTTGGGGATCCCAAGATACCCTGGAACAGCTTGAAATATCTGATAGGAGAGGTAACTTAATGTTTGATTGCACAGGAACTCAGATAAAAATGCTTATTTTTAAGTTATCCTCTTGATAAAACCTATTTCATCGTTAAGTTCGAGAATTTTAGGCACCGGCAAAACATGCACATGAAGCTTAGACCAAAAAGTTAGATATCGATCTGCGCTAAATAGATGCACATGCCTGTTTTAAGATTTTTTTTGTTGTTGTTGGGGTGGTGGTGGTGAGAGGGGATAGTTGACCCTTTAATATGCACCAGTTCATTGAAACCAGATAAAAAAGAGCACTTCTCGCATTTGGCCTCAAATAGCTCTATTGGTTTTTGCATAACCAAAATATTTTTGTATAACTCACATACAGCAAATGCAGAGGTTTTTTTTTTTTGCTTTACTAATGGAACCATGAAAAATATATATGTCACTGCTTGCATAAAGTATATAGAGTGGTAATTGTAAAAGAATTGTGTTGCATTTTGCGGCTTTTAAATTTTCTTAATCTTTCCGATCTTTGGCTTGTTTCCTCTAGTTATTTTACTGTTTGTAAAATGTTTTTCTCTACATTGTCTAGGTGATGTACGGAGGTAGAGCCATAGACAACTTTGATCGTAGGGTATTAAACACGTACATGAGTGAATACATGGGAGACTTCATCTTCGACACATTCCAGCCGTTCCATTTCTTCGCCAACAAGGATGTTGACTACAGAATACCGGAAGACGGACCAAGGGATAATTACACTGGTAAGGCTGTCCCATACAAATAAAATTAGCTTAAAATTGCAATTATTTTCTTATCCATGAAACTTTAGATATGCCAGCTTTAAGTTTAGGATTTCTTAAAGAGACTAAGTCTGCAACTATGAACATTTTGTGAAAAAAATTCTTTTCTTTTTAAACATGTGTTTTGGGTGCTCAAAAGAACCGTCTCATTGAGACGGTTCTTTTGAGTACCCACAACATATGTTTTGGTTGAGAAATAAGAAAAATAATTTTTAATTACGCAATGAATCATATCGAGGGGTCTGATAAATCTAAACTTATATAAGGTTAGATGTTGACTACAGAATACCTGAAGATGGACCAAGAGATAATTACACTGGTAAGGCCATCTCATAAGTCCTGTTAAACAAAAAAAATTAAGCGTAAAATTGTGATTATTTTCTTATCCATTAGTTTAAACATGTGTTTTGTGTGCTCAAAAGAACCGTCTCATCGAGACGGTTCTTTTGAGTACCCACAACATATGTTTTGGTTAAGAAATAAGAAAAATAATTTTCAGTTACACACTCTTATCTGGAGGCCTGCATCCTTAAAAAGTTGTTTGTTTGCTGTCACGCGGCGGACTCACTCAAAATGCCACCTACCCCCCAAAAAATTAAGGCCGTTTCGGCAACATAAATGTTTTAATTCTAATTTTAGACATTTTTTCTTCTTTTATGTTAATGTCTTTTAAACAAATCAGTGAAAAAATTAAAATTCTACCTACCTACCACGTTGAAAATGAGGAGTGGGGTGACAGCAAATAATTATTTTTTAAGGATGGCCTTAAGCATTTATGATGTTGAATTAATAAGTATAGGACTGCAGAAGCTCTGTGGTAGAGTTCTTGACTCAAGATCGAGGGGTTGAGGGTTCGAGCCTCACCACTGGCACTGCATTGTGTCCTTGACAAGACACATTTTTCTCGACCACTTATCGCTCAAGACAAGCTGTTCCATAGGCAAAACGCCGCGCGGATT
Source organism: Loripinus fragilis (assembly GCA_964019695.1). Taxonomy (NCBI): domain Eukaryota; kingdom Metazoa; phylum Mollusca; class Bivalvia; order Lucinida; family Lucinidae; genus Loripinus; species Loripinus fragilis. The sequence goes on from OZ026525.1 coordinate 41,127,617, forward strand.
ATCCCATCCACGTGACCTGCTTATCCCATCCACATGACCTGCTTATCCCATCCACGTGACTTCAAATTATAACAATTTAGGCGGTTTTCAAAGTAATTCACGCCAAAATATTATGTAGAAATATCGAAACGGCAATATTGAGTGCGTCCGTCGTTTTCGCATTGTTGAATGACGTCAAAAAATGTTCTGACGTCACTAAAATGCATCAACAACGTGACACACATTATTGACACAGTTTGGCGCTTTAAAATAGATACTGATACCAACGTTAGTTTTAAACCCCAATAAAAACAAAACCGACGCTTGAAATGCTATTTCGCTTCCATTGTTAGATGCTAAACTATGTTTACACCCATTTCTGCATCTGGAAAATTCGTTGGGGAACTTATTTTTTAGATTGAAACAAATGCAAAAAATCTAAAAAAAATATGCGGAACTGACAGAAGTCATTTTAAACCTTAAAAAGTGACAAAGTGGGCGAGAAAAAGTATCCGTCATGATGTATTGTTGTGGGACAAGGAAATCTCACCCTCGGACCTGAATAATTTCGTCAGAAACTCGGCAGAGCCTCGTTTCTGATGAATTATTCTGGCCCTCGGGTGGGATTTCCTTGTCCCACAACAATACATATGAAGGATACTCTTAATCCCTGCTTGCATAGAACTGGTTCAACCCAGGAAGACCTGACTGAAAAAGCGTTGACTGGAACGTAAAGAATCAAATCAAATAAAGCAACTAGTTAAATAAATTCAATCATACAGCAGCACGAATGTCAGATTTTATTTATCATAGGCCCGTGCGTGAAATCAAAATTACTTAAAAATTGCATTTTCAGCATGAAAACTTCAAGACTTAGCCATCTTTTACCCGACGCTATAATGGACGTCATAAAAAATTGTGCATAATATCGCCTCTTATTTTATCTCTCTTCCTCCACTCATTTAATAAATTCAATAAAACATGAGCACTCATGTTAGATCCTCTATTTAAAATTTGTATATGTATTTCAGACTACATTGAGTCCTTGCCATTGGCTAACACTCCGGAAGTATTTGGTCTCCATCCCAATGCTGAGATTGGTTACTACACACAGGCTGCAAGAGATATGTGGCTGCATCTTGTAGAATTACAACCACAGACAGGTAAACTCAACCCTTAAAGCGCCACCTATAATTTGCAGCAGACGACAATTTCAAATTTTGCTGTTTTTTACAAAAATAACAAATAAGGCATGATTTTTCATGAGAATCGTCGTCTGCTGCAGTCGTGATTGGCGCTTTAAGTTAAAATTTACAGTGAAACCTGTCTTAAGTGGCCACTCAAAAATAGACATATCAAAGATCTTAATGACAAATGGTAGCTTAATGAATGTCGAAAGTATTGCTGAATGCTCCCCTTGGAGCATTCTGCAATACTTTTGACCTGAATTAAGCGATAACTGGTATTGAATGCCATTTTTTGGTCTTTTTGAAAGTGGCCGTTTACACAGGTTTTACTATACTTCAAAGATTATTCTATAGCCAGGGCTTCAGTTCTTGGATTTTCAGTAAATTCTTTGGCAGCCAGCGGCCACATTTGTCATCTGCTGATAACCTTTGCAAACAGTTTGGAACCAGATCAGGACCAACAGAATGTTGGTCCTGATCTGGATCCAATCTGTTTGACACTCTGATAGTGTTCTCGAAAGAGTTTTTTGAAAACATTAATTTTGAAAAAAAGTCGGCAGACGACAAAAAAAGCATGAAAAATTACCCATCATGCGAAGAGTTTAATACAGCATAATTAATAATTAAATCTGGGGATGCATCTACTAGATATTAAGCTTATCTCATATAAGTTCAAATATAACAGGAAACCAAATCTCACAGAAATATATTCTAATGGCCTTTCCATTGCTGCCTTTCACCAGGAGTGTGGATATAGCAAAATTTGATACTTGCCCAGTGATAAATAAATGGCCAATGAACTTTGTAGATACAGATCAGCTGCTTTTAGAATCCATTTGATCTGGATCTACACAGGATCCATACTGTTTTCAATACATTATCAGGGTTCATTTTAGAGGCCATTGATGAAAAAAAAATTCTGGCCAAGAACAATTTGATCGAAGGGCACACATTTTTTTCCCTATACTAGAAGTGGAAATATTATGATTATCCATTCCAAACGCTCAAAAGTTAGATCCTCTACTTATGTGTTGGAATATTAAGGGTCATGATAACTGATCCATTTTCTTTAATCACCAGGTGGGAGCTCAACAGGAATAAGTCGTGAGGACTTTATTGACAAGATTGCCAGTGATGTACTGAATAAGATACCAGAAGAGTTTGAACTCGACAAGATTCGCAAGAGGTATGGACTGGATGTCACGCCTACAACAATTGTCTTGCTGCAAGAACTGGAAAGATGGAATGCTCTCGTTATCCGAATGAGGAGATCTCTAGTCACACTTAAAAGGGTAAGAATTTTGCTTTTAGCAAACCCGTTTACCACAAATTTCCATTTCGTCCGCTTTTGGGATATATTGAGATATGGCAGAGAGCAGACTGCTGCCTAAGCCAGTTCAGTAATTCTTACGAACTGACCCAGTGAAACCTGAACAGAAAAGGTGTGATAAAATAACAGACTATTGTGAAATGACTGAAAATATTTATAGAAATTCAGGCTCAAAACACTCAATTTGATAGGCAGATTTTCATAGTTTCTCTGATATAATTTAGAGTGGCAATTTACACTTGAAATTGTGAATATTTTGTAGGCATACTGCCAGCTTTAAGTTTAGGATTTCTTAGGTTCAGGATTTTGGAAATATTTGGCTTTCATGTAGATATGTAAATATGATACATTATATGAGCCGTGACATGAGATTTCCAACAATGTGGTATGTGCGACCAGCAAAGCCTCAGATCAGACTGCCCATATGTGCAGTCTGATCAGAGCCTTTGCTTGTCGCTTGAATATTCTGTGACTGTTTAGCTATTGACTGAACACCATTTAGAACGCAGTGGCTCAGTGGTAGAGTGCTTGACTCAAGACCGAGGGGCCGCTGGTTTGAGCCACACCGGCATCACTGCGTTGTGTCCTTGAGCAAGACACATTTATCCTAGCTTAGTACTGGTTCACCCAGGAAGACCCGTCCCTGTTTAACTGAAAGATTGTTGATGGGACGTAAAGAATTAAATCAAAAACATTTGGAGTTTCTAAGCTTAAAAGGGGGCTGTACAGGCTCATCTGAGTCTACACTTGTCAAAATGCCACATTGTTGGAAATCACATGTCATGGCTCATTATTATGTTTGCAGGCACTGGCTGGTGAAGTTGGTATGAGTTCAGAGCTTGACGATGTGGCAAGGTCACTCTTCAATGGTCAGATACCAGCGATCTGGCGACGTCTTGCACCAGCAACCCTCAAGTCTCTCGGTAACTGGATTGTCCACTTTGAGAACAGATACAAACAGTATGCAGGATGGGTAAGTTGTTATCTCATGTTTTCCATGATTATTACCTGTTAGAATCGAGTGGATCCATCTTCCTTACAGCTAAAACTGGTCCCATTATCAATTTTAAGGGTTTATGCCATCGTTTAGTGTCAAGTTATACACTAATGTATCGGGTTCGCACAGGCTTGAAAAGTACTTGAATATACAGGACTGGCTTGAAAGTCCTTGAAAATAAATTTACCTTGAAAAATACTTGAAAAACACTCAAAGGCCTTGAAAAGTCCTTGAATTTTACCATTTGTAAGAGGATTCAACACTGTTTTTGGAGGCCTAAATCAGCATAAAAATTGTGGTGCCTTTATTTGGTGCAGCATATGCTGCACCAAATAAAGGCACCATAATTTTACACTGATTTTCTAAAAGTAGTATCTTTAGTAATGGACTCTAGCATTTCAGAAGTAGAATTTTAACGTGTAAAGCAGTATTTTTCATAAGTTTTCAGTCCTTGTAAACAGTAGGAAAGTCTTTAGAAGTCCTTGAAAAGTCCTTGAATTTTACATGAACTTGCCTGTATGAACCCTGTGCATACATAAGTGTTTTAGAGTGTTGCCAAGTGCCATGTTGGGTAACACATGGCCTATAGCCTTCTCAGTGTACATGTATGTCATCCAGGGTTCGCACAGACTTGAAAAGTACTTGAATTTAGAGGACTTTCATGAAAAGTACGTGAAAATTAAATCTGCCATTAAAAGGACTGGAAAATCACTCAAAAGCCTTGAAAAGTCCTTGAATTCTACTATTTTCTGTGGGACTTAGCACTGTTGATAGTATAGATTGTTGTGCCTGTATTTGGTGCAGCATATGCTGCACCAAATACAGGCACAACAATTTTATAGAAATTTTCCAGTACTAATGTCTCCATTATCTCAGTCTGGCATTTCTGAAGTACAATTTTAACGCTTAGATCAGTATTTTTCATAAACTTTAAGTGGAGAGGCTTTTAGAAGTCCTTGAAAAAGTCCTTGAATTTTATTCATACTTGCCTGTATGAGCCCTGTCATCAAATTAAGTCAAATGGACCCTCCCGTACAATTTGGATAATTTCATTATCAATTAAAGGGACCTATGCTATCATTAATCTTTAAAATAATATGTACATAGTGTACTCAAAAGATTTGTCTGATTGAGATTTTGATTATCAAAAACAGTTACCCCCTTATTACTCTACAGTTTATACACGTTGAAAGTAATTTTCAAAAAGCAAAGATGCTCAAAATATAATTGTTAGAAAAATTCAAACAATGGCTTACTAGACAAAAAATTACACATTTAAATGACACAGCTAATTTTTATATATATTTTTTTCTATAGTTTTTTTTTATGTCATTTTTTTTATTATTTTGTTTTGGTGTGTTTCAATAGTACTTTATGACAAATGATCATTGATGTTATATGTATTTTTCTCATTTGTTGCAGGAGGTATGTTACACACACATTGTATTAAGTAAATACATGTAAAACAAAAGATATAGAAGCTAGTCTCTATATGTAGTCTGTAATATATGTATTATCATGTACAAGTTTGGTCTTGTAGTTAGAAAACCTGTCTTCCAGGTTTGTTGTAAGGCTAAAACTGGAATATCCAGCTACAAAGGTTAGCTAGAAATTTTGAACTTTTTCCATAAAGCAAGTTCATATATCATACTTTTTAGAAAGTGAATTACAAAGATGCTGCACTGATGTGCAGGCTGCACAGTGTCTTTATTGTATGCATGCAACAAAATCAGGTTTTCGTGAGTGGAGGCCCATATATGTATACTATGTACAGTAAAACCTGTGCAAAATGGCCACTCTCAAAAAGACCGAAAATTGGTTTTCAAGACCAATTATTGCTTAATGCATGTCCCCGAGGGGAGCATTCTGCAATACTTTCGACCCTCATTAAGCTACAGTTTGTCATTAAGATCTTTATTTTGTCTATTTTTGAGTGGCCATTTTACACAAATTTTACTGTCAATGTATAGTAAAGACTCTATACCTGCTTGCAGATTCTATGCTAAAAAGAACAGAGCTGCTGTATTTGAACTCATAAGTGCACTTTGCCTATAAGTTTTCAAACTCTATACCGTCTTAGTCTTTTAAAAACAGTGTAGATCCAGATCAGCTGGCATCTAATGAAGCCAGCTGATCAGGATTCACACTGTTTTGCATCAACACAATAGGAGCGCAGTGGCTCAGTGGTAGAGTGCTTGATTCGAGACTGAGGGGTTGCGGGTTCCACCCTCACTGGCGTCACTGTGTTATGTCCTTGAACAAGACATATTTATCCTTTCTTAGTACTGGTTCAACCCAGGAAAACTCATCCTGACATAACTGAACAATTGTTGACTGGGACATAAAGATTCAAATCAAACAAACTAAAGCATTCACACACTGAATCTATATAAAAATGGACTGACTTGAAATCAGAAATTCATATGGTATAAATAATCCATAAATACTTAGTATGAACTTATAGAATAATGTGCACTTATTAGATCAAATACTATATATTGGCCAGTTCAAGAGATTTTGGTACTTATCCCATTGGTGGGTAGCGAAGGCTCAAACGAGCCTGAGCATATGCACAGTCTGGCGAGAGCCTCAGCTTCTCGTATACACAAAGTATGGAAGGAGAGGAAGACTCAGACCAAAAAATAGACCTCAAGCTACTTCAGCTGAGGCTGAAGCTGCATGTATGCAATAAGTACCAAAATCTCATGTGCTGGCCCAAATATGCTGGTAAAGGTGTTTTACACGCCTACCAAACGCTCGAATGCTCAACATCTGGTTGAATATTAAAAACCATTCCTCCAGGAAGAGAATCAAAAATCGGTGAATGTCATGCAACAGCCTATGGTTTCCTGCATTTGTGGTATAAATACGAGCTCAGAAAGTATTCTCATTAGGTCATATTTACTTTTCGCGCGATAAACACGTTCCTGTCGAATTTTGATACACCTTTTTTAAGCGAAATGTAAATCTAACTAAACGAGGGAACTTTCTGACCTCAAATTTATACCACAAACGTAGGAATGCATAGTCTGTTGCATGACATTCACCAATTTTTGATTCTCTTCCTGGAGGAATTGTTTTTAATATTCAACCAGATGTTGAGCATTCGAGCGTTTGGTAGGCGTGTTTTAGAAATATTAAATGTACAGATGGAGCTGTTGTACTCAGTGTGGCATCTAAGTAATACTTTCAATGCAAGTTGCCACAGTCATCCGTTGTGTTGAAAGCCTCTGAAGCAAACAGTGTGGACCTAGATCAGACTGCTCCTTGAGGAGCAGTCTGATCTAGGTCCATACTGTTGGCATGCAAGTTGATATTTATCTGAAAAAATAAAGCAGAGTTTATTGGCAGGCAGCATCTTTATCTGCAGTTTTGTCTGGTAGTGAAAATGATGAGGCAAATAATTCACTCACATTGTTGTCTGTCACATATTGTTTTCATGTGAAAGTTAAGGTTAAAATATTTTATCACATATACTTGCCTCTGTGAGTGATATAAGGCCATGTTTTAAAACTGATAAGTCACTAGTGTTTTACATGTTTAGTAATCTTCTGTAAGGACGGCAATAGCAACTACATGTATATATAGGTCAAAATTTAGAAACCTATAGCTTTAAGCAAGTTTATATTTCGCTGCTAAATGGGACTACATGTATGATTATGATAGTAAGATAAAAAAAGAAGCTAGTTTAGTGTTGATACAGTACAGTCTCTTATAACACAGTCACTATGTTACAACATGGATTTGGATTCAACATGGCCATGTTGTGGCTCCCAGTTGTTGAGGGGGGTGGGGGTCATGAAATTTTACTACAGAGTTATAGGAAAGTGACCATTCCATGGTCATATTGAAAAACAGTCACTTTATAACATGATTCACTTATAACATGGTCCATTCCTATGGACCCCATGTACAGTGTTATAAAGGGACTGCACTGTATTTAATTAACAGGACTGAAACAGAGTGTATATATTATATTAGATAGTTTATGTACCCTACTATTTACAGCATATACAATGTAATAAAAATCAATTACAAAAAAATCTTTGAAACGTTTGACTGTTAGGGCTTAAAAAAAAAGGACTTCAATTATGAAATAAAACATTTGTAGTCATGCTAAACTATTTATCTCCTATTGTCATCTGCTGATGACTTTTGCAAACAGTTTGGGTCCAGATCAGGCCAAACAAAGCATTTGGCCTGATCTGGATCCGAACTGTTTGACACTTTGATGGTATTCCTGAAAGAATTTTTTCAAAAAAGTTAATTTTGAAAAAATAGGCAGACAACCTAAAAGTATGCAAAATTTCCCAGAAGGCAAAGAGTTAATTGCCTAGATTGAGTTTTGGGTTATGCCCAGTTAGATGTAACGGAGCGCATCGGCTCAGTGGTAGAGTGCTTGACTAGAGACCGAGGGGCCGCTGGTTTGAGCCTCACCAGGGTCACTGCGTTGTGTCCTTGAGCAAGAACATTATCCTAGCTTAGTACTGGTTCAACCCAGGAAGACCCTCATCCCTATATAACTGAAAGATTGTTGATGGAACATAAAGAATCAAATCAAATCAAAATTAAACATGAGAGAGCGGTGCTAGGGAAAGTTCAAATTGGTACAGCCCAGACTCCACTGTGTTTTATCAAAGTGACTAACAAATATATTTCTTTTCAAATACTCAATCTTATAACTTAGTTGAATTAAATCACATTTGTCTCGGTTCTACATGTTCCGCCCGCTGCAAAGTGTGTTGATCTGCTTGCAAACTTACATCATTCGATATATAAACTTAATTGAGACTACATGTATATTTATTAATAACAGTGAGATAAACATATTAGATTGCAGAAAAACATCCCCTTTGATACATTTTCAATGAAGATACAAATTTAAATCATCAGTGATAGTGAATTGTGGTTTGTATCACAAATCTTTTGTCTATTAACCTTTCGGGTACAATTGTGGAGTATTTAATTTATAATTGATCTAAAATAGGTTTTTACAGCCTGTTAAACTTCTGTCTTGACAATATGCCATCTCCCCAAACATACTGAAATAGACTTTATGAAATACTTATAACTATTTGAAATACTTATAACTATTTGTGGCTTCTTGTAACTTTGAAGCCTGCAGCTGATCTTGATCTACACTGATTTCAAAAGAGGGTTTGGCATTTTGAAAAAATTCACATTATGCCCTTACTAGGTAAAATATGGTATTTTGTATTCCAAATGGCATTTTTTCCAAGGGATGGACGTAGCTCAAAAAGGCCCGAGGAGAGGTTTTGAGAGTATTTTACTCTTCCATAATGCTAGCCACCAATTTTGTCGTCTGCTGATAACCTTTGCAAACAGTTTAGACCCAGCTCAGGACTGACATTGTCGTTTCTGATCTGGATCTAAACTGTTTGACACTCTGATAGTGTTCCTGAAAGAATTTTTTGAAAATGGTTATTTTGAAAAAGTCAGCAGACGACAAGAAAAGCATGACAAACTACTCAGCGTGCAAAGATTTAATTGCTGTTACTATTTACTCCCTATAGGTAAATGACCAGGAGCCAGCAGTGATGTGGTTGTCAGGACTTCACATCCCAGAATCCTACTTGACTGCCCTGGTACAAGCCACCTGCAGGAAGAACGGCTGGCCACTCGACAAATCCACACTCTACACTTCCGTTACCAAGTGGTCATCACCAGAAGACGTCACAGAGAAAGCTCATCAAGGTGTGTACACAATACATGTATTTATTTATTCCTCATTACGGTAAATGTTCTAAAATTACGAACACTAAAAAATAATTATTTTTTCCGCTGTTCGTAATTTTAGAAATTACGTTTATGAAAAAATGCCAGTGTCCGTAATTTTAGAATATGGACTTTATCATGAGAAAAACGGTATATCTGCATGTCAAAATGTAGTAGAAACGTGTTGAAAACACGGCGATATGATTCTGTGCTATCTCCTCGTTTTTCTTTTCTTTAATCTAATTAAAACCGCCGCTAAATTCGTGCGGACTGAGTCAGTAAAATGTCCAGCGCGTGCGGTATTCGCCAAGTCGAGAGCCAGGCACGTGCATATTATGTCACTCAATTTACTTACAAGTCATAAAAGTCCACTGATTTAAACTATTCGATAAGCCGGGTCTCCTATGTTCACTCGCCGAATCACTACACTATTTCCTTCTTCCTTCAGAAAAACAAAACGCTTTCGCTCGCTCTGCCGACTTCGAATTCGAGTTAATATTGTACTCAAGAATTGAAACCGCTAGACATCTCGTAAGATCAGATTTTTTGCAAAGATCTATACGTAGAGTAAAAAAAACTGACGAAATTCAAAAAGAACACCCACATCTCTCTCTCTCTCTCTCTCTCTCTCTCTCTCTCTCTCTCTCTCTCTCTCTCTCTCTCTCTCTCTCTCATTGTAGATCCGCCAATAAAATGTTTACTTTGATGTGCCTGCACCAGTCTCTCTCTCTCTCTCTCTCTCTCTCTCTCTCTCTCTCTCTCTCTCTCTCTATTTGCAAACACAGTTTGGATCCAGATCAGACCCGAATGGTATTCAGGATAGAACGTTTCGTCAATTTAAAAATGTGTGCATGCGGTAGAAAGTACGCAAAGCGTTAATACTGTGGAATGTCCGACTTTGCCGTACAAAAGCCCAATGCGCATGGCAAGTTTGAGTTTTGGGTCCTCATCGGAAGCAGTTTTAACAAGATAACATTGTGTTTCGATATTTTATGAAACCAAGCCAAAACAAAAGATTCGTGTGCAAACACCGTGCAGTCTCTCTAAACCGTTTGGATCCAGAAGATCCTCCGACGTGCCTGATCAGGGGCAAACATGCATACCAAGAGCTATAATCTAGTCCGACTTTGCGTCCGATGATCACCACACGCTGAAAGGAACATTTCAGACAAGTACCTTCTTTCAGATGCATGCCATGGGCGGATCCAGAAGGGGGACAGGGGGTCCGGACCCCCTAGAAAAATCACAAAAATATAGGGTTTCCTAGCAATATTGATCCGGATCCCCTAAACATCACAAAGCTACCAAGCCAGCATTCATTGGTGGGCCATTATCGACAATGGCGTTTCGCTGATGGGCCGATGGTGGTCCATTTTTAGTGGCACTTCGGTCTTCTCTCACTACCCCCTCTGACAAATGTTCTGGATCCGCGCATGCATGCAGTGCGTGTGAACCGGCTCGATTGAAATTAAACTGTCGACGGACCAGAAGGTTTTGTCAGAGGGGATCCAACTTTGACAACGTTTGTTTTTAAAGTTGATGAGGGGAGGGAGGATCCAAGTCCCATTTTAAGCGGGCCATCATCGGCCCGCCAGCGAAATAAAAGGCGTTTCGCTGGCATGCCAATGAATGCCCAACATTGAATGCTGGCTTCGCAGCTGCGATTTTTCAGCGGATCCGGACATGTATTGCTAGAAAACCTTATATTTTATGATTTTTCAGGGGGGGGGGGGGGTCCGGACCTGGATCCGCACATGTAATTTCATGACATTTTGGTACTAACAACGTGCGTCAAAGACTCAGACGAGCCTGCGCAAGTGTGCATTCTCAATACAGCATTGATGGTCAAGCATCACCACTTTTATGTTGAATGGATTAATTGTGTCTCACAACTGAAACCACCACTTGGAAAAAAGGCCCTTTTGTATATAAGTTTTAGCAAATTTACTCATTTGTTTAACGCTGTGGTTTGCATGGCATTTTTAAAGTAATAACATCTACTGTTACTTGCAAATGTTCAATTTTGACGACCAGGCAGCATATGACCAGTGACCTATATATATAGGTCACCGGTATGACCTAAGTCCTTCATGTGTTCAGCTAAGATGTGCGTTTTCTCGCGGTAATTGTAACTCTAATCCTTGCCCGAGGCATGTCTGTTTAATGTCTGTGACAATATACTGACAAAGGAAATCCATGTTAATGACCATTGCTGATCGGATGCTTCTTATAGGTAAAAAATTCGCCAATGAAAGGTTTTAAAAATATTTGAACACACTGCAGGTAGCCTGCACTGTTTTCCGGACAGCTTATATACATATAACATGCATGAATTTTGTCACGTACTACATGTCGGAAAGTCCGTGCTTTTAATGCGCTCTTGCCTTTGATCTTATCTGAAAACATGTATCGCCCAATTAGCAGACAATGCTCGGCATGCGAAAAAGAACGTCGCGTACCAGATTACCCATTTAAGTGGAATGGAACCTTCCAAATGTCGCTACCGCTCACGCGCTGTACGTTAAAAGTAAACCGAGCATGGATGGGACAAACAGATAAACGGACATCGATTTTCCGTCGAAAATAACTTGTGTTCGTAATTTTAGAAATTCACTTTTCCCAAAAAGGTCAGTGTTCGATTTTTTAGAATGTTTTAAAAATTATTTTCAGCGATAATTTTAGGTGTTCGTAATTTTAGAGTGTTCGAAATTTTAGAACATTTACCGTAACCCTGTTGTCCTCAAAATGACAAAGCTTCAGGGTTAGGTCAACATTTTAAAAAGCTCTTACACCAGTCAAGGCCTTATTTCAATTTATATTTTTAAGTACCCACTCAAGAGATGCAGTTTGATGAATATTATTCATGGGTAAGAGTTTTCAACATATCTGTTGAATTCAATTAAATATTTTTTGTGCTTTTCGAGAAAAATCAAAAATCTTGATCATAACAAGAGGTTGAAATATGTTAATACTGAGGGTAGATGTCCAAGATGTTTTCAGAGTTATACCAAACCCTCTTAACTTCTGCTGCTTCATATTTGTTCTGCCCTATGTTAACCCTTACCATACACTTTCAATGTCTCTTAATAGGGTTAAGTCCTCAACTTTTATCACACACCATAATCATTTGTGTAGCTGTACATGTATTATAAAGCTGTCTTTAAATAATAGAAAAGATTGCTGACAGGAAAGTTAAATAAAAAAAAATAAAAAAAATAAAGCTAAATCATGTGACTCAATTCATGAATTTTCCCTTTATGTGCTAATTAATCTTTGTTACAGGATTTGAAACTACTAGTATTAATCTAGGGACTACAGTAAATGTAGCTGCCATGAAAGGTAGTATTCATGCACATGAATGATGATTATACGTCTGGTGGCGGTTGTATAGCACATTTCAAAAAGTATCAGCTCAGACTCAAGCAGGACCATGTATTGCCCTTGTTTGAATGGGTATCAAATACAAAAAATAAGCATAGTCCCTAAACTCTTTGCATACTGGTCAATTTTTTATGCATTTTTGATTTCTGCTGATTTTTTTTTAAAAATCCAAAAAATCTTTCACGGAATACTATCATTGTTAAACAGTTTGGATTAAGACCAGGCCCAACATTTTGTCAGACCTGAACTTGGTCCAAACTGTTTGCAAAGGTTTGGACTTAAATCAGGACTGGGATCCAAACTGTTTTACACTCTGATAGTGCTCTGAAAGAATTTTTTGAAAAAGTTAATTTAAAAAAAAAACAGCAGACTACAAAAATATTCATATAAAAAGTTATCCAGCATGCAGAGTTATAAAGTTCTGAGATACTTGAATAATATCAATGTGGTACACTGCATGGCTGGGGTAGAAACAAACTAGGATGCCAATATGGGTATACCTGGACATTTTCTCATCCAAAACTGGTCTTGGACTCTTGGTGTACCTAGTTTTTTTTATATGGAAACAAGTTAAATGTTGTTTCTTCCCTTGTGCACATCCTTCCTTTCCTTGTATTGAGTATAAGATAGCGGTGTTTATTCTGGGTTTACAGTAGAGGATGGTGAATTTCCATGTTGATCCCGGTAAATACGAGTGTGACGCAGGTTGCTGTCTGTGACATGACTATATATTCAGACACTGTCCCAGCACATAGGTCCATATAAACAAAAGTCCTTGAGCAAGACACTTTATCCATGGGTAAAAGATTTCAGGATTATTCCTAAATTCAGAAAGTCATCCTCAAAATGATGCATTTAGAAGGTTGTATTAGCTTCTCTGATATATTTCTGTCTAAGGACAACTGACCATTTAAACGTGAAGTTGTGGATATTTAGTCGGCATACTGCAAGTTTTAAAATTGAAATTTCAAAAGTTCAGGATTTTGGAAATTTTGAACTTTCAGCCATGTTTATCCTCTGCAAGACTGAATCCTCTACTTAGTACTGGTTCAACCCAGGAAGACAGGAAAACATCCCAGCATGACTGAAAAGTTGTTGGCTGGGACATAAAGCATCAACACTAAGACAATTAGCAAATATTTTGACTGTAAATCTGTTCTTATTTTCTTTTATATAAGTAGAAACATGATTTTTATATGCACAAAAGAACCGTCTCATTTAGAGGTTCTTTTGAGTACCCACAACATATGTTTAGCTTAGAAAGCAAGAAAATTAATTTCTTATTACGCCCTCTTATCTGGAGTCCTACTGTCATACAACCATACCCTTGCAGCGATGGTTGTTTGAATATTTCTTTGTGAAATTTCAAGTTATACTTTTTGCACAAAAATGTGTCAAGCACCATCCCTCCCAAATATTGTAAATATTTACCTCCTATATGGATTGTTTACCATATAGAATGACCATGTTCATCAATTTTCAATATTTATTGTAATCCCCACACTCCTTAAAAACCTTTATAAATATTGTTAAACCGATATTCTGCCAATTCTCGGCACTTCTTTTCTTTTCCAAGTACTGCACTCAATACTGCACTGGCTGGGGGAACACTGTACTTGATAGTAGTGCTTAAAGCTCAATTTAATCACACTACCATAAGGCTGTCTGATCATTAAGTGCCAATTAGGGTTGCTTTGTGTTTTCTTGCTACACTGTTTGCTGGGGTCTGCACTGTTTGCTGGGATAAATTTTTAAGAGCAATCTTTTCAGGGACAGATTAGCACAACTTAAAATGAAAATTCTATCTTGTATATTTAATCATTATTCCAAACTTTTATTGTATCAATCTAGATGAGAGATTCCATCATACATTTAAGGGGTAGCACTTTTGAAGGCCTACTTTAAACCTACATGTAAAATTGGTACCCTTTGGAAAGACTTCTACATTTAAAAAAAAAGATATAATATTTCTGTCTTTCATTAGGTTTTGAACTGTTGCAAAAATCTAAAGATTCATTAAAGGCTTTCTTTGAAAATGTAAATATTGTTTGTAGCAACCCTCTGGCAATGTTAATACCCATTCCCTCAATGTCTGGTGTGAACATTAACCAAGGTCCCCAACAAAATGATAACCCTTATATGGATAGTTTGACAAATATTGAAGACCCAAGGTTCTTTTGAGTACCCACAACATATGTTTTGGTTGAGACATAAGAAAATTAATTTTCATTAATGCACTCTTCTTAAAATATATAATGGACAATACCCATCCTTAGTGCATCAATTGTTATTGTAAAATCCAATTTTTATAAAAATGGTTAAACACCTACGGTGAGTAAATTTTATATTGTACATCTCTTGTTCCAGGGTGCTTTGTTCATGGCCTCTATCTGGAAGGTGCTGGATGGAATCGTGATGAACTCTGCCTGATCAGACAGAGACCCAAACAACTGATCCAGGAACTACCTATCTTGAAAATAATACCAATAGAAGCTCACAGACTCAAACTACAGGTGAGTGTGAAGGAAATTGGTTATCTCAGTTTTCACCTAATACAATAGGGTGAACTTTTTTTTTCTTGCACACCTATAAAACTTTTTTGATGAGTTCTATTTTTTTTACGCTCAACTCAACTGAGTGCTCATAAAAACTTCAATGCTGAAAAATATAGATATTTCTTGCTTTAAAACTCTCAGATGTTGTGATTAAGAATTTCTCAGTTTTCACCTATGCTGACCTTTTTTTTCTTGCACACCAGGCCTGTGGGGGAGGGGGGGGGGGGTATCTAACTTTTTTTATTAGTTGAATTTTTTATGCTAAACTCAATTGAGCATGAAATTCCAATTGCTCATAAAAACTCCAATGCTGAAAAATATAGATGTTTCTTGCTTTAAAACTCTCAGATGTTGTATTTATCATGCTGGTATATGTTAAAATGCCAACAATTGTTGGCATTTTAACATTTATGAGCATGATAAATTTCCTGCCTAGCTGAGTTGAGCATGAGAAAAGTTTTATAAATTTGTGCCAGGTTTTTTAAGGAAAGAGTACTACCCTTAAGACAAAGCATATCATGGTTTGGGGCACAGTGTTTCACATGCACATTTTTAAGCTCAGAAAACGCGTGGGGCTTATTTAAAAAATGCAGAAGTGAAATGTATGGAAGAAAAATGTGTGAGAAAACATTGCTCAGGGTCACCTTAAGTCATCACTCAGTATACAAAAATCCATCCCTCCAGATCACAGTTTTCCATCACTCTTCAAGCACTGTGATGCCAAACCGTGATCCTCGAGATATATGAGCCGTGACATGTGATTTCCAACAATATGGCATTTTGAAAAGTGTAGACTCAGACGAGCCTGTGCAGCCTTCTTTTATGCTTAGAAATTCCAAATGCTGTTCAATCAGTAGCTTAACAGTCTTCGAATATTCAAGCGACTAGCAAAGGCTCTGATCAGTCTGCACATGTGCGCAGGCTGATCTGAGCCTTTGCTGGTCGGACGTACCACATTGTTGGAAATCCCATGCCATGGCTTAATTATTTTGTCATAGGGGTACGTGCATTAAGAGGCTATTTTGGCCCCCCTATGAGGTCAAAAAATAAAAGTTGCTCTTCACAAGTTTCTTCTTATTAGTTTATTAGAACAATAGCCAAAGTGTAAAGGTCTGATATTGATTCAACTTTTACGGTTGCTATGGTAACAAAAATGGCTGCCAAAATAGGCTGAAAATAGGAAAATGACCATTTTGGAGCAATTTTGAGACATGTAACAGAGAATTAATATAGAGCACAAGCAAATACCAAAAAAAAAAATTTTAACAGATGATGAGAATTATTAGGGCACACAATATATTAAAAGGTTTTTTTGGTATTTGCTTGTGCTGATATCTAATTCTTAAAAAATCGGTCTCCGAAAGCCTCAAATTTGGCCTAAAATGGCAATTTCTCTATTTTAAGCCTATTTTGTCGGCCATTTTTGTTACCATAGCAACCGGTAAAAGTAAAATAAATGCCAGAATTTTACACTTAGGCTATTCATCTAATAAACCAATAAGATGAAATTTGGTGAAAAGCAACTTTCAGTTTTTAGCTCTAGAGGGGGCCAAAATAGCCCCTTAATGCACGTACCCCTTTCTAAAAGCGCCATACCCATAATAGATTCTTACAATGGTCACCCTTGTCCTGCTGGGTAAAACAATATGCTGCGCCTTTCCGTGTATAACATTTTTTCTCATTCCAAAGGGAAGCAGTGCAAGCTGCATAAAAACATACATCCTCTAATGAATAGTTACCTATCTGTCTTCTGACTAAATCAAATTGTTGACAGTATATTATTGTAAAAGAAACTTGGCATAATCTAGTCAGATGTCGCTTTTAAACTTCTCAACTGCATTAGAATGATCCTTGGCTACTGGGTAATTTTCCATGTTTGTTTGTCGTCTGATGACGTTTTTCAAAATCAACTTTTTCGAAAATTTCTTTCAGGAATACCATCAGAGTGTCAAACAGATTGGATCCAGATCAGGCCCGACATTTTGTTGGGCTGATCTGGGTCCAAACTGTTTTCAAAGGTAATCAGCGGACGTCACTAGTAGGCAAATCTTCCATCAAGTTTGATACATATACAAAATGTTTCTAGACAAAAAGGGTTAATTGTTGAACATTTTAAGGATTTTTTTACACACAGGCCTTTAGTTAAGAGTGAGTAACTGGAAATATTTTTCTTATTTCTCAACCAAAGCATATGTTGTGGGTACTCAAAAAAACGTCTCAATGAGACGGTTCTTTTGAGCATCCACAACATATGCTAAAAATAATGGGTAAGAAAGTATTAACAATTTTACGCTGAAATATTTTGTTTATCTAAACCTGTGTACACAAGATTAATTTTTATCTGTTTTGTATTACAGAATACCTTTAGGACGCCGGTGTATGTGACATCACAGAGGAGAAATGCTATGGGTGTTGGTCTTGTGTTTGAGGCTGATCTCGCTACAACAGAACACATCAGTCACTGGGTGTTACAGGGTGTTTGCCTCACTCTGAATACAGACTAAAGTATACTAAATATAAATATTCTGAAAGACCTGTTATTTTCTATGCCTTGAGTAAGACTGTTGTTACGTTTTATGCCAGTTTAGCGAACAGTACATTCAAATAAAGGCAGTGATGAAAAACGGTCAATTTGTGATATGGAAAAAGGTTGTTACTGTAAGCCACTGTGAAGTGCAAGAATTGTGATACATTTTTATTCCTATATAGAATACCTATATTATATGGTATGCTTCCTATGAAACATGTTAAATGCTAAAGGGCCATATAAAATTTGCAACAGATGGCAAGTTTTGTGGTATGTTTCTTTGGAGTAAAACCAAATAAGTCTTTCTATTTCATGTGAATCATCTGCCAGCAGACCATTCACATGAAATGTTAAGCCTTAGTTTCCCTATAAATCAAAAAAATATATGTCTACTGCATTACAAAGAAATAAACATAGTTTATTGATAAAAAAGCAAACTTTTATTGATATATTGTCCATTCCTATGTTAGTATTTATTTCCATTCCGTCCATGTGTGATCTCAAAGAACAATTTTTAAAAATGTGATTTTCTATTTTATGGTTTATTCATTATTTTTACTATTTATTTAGCTCTAAGATATGGATTTTCCGTCCAAAATGACCCAAAAAGTCTAATATCTGTCTCACAATTATTTAATACCATATGTGACCTTAAAGTGCACATGCCTTTTTTAGCATACATTTGATATCTTAACACTACCCTGTACATTGTATATCAGACCTCACGATAAGGATAAGGATAAGAATGCGTAATTTAAAAAAAAAATCTCAACCAAAACATATGTTGTGGATACTCAAAAGAACCATCTCAATGAGACGGTTCTTTTGAGTGCCCAAAACATATATTTAAATTGATTGATAAGACAATACATACAATTTTAGGCTTGAAAAATCTGCTTATCTTAACCTAGGCTTTATCAACTTGGGATTTGAAGTCATTCCTGTGTAATCCTTCCATTATCAATATGGATTAATTTTAAAAATGAAAATATGTAGATCCTGATCAGCTGGCTTCATCAGAAGTCAATTGATCAGGAACCACACAGTTTTCAAAAGAGGGCATAGAATTTTTGGGGAAAAATGAGCATAGTGCACTTATAAGGTGAAAAATGGTTTGTTATAATTTCATTTATTTATATTTGATATCTAGATGAAGTGCAAAACAATGTGGCATTGATATCATAAGCCAATATGTTGGCAACTTAACTTAATGCTTGAAGCACTGAACAAATCTCATGATTACATATTTATTTAGTATTTGTACAAGGACGTGACTGAGAAATCTAGCCAGGGCTGCCACCACTATGGACTCCTGGGCTCTGTCCATGGCTTGAACACGACTAACCCGACCTAGGTTTATTTAGTATTTACCCATGTTTTTTTTCCATGTTTAAAAGCTGTTGTCTGTGATATTTGAAGGTTAAAACATTCTTTTGTAATTATGTTGTAAAGTTTGCAGTGGTAATCCATGTGTGCACTTTACCAATACTTTTAAGGATGAGCGAACAATATATTTAAACAATAATGCATGTGATAGTTCTATTTTGATGTTAAAATCACAGAAAATTTACAAAATATGAGACCTGTGCAAAATTGCACAGGTTTCATTTTTTGTTCATTATCATTAGGATTAAAATCCTAATACTATAACTCAGTTTTACACTAAAGTGGAAAGCGATATCTGTGTTAACTTATTCAGTAATAACTTTTTAGGTAATAGAAATATGTCCATTATTACATAGACCAGATAAGGAAATTTTATGAGCCTAAAATTGTAATTATTTTCTTACCTATCAATTAAAACATGTGTTTTGGGTGCTCAAAAGAACTGTCTCATTGAGACGGTTCTTTTGAGTACCCACAACATATGTTTTGGATGAGAAATAAAGAAATTAGTTTTCCTGTTATTAGCCTTGTTGCATTCAGAGTTGCCAAAACTATTGAGTTTTGGCCATTTTGAATGCAATAGGGCCATCTTTTAATAACATCAGTTATCAGGCCCCGTAATAAGAGTGCCTAGCAGAAAATTAATTTTCTTAATTCTCAACCAAAGCATATGTTGTGGGTACTCAAAAGAACTGTCTCTATGAGACAGTTCTTTGAGCACCCAAGACACATGTTTAAACTGATAGGTAAGAAAATAATCACAATTTTTTCGCTCAAAATTTTTCTTAACTGTCCCTATGGTTATGAAGGAAAATGTGAGGACTGCTAATATCATATAGAAGCATGGAGTAATTAAAGAGTTTTTATAAAGTAATGAAATTTAAATGTATATTTTTTGCAATGCCTATTGAAAGGAAACCCAAATAAGATAATATAAAAATAATTACAATAGCTGTCAAAAGAATTTATTTTTGTTATATTTTTGTTATGCTTTTGGAGATTTGATTTGAAAACGATAAAAAAATCTATTAAAAGAAAAGTCAGAAATCATTTGATGTTTGTTGTTATTTTTAACCTCTAAATGACAATCATTCTTGCAACCTTACTGGCGATAAGTTTAGCTCAACTGAGCTGGTCTCATGGGGGAGTTCTCAGCATAGCTGTGCCCTCTATTGTCCATCAGCCATCAATATTTTTAAACAACATCCCTGGGCTTACCTTGGCTCAGAATTTGTTGTAGCCAACACTTTAGCCAAATGGAAAAAGTTGGAGCCAAATGAAATTAACTTTAGCAAAGGTTTTAGCCAGAAAGTAGTATCAACAAGCTATTCTGTATTTAACTCTTTGTCCGCTAGTAGCGACTTTTGTCATCTGTTGATAACCTTTGCAAACAGTTTGGACCCAGATCAGGCCCGACAAAATGTCGGGCCTGATCTAGATCCAAACTGTTTGACACCCTGATGGTAGCATCCAAAGAGTTGAATATGGCACAATAATAAAGTGTGAAGGAATAATAAAAGCAATATTGGAAAATCCAAAAGCTGATCAAAATACACTTTTTCGCAAATGTGTTATTTTTGAACCACCTAGAGTGTACTTTTAGCCAATGACCTTTAATTGTAGCCTCTCTACATTTTTAGTAGCAAATGGCTACAATGGCTAATGGCAGGGTGAGCCCTGTAATCCCCTCTGATGATATGTTGTGGTCGAGGTTATGGAAAGCTACCAATTTTCATTATATCATCTATAGGCTAGGATACAGGGGTGGGGTAATCAAGGATGTCTAACTTTTCTTGACTGTTAACATGAGCCTAAGGGTAAATTAAAGCCTAGTTTACAGAACTACACTTTCCACAGTGTAAACGTGACCTTTCACCTCATAAAATACAATAATCCAATATGGTTCATTTCTTAAGTTCATCAAACCCACAACCCATCCATTTTTCTCTATTTTCTTCCCTGATATGGTCTATCTGTAAACTATGGAATTTGGGCCTCAAGTATGGTGAATGTTCTAAAATTTTGAACACTTCTTTTTCTGTTCTCAAATCAAATGCTGGTACTAGAGCAAGAATTCTCAGTGATTAAACTGGTAGTATAGACTTGGGATCAAATGGTAGCTAGTTCGAGACTCGCCCTAAACCCTGACCCTAAATTCACAGTGATAAAGTTAGTAGTGTTAGACTTTGGATCAAATGGTTGTTAGTTCGAGACTCATAACCTTGAGCAAGATACTTCATCAGCTGCGTAGTACTGGTTCAAAAATGTCCAGACATTATTGGAAAACTGATGACTGAGACGTAAAGCATCAACACAAAGAAAATGCTTGTCAGAATAGCAAATAGGAAAGACCCTGATCAGAATGCTTCTTCAGAAGCAGTCTGGTCTGGGTCTGCCCTTTTTGCCTAGGCCTTTTTTGCAGGCAACTAATGTTCAAAATTTTAGACCTTCAACCATTGTCCAATCCCTTGCAAATGCTTTACAGTATTGACCCATTTAAGAACCCTTCACCCAGGTTCATTATAACTTATACAATTGGACATGGTAAGAATTCATGATTGGATTGGCAAATGGACAGTAAAAAAAATACAAATCTTTCAATGTAACTGTTTATTCTATAAATTACTAGCACCAATACAGTACAAGGAAGACATTATCAAGACTTTGTTCATGTCCCAACACTACATGAACAATACCAAAAACAAGATATTTTTAACCCTTTGTATACTAATGAATTCTTTCATCTGGTTTGATGCAACCAGCCTGTACATATCAAGTGATCACAGGTTAGAATTTCCAGTCTTCATCTGTTCTAGTCTATGGACTAATTTGTTTGCACATGCATACATGGGTGAAATTTTCCAAATTCCTGAACTTTAGAAATTCAAATTTTTAAACCTGCTATATGCCTACAAAATTAATAAGTTTGTGTTCAAATGGTTAATTGTGTTTAGATAATCTAAAAAATACTCAGAGAAGCTACTATAATCTCCCTAATTCAGCATTTTGAGGCTGACTTTCTATGGAAAGTCAACCTCAAAATCCTGAATTCAGGATTAATCGTGAAAACTTTCACCCATGTACATAACCAGTAATTTGGTCACTGTACCCAAAGAGTGAACTAAATATGCATTAATGAGACCTCTGTCTAAATTTATACAATGAGATCTTTAATTATATCACAGCTAGGTCAAAGTAACCAAACTTGAAAATAAATTATGTATGCAGGTATCTTTGAATGGTTTCATTAGAAAACCCATCTTATATATGTGTCCTCATTTTATACCTTTAGATAAGACAGTTTTGCCGAGTATCAATGACAACATTTTTCCCTTATTTTGCATGAAAATATTTGTTAGGTCCTGATGATATTTCCATTGAAAACCTTTGAGAGAAAAAATCACTCATCTAGGATATGGCTGTTATGGGTAGAATTTGAACTTAATGCACATGTGTAATGTAGTTGATTCCAATCTTCTAAGTTCGCGTTGTGTTTTCAAAGTCCTTTTAGAGTTTATAAGTCTTAAATTTCAGCAAACATTTTTTACAATTTTTATCATTTTAGGTTCAGCAGGACAAAAGTCAAGCCAACTCGTGAGATTTTGATACTTTATATTTCATATGCATAAACAGTAAAACCTGTGTAAAACCGCCATTCTTAAAAAGACAGAAAATTGGTTTTCAAGAACAATTATCGCTTTATGCAGGTCAAAAGTTGCAGAATGCTCCAAGAGAAGCATTCTGCAATACATGTACTTTCGACCTTCATTAAGCTACCATTTGTCATTAGGATATTTGTTTTGTCTATTTTTGAGTGGCTGTTTTACACAGGTTTTACAGTAGTCCTTTTTGAAATATGCAGGTACATGTTCACACGTATCTAGTAGAGCTAGAGATCTAAATTTAGGCCTGAGCCCTCACCTACATCTCTACTTTGTGTGTGTAAGCTCCAAAGGATTTGGTGAGACTGAGCAAAAATGCGGGCTTATCAGAGTCTCTGATGCTGGCATATGCGATTAGTACCAAAGTCTCATTATCTAGGCAATTTCAATATAATTTTAATCCTTTTCATTCTGGGTATAGGTGAACAGGTATTTTAGCGAACAGTGAAGAGCCCAATGAAATGGATGTGCAATGTTTGCAAAGATAAAAACAAATCTTCATGACAGAACTGCATCATAATTTTGAAATTTCTGCCTGTAACCCTTTAAAAATACAACTGGTCAATTTCATATATGCAGTGTATTCTAGCAAGCTGAGGGAGCGCAGTGGCTCAGTGGTAGAGTGCTTGACTCAAGAATGAGGGGTTGTGGGTTGGAGCCTCACTGGTGGCACAGCGATGTGTCCTTGAGCAAGACACATTAATCCCTTCTTAGTACTGATTCAACCAAGAAAGACCTGTC
Source organism: Loripinus fragilis (assembly GCA_964019695.1). Lineage (NCBI taxonomy): Eukaryota > Metazoa > Mollusca > Bivalvia > Lucinida > Lucinidae > Loripinus > Loripinus fragilis. The sequence goes on from OZ026525.1 coordinate 41,151,098, forward strand.
CTGACATAACTGAAAAATTGCTGACAGGGACGTAAAGAATCAAATCAAACAAACAAATTCTATCAAGTTGAACATGCATGGTAAAATCCATCAGAATGGGACATAAAACATCTATTTGAGATTTAACTTATTCTTCTGTTTTATTTTATAGCATGGTAATACAGATTCTGCAATTAACTCTCTTGGCAAACATTAGTTATGATAACTGGGAACACCTTCTCAACAAATATCTAAGCGTGACAAACTTTATGAGACAGTCTTGGATACAAAATACAGGAGAAAGATACAATACAAATGTAGTAGAAACATAATAAGATAGACTATTTTACCCTTATCCCACATCTATAATTTTTGTCCTGCAAATGTCTGCTGCATATATTCAAGTGCACTTCAGACTAGAATTTTTCATGGAAGTAAACAATAAAAACTTTTATCAGACTGCTCCATGGTCCATTTTAGTTGCAATATAGGCTAACTAAGAGCATAAGCAGATGAAATGGCAGACAACAAAAGTCGTGACTGGAGAGCCACGGGTTAAACATCTAAGAGACATATCAGACCCCTGAGTTGGTACACATGGCCTCAATAACCAATGTGTGTTAACATAATAAACAACATGTTAACATAATAAACAACATGTATGTAACATGCAACAAAAAAGCAAACAAAATAAAGCAAGTGAATTTTGAAAAATATCAGCAGACAACAAAATCATGAATATTTAGCCAGCATGCAAAGAGGTATTTTTCTCTTCAAATCATAGCTGGCTTTTATACCTCTTTCCTTTGTTAGCAGCGACTTTCATTGTTGATAACTGGTCCAAACCCATTCACACTCTAATAGTGTTCCTGAAAGAATTTTTAAAAGAATGAAAAGTTACTCAGTATGCAAAGAGTTAGGAGTTAAGCACAGCCACCTTTTGGTGACACACATCCTGCAAGCTCTAAGTATGTGTTTAACGGCCTAAATATTTACTCAAAAACAGTGGTGTCACTAATTATGACTCCTCTTGCATGCTGGGTAATTTTGCATGTTTTTTGTCATCTTCTGATTTTTTTTTCAAAATTAACTTTTTCATAAAATTCTTTCATGAAGACCATCACAGTGTCAAACAGGCTTGACATATTGTTGGACCTGGTCTGGGTCCAAAATATCGGCAGATGACCAAAGTTGCTACCAGCAGGCAAAAATGCGAAGTCAAATTAAATTTAGGATAGAGGGGATATTTTTTAATTACAGTAGAAGTTCTAAGATTTAGAACATCATTTGCCTGCCAAAAGGCCCAACTTGATTTCATTACCAGTAAACCAAGAGATGTAATCACCATATATGGATTCATCCTGTAGACGAAAAGCTGTGGATCCAAATCAACTTTATAATGAAGACAGCTGATCTGGATTTACACTTTTTAAAAGAGGGTATAGAATTTTGAAGAGAAAAAATATGTAGACAGTGCACTTATTTGGTGGTATATGGTAATCAATTTCTGGTTAAAAATTATACATATACTTAAACGCAAAAGTTTCGCAACCGTTTAATATCTGTATTTTCTTCAGTATGGTCCATGTTAGAATATTAATATAATCATATTTTATGCTCCTGCACAATGCGGAATGATTTACCATTAATCGGTTTTGATCATACTCTTCATTCTGACGTTATAATGACGTCAGTGTTTTTCAACAATTTACGTCTCGCATAAAGATTGTTATCGCGATTTGAAAACAAACGGTGCTATGTGATAGTCAGATGTGGTATCTGACGGAAAACATTTTAAGGTTTAACAATTAACGTTTATCAACGCCCAAATTCGCTGTGTTTCTTTGTTAACGTCAACCAATTTATCAAAATTGTCTATTATTCCGTTATGACGCACGATACTTCTGTCTTCTATGCAATGTGTTGGGGGTTTTCGCTTGTGACATTAAAAACTCGATTATTGATATTCAGTTGTGCTTAAACGGCCAATTACGTCAAATATTGAAGGCTTTACGTTGGCGTAATGAATGTTACTAAATGCATAATATAACCTGCTTGGATTTGTCTGCCCTTCTGATTTTGAAAACAGATAACGGTTAAACACCTTTTCCGAATAAAATGTAAGGTGGTGTAACACTGTGACTCGATAAAATGTAAGGTATTGTAACTCTGTGACTTTTCAAATTTGGGTTGCCTTACATTTCTTGTCGAAGATCGGCAATCGTAAGTCTCACTGGTCTGATTTTCATGTTGTTTGGACGGCAAATCATTGGACTTGTTAATCATAATATCATGGAGTAAAATTTTTAGCTCCAAAAGAAGGAAATAGCATTTTAGTAAGAGTTGCAAAACTTTTGCGTTTAAGTATATACCAACTCCTTTTAACTGGAACTACTGTTAATTAATGGTGTAAACTAATTTCCAGGCAAAAGGTTATAAAACTTTTTTCATGATCAACTCAATTGAGCATGAAATTTATCGTGCTCATAATTGTTGAAATACCAACAATTAATGACATTTTAACATTAACATGATACAATACAACATCTGAGAGTTTGAAAGCAAGAAAAATATTTATTTTTCAGCATAAAAGTTTTTTATGAAGAGTTAAAATAGATCAGCATGGAAAAAGTGTTATAACCTTGGGACCAGGTGATATTGAGTCAATGAGATTCATTTGACAAACTGTATGAGACAAAGATTAATGAGTAAGCTGCTAAGACTCAGACGCTATGTTGTCATTATTTAACAATAGCATCAAATAATTCACTGGCCCTGGATGTGTCAATTTTCTTTACAACTTTCACATTTGATGTTTCTCCCAGAACTCCCCGCCAATCAAGCACCATCATACCCCTGGTATATTGACCTGTAACCTCTACGGTAGCATAAACAGCCTGCTGTTCTACAATAACACTTGGGTCAACAGCCGTTGCCATGGCACTCATATCACATGATCTGAACACAGGAAGGTGATGTATCTGTCGTTGTGTGTTTGCTGTTTTTTGTGAAATGGCACCAAGAAAGCGTCCCTTTTCAGTAATTGACATTGTCCATTTATCAAACCATTCCTAAAATAGAAATAATACAAATTAAATACAGTTAAGTTTGAACTTTTGTCCTATATCACTGTTTACAACCAGGCAACCAGCAAGTTAGCATTTCATTTGAATAAAACATCTAAAGATGTGCTGTCAATAATATATAATTGGCTATCTATTCTTGTCATCCAGGTGCATGCCAAACTACACAAAAACTTGTTCATTTCTACATGCTCATTACACTGAAACGTAAAAAGTAGTTGAGAAGTTTGTGAAAAACCTGTTTTATGGTGGAAAAACATTAATTTATTGAATGAACATATGTTGTAGGTGCACATTGGAATTGCCTTATAGAGGCAATTCCAATGTGTACCAACAACTAATGCTACTGAAATTAAGGAAACTTATTTTGAAATATACACTAAACAAGTATCATGTCAATTGGCTTTCCTCTTTTAAACATCTCAAACTGTCAATCGGTATTAAAATACCTGTCACTATGGTAAATTGTTTATATTTACATGACAGCTATATCACCAAATTTGATTTCGTGAACTATGCAATTGCTAACTTTGTAGGTGCATGGCTGTAATAAATACCCCCTCAGGACCACCTTGCTTGCTACAATTAGAGTTTATGTCTTCTTCCTGGTGCAATAGGTAAATCTATGATTTGTGATTATGGCATTTTACTTGCTTTTTGTAAGGAGAATTACATTGTATCTGCTATGACAATCAGAGACCTATCGCTTAGCCCTTAGTAAGCTAAGTGAACCAATATGATTTTATTTGCAGACAATCCAGTTTCATGGTTACTTTTACTGGCATTCGCTCTAACAACACTAATTGCTTGGTCAGTAATGAAAAACCGGTAACCAGTAATCCCAATACCATAATGCGTGGCCAGTAATGGAAAAACAGGCAACCAGTATCCCCCAATACCATACCTGGTATTGGGGTACTAGCTACCTGTTTTTCTATACCTGGTATTGGGGGTACTGGTTACCTGCTTTTCCTTTACTGACCACCAATAAAATGGGAACCAGCATTTAATGATAATAGAATCATTGGTGGGATGTAAACTGTTTACCAAAAAGGACAGATCTTTCTGATCTAAGATGGACATGGATGGTTTATAGGTGTAAATTTTAAAAAAAATACTTGCCCATGGTTGACCAGCATCTTTTCGAATGTTTATCTCCCATGGAAATATTGTTGTTGGAACTTGAACACCATTCAAAACCAGCTTAGCAGCTTCAGGGTCACACCCGAAATTGAATTCTGCACATACATAAGATGTATTTCCTAGGCCTGTAAAGCACACAAGTTTATATTCCTCTGTATAGGTGGAGGCATAGTCCGGTGAGATATTGAAATGCACATAGACATATGATCAAATCTGTTCCTTATCAGTTAATCTGCTCATTGGCCTTAGCTAATAAACCAAGTAGCTTATCTTACAATGTCAGGTTCCCTTTCACTGATTATTGACCCTTTAAGCGTCAATCACGACTGCAGCAGACATCAATTTTTCAACATCTTTCTTAATCTTCGTAAAAAATAAGGTATGATATTTCATGAGAATTGTCTGCTGGCAGACAATTCTCATGAAATATCATGCCTTATTTGTTAGTTTTGAAAAAGCGGCAAAATTTGAAATTGTCGTCTGCTGCAAATTATAGGTGGCGCTTTAAGTGTTAAAACATTACAAATGTACTCTTTCAGCAAATTAATAAAGAATTTAAAACATTAGGTATTTTGGTATGGAATGATATGCAATATGTTCAGAAAAAATTATTCATATATGGCAGACTTGTGAATTAGTTTCAGTGTACCTATCTATATTTTGTTACATCAATGTTTTGTCTATTTATGTGACTTCTCAACCTAAATGATACAATGGATTAATTCAATGATACTTAACTTCAATGTTTCCTCCCATGATTGTGACGTTTTTCAACTTCTTGCCAAAGTCTGGGTCTAGTTTCATTGCCAGAGCAATATTAGTGAGTGGGGCGAGCGCTACCAAGGTTATCTCCCCTGCAATGAAATGAATGAATGCTTGTTTCACATACTTTTAAATCATCATCATCACTATCAAGTGTTTTATTAACTTGCAGGGGCATCATCGAGGATGATCCACATCACTGATGTGAATGATGCATGTTTATCAAAAACCTTTAATATTGTCTCAATTACAGCTAAGTCTTCTCCTTCATTAAAGAGACTAAGTCTGCAACTATGAACATATTTTAAATTTTTTTATTTTCGTTTTAAATCATTTGTAAAAGTAGAATTAAGTTATGTTTCCACAATAAATCTGTTTACTATAGCTGAAAACTGCATGGAAAAGTGAATTATCTTATAAAAACAGGTGTGTTTTTCTCTTTTTGGTAATTATTTGCATCCCTCCAATAATTATAGACAGTTAATTTTAACATAAATGCTGTTGTTTTGATACTGATAATTTGTTAAGATTTACAAAATTGGTAATTATTTGCGTCCCTCCAATAATTATAGACAGTTAATTTTAACATAAATGCTGTTGTTTTGATACTGATAATTTGTTAAGATTTACAAAATTGGTAAAATGTATACCTGAGTTTTAGTTTTTTTACTGTGTTCTTGAAAAATAGAAACATTAGTTCTAAAAATATAAGATCAAAAGTTACAGACTATGCAGCTTTAAGATTTGCATTATTTTCACTTCGAATTGAAACATATTTCTAATTGGTCACTTTTTAAACTCATTATTTCAGATCAAGCGCTTATAACATTGAAATGTTTTTTTTTTGCCTGTAAATGTGCAGTTTAATGGGCAAAAGCTTAGCAGTTTTTCAGAAAAGTTGTCTTTCAATCCAAGGTTTTTTGGTAAAAAATGAAAAAATATGCTTTTTGAAGAAAAATGGTTTTAATTAAAGTTTTATATCAAATTCAAGTTAAGTTGGTAAAAGACTGGTCTAGTCAACTTCAAAAAACACCAAACACTTGAAATTTTGACTAAAGTAGATTTTTACGTATTTTTTAAAATATCACATTTTTTGAGATTTTTGAAATTCATTATTAGCTTGTGCAAAAAATTTTGTATTAATTTTATTTTAAATGAAAAAGATAGCCCAAACAGAATAGAACTTGATTCGTCCATATTGTAAGGACAAACATTTCACTGCTGCTGCGCGCTTCTGGTTTGAATACTAAACTTAAAAAGCCAATTTGACAGTATTTTTGCATTATTTTTTTCAATTTCCGAACTAGAATATATACGTAATTCATAATCACTGAAAATTTCAATACTGTATCACAGTCACAGAAAATAAGGCGTACAAAACAGTGCAAACTTCCTATGTAAACTGCATGCAAAAAGCTGAATTCAATGATTTAGCTGCTGGTAGTGTTTGTCATCATGCTATTACGTAACAGAATAGAGGAGTCTGGTTGAAGCGAATCATTTGAAGTGTGTTCGGCTTTAATCACGGCAGTCAGAAACATTTTCATAAAAACAAATATACAAATGGATGGCATCTCTGTGGAATATTTCATATTGTAGGGGAAAACGTTACCTTTTGAAATGAGGTTACCTTTACTCTAGCATCATCTGTGGAAGACGTACAATTCATTTTTAAATGAAATGGCATTCAGAGTTTCGGCAAGACATTGGTTGATTTATATAAGCATGAATTTTGTAAAGCCGAATCTTACTTTCAAAACTAACATTAAAATGTAAGGTGACCAATTAGAAATTTTGCTCAGTGTATGCATACCAATTTTATTTCAATCCAGTCACTAACATAAAAGTGTAGAGTTCCTATTGATGACATCATCTTTTAATTTTACTAACTGTTCCGAAGTTTTCCTTCTAGTTTGTAAATCCAACACAAAATGCATATGCTATGTAGCTCATTTTACAATGTCAGTTTCCGTCTCAGTGAATATTAAAATACCACCAGTGTACTCTTTAAAGGCAAATCCAAAAAGTATCCAAAACATCCGTTTTTTTTATTATGGAATAATTTTCTGAAGTTCAGCTAGAGTAACAATATGTCAACATTCCTTGAAACCGAGGTAATTTAATCACCATAGTCAATAAATTTGTAGGATTATTGGGGTTTTCAGAAGCTGTTTAAGTATTCATAAATGTAAAGTAAAATATGCCATGTATAAATTCTGAAACCTAAATAAATCAAAATTTTAATTTATAAATACATGTTATTAAAATGACACTTCTATTCCATATAGCATTAAGGCATTGTCATTCAATAGTCATTTAATATTGTAGCCAAAAGCCAAGTGAATATAAAAGAGACCTACACAGCATTCATGAAAAAATGAACTTCATTCACCTATAGCTTAAATTATTTTTCACAAAGCCAACACACAATGGTGAACCAGGCAAAGGGCAGATGCTGTTACTTAAATGCAGCACTGCATTTTCTCGAGGCATGAGAGTCCAAAGAAGATAGGCACCTGGGTATTGATTCACAAGGTCAACGAGTGCTCTAGCAGCAGGCTCTTTCTTAATGAGACTCAAATCAACATCTATCTGCAAATCTGTGTCACCTAGACCGTCGTTGCCATGGTAATGAGAGGCTTCAATCCCTTTGCTCATTAGGGCAGTTGGAGCACCTCTATAAACTGGAATCTTAAAAAATATGAATATGGTCAGCACATAAGACAGATTATTATGCAACATACAATGTTCATGAAATTAATGGTAGCAATAAAAATGAACAAAGTTTCTACGACCAGAGTTCAGAGCATTGATTCATACAATAATTATTAACACACATTATAAATACCACCTCACCTTTGCAAAATATTATCTGAACAAAAACAATATACAATCCATGCAAGTGGCAGTATATCCACTCAAAACGAATGACTTTTGAAATGTGTATACCATAAAAAGGTGAGTGAGGAACATCTCCATCTTACTTTAGAGGCCATTTTCTCTACGAGGCTTAAAAAAATTGTTGCACCCCAAGCCTAGAGTTTGTTTGAATGGCTTAAAATGGAGGAAATGTGTGTACATACTCAAACTATATGTTGCAGTTGCAGCTCAGTGGATAGTTTTGAGTTATATGGCTCTATATGGCACTACCCTTCACAAATTACAGTGTTTCTTCATTTTAGTTGTATAACTATGGGATAGCACATGCATGTGTTCTATTGAAATAAAGATTATCTGCACTTTTGACATCTATCATGATAACAAGTAAAACATTATACAATGAAAAAAGGGTATTTATTTTCAAAACAGGACAATAAGTCAATTGTAATAGGGTAAGGTTACCCCACCCATCAACACAAAAATATAAATCCAAAATTATTTGCAACACTTCACAAATGTTTTCATATGGTGAATTGGTGTTAACAAAGGACCAAGAATGCCTATACACCGATCCATATTCTTAGAGAAAGCTTCTGATCATATAAGAGGTCAGATCACTCCATTATTCATCGTCACTGTTTGATGAGTAATCAGACATGTTTTCCTCATCCTGATTTTCAAGGCTTACTGTGTTTTCACAAAGAACAGAATCACATTCACAATCACATGCAGGTGATCAGACATGTTTTCCTCATCCTGATTTTCAAGGCTTACTGTGTTTTCACAAAGAACAGAATCACATTCACAATCACATGCAGGTGAACACAATAACTCAGCTTTCACGCATTTGCATGAACGAGATGCACATTTTGATTGCTTGCATAGACACACAGTCAGTTCACCAAGTTCCTTTGGTGCTGCTGCTTGGGTCATCAACTTTGGAGATACTTCGGAATCGGTCATAGACCAATCAAAGGCAACCATATCCAAGTGGAGATTCTATGTCTGGTTGAGCGATCAAAGCCGATTTCCAAGTGTTACTTTGGTAGTTGCAGCGTTTAAGATGTTGTAGCATACTGTCATAACATGGAGGTAAGCTTGGATTTTAAACAGTTGTTTTACAGAACATCTTATAGCGCAATTGGTTCACGTCTGTAATGTCAGAATTTGTCTGATACAACCTACAGATAAATTCCTCACAACAATCAGTTACTTTGTCATCAAGTTGGCGAGAATCTCCAAGTAAACCTTTTTCCATATACTTTTCGGTACTACTCCTCAATAACTGAAAGCCTTTTTGTCTTCCTCTATCCCTAAACGCACTTGTACTATCGCAACCCAGCAAAGTATGAAAAGGAAGCAGGAGAGAGCACATGTTGTTGCCAAATTTCTCAGTAATTCTATGCACAGGAATGTATCAAGTACCTCGTTTTTTGCCAGTCTTAAACCAGATATCAATATCAATCTCCTCCTAAAATGCCAAGCACAAGACCAACACATCAGTATTTGGTGACCAAACAATGGCAGTTCTAGTTCCATATCACGCCTTAGAGTCATTGACATGTAACAAAAGACGAATATCTGCTTCTTTCTGTGTAGAGAACAGGCTATTAACATCGTGAGCACTATTATTTGTGATTTCAACTACACGCTGATGATTCTCAAACCCTCCAGATAAGATCAGAGTCTGTCCTCCTGCAAGTTTCGCTGGCGTGTCATTTATCCATTTGTTATACACAAAGTAATTTAGGTTATCATTGTTCTTTGGATTTGACAAGTAAGCTTTCATATTTCTTGGGAGAATCTGTTCCCATGAATGAATGACTACCTCTGGTGACCCTACTATATTCCCTCGACGCTTTCGTTTACCAGCTTTGATGGAAATGTCATTTTCATAAGGATCTGACACTATATGAACAGTATCCCCTTCAGAAAATGCAGACATTACATATTGACATACACTGTCTGTGAGATCCACAAGCGTATTTATCCCTGCTCTTGAACTAACCTTCTTGATGCATGCCATGTGATCAATGAAAACAGCAGTGTGTACATTTTGTCCTTTAACAGTGTTCCTGAAATTCTCATAGTACAGATTTGCTCCCGTTTCAAGTTCAATATCTTTCAGAGTCTGTGATTTGTTTGCCTTATACAGAGATACATCAGAATTGGAAATCGCAACAGGAACATTAGTCAGTTCATGTTCATGTAAAGGTTTTCATATCTTTTCTCGGATCTTGTGATACAACCAAAAGTCTGCTGAAAAGATCCCTATCTGACTCTGCAGGTGCCTGTTGTTTTTTACTGTATCTTTCCTGACAGTTATATTTACAAAAGTCTGGAGCTTCTTCTTTTTCAGTGGAACATACAGTTTAGTTAACTCTGAGGCTATTCTCATTTTAACAAATTCTTTTAATGCTTTCTTTCCACATTCCTTAGCACTAAGTAGGTCCTTTGAAATGATATCAGAGGCAACAACACCAGTAGCTATATTTGGTAGAGGGTCAGGTTTACTTGGTTCATTGTTCTTGTCAAATTCAAACGGATTTCCAATCTATCAGTTATGACAGACATAATGCTATGAACATTCTTCTCATCCTGTTTTATTACACTTGGCTACACATCATGATGAACATTATTATCTGCATCAGTGATACCACAAAGAACTTTTAACTTTTTCACAACTGCACTACTTTCATGTGCAGTTAAAAACCATTTCATAGTAGCCTCTTCTTGCCTGCTAAACCCAATAATTCCACCTTGTCTATATTTTGTATCCCGAACTACTGTTAATCTTACCAAACACTGTTAAATTAACCACTAGACCTAGTTACTACATGTTTGCTTTCCTCAAATGCTTCATGCACAGCAGGTGCTGTTTGAGGAAGAAGAAGCATTTCAGCAATATACACAGGCCCCACCTGGCATAGTTATGACAGCCATATGCAAATGCAAAGCAGAGTATTTCTACGAAACATCGTAAGTCCTGACTCCTGCCTGGAACACGCTCAGCTGCAATTTAATCTATTGCAAGTTCAATGTCCTCGATATATTGCAGCCACAAGTGAAATGTTAAGCTGTGCAGCCTTCCTTGATCATTGAATGTCTCCAATAAAGGCTGGTAATCCTGCATTATTTGTTGCAGTTTTTTAAAGTGATCTGCAACAGTTATATGACTCTCTTGATTGATTTTTTTCTGAAAGAAATTCACCAATTTCTGTCAGAAGCTCAACTGCAAGTCCTTCCAAATCATTTAGTTTTGCATTTGTCAACTTTCCTTCCGCAATGAGTCAGGCTAGAAAAGCTTATAAATGAAATCTAGTCATGACGTCATACATTAAGGAATGTGCCAGTCCACATCGTTTGTAGTTCTTTCCAGCCATAATTACCGATGCTGTATTGGGTCCAAAGACACTGGCCTCTACTACAATATCTTCAAGTCCAGATGAAGAACACTTTTTACCCATTATTTTCCAGTACAGCTCCATGATATGAAAAGCTGCAAACCTTTGTTTTATTGATAAATCTAATAGTATGAGAAAAAAACTCATTTCAAAGTATAGAAACTCTGAGGCAGGTGAATGCCAAAAATGCTTAGTTATCTTGTTTTTTCAACACTGGGTACTAATTTTAATCATTTTTGAATCCCTTTTAGGGATCCAGTACTACCTAGAAGATATGAGCCACATCATGAGAAAACCAACGTTAAGGTTTACGACCTGGTTGAACACAAAACAGGCTGTACAGCTACAGAAGATGGTTAGAGGCTTAAAAAATTTGGTCTGCGCCTTTGTTTTCGCATATGCAAAACGTTGATTTTCTCTTGACGCAGCTCATTATTTGTTTGATGCTTGTCTCATCTCTACATTTCTATTATTATATTTTGGATTAAGAAACTAGAGAGATTTTACTATAATAAAATGATTAAAACAGAGACGATGCTCAACCGCTGGGCGGCTAATGTGAAATTTGAGTAGCAATTGTCAAAAGCAGGTTATCTCATGACATGGCTCATATGTATGTACATAAGTTACACATGTGGCTGCTTGCCCATACTTGTATAAGTATATGTGCATAATTCATTCATACATGTGAACCAGTTCACTCATGAAAATCTTTATCATTTAATCACAGGTTTTTATCCTTAGTTTTGTGTTTAACTTTATTAAATTCACTAAAATTATTGTTTTATTTCGGGTAGCAGGGGATTCCCCTTCAGTCATTCAGTGGGTCTCCTAATTTCTTTGTGTGTGTTATACATCAATATCAAATCTGTATAAGTCATTTGATGTTATTGCAACATAAACTTTATAATTTTTTGAGGACGATTGATTTTTAATATGTATACGTTTAGTTTGTGGGGTATTTGGACCCCAATTACATCATCTTGCATCTTATATAATAAAATATTACCTATATATTTACGTTTCAGGTTTATTCATATACAAATATCTATAAACTACCAAATGCATTCAGTTACTTTCTCATTTCATCAAATATTTACTATATTGTTGGTCATAAGGTGTTTAATGGAATCAAGAATGAGTCTGTACGGTAGGGTCAAATGGTCTAAAAAATCTCAAAATTGACCATTGATCTGACATTGCAACATATGGATTCATACTAGAAACATATTTTTGAACATTTTAAGCTATTCAAAGCAACTCTAGGCGAGGGGTGCAACGAAACGTTCTGTTAGGTGAAATGGCTGCTAGAGTATCTTGAAAAGGGAATCCTTCCATACAATTTAGATGAAAAAGCGCAACATCCAAGCATGTGGTTTTGCATTTGCTAAGAAACATACATCTGGTTTCCTTTGGCTATTGCAAATGAACTTTTAGAATATAGCGAAAACATATTCAAGAAGAATTTGAGTACAGCGCAAATCAATTGTAGTGTTTACTTACATCAAGCCTCTTGCAGATTGTTAAAACTTTCAATGTGTTAATACACACTTTGTCGAGCTGAACATTTCCTGCAACACAGGTAATTGCCACTACATCAATATCTGGCCTTGACAGTGCCAACATGAGGGCTTGTGCGTCATCGACACCGGTGTCCACATCAATTATAAACTTTCTTGACATCCTGTTGTAAACTTCTTGAAATGTTCTAGGGGACAAAGAGAAAGAAGCTTTGTGAATTAAGAGCGATATTTAGTCACCATGTCTCTCAAAATTATGTTTTTGTGGTTTTACAAACGATTGATCCAAACATCAATTTTGGCCCATATTCAGTATAAATAGGAGTGTGTTCTGGCACAAAATTATTTTCCCTTATGTTAAAATGGTTGATTTAAAAATACAATAGATAACTGAAAACTACAAAAAATGTGCTTACATAAATCATTTTGCTTTCATTGGGCAAGTTGTTCACGAATGAAACTTCTACAGTTTTGCAAAAAAAAAATGAAAAAAAAGATTAAATATGCGACGGCAACGCATGGCAAAAACGTTTATAATCTTATCTAACTCATGTTACTGGTGCAATCACTTGTGAACATTATACACAAAAGCCTCCTTTCAGTGTCAACTCTGGCGTATCCAACATGATTAGAGGTCCAAGTTTTGTTCTGAGTACTTATCCATAATCTGCGCAGGATTGTTTGATTCTTCGTTGTTCGAAAATGCAATAATTAAGTATCTAAATCTCATGTGCTGGCTCAAATGCAGTAGCTAGACAACACGTGATTTTTGCATACAGTTATCGTTAAACCTTTCTTGATGACTGTGTACAGTGACGCCGATCACTGGGTCAGTACATTCGATAGGCTTATATGCAGTATGAAAGCAAGAAAGAGGGCAAAGATCAGGAATCGATACAATCAAGCACCACACCTGACACAGGATACCAATAGGAAAGTGACAACTTCACAATCAGACATCACAAACGAAAGCCAAGAGGTCAGCCCTTTCCCAGCAGGTGACCACAAGGCATCAATAAACAGACGCGCACCAAAGCATAACAAAAACAAAAAGACAGAAATAACATAAATGATCCACAAACGAAGCACCGCCTTGGAACGGTCAGTAAATATATTTACCGGAGGGCTTAAAATGGTTTCATAGAAATTAAGTATCATTAAAATATATTTCACTGAATTGGCCAAAACATTGAATAACTAATGACTTTCAGAATGCACTTGCCACAAGTTTCGAACTTTTGTTAATTAAAGCACTGGTATTACTTGACTTTTCGCTTACTGTAAAGGCGGCGCCTCATGAATGCGTAATTAGGACTAGTCAACCTTAGGCATAGGTAAAAGCTGAAAAGGAGGCGTGTTTTTATTTGTGCCACAACCTCAGTCATTATTTAGTCCTTAAAACGCCAGCAAAATAACTGCATCTGAAAATGTCTATTTACCATAAGCAGGGAGGCAAACATTGCAGACCCAGATCAGACTGCTCCCACAGGAGCAGTCTGATCTGGGTTCACACTGTTTATCTATGAGGCTTCAAATAGTTTAGTGGACGACAAAAATCATACATTTTGTGACTATGCCACTTAAAGGGTTAATAAACGTGAGTTCAGTGTGTATACGGTTAGGATTTTCATGAAATGCAAGCAAGTTTGCGCGACTCAAAAAGCTTATTAACTCTTTACCGAATTACAAATAAAACCTGATTTCCCTTCCTTAGCAGATGAAATAGCCGAATCACACCCAGATATGAATATTAAAGTTGCCGCCTTTACAGTAAGCGAAAAGTCAAGTAATATTTTGCATACTTTCTAAAATAAGCATAAACTTAAGAACTTCTTTTCATCCTTTTTTTCATGAAAATCAACAACATTTTTTGCAAATTGATAATTCAGGCGCTTCATTGATATCGCTCAACTCACATGGCTCTTGTTCAGCAAATATATGGAAATTTAAGTGACAACAATCAGCGGAAAATATTTTCAGAAGTAGAATATCAAGAAAAACATATTATTTTTAACAGCCAGGTATGTGTACAGGTTCACTAAAAACTTCTGATTTGTACCATTGCAACCAACTCGTGATTATTCCGCTTTTTGAGTACAGCAATTCTCTAGCGTGGTATAAAAACACAAACAAACTTTCAAAACGCACTGCACACTGGTTTCGAACATTTGTACATTATATAAATGATATTTTGCGTTTAATTTTGGATAAATCAGGCGCTGCATCGACTATCGCTCAACTCACATAGCTCTTAAAAAATAATTTATACGTTTGCTGTCACCGGACTCAAAAAATTTAAAGATGTTTTTTCATTATACTCAATAAGCTGTTCAAAACAAAAGGTGAGTTATTTTGCACGAAACATGAAATGCATTTTTTATGTTTCGTTTTTATTTAAAACTCTTCTGATATTTAGAACTCATGATATGAATATCTTAAGATGTTGTAGAAAGGAAAAGGGGCATAAATGTGATTGCCCATTCTGTGTTATATAAATGACAATTATATTGCTATATTGTGCAGTGCTTAAACATATCTCTAATCTACCTGTTTTGGTATCAGTTACTCTCTCCCTCCTTTCACTCCCACGCAATATTTGCAATATGTTTATCTTGATTTTAATCTTAATGTTCCTATCCCTTGAAGATGTATTACCTGTATTGTAGTTTTAACAGGAAACTCTTTTTCTAAATATGTACATGCAAGAAGGGGGTGGCAGAAACTTTCTAATAATAACTTCTGTGAGAACCGAATGGTAGGAAGTATAGTAGCCTTATTTTTCGAATGGAAGGTGTATGAAAGGGCTTGCGAGAGATGGATTTAGTCAGTCACTAAAAATACATTATTCCAGGAATCCAGTTATTTCATTGATACTTTGATTCTAAATTCTAAATCTTACTTTAACAAACTGGACTTTGGAATTATAACATCCAAAATAACGTCGTTTATTCTAATTTGTTTGTGATAAAGTTATTTGTCAAGTTACAGAGATATTTACGAAAATTAAACAGTTTGAACTTGTATATGTTTTCTTTACTGAGTTAATTCCCAGTCTTCAAAAACAATAATCAAAAAGGATTATTTCATGGTGGAGAATCTAAAAATTCTAAATTGAACATTTATCATAATGTGGTCATTTTCGCGCCCGACCACAGACAGTACCAGCCAAAACCCAGCTGCTGGTGTGTGTGAGGACAGTTATAGTCCCAGGATTTCCTAATGGAAATTCTCAGGATATCCAACTGAGGATCCAGTACGTTTTTTGTCAGACTTTGATGCCTATTGTAAGCTTTCCAGGATCAATAACACAGATGGGCGGAGAGTGGCTGCTTTTCAGCTGCGCCTACAGGGACCAGCCAATACGTGGTACAGCTGCCTCAGTGAAGACGATAAGGCTGTTTGGGACAATTTGATGGCAGCTTTCGAACTGAATTATTGTGTGGAGAACACACCAGTTCTCCTTGTTGAGACAGAACAGTTTTCGAACTTAAAACTGTTACCTCATCAACAGCTCGAGGACTATTATAGCCAGGTACTCGAAAAGGGAAGGAAACTGTCGAAATCTGACCAGGAACAGTTGTTAAAGTTTATACAGGGCTTACCAGCTCAGCTAGCATTTTTGTCAGAGCTGGTAGCCCCTCTGACATTACATCAGCGATGACAGCCGCCAATATGGGCGAAGCGTACAGGTATAGATCCAATCCAGTACTGGACGGGTCAAATAGGATGACTGTGGCAGGAGCTCAAACCACCGGTGACATAAGTAGGGTAAATTTCGTAGGAGAAGACGGTTCAAAGCTTGTGCTTCCAAATTGGATTCATTATTTTCAGTGCAAAATAGTGAATCAAGTGATAGGGGTGTTCATGTTTATAGGACGCGCTTTTCATGCAAAGGGCGAGTACACATAAAGCGTGTGTGTAATTGGGGACAGACTAGATCAGCCAACCCTACTGCAATATGCAGTATTTGTTCCCAATATGGACATTCCCTACTCGACTGTAAGCAGAACCAGGGAAACTTCAGGAACCCAAGGGAGAGAGGGGGCGTTCCCTTTGGGGGTCAGCAGGAAGCCCATGACAGCTTAGTTATCAACCAGAGAGACCAAGAGATGGACCTGTGACTAACTGTGTGAACTGTGGCAAGGATTTTGAGCATGTTAGTAATAACAATTATCATATGTGCATGCACAGTCCCCTAACTGCAATATCTCAGCAATGCTAGATTCTGGCTCTTCAATAAATTTCATTTCTAAGAAATATATGAATTTTTGCCTGACAGAGCCAAGTCAAAATTGAATCCAATAACTGATGATAATATTGCTTTGGCTAATAACCAGCAAATCAAAATTACTGGGTTTTCAAAAGTTTATGGAAAATTCAAGGCCAGCAACACTCAGTGGATGTGTATATTCTAGAGGACACGTCTCATCCTTTCATTTTGGGTGCTAACTATATGCAGCAACATGGCTTAAAGCTTGATTTTTCTAATCAGACAGTAAGGTCAAATACATGCAAAGTTTGGGCAAAGAAACGCACAATCATTCCACCAAAGTTCCAAAACATCTTCATACGGGTTATCAAGGTGTCTGTTAAGGTAGTTCTTATGCTCATAAGAAGAAATTGCTTGTTGCAAGATCAGCGGGTGTTGTGTCAACTATTTATATGGTTCCTATGAAGATATTAAATACTACCCCAACTCCACTAACCGTTAATAGGCGAAAACCTGGGGAAAGTCAGATTCACAATTCTGAACCTTGAAAAAAAACCTCAGGTATGTCACATTATTGTTCTTATGCCAGTTTTCAGTCCAATGACATGAAAAAGCAGAGTAATGCTGATTTTTTGTCCCATTTCGACTTACACACAAATGAATGGTCTAATGATGAAAAAAGAAAATCTCACAGTTACTGCTGAATAATCGAGATTTGTTTGTAACCCCTGACAATCCTGACTTAGGCCTGACACGGGTAGTGGAGCATCAAATCCATCTAAAACCTGACGCTATTCCAAAATACCAGCGACCATGCAAATTAACCCCTGACAAACGAGAAGTGCTAAGACATCATTTAGACAAACTGTTAAGACAAGGCATAATCTCGACCGTTATTGATTCTGTTGTTATTGACTTTTTGTTTATTGCTACCCCCATTGTGGGAGTCTGTAATTGTTCTTGTTTTGTTGTACGTTAATTTATGTCCATTCTAGTATTGCAATCATCTTGATGGGGAAGATAGAGCTTGTTGTTTTGCTTGATTTGTCTTCCTGGTATCTCGTGATGGTTGAGAGGCTCTTCCTCGCGGTGGCATGGGGTTGTCTGCGGTTTGTGATTGTCGTATTTCTTGATCATACTCACTTACTATTTCTATAACCACCGTCTGACAGATTGAAAAGCATTTCAGAGTATCCTGTTCCCGAAAATGCTAAAGCTTTTAAGCGCTTTTTAGGGCTCATGCACTGGTTCAAAAAGTACATACAGTACAGTGCAGTCGCTAATTCATTGTACAAATTTCTGCGTCATTGAAAAAAGTTTTATGGCAATCACTTCATCAGGCTGCATTTGAACAATTGAAAAAGCTTTTGATTAATTCAGAGGACTTAGCATTCCTGTAATATGACTTACCATTCTATCTTGCTTTAGATAGTTCAAGTAAGGGCATAGGGTATATGTTGTGTCAAAAACACCCATCTGAGAACCATACAGAAATTCAGCGTGTTGTTCGTTTTGGTTCTAAGTCCCTGTCCAAATGGCAAAAAACCTATGGACCAACTAAATTAGAACTTCTTGGGATGGTGACCAGTATTATTGATTGCACTTCATATTTGAGAGGTTGGCAATTTGTCGTGGAGTGTGACCACCAAGCCCTTAAACCTTTATTTCAGAAGAATGTAAAAGGTGCAATTTATGAGAGATGGTTAGCAATCTTGCAATCATTTAATTTTGAAATCAAGTATAAGAAGGCAGAAGAAATGATTGTCCCTGATGCTCTTTCGAGAGCTCATACCCAACATGACCCTTTTTTCTCCAGTCCTGATTAGAAAGATCTCTATTTCCCATATGTACCTGAGAATGCGTGGCGGCCCTAAAAAGTCTCCCCATACTTTCATTTAATGCTCTTATTATTCCAATCCTCAGGATTGTGTGTACAATCTCTTTCCATTATTCCTGTCCCTGGCTTTCACTTCAGAAAAACATAAAAAATATCATGCATGGTCATGTCAAAATGTATGTGATGCGCTGACCTTTTTGTTGTACAACATTTTTATTCGATTTGGCACCAAACTGTATAGACAAGTAGCTGGGATTCCTATGGGCGCTAATTGTGCTCCCCTGGTTGCAAATTTATTCCTGTTTTGCTATGAGAGGGACTTTATGATGTCTCTTTCTGATGATAAGCAGTCTGATGTTATTCATGCGTTTAACACTACATCCAGATATTTGGATGATATTTTAAACATTAATTATGTTTATTTTGACAATATGGTAAGTCAAATATACCCTTCAGAGCTCCAACTTAATAAAGCCAATACCTCTGATACCGTAGCCTCATTTTTCAACTTGCATTTGTCAAATTCTAATGATATTGTTTCTACCAAAATTTATGATAAACGTGACGACTTTGATTTTGAAATTGTCAATTTCCCATTTTTAGACCGTGATGTTCCTCGCTCTACATCCTATGGAGTCTATACATGTATCTCTCAACTCATTCGTTTTGCTAGAGCATATAGCTATGCTGCTGACTTCAACACGTGCAATAAATTGTTAACTCGGAAACTTCTTAAACAAGGCTATCAGTATCATGAACTTTCCAAAACCGTTTCTAAATTTTATAGACGATACTATGATTTGATATCTAAATTCCAAGTTGGACTTAAATCTCTCTTGCGCCAAGGACTTTCGGAACCTGATTTCTATGGTGACTTGGTGTATAAATTGAAGAAGATTGTTGGCTCTAATAATTTTTCAGCGCAGTTCATTAAAATGATTTCCCATTATAAAAAGATTGGCTATAACATTAATGTATTGCAACAGACTGCATGCTTGGTGGTCAACCTAATTACGGTTGGCAACTTTGCTTTCCTCTTTAAGTGCACGCCAGTGGGTCAGACTTCAGACTCTATGATGGTTCCGACTTTAAGACTTATCTATTGATGAGATGGTAGGGGCCTGATGCTTTGGCTGTTTGTCGGGCCCACCAAGGTTTACCTGTTGGATTTCTTTTGCTCCAGTATTCAGTTTTATTTACTGTTGAGTCTTTATCTTTGCTCTATCTCCTTGTTATATCTTTAGTTATATTTTTAGGAGATGATGCATTGATAATTTAGTGGTCTTTCATGAAAACCAAATATATATGTGTCTTGATCCACATCTGAATTAAGGGTGAGGTTGGCGCCATGAAACCGATTTAAGCCCTCCAGTAAAATATTTTACTGACCGTTCCAAGGCAGTACTTCTTTTGTGGACCTTTTATGTTTTTTTCTGTCTTGTGTTTGCTATGCCTTTGTGAGCGTCTGTTTATATGTGCTTTGTGGTCACCTGCTGGGAAAGGGCTGACCTCTTGGCTCTCGTTTGTGGTGTCTAACTGTGAGTTTGTCACTTTCCCATTGGTATCCTGGGTCAGGCGTGGTACTTGATTGTATCGATTCCTGATCTTTGCACCCTTACTTACTTGGGGAGGCACACTTCAAGAATTAATTTCCTCTGATAAAGCAGTTCAAGGAGTTCAGCTCATAAATCATATGGCATTACCGAAAAATACAGGGGTTTGTTTACAGTCTGACAACAGTTATGATGCGGACTCAGAGATCATTGACACTCATGTAGGGCGGACAAAGCATAGGTTAATAAAAAAAATGTAAAAAAATATAGAAACCAGGATGGACTGACTGATCAGTTAGAGCAAAGTACTGACCAGTCATGGACTGTAGATCAAGAGCAGGCTGAGCAGACTGATTTACAGACTGGACATTCAAATCAGACTAGTAATATTTCTACATATAATTCCTCTCCATCGGAGAGTGAAACTTTACAATCAAGTTTTCTTGAAGGAGAGGTGAAGAAAGTGGAATTATTTACAAAATTTGATTTTAGTCCTGACAAAACAATAGAGTTACAGAGACTTGAAACTCAGTTGCATGGGTTGATTAAATATTTGGACACAGGCATTTTGCCAAGTAGTCAGAAAAAAGCAAGACGTATTTTGCTAGAATCAAGTGATTATGCTTTGGTTGATGGACTTCTGTGGCATTCTAGGGTAGCAAAGTACAAACGCACGCAACATCTTGACAACTATCAGTTTGTATTACCTCATACTATGATTAAGGCTGTAATCCAGCTGTATCATGACTCTCCAATGAGTGGACATGCAGGAATTACTGATACACTGGACAGAGTGAAAGAGCATTATTTCTCAACGTACGGGCCCAATAATCACAGACTATGTCAGATCATGACAAACTGTCAGAAACGTAAAGCTACCAAGCATTATACAAAGTCGGGTAAAACTGCATACCCTCAACCTAAGCAACCATTTGTAGTCTGGCAGATAGACCTCTTTGGTCCCCTTCCATCATCTGGTCAGGGTCTCACATATGTGTTGACCTGCATAGACATGTTTAGCCAGTACTTAGTCACCATTCCGTTAGCAAATAAGGACACAATATCCGTTGCCTAAGTTTTAACACAGATTTTTACCAAATATGGAGTGTGTCAAACTTTGTTATCTGATATTGGTTCAGAGAACATTAGCAAATGCATGAAAGGGGTATGTCGCCAACTGCATATTCAGCAAGAGTTCACACCTTCCTTTGTTCACTCATGTTTAGGTAGTGTGAACAATCACACAAAACATTGGCTGAACAGTAAATGCAACAACTGGTTAGATGTTTTACCAAGCATCACATTTTCTTACAATCAGTCTGTCAATGCATCGTCAGGGTATTCACCTCATGAGATTGTATTTGGACATAGACCACACTTTCCGCTGACAGCTGCAAAACCAACAGACTTTGATACAAAACCGCTTGATGCACGAACATATGTGCGGAAACATGCAGAGAAACTAGGTATCATACGCACTGAGGTTAGAAATAAGTTTATGAAATCGCAAGAAACTATGCTAGCCAGAGCAAATGCGCAAATAAACCCATTGTATGCTACCCCTGGTGACTATGTTTTCCTTTTGACAGAAACAGTGGGGGTTGGGCAGCAGCTTAAACATCACTATGTAGGCCCTTACGTAATAGACAAATTTAGCAGTCCACACATGGCAGTGTTGCGCAATCCTGATACAGGTGTGTGCATGAAAACACATGTGCACCTTGATCGACTGAAAATGGCATATATACGTGAACCTCAGCCTACACCATATTTCATGAGTCGCGTTGCCACTTGTGAAAATGGTCAGCAGACTAATGGGGAAAATAATGCACAGTCTGTGCAAAACGTAGACGACAACGGAGGAACACTTTTAAACCAAAAACCGACCTCAGACGAACAGACAATTGACTGTGTTGTCCAAAATTTGAGACAGTCATCTCGTACCCATAAAGTACCTGAGCGTTATGGTTTTGGTTTAAACTCTGAGGAAGTTATTTCCTCTGAAGACGGCTTGGGTCAGGTGTGGTACTTGATTGTATCGATTCCTGATCTTTGCACCCTTACTTACTTCAAGGATAGTCATGGGTTTCATAAGGTCAAACGGTTCTTAGGCCAAAGGCCACATAGAGATACTACAGAGTATTTAGTGCAACTGAGGGGAGAGCCCGCAGAATCAGCAATTTGGATTCCTTTCTCAAGCCTTGAGCTAA
The DNA here is from genome assembly GCA_964019695.1 of Loripinus fragilis. Classification (NCBI taxonomy): domain Eukaryota; kingdom Metazoa; phylum Mollusca; class Bivalvia; order Lucinida; family Lucinidae; genus Loripinus; species Loripinus fragilis. The sequence goes on from OZ026525.1 coordinate 41,173,679, forward strand.
GGAACAGGTTACACAGAAGGCCCCACCAGTCATTTTAAACATAGAGCAAATCAAATACATGTAATATTTTTCGCAACATAAGATAACTAGCTCCGCATTGATTCCCAGAAATAGCTCTAAAATTATGAAGGAATTTGAGACTTCCGCTGAGTAATTCAAGGTCACCTTTACTATGAAATATATTAGGTTTTAAAGGGGTTATAGAGATAAAATTAGTAAGGCTGAGATAATATGCAGTTGGGAGAAGTGTTTACACATGTGGATTTTTTTATTACTTGCTGTGAACTGTGAATAGTTCAGAAATTGGTAAACTGATATGTTCAGTGAAGACATGGCAGAGTTTGAATTATAGACAGCTGTTTTATCATTAATGATAGTTGCTGATTTTCTGTATAAGTTAATACTGATAGACTTGATTAGAAATATTCAATTCTGTGTTTATGGTAATGAGAATGCATTTGATATTAATTTGGTATACCTGTAAATATCTTATATGACGTCATTGCAAATTGTTGATTTTTTTCTCAGTTAATGAGAACATTTATGCATTTTAATGGTGGAATTTCAAAATGCATTTACGGTTAGAATTATGTATTGATTATAAATTAATGCTTTGAAGTTTACATGTCTTAAACGTGTGTGTGTGTGTGTGTGTGTCAGTTTGATTTTGGCGTGAGTTGGTTTGCAGTGTGTGATTGTGGCATATTTTTGTTTGTTTGCTCATATTCACTTATTTTCTTATCATATAGGTAAATCACCTTTGTTTTAATTGAAAGGTTTTATTGGTGTTGCAGAGCAGAGGTCTGGCAGAATGTTAAGTGAAAATGTTATTTTTGGAAATTAATTTTCAAAATTGGCACTGTTTTTTTTCTTAATTAGCTTAATTTTGGATGTCATTTGTCATTTTTATCAGGGGATTTTTTTTGGCGGGGATGTTATATAATTGACAATTATATTGCTATATTGTGCAGTGCTTAAACATGTCTCTGATCTTCCTGTTTTGGTATCAGTTACTCTCTCCCCTCCTTTCACTCCCACGCAATATTTGCAATATGTTTATCTTGAGTTTAATCTTAATGTCCCTATCTCTTGGAGATGTATTACCTGTCTTGTAGGTTTAACAGGAAACTCTTTTCTAAATATGTACATGCAGGAAGGGGGTGGCAAAATCTTTCTAATAATAACTTCTGTGAGAACCGAATGGCAGGAAGTAAAGTAGCCTTATTTTTCAAATGGAAGGTGTATCAAAGGGCTTGCGAGAGATTGATTTTGTCAATTATTAAACTTACGTTATTCCAGTTATTTCATTGATACTTTGATTCTAAATTCTAAATCTTTCTTTAACAAACTGGACTTTGGAACATCCAAAATTACGTCGTTTATTCTAATTTGTTTGTGATATAGTTATTTGACAGGTTACAGAGATATTTACGAAAATTAAACAGTTTGAACTTGTATATGTTTTCTTTACTGAGTTAATAATCTTCAAAAACAAAAATCAAAAAGGATTATTTCATGGTGGAAATCCAGATTATTTCACCCGAGAAAAACACACACACTTTCTTCATGGGCAGCATTAAAAATGTTGGGGTAGGTATTAAACAATGTCAATATGTAGGTAGGGTGCACGTGATGTACGGCAAACCTCGGACCCAGTACACACGGACTTGTAGCTGACATACAGGTAAATGTATATGGTCACAGACCTGTAATTGTAGCAAAGGGCAGTGATTGGCTCAAATGGCTCAAAAGGTGGGTGGAAGCTCAGCACAATATTTTTAAGTTGTAAGGTGTTTCATGATTGGTCAATAATAAAACTAGGAAATATATTGTATTTATTAGACGGGTATATCTTTGCTGCACTTTTTGAAACAACATCCCATTGCTTTAGTTGAATAAACTTACTGTTGTGGCTTAGAAAAAAGGACCTTGCATTCTGGTATTTTTTTCAGTAGAATTTTCCTCTAATGTAGGGTGCCCACCTTCAGAGGCCAAAAAGTGGTAAAACATGGCGGTCATCGGGGTATCTCATTTCTGTTTATTGATTGAATTAGGTCCAATCTGTAGCTCTATGGCAGCCTTAGTGTGATTGAAGAGTTGTGAGGGCCACAGCCTACTCGAAAGCTATAATGGAGGTCTATGGAAAAACAATTACAGGGCTGGGTCCATATACGAGGGTTGTCCCAGTAAATCGTGTACTTTTGTTATAACACGATACTGTGTACCAGCAATTCAATGATATTTTCAGGATGTGTTTATATACTTATGGGAATCATTTTGTATAAATATGGGTGGAATCGCAGTTTAGATAACACATTTATGAACCTTTACTTGACGGTATGTCGGCGTGAGCGGCGCGCTGCAAAATTTTTGCAATGAAACTATTCTTGCATTACCACATCAACTAGTAACCGTGCAAGGTAAAGTGTCGAAAATTTGAAACGTTTATGGCCATTCGCATTTTTTTGATAAACGATTGTGCATACCTAGAGCGCTCTACTACATTTTTATTTTTCAGAAAATGCTAAGGTTACAAAAACGGTACGTATATATTAGAAAAACGTTGTCGGAGAATGTTTTGAAGATTACATAATCATATATCCATTATTTCCTTCGGATTTGTGATTTTTCTTCAAAAAGTAATGGTTCAATATCTTTAAGACTTTGTTGTTATATTTATTGAAAGCAAATCCGTCTTTATGAACATCAGCAAGAAACCAGGGTACCTTTTTTTGCTATTTCCGGCACTTTTAGCCGGAAATCGGCAGAAATCAACCTAAAAAGATGATAAAACGTCAACTTTATTTACTGTAACTACTAATATTTCAACTTTGCATATCGGGAATAACTTCGTATAATCTCGGGTATATTCAGAATCAATTTTATAGGCTGTAGTACTTTGAAATAGCGCTAAAACAAAGCCTAGACAACATAACTTTGAATTTCCGTCAGTGTCCATTCCGTTTATGAGTGTCAATGGCGTTTACAGGCCCTAAAATTTAACGATTAGCAGCGAATTGTGGCCCTAAAATTTAATGATAAGCGATTTTAAAGGAATTTTTTACCAAATACCGGAAGTCGCATTGCTAGTGAATAGCGAATTTTGGCGAAAAAAATATAATGATTATCGAATTTTGCTGCAAAAAAATGCCAAACAGCGGAATGGTGCAGTTTAACGCCGGTTAGCGAATTCGGTAAAAAAAACTTCATGTTACGGTAGGTCGTCTTGAATGGTTAGGAAATGAACATTTCTACCCCAAAAGAAAAGTTTTAAAATTGGCCAAATTTTCATTGTATACTGATTTTGGCCTGACTTTTCCTAAGTACCAGTTTTGGGCCTAAATTTTACTTATTACCGATTTTTGGACCTTACTTTTCCTGATTAGCCTAAAATTTACTGTTTACCGATTTTGGGGCCTTTATTTTACTGATTACCGATTTTTGTGGCTAGATTTTACTGATTACCGAATTTTGGGCCTAAACTTTACGGATTACCGAATTTTGGGCCTAAATTTTACTAATTACCAATTTCAGAGGTACCACATTGAGACACTCTCGTTTATACTAGGTCCGAGAGCAAACAATGTCTTTTTAAGCTCAGCATAATTTCATATGAGCCAGGTATGTACATACATATTTACTGACTTAATTAAGCTATTTTAGACTTACTAAGACCAACCCAAGACTACTGCACTTTTCGAGTACAGTGGTTCTCAAACGTTCTCTAAAGCTATCGGAGTCGCACTGCTCACGCCTTCTGGTGCATAACCTATTCAGCTATCATCGGAGATTTATTGTGCATAATAATCACTGTAGTCATTCCACTATCTCGTCACCCACTCCGGTGCCTTCAAATAAAGGCTGACAAAAATGAGAACTTTTGAATATGTTTGCTTCGAGATTGCATCGTCTAGTTAACAACCTCTGTGTTGTTTTGCCAAAACGGAGATAAAATCAGATTTTAAATGTGTGTTTTTTAGTTATGTTAAAAAAAATGTCAATTACGGTTTCGTCATAATTATACGGTTTCGTAATTGATAAATTATCCACTATGACGAAACCGTAATAAGTTATTTCATGCCTAGACATCAAAAGTTAAAGTTTTCATGATTAACAAAAATCAATCGGAACCCAAGCATTTTGGGGCGCTTATCTGTGATCAAATGAAGAAATTGATCATGACGAGAAAGTTAGGTCTACCCTAACACCGGGATAAGTGACGAGACCCAATTTGCCGTAGAGGTACGACTACAGTGATAATACCACTTTCTTACCTATCGAGCTGGTCAATCACAATTAGTCAACAGATCTATTCATAACTCTTGGTTTAAACCTGTATTTGTATATCTGCAACTGTATTCATCTCCACTTTGACCATTTTGAACGTTAAATACATGTATCTGTGATAGTTCTATTCACGGGACATACTGTGCAAAATGTACACATATTGTGGGCAGTTGTACATCTTTAAATAAATAAAACAAGGGGGTCCTTCGTTGCTCACCTTATAAGGCCATGGAAAAGAAACTTCCACGGACAACAAAAACGCATAATGAGAGAGGATCAAAAGATAATGCTACATACAAAATATTACGTGTAAGCCTCTATGCCTAGTGGTTTCAGCGATTTTTTTATGATTTCACTATACACCACCAACATGAGGTCATTTTTTGGACACAGAACCATTTCTACTATGCAACTACCAGCTTAGCAAAAGTATAGTTCATGAAATCAAATTTGGTGATATAGCTGTCATGTTAATATAAACAATTTGCCATATAGTGTAGTGACAGGTATTTTAATACTGATTGGCAGTTTGAGATGTTTAAAAGAGGAAAGCCAATGGACATGTTACTTGTTAAGTGTATATTTCAAAATAGGTTTCCTTAATTTCAGTAACATATGTTGTTAGTACACATTGGAATTGCCTCATAGAGGCAATTCCAATGTGCACCTATAATATATGTCCATTCAATAAATGAGTGTTTTTCACCATAAAACAGGTTTTTCACAATCTTCTCAACTTTTTTTATTTTCAGTGTAGTGAGCATGTAGAAATGAACAAGTTTTTGCGTATTTGGCATGCACCTGGATGACAATAATAGAAAGGCAATTTTATATTATTGACAGCTTATCTTTAGATGTTTCATTGGAACGAAATGCTAACTTGGTGGTTGCCTGGTTGTATTTTAACTAAATTGGTAAAGTACCAAAAAAATAATGCTACATACCAAATATCAGGCTCTATGCCTAGCAAGTTTTTTTTTATGTTTTCCCTATATAAGTATATTTAAAAGATGTAACCTATGGGCGGCGCGGGACCCTTTTAGTCACAGGGACATAATTTGAACAAGCTTGCTAAAGTACCACTTGGTGATGCTACATACCAAATATAATGGCTCTATCTATGTCTAGTGGTTTCAGACAAAAAGTTTTTTTATGTTTCCCTATATATAAGTCTATATAAATCATGTCATCCTGGGTCGGACCATTTTGACCTCAGGCGCATTATTTGATGCTGCATGCCAAATCTGACGGCTATAGGTCTAGTAATTTCAGATACGAAGATTCTGTTATGTTTTTTTTCCTATCGATGTAAGCCTACATTGTATGTAAAACGTGTCCCATTGGGCGAGCAATTTGTGGCCCAATGGGCATTCTTTTAACAACCTTACTAGAGGTCTAATAGATGATGCCACATACCTTGAAAAGGATTTAGGGATTTAGATTTCAGATAAGAAGCTGTTTTTATGCTTTAACAAATGAGCCTTTTAAAACATGTAAGCCCCTTGTCGGGGTCATTTTGCTCCAAGGGGTATAATTTGAACAAACTTTGTAGAAGTCCCCTAGATGACGCTAAACACTAAATAACAAGGCTCTAGGACGAGTGGTTTCAGACAAACAGATATATTTTTTATGTTTTCACTTTAAGCCCATATGAAAAAAACATGTGATCGGTATTGTTTGAGTAAACTTGGTGAAGTCCACTACAAGATGCTGCATACCTAATATCTAGGCTAATGGCCTAGTTGTTTCAGGCAAGTAGGTTTTTTTTTATATATTTTTCTAAATAAGCCTGTGCAAAACATGTGCCCCCCTGTGCGAGCCATTTTTTGGCCCCAATGGCATAATTTGAGCAAAGTTAATAGAGGTCTACTAGATTATGCTACATACCAAATATCAAAGCTCTATGCCTGGTGGTTTAAGACCAGAATATTTTTTTCATGTTTTCACAATATAAGCCTGTGTAAAATATGTGACCCCTGGGGAAGGGTCATTTTGGTCCAAGTGGCATAATTTGAACAAACTTTGTAGAAGTCAGTCCACTAGATGACGCTACATACTAAATAAAAAGGCTCTAGGACTAGTGGTTTCAGACAAAAATAGTTTTTAAGTTTTCACTTTAAGTCTATGTAAAACATATGACCACTGAGGCAGGGTCATTTTGGTTCAAGGGGCATAATTTGAACAAACTTGGTAGAAATCCACTAGGTGATGCGAAATAACAAATACCAAGGCTTTATGCCTACTGATGGGTTCAGATAAAAAGATATTTTATGTTTTCACTATATAAACATATGTAAAACACGTTACCACCTAGGTGGTGCCTTTTTAGCCCCAGAGATATAAATTGAACAAATTTGGTAGAGGTTTACTACATGGTGTCATATACCTAATAATAACAATGCTCTGGCCATGGTGGTTCCAGACAAGAATATTTTTTTAAAAAATCATCTCGAAAATCCATATTAGCCCATGTGACCTAGATATACATTGCACTGTAACTATTTTGACAATTATTGAAGAGGGTCATATAAGGATCATTTCTGTTAAAAGGTGAGTATGATCAGGAAATACCACAATCACACACAGCAGACCAACCCATGACACCTTGTGGAAGAGCCACAGAACACTAACAGTCACAAGACATCAGGAAGGCAATTAAAGCAAAGCAGCCAGCTCTCTCTTCCTCGTCAAGATGATTGCAAAACTAAAAAGGACATAGCGTAATGCATACCAAAACAAAGGCCAAACACAGAACCCCCTCAAACAAGTACATGAAACAATGAATTGACAACAACAGAACCACGGCCTTAGAACGGACAGCAGCCTAAGCCACGGGGGTGTGGGCTCAAATGCATTTCAATGGCGCCAAATCTTCGTTCTAGAGTCTGTTGTTGTTAAAACACAAAAATTGTTTAGCTCGCATGGAGGCCCCTAACTAAAGCAATGCAGCATCACAGAGAAACAATCTTATCAAATTATCACACTATGATGAAACAAAGAAAAGGGCTCATGACTCACATATAAAAAAGAGCTAAAGAAACCCCCCAAATTGAGCTACGGTAGGCCCAGCCAAAGACAAGCATCAGGCACCAGCCAACGGAGTAAAGCTTTACGCCAGGGCCGTCATTGAGTCTGAGACCTGACCCACCGTCGTGCAATTATAGAGGAACCCATAGCTATAAACTGTAATTGGGTTTACAACAAGCCATGCAGGTTGAGGCATGACATCCATGTTGTATCCCACTTTTTTATAACGTTTAATTATCTTTTTAAATTGATCACTAAAATTAGGCTTTCCATCAATTCTTTTAAATTTATAAACTAAATCACCATAAAATACCAGTCCTAATATGCCCTGTTGCAGAAGAGTTTTTAAACTAATATTATATTTAACAATCAACTCTGGGTGTATGTGATAAAATTTAGAAAAAAAACTTTACGAAGTTTATAGTATCGATAATCTAGTTTTAATAGTTAGAAGTCAAAAATTGATTTCTGTTGTTGAAGTCACCAGCATTAGAACATATTCTCACAAAACGAATAAGTTGAGAAATGTATAAACCATAGGAAGGGGAGTGACTAACATCTCCATCAAGAAATGGGAATTTAACAATTTCAAAATTAAAATCATCCCATTTATCATAAATTTAAGATGAAACTATGCCGTTCGTTGTGGACAAGCCCAGGTTCAAAAAGGGGGGTTCAGTACCAAAGGAATTTGTCTTATTTAACTGAAGTTCAGTGGGATATATCTGACTTGCCAATTGTTCGAAATAAGAATTATCAATATTAAGCAAGTCATCTAGATATCTTGATGTAGAGTTAATCGCTTCAACAACATCAGCTTGATTATTGTCAGAAAGAGACAATATGAAGTCCCTTTCATAACAAAACAAAAACAAATCTGCAACAAGAGGAGCACAATTAGTAACCATTGGAATACCTACAATTTGTCTATACAATACGAGCAAAAAAACCATAAATATATTGTCCAAAAGATAATGGAGAGCATCACAAACTTTCTGACATGACCACTAATGAAATCTTTTAGATTGTTCAGAAGTAAAAAATGCGAGTTTCTCATTACAAGCCAAATACAGTGAGTCCTCTATGTTAAATGAATGTTCAATTGATTCAGTACGTTTCTCTTTGATTAGATTATGAGGCATTGTAGTATAGAGAGTAGAGAATCATATGTAGACAAATTTGATGCTAGAAAACCTTTAGATTTTGATTTATCCAGAATCTCACCTGAATATTTAATAGACCAAAATTTTACCAATCCTTTCATAAACTGTCTCACAATATTTCATAACAATGTTTTTAATCGAAGTAAGGCAAGAACTCAAAATAATGGACAACTCAGTACAGTACATGAGCCAGAATTAGCAATAAACGTGACTTATAAGGTATATGAAGTTTAGGTAACCAGTAAAAGTGCCAAGCTAAGGGGCAATAACTAAAATTTGGTGAGATGAAAGAATTAAAGATGACCGTCTTCCCCTGCTTAGTTAAATATCTGCCAAATCTTTTTTAAAACAGCTAACTGTTTGGATGCCTTTTTACAAATTTCAACTACATGGCCATCAAATTTTAACATAAAATCAATGTATATACCCAATAAACTAACATCATTATTTTCACATTTATATGGCGAGTATCGCCGATCCTGAAGGTTTCATTATAATCATGAGTTTTTCTTTCCAACACATATGACATGAAACTTGTCAGGATTGGCCTTCTTGAATTTTTTCTTCGAACCAGGAAATCATTTTAGTTAGGTTGAGACTATCTGGAAAAAAAAGATTCTAAAAAGTTAAACTCTTTATGAATAAAACATACTTTTTTGTCATAGTGGTCATGAAAACAAAACGGGTATAAGATGACATGCCTTATAGATGCTGACATTTTCATTTCTGTAACTAGTAGATGCTATGATCGAGCCGATGATTAAAATTAAGAATGCCCACTGGGAATACGTTGTAGAAACTGACATTATTTACAGGGACACTCAGTATCAACTATATCTATTGGCTATATCTACACCGATTGCTGGGTCCCGGTTTACAAGTGGTCAATAATGGATAAAAAGGTAACCAGAACACCACCATACTAAACTTATGCCCTGTTATTGTCTCAATTTAATATGTATTTAATATACTCATATATGTGCTAATCAATGTCTCTTTTTACAGCTGCTTTTACATGTTATTTTCATGGGCGGATCCAGAGGGTGTGTGGGGACATGGGGTCCTGACCCCCATGACCCCCTGTAAAACCACAAAGCTACCAAGCTAGATTCAATGTTGGGCCACCATCGGCCCGCCAGCGAAACGCCATTTAAATGGCGTTTCGCTAGCGGGTCCACGATGGCCAGCTTTTAGTGGCGTGTGGATCATCTCTCCCCTTATCAACTAAATAAAACGTTATCAGAGTTGGACCCCCTCTGACAAAACTTTCTGGATCCGCGCATGATTTTTACATCTGTTATGTCGGAAAATAGCTCTTGAAGCTAATGCTATTTGTTTTACTATAACCGACGGAAAATAAAGTTTCTTGTATCTTTTAAATCGACTTTTTACTAACTGTCCGAACACACATTTTTCACACGTTGAGACCTTTATAATAGGACACACTGAATGTCAACTAAACGCTACATGTGTCTATAGATACATAGGGGACGGTGGTGGTGTGCGGTGAGGGGGTGGGGGGAGCGGGGGCGGCACCTTTTCAAAACGATTGTGCACGACTTATGAGCTAACAGCGCATTGTGTATGACCTTGACCTTTGATTTGACGATCCACTTCAAAAAAGTTTGTTCATGCAAATACTAAGGGTTTCCAGTTGTTAGCATTTTGCTAGATTAATTTAAAGTGTATATCTCAGTTTTATAACCTAGTCCATTCCGAATTCGGCGAAGAGGACAGTTAGTGGTTACTGGTCGCGCACCTTGCACCTAATATTAACGAAACAAGTATGAGCTTTTACAAAAAGTGTAGAAACAGGTTACCGGGTACTTTGTTTATCTCATTCAAACCTAGTGAAAGCTGTAAGCATGAGTTTATTGCACTCTCAGCCAATCAAAATGTCACTAATCAACTGTGACGTTCAGTGTTTCAGTTATGGCTGGACATCCTAATTTCGGTAAAATAGCCCACTACGACTTATAAGCCCACTAGGACAAAAGCCCACAAAGACAAAAGCCCACTAGGAAAAAAGCCACGTATATGCATTTAACAGGGATAGGGTTGACCTGATGGACAGACGTACAGATGAAGAATCGCTCTTATTCTCAAATCTGAAATTTCAAACATCTCTTTGTTTGGCACTTCTCATAAAAGTGCATGCTATACATACGTTTTACAGTTATAAAAGATTGTAAGACCAAAAACTGTAAAATAATTTTATTCAAATATAAATGACTTTTAACACCCAAATTAAGTTGTTTGTCACAACATACACAAGAAATAATGTCTTAAAACACACTGCAGTCTGATCAGGGTTAACAGTTTTATAAATTTCAGTGATTCATTTACAATTTTGGGCTTATGGGTCCTGGGACTCGCTGTTTCCAATATCAATGAGTCCCAACTGCAAACTTATGAGTCCAAAACACTATTTTTAATGACAAGTCTGCAATACTATTGCATCCCGGGACTCGCCGGGACTCGCTGAAATAAAAACATATGTGCAAAAGATGCAGGATGCGCAGGTAACAAAATCACTGTATAATAGATTAAAACCTATTTTATTTTTTTAAAGAAGTGGGCTTTTGTCCACCCTGCCAAATTTAGCAGTGGGCTTTTGTCCTTTCCCCCCAATTAGCCCCTTAATGCATATAGCTCTTTAGCTCGCTAGATGCAAATTAGAATTAATAGTAGCAATTTTGCATCCAATCTGAAGGGTGTGTTTTCATGTCATGCTATCATAAGTCATGCGCAGGGGTCAAATCTGACGTGTGATTGGGTTGGAACCAAAAAAAGGTGGCCGCTGGGTGGTTTTCTGAAATGGTCGATCTTCCTTCTTTTAGTGTGTGCATGATGAACTTCATTGTAAGCAATCAACAAGATCATGATCAGACTACACATGTACCTGTACGCAAATTTATCTGTGCAGTGTTCAATCTAGGAAATTTTTAAGGGGTTCATTTTCATTTGATTTCAGATGAAAAAACACTGACCAATATTTCCCCATTGACATAATGTAAAATATGGCCCACTCTATCCTTACCAAGGGGCCATTTGATGAAAAAGGGGGCAAATGGCCCAAAGCCCCCCTCTAGATTTAACACTGCTTTGCAGTTTCAGTCAGATACAAACAAGAAAGAAATTCAATTTCGCTAAAAACTTTCAACTTTCAAGTCTTACCAGCGATATTGATAATTTAAGAGCTTACGAGAATGTGTGCATGCGCAGTCTGACCAAACTTCATTCAAGGCTTCAAGATATATGTTCAGAACTCTCACTAACTGCTGATTTGCAGTCCTGAACTCCCATTTTTGGTGCTGGGACTCCCATTTTTTGAAGGAGGCTTTATTCTTTTGTATGGTGGGACTCCAACTTTGTTGCATCTGGCAGTCTGGGACTCCTGTTTTCAAAATCCTAGTGAGAGCTCTGATGTTTGTGTAGCCATCAGTGTTAGATTTAGGTGTCTTTTGGACTAGGGGGCACCATCAAAAGTGGAGTCCCATGCAAGTTTTACTGAGTTCTGAAAAATTTCCCAACTGACAAAGTTTTTTGCAATGTTAAACACTTAGAAATTGAGTAAAACTTAAAAACTATCATTTAACTTTCATCTAAAACATTTTCAGTTGAAGCTGAGTGATTGATGATCAATAACATAAAACAAAGAAGAATCAGTGATGGAGTCTTTGCCTATTAAACTTCTTAGATTTTAGAAAGTCTTTGCTTGACGCTCTAGATTGTAAACTTATCACAAGACTATCTGATATGTGCCTGTTGAAAATCGCTGCACTGGCTCATCATTTGAACGCATTGAACTCGCATTCCATCTAACTGGGATGGTATTGGTTTCAGGACTAACTTAATTATATAAATTAAGTTTTTTAAATGCTGTTTCATATGTTTTCTACCTTTTATTTGTAAGAACACACACAAGTTTGGTATAAAAATCTTTGAAAATTGACTGTATTTGAAATTTAATGATTTCTGACCCCTCCCAAGGGGCAGGGGCCCTGGGGAGTTTGAGAATTGAGAATTTTTACTTGTATCATGCTATTGTGTTTTGCCCATCATCCCCTTCAATTTGATATGCCACATAACCATGTCCAGAACTTTTTTAATTTTACCCCCCCCCCCCCCCCCCCCCCCCTCCCCAGCTCCCTCAAGTCCCAACCCTGGGGCATGACGCAGCCAACAGAATGAAAATCCTGTTCTATTTGTTTAATATCTTTTAATTGTGAGAACGCACACCAAGTTTGATATAAAAGATCTTTGAAATTTTCTTTGTAATTAAATTTTAATGATAATTGACCTATCCCCAGTGCCAAAGGGGATCTTCAAAAATCTTTTATATCCCCCAAAATTTAGAAAAGGTCCCAAAAAGTTTGCGTTTCTGGAAACAAAACATTTTCTTTTTTTACATATAAAATGAAAGCCTCTGGTAACAAAGCTTTTCCATTATTTTTCAGGGTAAATTGATTATGACAGGGAAAGTTTTCTTGTGGATGGCGCTGGTGTTGATCAGAATCGGATGGTCAGTGGTTCCTCAGGCTGGCTACATTCATCCAGATGAATTTTTTCAAACAGTTGAAGTTATTGCAGGTATTATAAGTATTTCTGTCCCTGAAGATTGTTTTTATCTTAGCAAACATTGCAGACCCTGGTCTAGGTACTCACTCAAATATGAAAAAAGCAGTATGAATGCCTCTCTTGTCATAGGCTTTAGACATCAAATCCAACTTGAACGGCAATATGCCAATGCGGCATGGAAAAGACAGCATTCCATGTCATATGTAACCCTTTTCATTCTGATGGATTATCCCATACATATTGATGCAATAAGTAAATTAAGTATGAAATTGTCCATTTTGTACTTTAAGAGGTTGCCAAAATTAATGTATTTCTGTCCCGGAAGATTGTTTTTATCTTATAGCAAACAGTGCAGACCCTGATGAAATGCCACCTTTAGTGGCATTTCATCTGGGTACTCACTGTTTGCCAAAGTTCCTGTTTACTGATATCCAGAATCAAAATGGATTTATAAACAAAGTCTTGTTGCTATATTTGATGGCTCTCAAAAAATTACTTGTATCCTTGTAGTTTTTGCATTCCAAATTAAGCCTTAGTATTATGATGGATTTTCCCCCGCTACATTTTAATACAATAAGTATGGGACTGCCCAATGTGCACTTCAAGGGGTCACAGGTAGAATCTTTTACAATATTTTTGTCCCTAAAGGTTGTTTTTATCTTAGCAAACAATGCAGAACCTGTTGATGTGCAGCATTATGCTGCATTTCATCTGGGTCTTTATTGTTTGCCTAAGTACCCTTTAAGGGGTTTTCAGTGTACAATGGGTGAAAAGTTAAATTCCATATTTAACGCTTTACTCCATAATAATGCTTTTTAACGCCTTTGAAATATCATGTATTTGAAAATATTATAGGAAATGGAGCATTTGCTCCATTTTCCATAATATTTTCACAAGTATTCAAAACTGAACTTAATTTTTTCTTGAATTCTTTCAATATTGTCTAAAAATAAAAAATGATATCATGATCTAAATAGCCTATAAAGTAAAGGGTTTAGATATATGTATCTACATGTACTGTAGGAGATAAACTTAAAATATTTCTGTTTTACATGTATGTTTCAGGGGATGTTTTTGGCACCGAGATAACCAGGACATGGGAATTCAATTCATCTTTCGCACTTCGAAGTGTTGCGATTCCACAACTTGTTTTCCATCCAAGTTTCAAGTTACTGAAGTCACTACATGACAACGGACTCATCGCCTTAACTGGCCCGGCAATCGTTTCCTGTTCTAGATTAATTTTGGCACTTCTCAGTCTCTCCACTGACTTTTGTGTGCATAGCATTTGCAAGCATTTGAAGGGAGATTACTCCAAAGGACTGTTACTGACTGCAAGCTCCTATGTAACACTGACTTTCATGTCTCATACTTTCACCAATTCATTGGAAGTGGTATTGTTTTCATGGCTCTTGTACATTGTTTCTGTAACCCAGTTTCGGGATTCAGATTTAAACAAAAAGAAGAAAGCAAGAAAGAAAGGAAGGCATCAAGAAGTTCAGAAATCTGAAGCTAACGTTGAAGAAAGTTCCAAAGATACTCACAAAATTTCATATTTCAATAGCATGGTATTTGGCTTCATTCTTATTGCGGGTGTATTTAACAGACCAACCTTTTTGATATTTGCATTTGTTCCATCTTTGTGGTGGATTATCAATGTTGCCATATGTTCCAGTCATAGTGTGATAAAGCTTTTGTCTCAAATTTATGTATCATTAGCATCGGCTGCTGTTACGTTTGCCATATTTTGTTTTGTAGATAGTGTGTTTTATAGTTTAAAGGCAAGATCAGTTGATAATGAAGAAATTTGCAATTTGCAAATTTCTTCGTTATTAACTGATCTTGGCATTTGTTTACCATTTGATATGAACACCATATACTGTCTTAGAAAAGTTTTTGCAAACTGTTTTGTCCTTACACCCTGGAATTTCATTCAGTACAATACTGTTGGTTCTAATTTAGCAGAACATGGCATACATCCATTCTATCTTCATTTTTGTGTTAACATGCCACTCTTGTTTGGACCATTGATGTTTTATATTTTCAAATCTTTTCCAGCCTGTATGAAAAGCATCCTTATCCATTTCAGATCATTGCAATTTATATTTTCTTCAACAAATTCTTCTCAGATCAACAAATCAAATATATTAAATAATTTAGGAAGGGTAAGCAATGCATCTATTCTTTTGTTCATTTTCGTACCGGTTGCAATATTTTCTATATTTCCACATCAAGAGCCACGTTTCCTTATCCCATTATTGCCTCCAATAATTATATTTACAGTTACATCGACAAAATCTTTGTCTAAGATATTTATTATAGTTTTCATTATATTTAATATAACATTGGCCATTTTGTTTGGAATTTTACATCAAGGAGGTTTATTACCTTGCTTATATAAGCTACAGACAGCATATAATAATCAAATCAATAAGCATTCCATTGCTAGCCAAATCAATAAGCATTCTGATGGTGATCAAATCAATAAGCATTCGAACATTTCTTATGAGTTTGTATTTGCTCATACATATATGCCTCCTAAGTTTCCACTCCTACTTCACAATTCAAATATAAATATTTTAGATTTAAAAGGCTGTGATGAAGCCACCTTGGTCAGATCATTGTTAAAAAATTTGAATTCTTTTAAAGAGCACAACCAGGAAAATTACCGATTGTTTTTAATAACACCTGCTACATTTTATAATGAATTACCAGAGAATACAAGTTTAAGTTTCTCCTTGGTAGAAAGGTTTTGTCCACATTTGTCATTTGAAGATTTACCAAGGTTAACAGTTTCAAAATCTTTCAATTTTGTGGATGATGTAAAACTATTTTTAGAGCAATTTTGTTTACTGTTGATGGAGGTACGTTAACATTTTTTTGTTCGATAGAATCTTCCAATTTATTATTATAGAGCAATGTTGTTTCTGTTGTTAACACATATAAGCCTAGCGTCCTTTTAGTGGGACATAGGCAAACAGCGCAGACCCAGCTCAGACAACCAGAATGCGGCGTCTGATCAGGGTCTCCACTGTTTGCAAACAGAATGTTTCATAAGAATTTGAATAAAAGTGAAGAATACCACCCACCACCCCTAAAATTTGAAATAGGCTTGTTCTGTCGATAGAGTTAGGAAAGTTCATTCTGGTTAAATGGGTTAAAATAGAGATACATGTACTGTAACTTTTAACTTAATGGAATCTTCCTTTTAGTTTGGATCTTCCTTTCAGTTTGACAATAAAGTTTTGGTGGTTTATGATATTATTTTTATAGCCCCGCTTTGAAAAGAGGGGGGAGGGGGAGGGCTCAACAGACTACTGGAGTTGGGTTGTCTGTCATTCCGTGTTTCAATCATTCTGTCTGTCACCAATCCATCATATTTTCAATTGCCCTCAATATCTTCTGAACAATTTGAAAAAAAAATCACCAAATTTTGCATATGTGCATTGATATCAACAAGATCTAGGCTGAGATTGTTACACATTATTTTCCGTGCATTTGTAATAGAGTTATGGCCCTTGACTGATGTCAGAATTTTATTCATAATTTCAATTTTGCGTTGAGTGTCCATCCATCTGTCCATCACCGCTTAGTTTCTGCTCTCTATCTTGAGCAATTTTTTGACTGATTTTCTTCAAACTATGTATAAGAGTTGATATTGAGGAGGAGTGGTTTGGGTTTGTAGATCGATAAATTAGTCAAATAAGTGCAGAGTTATTGCTCATGATTGCTGCTTAAAATTGTTTCCAAACTCTATCTTGAGCATTTTTCGTCTGAT
The DNA here is from genome assembly GCA_964019695.1 of Loripinus fragilis. Taxonomy (NCBI): domain Eukaryota; kingdom Metazoa; phylum Mollusca; class Bivalvia; order Lucinida; family Lucinidae; genus Loripinus; species Loripinus fragilis. The sequence continues at coordinate 41,190,515 of OZ026525.1, forward strand.
TTTCTTTAAACTTTATACAAGAATTTATATTGGGGATAAGTGGGTTGCGATTGTAGATGGGTTAATTTCGTCATATAAGCACAGAGTTATTGGCCTTGATTTATGTTGAAAATTGGTTTCTGTGCTCTATCTTGAGTATTATGCGATCAAGTTTCTTCAAATTTTGCATGAGAGTTGATATTAAGAAGGAGTGTTATGGGATTGCATATCATTTAATTGTGTCAAATAACTACAGAGTTATCGCCCTTGATTTGAATTTTAAACAAAGTTAGTGCCCTTGATCTATGTGAAAATTCACTTTTTTCTATATCTTCAGTTTAAAGGGTGAAAATATGATTATGTTTAGTATATGCCTTGATGTATATAAGATCTAGGTTGAGACAACTGCATTATATTTTTCATAAATTTTCAACTGAGTTATGGCCCATGATTTATGAATTAACTTTGTATTGAAAATATTTCATGGTGGGGTATGATGCATGTTTGCAGCCCTTTTATTTTTTGAGTGCCAGTTCTTGAAAGATGAAAATGAATGTGTATTTCAACAAGGAAATGGAATAAACTGATAAAATATATTACTGCATGGTTTATGTGATTGCCTTGATGGGGTATTCTGATCAGCAATAAAGGACCTCATTTTTAGCTCACCTGAGAATGAAATGCTCAAAATGCGCTATTAGAATCAGTCCTGCTCTGCTGTTGTCAACAATTTGCTTTAACTGACAATTCCTTTATACTAGTAGGCCAATTATGATAAAATCTTGTGGCTACCCTCTAGAAAAATGACTTATCATTATAAAATGTGGCGGAAAGGTGGATGGCTTACAGCAGTAAGGAAAACTTTAAAAATCTCATTGATAACTGGTGATCAGAATTCAAAATAACTGGTCACTGGTTGACCTTCTAAAATAGCTAAAATGAATTTGAGGGCTCAAGCTTAGTCCCTGAAAATTATTAAAGGGAATCACATCAAATGCCTGATGTAAGACTGTTTGCCTGCAAACATTGAAAATAATTTAAAAATCAGTAAATGTATTGTATGTTGTTATGTGCCACTGTTACTATAAGGTATCCAAATGCTTAGCTTTTTATTGACCCTTATGACATTTTGAAAGACTACTGATTATTGGTCTTAAGTTTAGCTAACTAACTTGAGCCTACTATGGCTCAAGTTGAGCTGTCTGTTTGCCGTCTGTCCTAGTCTGTTGACAATTGCTTCAATTTTATCCCAAACCAATGGGTAGATTATGAGATTGTCACCAACAGTGATGAACTCAATGAAATAATTAGAGAAGGTTATTCAAACATTTAAATTCAAAACAGAATCTGGTTGTTATGGCAACCAAAAGGAAAAACTGAAAATCTACTGGCTCGATTTGAAAATAATTTGGCACAAATGGCACTAGTGTTTACCTCTACCAATATTATTAAATTAGTCCGATCCGTCAAAAATGGTGGATGTTCAACACCCAAGATTGTTTAAAAAAATACATCTGGGATAGCCCCCACCCTGTAGAGTGATATGATTTACACTTGCTCCTAAAAGGAAAGCAAAATATTCATCTTGTTTTAAAAAATTGTACCAAGAACTTGAAGTTTTGCTATGTAATTCAATGTTCTGGTTCTTGAAGGGGATAATGAATTATCTGGGATGAGCAACAGTAGGGTGCTCTGGGTTCTGGCTCACCTGAGTGGAATGCACAAGGTGAGCTATTGTGATCAGTCTTGTCATGCGTTGTCTGTCTGTTAACTTTTTCTTTTAATGACATCTGATTCTCCTGAACCAGTGGTTCAAATTAAAAATAATTTCACATGAATGTTCCCCATAATGCCCTCTACCAAAATTGCACAAACGGTTCTGCTCCGCTGATAATGAGGATGGCTATAGCTCTTTTAAACAGCATCTCCTGAATCACTGGTGCAAATTCAAAATAATTTGAGAGAAATGTTCCTCATAATGCCCTCTAAATAAATTGCACTAATGGTTCCCCTCCACCAAATCAAAGAGCCGCTAGAGTTCAAATTCAAAATAATATCACAGGAATCTTCCACATAATGCCCTCTACTAAAATTGCACAAATGGTTCTGCTCATTTGAGCAAAAGGGCCATCTTAGCTCTAGATAAACTATCTCCTTCTGAACCACAGGTCCGAATTTAAAATAAAGTCATAAATATTCCTCATAATGTCCTCTTCCAAAATTGCACAAATCATACTATTTTTCGCTCTGCTGAACAAAAGGGCAGCCCACCAATGTTGTATTTAACAATTAACTCTGTTTGTCTGTGGTATAATTTAAAAAATGCTTTTCGAATTTTATGATATCTATAACCTTGTTTTAATAACTTAGCAGTCAAAAATAGGTTTCTGTTGTTGAAGTCATCAGCATTAGAACACATCATCGTAAAACGAATAAGCTGTGAAATATATACACCATAAGAAGGGGAGCAAGGAACATCTCCATCAAGAAATGGAAATTTACAATTTTAAAATTAAAATCATCCCATTTATCATAAATAGCAAAGGTGACATTTGGTTCTGTGTTCTGTTACGGAGTTCTAGCGATAAGGCGTATATTTTCCCCAATTGACCTGATTACAAACACTAATTTTCTAATTGCCCTAATTTTTTTTAAATTGCTGTAGTTAAGCAGTAAAATATGCATAGTAAGCAACAAAATAAGCTTCAAAGCGACATTTTAGCACTTTTACTTTTTTTAAAACTAGCAATGCATTTACTCAAAGTCTGGTCTAAATGGCACCTGGTATAAAGGCGCAAAATGAGGGGTGGGAGTAGAAAGTGCACGTTTTCGCGGTATTGTAAATGGTGAATTGCTTTGAAACGTATTTTGTTGCCTACTACGCATATTTTATTGCCGAACTACACCATTTATTAAAATATTAGGGCAATTTCAAAATTTTGTTTATACGGTAAATGTTCTAAAATTTCGAACACTCTAAAATTACGAACACCTAAAATTATCGCCGAAAATAATTTTTAAAACATCCTAAAAATCGAACACTGCCCTTTTTCTGAAAAGTGAATTTCTAAAATTACGAACACACGTTATTTTCCGTGGAAAATCGATCCGTTTTATCTGTTTGTCCCATCTGTGTTCGGTATACTTCTACCGTACAGCACGTGAGCGGTAGCGACATTTGGAAGGTTCCATTCTACTTAGATGGGTAACCTGGCACGTGACGTTCTATTTCGCATGCCAGCGCGCGACGTTATACAGTTTTCAAGGTCACCAGCATTGATGCACGGACAAGTTCCTGCAACGATTCCGAAACTGCTTTGACTAACCTTATTGAGTATATGTATCCACCCAAATGTCTGAGATCGTTATTTATTACTGACCAAACATTGACCTTTAGGTCGCGATTCAGCTAATTGTACGTGAATTATGCACGTTGACACACGCATAGTGCGCTGTGACACGTACTCGTTTTTTTCCTAAAATACCAGCCCCCGAAAAGAGAGAGAGAGAGAGAGAGAGAGAGAGAGAGTTGCGGAAACTGAGACGATCACTTAGGCGAGAGAGAATGAAATAAGTTGATGTATAGTGCATAAGGGGTCATTCGGTTTAGTGCAAAATGCAGAGAAAATCGTGCAAGTCGCATGTTTTTTTTTCTCATCGAGACATCCAATGTGGAAAATAAAGCCACCGTATATTTAATATTTACGGACATGCCTGCAAGAACTCGCACAGGTCATCATCTCATTTTTATTCACGGTACATCACCGTTAACTAAAGGCATAAATATGTGTGGTTCTTAGGCGACTGGCACCCCCTACCCTCCCCTCCCTTTAAGCATTTTAAAGGATTTCCCACCAATGCCGCGTGCGACACGGAGGGTACTTCTATCTTTCTATGCGCGTGCTCTTTTCTTGAACACAGCTCGTACTCGAGCATGAAATCAACTTGCGCGGAGTCCCATATGAGCTGGTAAAGACCCTGCTGGTACTTATGACAGATGTGATTAGCGAAGGCTCAGGAGAACATGTGTGTTTGCACAATCTCGTCAGGGTCTCGCTCACTCACCAAGTTTAAAGTGGATGAAGACTCTAGCCAAATAAAAATTCTAGACATCTACGAACGTTGTCTTTAAAATACTTGTGGGCGGTTTTCTAAGTACATGTAATAATGACTAGTCTTATCAATCAAAAACATAAAATTCCTCAAAATAGAACATTTTAACAAACTGTTGAGCCGATCGCAGCGTGTCTGTTTGTCCTTATGAAATTGCACATGGAAGGTCCTACGAAGTGCATTACCGGTATAATGTACACACAGACGCACATACATGTACCAAGAAATAAATTGATTGTATAGCACGATTCTGCATCTTGATAAATTTAATATTTACATATTTAATTTCATGAAATAAGGCATTTCATGAGATTATGGTACCTATCCCATATGCGAGCAGCGAAGGCCCAGACGAGCCTGCGCATCCGCCGAAAATCGCCAGCGCCTTAACTGCCCACATACACATAGAAGGAATGTAGATGAAGGTGCATGCCTTAATTTTGGGTAATATAGCCTCACTAAGTGGCTGTCAATTTAAAAACAGTAAAGCCCTTGAGATGATCGACATCTCGGAATTCGCTTTATTTACCACACGTCTGTAGATGTATGTACCTTGACTTTTTTACATGCGAAGATCAGTCTGTGCACCGCACAGTCTTATCAGCACCTTTGTTACTAGAACAAAACATTAAACATTTTGTCAGGCCAGATCTGTTCACAAACTGTCTGCTAAGTTAATTTGTCACAGCCTCTTTGGGAAGGGGGTGCCTCCCAGGCCCCACCCTGGGTCCGGCACTGCTAATAGTATCAGCCGCAGACAAAGGGACAGGGTAATGGTTCTCGGACATGTTTGAGATCAAAGAAGCCGACTATCAGACCACGTGTTGTTGTTGTTTTAAGACTCCGGTAGCACGAGGTGGCCTTGGCGCACGAAAGCGGACTTAGCATACAAAACATAATTGCCTATATTATTCATTTGTGACCTCTCGGTATTGACCTTTGGTCAAGTCCATGCTCCTGGGTTGAGCAGATAATTTACCGTTAACTGTTTGTCAAATTACTTGATATTCTTAAAAACTATATTCAATTTATATCTGTCTCATTGGTTCAGTGGTTAAAACGCTCTCCTGAAACACGCGAAGTCGTGAGTTCGAGCCTCAATTCGGATTTGTTTTTTTTTCTTGCAATTTTATTGCGTGTACTGATGTTACAGGAAAATAAAATGATTTCTTCTTGTGTTGGGTACGAATCCCTCATTGTACACAGCGTGGAGCATGATCATTCTTTTACCTGAAAATATTTTAGTACATAGAATAAATTAATTTAATGTAAAGTGAAATCAACAGACAGCAACATGCACGGCCAACGTCGAATGTTTGCCAATTTGAATGAAACCCTCTTCCATAAAAAGTGGTTTAGCATGCCAGTGGTTAGGGAATGACATATGCATGCAAAATGTGATCATATTATACTATGTGGCCAAGAAATATGAACATTTTCACGAACTGCTAACGGACAGACGAGCGGACGAACTCAAATAGTGATTATAGTGCAATTCCACTATTCTTAAATTACCTTTAGAAAAGGGCATCTTTAATCCAGTATTACTATCTTGCCAGCGTTTCGGGACAGCGTGGCTGGTATGGACGTAAGTTTCATCTGTATAAACGACTGTGTAATCCGCCTCTCTCAACTCCCTGACCATGGGAAGGTATCTGATCCTGCTGAGGACTACATCTTGTCTCTCCATCAGCACTTTTTGATTCACCCCACAGCGTGTGTAAGTGAACTTCATATGAAGGAGATCTTTGCGAAGACGACCCTTGCTGCCAGTGTAACCAATACTCTATTTAAGCTCTGGTCTGATGTTATCAAGAGTTGGCAGAACCTTCTTCAAGAAGTACATGCTGGCGATGGTCCTCCGTACAACACCCTGGTCAAAGTCATCTCATGACACTTTCGACGTAGATGAAGGTGGTTGCTTTGGTTGTTGCTGCTCGTCCCGTGCCTTCTTTTTCTCTTCCACACTTTTCTGAGCGGTAGATCTGCTAACGCCAGTGAGTGCTGTAGTCCTTTCCCATATACGATTCAGTGACAATTTCATTTCAGACTTCTTTTCTTCCATGCAGAACTTGTACACGTTTTCAATAATAGCTCCTGCATTGTCACTGTATCTCCATACAAGCCTCGCCATTTTACAGGTGCATAATACATCAAAACATGTTTGTTTTTTCGTCTGCAAACATGTAAATCACGAAAAATTTCCTGCTTCTTTGCGAAAGCAAAAAAAAAAAAAAATATAAAAAAAAGATTTTACTGGGGCTCGAACCCTCATCCTTGGGCACAAACCCTCAACTTTGTTTTCAGATTTTGCTGCGCCATCGAATCGCTAGTGAAAGTCAACTTGTAAATACGAATAAGTGCATGGCATAACGTTGTTACACCCCTATTTTATGGAGTAGTTCATAATTGTTAGTGCAGTCACGCCCTGATGCTTTTAAGGCTATTATAGCTGTGTCTCCTTTTCATGGGTTTGAATGAAAAAACAAACAAACAATTTCAATGAACTCGAGCATGAAACGGCGCACTGCATGCACGAAAAACTAGATTTGTGGTACTTGTCTGATTTTTTCCCTTTTCTTTGAGATATGAATGAACCCAGCGTATCGAACGCATTGGCTCGAAGCCGCGACATGTGATTTCCAACAATGTGGCATTTTGACGAGTGTAGACTCAAACGAGCCTGTGCAGCCTCCTTTTAAACTTACAAACTCCAAACGATGTTCAGTCAGTAGCTCAACACTCATAGAATATTTAAGCGACTAGCGAAGGCTCTGATCAGACTGTGCATATGCGCATGCTGATCTGAGGCTTTGCTGGTCCCACATACCACATTGTTGGAAATCTCATGCCACGGCTCAATTATATTCTTTCGAGGCATCGGATGCAAAGTCGGCCGTTCGCTTACATGATTAATTCTTGGTATGCCTGTTTCCCCCTGATTTGGGTTGGCAAGACGTCGGAGATGTTCTGGATCCAAACTATTTGCAAACTTTGTAAGCAGGTGGGAGAGAGAGAGAGAGAGAGAGAGAGAGAGAGAGAGAGAGAGAAAGAGCGGGCAACCATCGGCCCGCCAACGAAACGCCTTTAAATGGCGCTTCGCTGGCGTGCCGATGATGGATAGCTTGGTAGTTTTGAGAATTTCAGGGGATCCGGTCCAGTATTGCTAAGAAATTCTATATTTTTGTGATTTTTCGGGGGGGGGGGGGGGTGGCGGGGTCCGGACCCCCTGTCACCCCTCTGAATGCGCGCATGGGACCGGACAATGTATACCCTCATTGAGATATACTGAAAACCCATTTTATCGTGCGCATCGGCTTTTGTACGACACTGCGTACTTTCTATCGCATGCACAAATTTTTAACTCCGGGTCTGATATGGATCCAATGTAAATAGAGAGAGAATGAGAGAGACTGGTGCATGCACATCCTTTCGGGAAAATCAAAAAGTGCATCGACAGATCGACAAGTAGAGAGAGAGAGAGAGAGAGAGAGAGAGAGAGAGAGAGAGGGAGAGAGAGAGAGAGATGTGTGTTCTTTTTGAATTTCGTCACTTTTTAAACTCTGAGCACTCGTCTACGTATTTCAAAGTTTCGTGTATATCTTTGCAAAAAATTGTGATCGACGAGATGTCCTTGAGTGACTGTATTACATTTTATTATACCTCACATAGAAACTCCATGTAAAACCTCCATAGACCGGTAGGTTCTAATTTCGACTATCACCCTGCGATAATTTCGACTATCACATGCGCGCCGCCGATGCGCGTACGGTTCGTTTACACGAAGAGACGCTAACCTTCAATGGCGGATAGCCTACATGTACATGAATGGCCCATGGCCGTGTCACTTTAACACTGTAGTCATACCACTACGGCAATTTGGGTATCGTCACCCACTCCGGTGCTATAGTAAAGTTACCATCAAATAAAGGCTGACAAAAATGAGAACGTTCGAATATGTTTGCTTGGAGATTGCATTCTCTAGTTAAAAACCTCTGTGTTGTCTTGCCAAAACGGAGATAAAATCAGATTTTAAATGTGCTTTTTTACAGTTATATTAAAAAAATGTTGATTACGGTTTAGTCATAATTATACGGTTTCGTCATTGATAAATTATCCACGATGACGAAACCGTAATTAGCTATTTCATGCCTAGACATCAAACGTTAAAGTTTTCATATAATTTTAAAACCTAAAGATACAATGTGAATTTGATGAACAAAAATCAATCGGAACCGAGCCTTTTGGGGCATTTATCTGTGATTAAATGAAGAAATTGAACATGATGAGAAATTTACCTTAACACCGATATAAGTGACGAGACCCAAATTGCCGTAGTGGTATGACCACAGTGTTTAAACTCCCAATAACTTCGTTATTTGTGGACAGAAACATAAAGTGTGGGTACTCGTTTTCTTAGTTAGAACGAGCTGAACACTTTGAAACCAAATTTGAGCATATTTGGCGAAATTTTCTGTTTTGCAACAAAACCGCATCATCTACAGCAGCTCCACTTACAATGTTGATTTAAGCGACGCTGCAAGCGAAGTAGCCTAAAGAGTTTGATGCCATCGAAGTTTATGGCACGATTTGTTTAAACGGCGATCACGACCAGTTTGAGCATTCAAGCTGTTTACAAACACTACCCTTTTGTGAAAGATAATTCAATCATTCGTAGCAATTACGCATTGCGTTGTCTTTGGAACTCTCGCACCATGGTAAGAAAATAAAGGAATAATGTTCGGTATAATAAAATAAATATAACATTCTTGAGAGGGTGCGAGTCGAAATCATCCCTCGAAATATGATTATCAACCTCGGCTGCGCCTCGGTTGCGCCTCGGTTGATAATCACATTCCTCGGGATGATATTTCGACTAGCACCCTCTCAAGAATGTTATATTTATATAATCAAAGCACTGAGAGTACTGATGGGGACGGCTGCATTAAAGCGTTCAAATAGGGAGGTTGTTAGTTAGATACCTTTTCTAAAACATGCAAATGGAAACTGGAAGTCTCTGATGTAGGGTCAAACATATTGCCACAAAGTGAAATGGGAAAGCAATCTTTCTGGCGACATTGTCATTTGTTCATTGGACAAAACCAGCCTTTAATAAATGTAATCAATATATGAACAGTGCAAGAAATCAGTTGATTAATAACTAACTTAAGAAGTAAATAATCAAACTTTATGTCAAATGCTTTTATTATAGAGCTTACAGTGTTAAAAATAATCCCTCAATAAATGTTGGTGAAGCTCTTCAGGCAGGTAAGCGGTAACAATTTTCTCTTAACTTTCTTTGGCACAACCCCAACTAAACATGTGTAATTTGATCCCAAATACCGTGGCACGTTTTTTTTCCCTTCAGATTTTCTTTTGGTTTCTGTTGGTTAAAGATCTTACGAGGATTAGGGAAAGTGTTTCCTAGTATCTTACCTAAGACAAATCCACCCACATATTCAAAGAAATAAATGATGATCAAAAACTGATTTGATAAAGTTCTGTCCTTTTTTGTATATGTTTTTCTTACTTTTACTTAATCGCCATCAGAGACATTATGTGCAAGCTTGAATAAAGTCTCTTAATGGCAGAGCCAAAGCAATTGTACAATTTTGGTAGAGTGCATCGTTAGGGACAATTCTGTGAAATTATTGTAAATTTTGGACCATTGGTTCAGGAGGAGAAGTCATTGTAAGACATTTCTTATCTGGAGCTTAGGCAGATCCATTGTTCAGTGGAGTGGAACCTTTTGTGCAAAATTGGTAGAAGACACCATTGGGTACAAATCTGTGACATTAAGTTGCTTTTGGGTCAGTGGTTCAGGAGGAAATTCTGTTAAAAGAAGTTTCTTAGCTAGAGCTCTGGCAGTCTTTTGCTCAAAGGTCCTGAACAGAAGACCTGAAGTCACAGAAAGTCAGAAAATGAAATAGTATATGTTCTTCAAATACAAATGGTTCTTTAAAAGAAAAAAAAGATGTCCTAGATTTTTACCTCTAGCCCCACCCTGAGGTATGGACGCAAGGCTCTGAAGCTGATGACTGGAAGCCTTCCATGAATATGATACCAAATGCCTAAATATGAATGTTTTCTTATAAATGTTTGGAAAGATATCTGCATAGGTTGGAAAAACAGAATAGCTCTTTTGAAAGGTTTCCTATATTATGACCTCTAGCCCCACCTTGGGGGAATGAACCCTCAGGTTAAAAGTGACAGAGACATGGTGAGTTCAACAATGTGAGCGCTCTCGTTGTACTTATGCCAGACTTTACACATTACTAATAAAGATCATGAAAGTGTGCCCGCAAACGCTCACCTTGTTGAAATCGCCACTGTTGTTCAAATACAAATGATTCTAAAAAAAAACAAGATGTCCTAGATTTTGACCTCTAGCCCAAGAAACGTGAATATTTTGGGGGATATGATGCATTTTAGGGTCTTTTCTTTAGGTCAAGGATATTTTTTTTGTTGCTAAAAGGGGTACGTGCATTAATGGGCTATTTTGGCCCCCTCTATAGCCCAAAAAATGAAAGTTGCTTTTCACCAATTTCATCTTATTGATTTTTTAGAAGAATAGCCCAAGTGTAAAATTCTGGCATTTTTTTATATTTACCAGTTGCTATGGTAACCAAAATGGCTGACAAAATAGGCTTAAAATAGAGAAATTGCTATTTAAGGCCAAATTTGAGGCTTTTTGAGACCGATTTTTTAAGAATTAGTTATCAGCACAAGCAAATACAAAAAAAAAACCTTTTAGTATATTGTGTGCCATGATAATTCGCATCATATGTTAAAATATTTTTTTTGATATTTGCTTGTGCTCTATATTAATTTCTCTGTTACATGTCTCAAATTTGCTCCAAAACGGTCATTTTCCTATTTACAGCCTATTTTGGCGGCCTTTTTTGTTACCATAGCAACGGTAAAAGTCGAATCAATACCAGACCTTTACACTTTGGCTATTGTTCTAATGAACTAATAAGAAAAAACTTGTGAAGAGCAACTTTTATTTTTTGAACTCATATGGGGGGGGGGGGGGGGGGACAAAATAGCCTCTTAATGCACCTACCCCTTTCAAATATTTTTGGGGTCCTTAAATTTCCGGATATGGGTGAACAGTAGATGCTGGGCAAGACCCTACGTATGGAGAAAAAATAGGACATGCAAATAATGTTATGTAACAAGAATACGCTTTTACAAAGAGGCTCTGTCTACACTAAGAAATCGAAGCAGTTGGTTGGGCTGGCTGGCTGACTGGTTGATTGACTGAGAAACAAGCAGACAGACAGCTACATTTTGCTGCATACTGCTCTGAAACACTGGCCAGCTTTCTTGGGCGAGGGGTGGGGTGGTACTTTGATATTATCATATATAAGTAGGTTCGGTCCATTTTTGAAGGTTCAAAATTTTGAATTGCATTTTTTGGAGTGGGGAGGGGTCGGGAAGGTCAGATAAATAAATATGTTTGGGAGTATGATGAAAATTTTGATTTTTTTTATGTTTTGTGGAGTCATTTCTATCAATTTGGCGCTTTTTTATGGTCAAGGTACAGATTTGAAAAATATTTTTGGGGTTGCTAAATTTTAAATATTTTTGGGGTGTGCCTGATATTCTTGATATTTTTGGGGATAAAGAGTAGATGCTGGGTCCAAGCCTACGTATTTAGAAAAATTAAAAGTAACCTCAATGGGGTCAGGCACCTTAAACACTTGAACTACTAGATATTAATCTAGCAAAACAGGCCTACAAAAAATCAAAAGAGCAAAGAACAGATACAGGGAGACAGACAGCCAGTGGCAAGTAGACAGACAAGTATGCAGGCAGGCAGAAGGCTAGATTATGCTGCTCACAGCCTTCAGAACAATGGACAGGCGTTCAAACCACCTGAGCTACTAGACACATGTAAGCTGGTTTAACGAGCATATAAGTAAAAGAACGAAGAACCAATGCAGACAGACAGACGGATGGACAGATTAACGGGCAGACAGACAAACAGCTAGATTTTGCTGCTCACAACCTTGGCACTTTGGTCAGGCGATCTTACTACCGTAAAACGAGATAATTTGGCTAAATCAGCATACAGAGAAATAAAAATAGTGAAAACCCAATGGCTACATTCTGATCTAACCGTAATTGACCCAGTGGTTTCAGCATACCACCTACCTATCTTTTGTCATAGATGTTTCTGATGTTTTGAGTTTTAGGATTTCCATGGACAGGAAAGCATATTGCAGAACCCCGCGGCCATGAACAACGACGACAATGGTCACATTAGCGCTAAGATTAGGAGCATGCTCTCACCCTGTGGTACAGATTCGCGTCAAACTCGCAATAGAACCAGTATCGGCTGTCCCTGCTGGTAGAAACTAACAGGCTATCAAAATGTTAGTGCCTTTGAGCCCATAGTTAGTTCCTGCCGCTTTAATTAATATGTGAAAAAAAACGGTTCTAAAAAGCCCTGCCCCGCGGCCAGATAACAAAACCCCGCGGATGCTGAAGTATTTTGTCACACACCTCCGCGGTTAAGACTTGCAACCGTTGAAGGGGTATTTCTCATAAACAATCAACGCTTATTTAAACCAAATCATTAACATACAGGTAAAACAAGTAAATGTCGTTTCACCAAAAACGAAAAAATAGAAACCATTTCTGAAAAATGTGTAATTGTCAATCAATCCCAAAGTATCCCGATTTCAAGTACTCGTTCATTTTTCTCGCATATTTTAAGTACTGTAATGCTGAATTGAGAATGCACCATTGCGCAGGCTAGTCTGAGTCTTTGTCGCACGTTGTAAGTACCAAAATATCATGAAATTATGTCCGTCGACAGTTTAATTTCAATCGAGCCGGTTCACACGCACTGTATTCATGCGCGGATCCAGAGCATTTTGTCAGAGAGGACCGAAATGCCACTTAAAATTGACCACCATCGGCCCATCAGCGAAACGCCCTTGAAATGGCGTTTTGCTGGCGTGTCAATGGCCCACCATTGAATGCTGGCTTGGTAGCTTTGTAATTTTTTGGGGATCCGGATCAATATTGCTAGAAAACCCTATATTTTATGATTTTTCAGGGGTCCGGACCCCCTGTCCCCCTCTGGATTCGCCCGTGGCATGCATCTGAAAGAAGGTACTTGTCTGAAATGTTCCGTGATCATCGGACGCAAAGTCGGACTAGATTATAACTCTTGGTATGCTTGTTTGTCCCTGATCAGGCACATCGGACGATCTTCTGGATCCAAACTATTTGCGAACTTTGATAGCAGGTCGTAAAAGTAGAGAGAGAGAGAGAGAGAGAGAGAGAGAGAGAGAGGAGACTGCACGGTGTTTGCACACGAATCTTTTGTTTTGGCTTGTTTTCTTAGAATATCGAAACACAATGTTTGGGTCAGTCAATCAGCTTCCGATGAGGACCCAAAATCCAAATCGGCTTTTGTACGGCAAAGTCGGACATTCCACAGTATTAACGCTTTGCGTACTTCTATCGCATGCACACATTTTTAAATTGACGAAACATTCTATCCTGAATACCATTCGGGTCTGATCTGGATCCAAACCGTGTTTGCAAATGTTAGGAGAGAGAGAGAGAGAGAGAGAGAGAGAGAGAGACTGGTGCAGGCACGTCAAAGTAAACATTGCATCGGCGGATCGACAAGTAGAGGTGTGTGTGTGTGTGTGTGTGTGTGTGTGTTGATTTTCGTCAGTTTGTTGATTTTTTACTCTGGGAACTCGTCTACGTATTTCAAAGTTTTGTGTATATCTTTGCAAAAAATCTGATCGCACGAGATGTCTAGCGGTTTCATTTCTTGAATACAATATAAACTGGAATTCGAAGTCGGCAGAGCGAGCGAAAGCGTTTTGGTTTTCTGAAGGAAGAACGAAAAAGTGTAGTGATTCATCGGTAGTCCGAGACGAGTGAACATAGGAGACCCGGCTTATCGAATAGTTTAAATCAGTGGGCTTTTCGGACTTGTAAGTAAATTGAGTGACATAATATGCACGTGCCTGGCTTACCGCATGCGCTGGACATTTTACTGACTCAGTCCGCATGAATTTAGCGACTGTTTTAATAAGATTAAAGAAAAGAAAAAGAGGAGATAGCACAGAATCATATCGCCGTGTTTTCAAAAAGTTTCTACCACATTTTGACACGCATATATCCTTTATTATAGTGATCACACATGTGTTTCTATCCATTAACTTCTGCTGGGCGCAGAAGGCATATAAGCCAATTTTTAGATTCATAATCCCTATATGGGTCATTATCAAAAAATGGAGGAATCTGTGTCCTTGCTGATTTTCTCACATCCTCGACCTCCTCCCTGTTGCTTTTCTGTCAATAACACTTAATGACGGCATGTGCCACAAGAATAAAATACTTTGTCGGGTTCTGGACGACGCTGTTTGGAAACTAAAGCTGACGTAATTGCACTTTCTCCGAATTTTCGCGTGTCCCAACTTGAGGGTGGTTGGTAACCGTTGCCGTTAATTGTTACAGAAACAAATATTTAGTTGTTTATTATTTAATGGGTTAATACATCTAGCTGTATAGAAGTAGTTTCCATTAATTATGCCAGTAATTATAAACTATTTCAGTGCGATAGCATGTGTTTACGGCCGTCCCTTGAGAACCTGTCAGTGCAGTTGCAGTTATAGAAAATTGGGTTGGGTGGAGCAACCCATTATTCTGAAAGTTTAAAAATGACGATATTTCGTTGACAACGACCCCTGGAGGGGACACATAGGATCACTTTTTGGCTTATTTACATCTTACAGATTTTATGTCACACAAACGTGTCATAAATTGAGTGCCATTTCCACATCTGTCAGTGCAATCACGAATATATTGACACGTTTCGTGACGCTGAGTACATTTCCACGGCTACGTTTCAATTGGCGTTGAGGGCGAGTTGAAGCAGATATATGATTTGGTTAACTTCGAAGAAATCCTTTCTTTCAAGAATCGAATAAATGTGTGAATGTCAGTGCAGTCACGGTCAGTGCAATCACGTTCCCTATTGTGACTGCACTGACATGTTGTGTGACAGCACTGACCATTACTCACTTTGAGTTCAAAACTGTGAGTACTGTTGCTAATATTAAGGATTAAGTAGAATTATCAATGTCCCACCCCCTCCCTGCCTGTTTCTTCGGGGCAACTTAGACGCTTGACAAGATGGCCACGACAATAACCTTGTGGTAAAAATAGGTACATCTAAGCCTATTTTAAAGCATGGTTAGATTTTATCTCTAGGAGAAATGTGTGATTTTTTAGTCTTGCATAGCTGGATGAAAAGTGATTTCTGTTGGCATTGAAATAGATGTACCTATTCGTTCGTCTGTCACTGCCATTGGGCAAATATACGCCTATATAAGCATTCAAATACGATCCACTATGGCCAGGTGTCAGTTGAGCGTTTTCAAGGTTATTGGATCTCTGGTTACTATTCTTCCAGCCTCTCGATTTTGAAGCGAGAATTGAGATGTTTGATAACCGCAGAAAGTGGCTAAGTGGGAAAAGGTGTGCTATATGTATCTTTGTCGATATGACAGTGCACAGGTTCCAGCCAAACTAATCTCCAAACCATACAACTGTAGCAGATTCAAGTATTCCATACTTTTTTCACTTTCCAGTCTACAGACTAAAGTATATCCCCTCCACCTCCGTGCCTCTGCCCCCTACCCATCTATTATTCTCGTTAAATAACCAAAATATCACCTGATTAAGACGGCATAAAAACATCAAAACATATCATTAGATTCAGCAAAGAATCTGAAACAAATTGTACAGATGCAGTTCTTGTACGATGTGCACGTAGCATGGCATCATAACTCCACAATGCGCTGATAACATTCTTTAGGAAACTAGAATTCAATGGCTACTGGATGGCTTATTTTTGTCGAAAAAAAATGCTCATTATGCGTAGAGGTTTATATACTGGCGAAATTTTAAGCAAATTATTAGGGAAAAACGAAGGAAAATACGGGAACTTGTTTACGATAATGATTTGACGAATTAACGATTTGGTGCCAGCCTTTTTTATTAAAATATATTATGCGACCACTGCTTGCATGAGGTACTTTTTTACATTCGGAAAATGTTTACTAATAGAGAAATGGTAAACTTTCGAAAATCATGGGACTTTGTATGCCCTAAAAGGAACTTTTGGAGGCATATAGTAATCACATTGTCCGTCCGTCCGTCTGTCCCGCTTCGTGTCCGATGCATATCTCTATATATTGTGTGAGGCAGGAAACCCAAATTTAGTATCTTGATGAATATTGGGATGGCAAAGTGTCGCGTACCATTTTCGGGTCGCTGTGACATTGACCTTGACCCCTGACCTAGTTTTTAGAATATTCGTGTCTGGAGTAAATCTCTCATATTATTTAAGGTAGGAATCCCAAATTTGGTATGTGCGTGCAGCTTGGGATGACAAAGTGTCGCGTGCCATCCTTGGGTCACTGTGACCTTGACCTTGATCTCTGTCGTAGTTTCTAGAATCGGCATTTAGTCTGGTGCATATCTCCTATATTCTTTGAGGTAGGAATTCCAAATTTGATGTGTGAATGCATCTTTGGATGGCAGAGTGTCACATACCATGTCCGGGGCAGTGTGACCTTGAACTCTGACCTAGTTTTTAGAATAATCATGTCGGCAGCATATCGCTTGTATCATTTCAGATAGGTGATGAGTGGGTGAATCTTTGGATGGAGTAGTGTCGTCTACTATTTATGGGTCAATGTGACCTTTAACCTGATCTCTGGCTTAGTTTTTAGAATGATCATGACAGGAGCATATCTCTTATATTATTTGCGGTAGAATTCCCAAATTTGGTGGGTGAATGCATCTTGGGATGAAAGAGTGTCCCGTGCCATTTTCGGGTCACTGTGACCTTGACCTCCTACCTAGTTTCTAGAATTTGCCTCGAGTCTAGTGCATATCATTCATATTTTTTGAAGTACGAATCTCAAACTTGGTGTATACATGCATCTCTGGATGGTTATATTTCGTGTACCATTTTTGGGTCACTTTGACCTTGACCTCTGACCTAGTTTTTAGAGTAATCGTATCCAATCATATCATATCATCTCATATATTATTTGAGCTAGGAATCCCAAATTTGGTGTACGGTTGCATCGTGGGATGGCAGAGTGTCATGTACCAAGTTTTGGTTCACTGTGACCTTGACTTATTTTCTAGAATTATTGTGTCAGGAGTATATCTCCTATATTATTTGAGGTTGGAATCCCAAATTTATTTGGTGTATGTTTGCATCTTTGGATGGTGATATGTCGCGGACCATTTAAGGTCACTGTGACCAATCTATGACCTAGTTTCTAGAATAATCGGATCTGGAGCATATAGCCTATATATTATTTGAGGTAGGAATCCCAAATTTGGTGTGTAGATTCCTCTTGGGATGACGGAGTAATGCATACCATTTTGGGTCACTTTGACCTTGACATTGACTTCTGGCCTCAATTCTAGGTTTTTTCGTATCTATTCCTTTATATCAAATAACTAAACCTCAAATGTTTCTTATGCTAGACCAATTCGTTTGGGAGTATCCATCACGTTACGGTGACATTTCTTATTTCAATTTCGCTTTATACTTTTACTATAAATTGTGTCACTACATGAGCTAAAAATGCCTATTGAGTATATGTTTTGCTTTATTTTCTAGCAAACGATGCATAATAATCATTTCGTCGCGCAAAAGTTGCACGGCTTTTTAGTTCTGCCTTTAAGAAAATTATTCGTAATAGTACTACCCCTACTTTTAAGAAGTGGGTGGGGTAATTGGACCCTTCATATTTTGTCGATGACATAATAACCTCTCATGGTATCGCTTTAACCATCACCGAATTGATAGATTTCTAGTCCCAAGGGGTATTTTTACTTTTTTTAAAAATGAACCAGAACGTCAACTCATAGCTAAACTCATGCTGTCCCATGGGAAGATTTTAAGAGTTACCTTTCCTTTGTTATGGTTCACACAGTTTCTTTTGGTTTCAAAACAAAGAGCATAAAGTGTGTAAATAAAGTGTACGACAAAAATACCAACACAGGACATTTTTAAACTACCGTCGGTTATATATTTTCAAAATATGTGCACTGTGACATGCGATTTTAGTCATTACAATACTGAAGCGCATTGCTTTGCTTTCTAAACGGTTTTGGTATTGCCATTTCCATATTTAGTTACATGAAACATCCAACTCATTCATCAATTGTATAAATACTGAACCAGATTGAGGCCTATCAAATTGTACAATATGTCTAATTTCACTTATAATGTTCTGCACTCATTAATGTTGATAATGTTTTGCATTCTTTTCAAAAGGTAAACGTTATATTTTCCACTGAAATTTTGCGTTTACATTCAGGACATGTATTTACAATAATATTTTTTCGTGTCTACACCATAACATCCTCATGAAACTTGTGCCATAACATAAAGAAAATGCAGCTTTTTAAACTGATACCAAACATGCTAGGGTTTGTAATTCGGTTACTGAAATAAAAGACCAGGTTACCAACTTTCCAAAGGACCCTCGTACGTCCTGGTAAGTGTCAATTTCCGAAAACGGAAATCATTTTCGATGGCACCATTGAGACTGCATTAATGTACGGACTGATCTTAGTTTCCACTGTGTATCATATTATCTTATGCAATGTATCATGCTTTTATTCAATTCTATCATTACGCAAGGTGGAGCACGTTATGTCAGTGCAGTCACAAACGTGTCAGTGCAGTCACATTCATGTCAGTGCAGTCACGTTCAAGTATAATTCAAATTACATAGAGTCCATCGCTATAATGTACTTACTTTTTATATCTGACTAAGCAATAATGAAATACTAAACTTTTGACAGAAATCATTTAGAATATAAATCTACACAATTTTGTACATAAAAACACCACACTTTGAAAATACAATTTTTTCGTGTAAGTTTACTTTAAACAATTCTCTCTCACACAGGTTACAACGAAATTGAATAAAACTCGAGTCTTATAAGGTTTATGATCAGTATTGTAGATCACTGTATTAAGATAATGAACATCTCGACAGAGACTGATTTAATGATAAAAAGTTTGTTTGTGACTGCACTGACATTTTAGCCGTAGTAGCAGGCATAAAATTATTAACTGACCGATTATTCGTCGAGTTAAACTTCGCATATTTTGAATATTAGTTCCCTCGTGTATGTTTGGTATAAATGTTGCAGCAAGATTGAAAAACTTGACACTTATTTTTAATGATTTAGTCTTTCTGGATTCCTCCATTTTTTGATAATGACCCGTATACTGTACTCTGCTAGACCATTAAACGTCCTTGTTGCAAACATTGCGGGCCCAGATCAGACTGCTCTGATCCGAGGACTCCAGTAGACGTCATTCTCAAAACGGAACCGAAAGATATGGTGGGCTACAGTTTAGCAGGGCGCCGCCGATGTGGCACCTTTGAATTTAGATGCAAGAAAAAACCCAGACTATTTAAAATTGAAAACAATCAGCAACAAAAAACAATAGTGGTGCTAAAATCATATTAAAAACTTTGATTTGGCGATTTTAGGGGGGGGGGGGGGGGGGCGGGGCGCCCGCCCCCTGCCACTTGAATCCGTCAATGAAACCGTCATCCGCGGATTGTGGTTCGTGCGAGGCTTCGTCGGCAGGCCTCATGGTAGTGGCTCATGACGGGCCCGGTAGCAAATGCCCTTTTATTTAATACCGCGGATGGACTCAAAATTCCAATACTGCGCCAGAGTGTATGCAATAAATAGACGCAATACTATTAAAGGGAGACCAGTCTAACAGATAGCGTCCTTTCGCAAATGTATATATCACGTGATCGTTTTGGCGGGATAGGCATAAAGTAAAACTTCAAATGAACTCATGCAAGTAAGATTATTAATCCACAATATCCAAGCGACCTTCTGGGGTCAACTGAGATAATTCTTGATTCATATGAATGTTATATTGTTTACATACATAGCCGCGTAAAAAAACACGCCGACTTGTTTGTTTGTTGTCAATGAAAGCAGACTACAATGGCAAGTCCACCATGTCTTTTACGATATGCCTATCATTATTATATTACTGCGCAAGGTATTATTTTTTAAATATATTTGTATTTGAATTAGCAATAGGCAATAAATCATTGCTTCGATACCCAAATTGAAGTTTCTAAACTGCAAAGCATAAAAAACAATAATAAAACAACAAAAAATGAACTACTTTTTACGCGTAATATTTTCCAGAAAGTTGTTCGGTTTGTATTAAGCCTTTATCCTGCGGAATCCGGATATACCACGTTCTGGAAAACATTGTAGATCCGGATCAGTTGGCTTCTCAGGAACAAACTAATCAGGATCTATACGACTGTTTATCATGCATCTAATTAAATTGTTAATATTGAAACCATGCAACTTATATGTCTAAAATTTTGCAAGGAGTATAGCATATATTTAATGTATGGCCTGGCAAGGGTGAAAAATTGACGTGACTGAAAAACTGTAAGTGTTAAAATTGAGTCCGGATGCCAGCATCCGTCCCCAATAAACAGCATTTGCGCAGATGGAGAGCAAGCGAAAGCGAAAGCGTTTTGGTTTTCTGAAGGAAGAACGAAAGTGTAGCGATTCATCGGTAGTCCGAGGTTAAATAAGTGGACTTTTTCGACTTGTAAGTAAATTGAGTGACATAACATGCACGTGCCTGGCTCTGACTTGGCAATTACCGCACGCGTTGGACATTTTACTGACTCAGTCCGCAAGAATTTAGCGGCGGTTGGAAAGAAAATGAGTAGATAGCGCAGAATCATATCGCCGTGTTTTCAACACGTTTCTACCACATTTTTACATGCATATATACCGTTTTTGCTCATGATAAAGACCACATTCTAAAATTACGAACACTAGCACTTTTTCTGAAACGTAATTTCTAAAATTACGAACAGCGGGAAAATAATTATTTTTTAGTGTTCGAAATTTTAGAACATTTACCGTAATCATGTCAACTAGAGAAAATATACGCCTTATCGCTAGAGCTCCTTTAACAGTTAAGCAGGACAATGCATGTGGCATAGCGACGACAGTATACAAAATTCTATTTATAGTACGTACTGGTATATAAAGCAAGATCCTATAACTGGATATGATTTGGTGATTATATGCACGACAGGTCAGTGTTTATTATGAATAATAAACATCAATTGTTCTGGGACATTGTCAGTCCACTTGTCTATGACCTGTTCATTCTAGACAAGAGTGCATAAATAAAAGATATTTTTCTTAATTCTCAACCATATCAGTTAGTGTACTCTAAAGAATTATCTCAATTAAGTTTTAGGACGAGGAAGAAGAACTTTTATAAGCATTTATCCAAGAAGCGTTTTTATAACGATACTGTGAATGATGCTTTGAAACCTTTATCACCAGACATAACCAAATCAACTTATATGCATGATGTTTTGTAGGAAACACAGCAAATGATACCTTTTAGCCCTTTTCATTCTAGATACTGGTCAACTCTGGATTCCAGTAAACATAGCTTTGGCTACAGACCCAGATGAAATGCTGCTTAAGGAGACATTTCATAAGGGCCTGCACTGTTTACTAAGATAAAAACAATCTATAGGGACAGAAATATACTGAGGGAAAAAAGTTTAGCAATTATTTATAATGGGGTTTGAAGCATTAGATCATTTTAATTGGCAGGTTCGCAAACATGTCAGTTGTTTGAAAATGACCTAATGGCTACCTGCAAGTGGTCAAAAGAAACAAAATCCGACTTCATGGAGAGGATTTGATCTGTTGAGCATTTTAATTTCAATCGATATTCAATTGAAAGGGAGGTAATTTGGAAAAATACTATTTTCAACTAAAAACTGTACGAAAAGGGTGATTATAACATTCAGTTTTAAACCGTTTTTCACTTTCTTGCTTTTGGATCTCAACATTGGAAAGAAAAATGAAATTTTAGTCGAAAACTATTCGCACTATTGTTAGATAAGCTGTTTTAGCAAAGGGGCATAAAACTAGACTTTACATAATGTGAAATGTCAACCTGTTAATGTCATCGTACTCGTGAACGTTTGTCAAACATATTTTTTTTGACACTATGAAATTAAAAGTCCTATTTTTTCTAAACTGTGAATCCTCAAAGTATATTGCTAAACTTTTTTCCCTCAATATACATCACTTTAATGAAATTTGACTGATAATCCCTTAAAATACAAAGTGAACATTTCCATACTTATTGTATAATTATGCATGGGATAATCGATCAGGATGAAAGGTGTTAAACATAGTATCAGTGCGGCCTTTGGAAATCTGCCACAGAACCTAATTCTGTGATGTCACAACCAGAATGCCATGATTGGAAGCAAAAAGGTTACTTGTATGCTGTAAATTCAGACATTTTCGCGGGTGTTTTATTTTCGAGTTTTGCGGAAATGAAACCCTCCCAAAATGGAGAAATCACTCTGCCCGTTTACTGATGTAGGTAATATTATATTTTAGATAAATAAATTTACCAGTTACAGTTTTTTAACATCGCAAATATGTATTTTTTTACATTCACGAAAATAAAATTTTTGCATTTTTTTTTTGAATTTACAGTACAAATGCAGGACTCTAAAGCCCTAAATACACTCCGGTATGTGCATAATTGCACCAGGGAGCAAGCTTGCATCCCCTTGACAATGTTGCGTTCATAATTCAGTTGACATGCAAAACTTGCCAAAACTACTATAATTGCCTTTGAGACTGGCAATATGGATGGCATTTGAACATCCCTCCAGTTACAATGGTCAGACTAGGGTCTGTGGTAGATGGGGAATTGTGCAGCAGATATTGGAAGAGGTTTTGGGCTAAATTTTGTAGTTCTATCCTTTTATTTCCTCGCAATCTTTAGGAACAAAGATGTGCTTGGAGAACCATTGATTAAACTGTTATACCTTTAGGAGCAGTCTGTTCTTGATTTTTGTTTGTTTGTTTGATTTGATTCTTAACGTCCACTCAACAATCTTTCAGTTATGCGGGACGGGTCTTCCTGGGTTGAACCAGTACTAAGCTAGGATAAATGTGTCTTGCTCAAGGACCACAACGCAGTGACGCCGGTGAGGCTCGAACCCGCGGCCCTTCGGTCTCGAGTCAAATCTGTTCTTGAATAAAATGAAATGGACCACTTATCAAACCTAAAAGTGGAAGTGGACTTGTCCAATAGATACGGTAGGAATGTAAATTTTATACGGCTTAAATAAAAACGCAATATACAAAGGTTTTGCAACAACTCCAAGCTTTTTCAATCATTTTGCAACCATATAAGATAATTGCCTCTACGGAGAAAGCTTGAACCCGAGTATGAAAACCTTTCACCAGATACAAGGGAACGTCGAGCGAGGCCGCTAATATTTCATCTTGAAGATGTTTTGTGTGTTTCTAATGTAATAAGGCACTCTAAAAAGAACAATGTTAGCTCAAACAGTAAAGAAAAAATAGAGCCTATCTTCGATAGGAACTAGCTATAATGTAAAAAGTGTAACAATTTTATCTTCATTCAGTATGGCTTTCAATCAAATAAGCAGGTTTTATTGTTATAAGTATCACACTGGTAAATGTATACGTCGATTTGGTGGTATTTACGCGTATTGCCGGTACTTCATAGACCCGAAGTGGTAGATATTGGTGTTAATACTAAATAGAAAAACATGCCATATGCCTAAAGGACTATAGAATTAGATCATTTTTTTAAGTATTTGGCATGCACATGGCGATTTATGTAAGCATTTAGGAATAGATTCGAGTACCGATCAACCAGATCGGTACTCGAATCTATTCCTAAATGCTTACATAAATAGCCATGCACATACTGAATACTTAAAAATGATCTTATTCTATAGTCCTTTAGGCATATGACATGTTTTTTCTATATAGTATTAACACCAATATCTACCACTTCCGATTTATGAAGTACCGGCAA
The DNA here is from genome assembly GCA_964019695.1 of Loripinus fragilis. NCBI lineage: Eukaryota > Metazoa > Mollusca > Bivalvia > Lucinida > Lucinidae > Loripinus > Loripinus fragilis. Next base: position 41,214,591 of record OZ026525.1, read on the forward strand.
TACGCGTAAATGCCAGCAAATCGACGTTTACATTTACCAGTGTGCTATCTAGGATATTGAAAGAACCAACAATAATTGGGTCGTGCTTCTACAGTACATAATCTGACCTGGCACACAAGTTTTGCCAAGGATATATTTGTTTTTGTTTAAATCCAATTTTCTAGACGGAGATGTCGAAAATATCCGTGATTAGGCAGGTCAAGATTGCTGCGAATTTGCGGCACATACAGGTATATCCTGACTATGACTTATGGTCACAGATGTTCTCCTATAGGCATGCGATGTCCGGATGTATCCGTTGTACCAAAATTTACTGAGCATGAAAAACTGGCAGTGGTATTTTTAGCACAATCGCTCGTTTCACTAATCCAGTGTACGTTGACGGTGACACCACATGTCTTGAAAGTGAATATTAATTATAACCAAATACTAACACAATATTGCTAGCCATCCTTTCGTTTACCATGATGGAGTCGCAGCCACTTACTTGCAATATGATTTGATGATTTTCTTAACAGCAACGCATGGATGTATTTCAGCTATTATTTTTAAATCAGAACTCATGATGCCACGCACATTTTTTTTCATTCACTAACGATTTATGGCGTCTTTGATGCGTTTATATCCAATCACACCCATGTAAGACTGAAGAATTACATGCGATACATCAGGGATTTGTTTTGCAATTTGTTGGGAAAATTAGCGCGGCAAACCCTTAAATTGTTATAGTGCACAATTATGTAATTTTTGGTCAATAAAAACAAATTAGCTATTACACACCATTGCCATTCACCACGTAGCTTGTCGTTTTTTTACTGAATGAAAATCCCAATCTTAATTTTTTTTTTGAAGATTGGGATTTTTTTCAAAATTGGGAAAAGTCGCCTAAATTCCATTGGGAATGGGACCGAATTTTGGCCCCTGAGAACGCCCCAAAAATCCCTTTACATGTTTATAAAATAGAAAGCAGCTACAGACTCACCTCCTGAAGCCAATCACACTGAATCTGGCAATCTAACTATTGAATATTGTCAGCTGATTCGAAATATTTAATTGAACTATAGTCACGGCCAGTCAACCGTCAAAGATCGACTTTGTCAGCCCACGCGGCTTTGGTACTGAGCGCAAAGGCGTAAATTCTATTTTTAAATGCGCTGGTGCTGCAAGTGAGTCCAATGTCCAGCTTTCTGACCTGCCTCTTCAACTAATTTGACACTCTCAGTCTTGGAGTGCAAAAAGTGAAGCTCTGGCGGGCCTGTACGGATGCACAGGCTTGTTTGAACATACGGACATCGTCAATGCAATAACTACAACAGTTTGGCCTGTTGGCACATAGTTTTTCGTGACTAGAAAACCTGATGTTGCATGCGAACAACAAAGGCGCAAATCAGACTGCGCGTTTTGCGCAGTCTGATCAGCGCCTTCGTTATTCGCTATAGCTATTTTAAATTTATGTATTCTCACTGTTCTCTCTAGCTTAGCAGGCTGGTTCAAGTCTACCTGGTTGCAAATTCCAAAGTCAGGTTTTCTCAGGACGAGGCTCATGTCATTCAATGAGGATTCTTTTCTAAATTATTCAAGCAATAAGTACTCAAGGACTTTTGAGGGTATGTATACAGTATCTACCCGTGTGTTTAATGGATGGACTTTAAAAAAGTTAGTGAAGTCATATATTATTACTGTTTATTATGATAACTCATGCGTGTCTGGTTTGACAAATATTAAATATTAGCAATAATTTCGTCTCAGCTGGTTAAGCACCATTAAACTTTTGTAAAAATAACTTAAAAATGGACTTAATTTTAAATCATAGTTTGTTGACTCCATGATTTATATTGAATTACAAAGATTTTATCTAAATGGTACTTGCCTGCCTAGTTTGACAATTTTGCTTGAGTGTTTTACACACACACACACACACACACACACACACACACGCACGCACGCACGCACGCACGCACGCACGCACACTGGAGACAACAAATATCAAAGCGAGCAAGCCAATAATGGATGATATCCCAACAGGCACATGAAAGTAAGAAAGAGGGCAAAGATCAGGAATCGATACAATAAAGCACCACACCTGACCCAGGATACCAATGGGAAAGTGACAACGTCACAATTAGACATTACAAACGAGATCCAAGAGGTCAGCCCTTTCCCAGTAGGTGATCACAAGGCATCAACAAACAGACGTGCATGAAGTCGAAACAAAGTCGTATCGACGTTGTTACAATGTTATTTTAAGGTTGAATGTCTGCTTGGAAGATAATGTGTCAAAAAGGCTACAGTTACGAACACGTACACTTGTTTTTATTTCTGCAACTTAATATGTTTATAAAAATTACCTTTCACATGCGCATGTAAAATGATTTGATCAGTGCATTAAAAATTCGACAAGAATGACGTGTGCTTCCAAAGACTCGGGCCAGCCGAGACAGCAACTAAGGTAAATCAGATTTTTCAATATGCGACCAATGACGATCTCATAGTCTCTTCTTCCAAGGCTGATCCGAAGTTTTTCTGGGCTAAAATATCATTTCATACATTTACTTATTTTATGCTGTGCTTGCAAACTCCCCTACTTTTGCTGCTAGGTTTAAGCTAGCGGCATCCCACGCAGTCGAATTAGCGTATCTGCCATTCGTTAATATACAATGCCATGCCAAAAGTAAGTCTAGTTTTTATTAATGATTTTTTTGACGCTTAAAAAGCGCTGGTAGTATTATTTGACCTTTATCATGCCAGCTAAATGGGTCACAGGGTTGTATAATTTCATCCTTATTTGGAAGGGATCAAGTATATGTAGGAAAATATTCCTATTAGTGTTGCTTGACAACTGCAGAACATAAAGATTTAAGGCCCTTGAACCGTACATACCCGTTATACAGAATTACAGTTGGTCGAGAGCATTGCATTTATTTATAATCAGACACGTAATTACACAGTTTCTGTGACTTTTATGGTATTGGTTGGAAAATAAAATTAAAATGAAGTTTCGATACTTATGCCACCTTACCGTTTTTTTTTCACGTGCCCGTTTGCAAATAGTCCAGTGCTAGTGTGACCTCTTTAAAGGTCAATGTCGTTTATAGCTATGGAAAAACAATTACAGGTCTGTGCCTGTAATTGAGCGGTTGAGCCATAACTGGCCACACTCCATATTTGAACAGCAAAGACGCTAATCAGCCAGCAATCTTGAAGATGGTGTCTGTAGCAGAGTGTACTTGGTTTACGATTTTCTAATATAGCAAAGGTTATACATTATTAATTGACTTGACTTCATGGTATTCCGTTTAACATATATCTTCCCTCAGGTTTGTACCATACTGATGTACTGTCGGGTCCATATTCTTTTTATATTTTGATTTGTATGTACTAATATGATGCATCGAAAAGTTAGGGATTTTGTCAGCCATTCCACCAAAATTGATACAATTACAAAATGAAAAATGGTGAAAAATGAACTTGTCTTGATAAGCATGCATTTGATGTCAGGGAAAGATTTATTACCTCTATAATCACATGTATAAATATGACCCACACCATTTGTGTCGTTAATGAGTAAAAAACAGAAGTCCCAAAAGTGAACCTGTTTGTGAGAGTTATGGAGCATATGGCATGGTAAGTTAGATTTGCATATTCAATGCAATGATTATCTTGATACTTACAGTCGAACTTTTGTTTGATCGTATAAAACAAGGAATCGAGGTATTAACGAGCTAGATATCATTTTGTTAGGATCAGCAGTGTTGCAAATAATTAAACATTGAAATTATCATCAGTTTGTGATTAAATGAAACTGCATAGACCATGGCATATCTTACTTATCATTTCATCCAGTGTTTATCAAAATAAAAAAATTGATTATCATATTGACCAGTGGTAAAACATGGTACTTAAAAACACTTTATCTAATGTTTCAAAATGGAAACCTTTGTGAGTTATTAACATTTCACATTTGTTTCGGAAAATAGATGCAAGATTGTTTTTTCTTTAACCATCATTTAAAAAGTGCTTTTTCAAACATGGGTGTAATAAAACACCAGCAGAAACTTGTATATGATCTCTATGAATATTTAAAGCAAAAAATAATGATAAAAGACAAAAAATAGCATGCTTATGATGCGGAATCCCTTTCCCAATAACAATAATACACTAAACAATGTCAACATAGCAAGAAATAGTATATAGAAATGACTCGTGTTATTTAATCTACATGAATTATGCTTTACCAACATCAATTATGATCTTTAGGTATGTTTCACAACCAATTTTAGTTTATCGAAATCAAGTGGCCAGAGTTGGTCTTTGTTACGGAACATATACACATGTGTAAAATTATGTACTTGCAAAGTTAACACTTAAGCTTCATAAAAATATTAAAAACTATATACGAGGGATGTTCGAAAAGAATTGCTTATTTCTATCTGGAGACTTCAAATTTCAAGTAAGCCCAAAAGTGCTCATTCCATGCCATTAAAGAACTCTCCGTGGCTAGAAATGCAAAGCTTCAACCGATGTATCCACTTCCTGAAGGTGTCAGGGTACGCTGATTTGAGCACAGTTATAAGGTACTGATGAATAGCAGATCCAAGAGCCTGTCAGGACTAGTATTTCCGCCCAGCAAGGAATTATTTCAATTTCGGAAACATAAAGAAATCACATAGGGCAAGATCTAGGGAATACGGGAGGTGAGGCAAAACAGTTACTTTTTCTTTCTTCCAAAACGCCGTAACTATTTTGGAGACAAGAGCAGGGACATTGCCATGTAGAAGACGGATATGTTTAAAACCAGTGACAGGGCGTCGTTTCTGATAATATTTTGGCTTCTCCAGTACTATGTCTTTGTAGTGCTTTACGGTGATGTTTTTTGCCATTTTCCATCGGCACTTTTATTGCGACTCCTTCACCAGAGAAGAAAATTGCATACCAAACCTTCCTTGCATTCAAAGACCGTTTGGCAATTATTGGGCGTCTGCTATGTTTAGAGGCCCAGATTTTATTGCTAAACTTTCTGACGGGCTCAAAATATTAGACCCAATTTCCATGACGACAGTGGCAAACTGCTTTTTGTCACAAGTTTAAAACATCTGAAGCATCTTTTTGGTCGCTTTAACCCGTTGTATGTTTTGTTCATCAGTCAACAGATGTGGCACCCATCTAGCAAAACTCGTTCGGACTTTCAAATGCTTCTTCAAAATAAGGTGAACCGTTGATAGTGATATGCCTACTTTTCGTGCAATATCACGAACTGTAAATCTGGAAACTCCTTCAATGATTTTTCTTTATTTTTGAAACGATGTCTTTACGAGATGCAAATTTTGGCCTACCTGATTTTGGTGCATTTTTGATGGACTCTACACCAGATTCAAATTTATTTTTCCAGCTCCTAACTGTGTCATATGACACACAAAAAGGTCCTTAAGTAGTAGAAAGTTCAGTCACAAGCTGCTTCAAAGAACAACCAAGTTTTGAGCGAGCTTTGATGTGAGCCCATATTTCATATTTCTGGTCGACGCTTCTACCAACCATTTTTACTACAGTGGTCAATGACTGCGTGTATTAATATGGCAAATTTTATGTCTTACATTTAATCTAACATGTACATTTATACACCGTTGTGTAGACATTGAATAAACATAGATAGGTATACATTGGTTTTTATCGTGCCCCACGTGGATATCGAGATATAGGACAATAAGCAATTCATTTCGAACATCCCTCGTATTCTGGGCTTTTATAAAACCATATATCAATGTATTGAAAAATCAACATTTTAACTTTCTCTTCCAGCCCGGAACTTCTCATTGTTCCGCCCACTGCTATGAACTCTTCCAAACTATATGAATATTAGCCATAAAACGCCGCAAAATAAATTCAAATAGTAATATTAAGTTATTACATAAACTGGTTATTGGCGATTGAATATTTTTAAAACATATTTTAACAAAACGTGGGTGGAAATAACCAACAGATTTTCATAGATATAAGTTCCATAACACAACATCAATGTTCCGCAACATATTTGGGCATTCTTTGTAAAACCATCACTGTAAATATGTTTCTGATAATGATTGTATATTATAATTGTATAGATAGTAACTTCAAGGTACTAGGTTTGATTTAGCCATAAACATTTGTATATTACATAGAAATGTGTGATCACTATAAACATCGAAATCTATGCTTCCATAACAACTTACCTACGAATTTTAAATGTAATTAGATTAAATCAGTGTCCAGGATGCACCTTATGTCAAATTCATAATAATTATACCACTAAAACATGATTTGAGGAATTGTTCTCCATGCTTCATCAAATAAAAATGACAAACAACATGGCATTAGAAAAGCTCTATAGTAGTCCGTAACGGACTGAATGTCGGCAGATTGCAATGTTTCTGTTCTGCTATCCACTGAAAATACATTTGTTTTTTCATAAGTTGTATATAAGCGATTATATACAGTGAGCCACTTTAGTTACGCACCACTTATAAAATGTTAAATTACTCAAAAAGAATTGTGATATTTTTCTTCTGAGACTACCAACGTAAAGCGCATCTATATTTGCATTAGCCATTGAAATTTCATTATGATCAGATCAGAAACGAAGGAGAAAATGGATTTTTAAGTGCACTACCCTCAAAACACCATTTCACATTGCATTATCTCGAATGAAACTCAGATCACATTGCACTTTTTTCAGGGTCGAATTTCTGCAATGCCAGATATAAGAGTCGATTTATTCTTGGCAATATCTAAGACTGGAATGTGATTGTTAACTTCATAGTTTTTTTTAATGTTTTACTATTTTGGTTCCCAGCTGACAAGGTTTGAAAAAGGTTGGTTTTAGTACTTTTTTAAGTTAGTTAAAATTTCGTATGATTCTGAGTAAACTAGTTATCAAAACACTTCTTTTATAATTTCATTTTAAATAACCATGTATCCGCCGTTTATTTTCGTAAAAAAATGGATTTATTGGCGTCATGGTGTTGACGTTAATAATGACGTCACTACTACCAAGGCTATAAGACGTGTCAATGATAAGATGTTTAAGTGTTTTGATACTTCTATGTCAACAAGTGACTCATTACAAAATAATTTGCGAAGAAAACCCAGTTTGATTATTGTAACTGACGTTAATATGAAGTTAAAACGAGCATTTCTTCAAAAAGAAATGGTGTTACTAAATTCAACGACCAAAAAAGGGGTTTTACTTGAATAAATAAATTGTTTTTGGTGTTTTTCTGTCACAACGATCACCAGGGATAAGGCCTAGCACAGAACAGAAAAAAGAAAATTTAGACGTTCCGCTTGCACGTGCATTTTTCAAAATTTGTCAAAATTGCCATTGAGTAGCAGAATGATTCGCATGAGTGATTCCAATATTTTTTTTTCGATGTTATCAAACAGATAAAATGTCAATAAATAAATTATCATAGAGAATGTTCGATTCCAGCATTTTTGTCAAAAAATGTGGGCCCTGAAAAAGTGGTGCGTAACTAAATTTTTAAAAGTGGCTCACTGTATTTATTAAAAAGATCTTTATTTGATGTCATTGTTGCTTTTGGAGTAAATTGTCGAGACATGTGTGTTTAACTACATATTTTAAAACAAAATTTCAAATTGTATCATGCTTTTTATCCTGCTAGCAGACGTTTATTTACGAAAACGCAATTAAAATGGAACATCACAGTATCATTATTATGAAATGTACTCATTTTTGTCCTTTCAATGAGCATTTGAATCCTTGTTATGGAAAGTAGATGTTATGGAGGCATAGCGACATGGGGACATTTTACTTACCACAAGCTATACACAATTGATTTTGTCTGTTATTCATTTTTATTTATTTCAAATTAACCACCATACAAAGAAATATGTCTGTTATCTACATTCAGAGGTGCTTTTTTTCTAAATATACGCATTACGGAATTTTGGTTATTGCCCTGTTTGCAATGTTATTGAGCAACAGTGAATAGCAAGCCATCTCTGTTTATTATATATTTTTTATTTTTAATCATTTTCAAGTTTATTTGGCAGCATAAAGTACCTGTAAATGAAATATATATATGTTTTCAGTATCCCATTCAAAAATAGGTACGGCTGCATAGGCATATATGAAGGCACATACATTATTGATGACTATAACTAATGTAAACCTTATGACCCAATTATAAGGCTGTTTCTGGAATTCATTTGAAAGGAACAAAAAGGATTTTTAGGGAAATATTTAAGGCATCCTATTCATTTATCAAATAAATTTATCCAATTGTCTGCAAAAATAGCTTGGCGACATTGCACTTTTGGCTTTTTGCAAGCATTGATCAAAACATATTTTTAAAACAAATACTTTGATGCTATCCAAATTTGTTTTGAATTACCAACCAATGCTTGAGGACTGTGGAATTGTTCATTTTTTTAGAGAATTAAAGCATATTTAAGCAGGAATAAGAATGGAAATAGTGGAGACATGGCGTTTTCAAATATTGGTCAGTTTTGGTGGAAAGGGTGTTTTGACCACCATCATAACTAACGATGATGACTTGCTTAAGCCCTCCAGTATTCTTTTACTGGCCGTTCCTAGGTGCTTATTCTTCTGTGGACCCGTTTTGTTATTAATGTTTTCTTTATGCTGTCTTGTCTGTTTCTTGCAACCCTGTGATCAACTGCTGGGAAAGGGTCCTTTGCTATCTTGTATGTGAGGGTTTCTATATTCCCAGGCCTCCAGACAAAAGTGCATATTGGAGTACTATTTCTTTATTTCTCATTCAAAACATATGTTGTGGGTACTCAAAAGAACCGTCTCAATGAGACGGTTCTTTTGAGCACTCAAAACACATGTCTAAATGGATGGGTAAGAAAATAATCACAATTTTACGCTCATAAAATTTCCTAACACTGTTCTACAAAATATATAGATCTCTAATGTCACCATATCTGAGAGACATTTGTAATCTGGTCCCGCATAATACAGATACATACAACCTCCGACGTAACCACTCACTTCTTATATCCTTTATTAGAAGAGAGCTATTCTCGAAATCATTTTATCCTAAAACAATACATGAATGGAGCAACTAAAGAACCTGAAAGTTTACACATTTTCAAAGAAAAATTGAAACGGTTATACGGGCATAACAAAAGTAAAAAGCTATACGCGCATGGTCATGGTTTGCACGCCGTTAATCACTGTCGGGTGCGCCTTGGGCTCAGCCATCTCAAAATCATTTATTTAACCATAATATTATGCAGTCAAAATTTTGCGAAAAACCAAACTGTGATCTTATATCTGAAACGTCCTCGCATTTTCTTCTCTTCTGCCCTCGCTCGATACGGCCCTCAATGACATACAGTGCTCTCTGAAATTTCTACAATCATCTCTCCGGGTACAAACTATAACACCGTCATCGCAATAATGCCTGGCTATCTGTGTAATATTCTTTTGCAAGGATCAGAGTGAATGAAATAATAAAAAAAAAAAGTCTTTGACTGCGTATTTAAATTTATCAATGACTCTGGCCGTTTCGATCACAATGCGACTGTCGTACACAACGAAAGCTTATATAATTGTGCTAATATGACATTCTTCCTTTTTCACACACACACACACACGCACGCACGCACGCACGCACGCACGCACGCACGCACGGTACTCTTTAACCGGATGCAAATATGTAAATATTTTATGTTACTGTGTGTCTATCTGTATTGTCCTTGTACTTGTGTATGTTTATGTTTTTGTAAAAAGACCTACTAGTGGCCCTTGGGCTGTTAAGAATCCTCGTTAAATAAATAAAGCATTAAATTTAATTAAAATTTCCCTATCTGGATCTTTGTAATAATAATTCCTGATATATGCCTCCCTCTTTACTTTCATTTTTCTTCTCATATCAACAGGATGAAGACTGATTCGGAAGATTACGTTCTGTGTGTCAATGACGCCAACGTTAGAATACAAGAGAAGTCGATACTGAAAGATATCAGTTTGACTGCCTCTAGTGGAAAAATTATGGCTATACTGGGGCCTACAGGTACAGTACTATCATTCTCACAATTAGAATTAAGTTGATATGAAATTCAGGAAACGTAAAGTGATTATGAAATTAACAATTCTAGATATTGCATTCATAAAATAGATATTACATTCAATAAATGAATATTCAAGTATGTAAAGTCTTAAACAAGACTCTTGAACTACCCAATGTACTAAGCAGGACTCAGATTTAAACATTGTTAACAAATATGCTTATATCTGAGTCCTGTTTAATATATGGGATAGTTCAAGAGTCTTGTTTAAGACTTGAATCATTTTATCATAAATTCTGCACCACCGCATGCTGAATAGAAAATACTCAATAAGCACCTATATTTGTTCGCATTGACTGATTTCTATATTATAATGTACAATATTCGTTATTATCCTGTGGATAGGATTAATACACACGTGATCTGTCGATTCTAAGTCCCTAATAACTTTGTAAACAAAACATGACGTCACTGTCACTCTTGGTTGGCAGGACAGTAGAACATTATGACAAGGAATGATGGATGCATTAATAACAAACCCCCTGTCACCTGTGGTGTGATCAGCAGAGCACATGGGAAAAGTTTACACACTAATGTAAAATTCCATCACCTGCACCTTCATAATGTAACTAGCCCTTAAAGCGCCAATCGCAGCAAAAGTCGTCTGCTTTGTGGACCCAGATCGGACTGCTCCTACAGGAGCAGTATGTTCTGGGTTTATGCTGTTTGCTTCTTTACTTAATTCGTCGGTAATATTAGGTATTATTTGCAGCAGACGACTTCAGCAGCCGACATTTTCAGATGCATTTTTTTCTTGGTGCTTTAAGGGTTAAGTTGAATAATATGAAATACAGGAAATGTAGAATGATATGAAATTAACAATTCTAGATATTGTATTCATAAAATAGATGTTACATTCAATAAATGAATATTCAAGTATGTAAAGGCTTAAACAAGACTCTTGAACTATCCCATGTATTAAGCAGGACTAGGATTTAAGCATTGTTAACAAATATGCTTAAAGCTGCATAGTCTGTAACTTTTGATCTTCTAATTTTAAAAATAATGTTTTTAGTTTTCAAGAACACAGTAAAAATACTTAAATTCTGGTTACAATTACCATTTTCGTAAATCTTAACAAGTTATCACTATCAAAACAACTGCATTCTTGTTAAAATTCAACGGTCTAGAATTATTGGAGGGACGCAAATAATTACCAACAAGAGAAAAATACACCTATTTGATAAGATAATTCACTTTTCCATGCAGTTTTCAGCTGTACTGAACATTTTTATTGTGAAAACATAGCTTAATTCTACTTTTACAAATGATTTTAAAAGAAAATAAAAATTTTCGAAAAATGTTCATAGTTACAGAGTATGCAGCTTTAAATTTGAGTCCTGCTTAATACATTGGATAGTTTAAGAGTTTTGTTTCAGATTTGAATCATTCAATCATAAATTCTACCTGTAGAAAATACTCAATAAGCACCTATATTTGTTCGCATTGACTGATTTCTATATTATAATGTACATTATGTGTTATTATCTGCCTTCCACCTACATCTTATTTGGCATTGGAGAAGAACTTTTTAGCTACATGCTTCTGTTCTTATCATCATATTATTGTTTCAAGTTGTACTTACCATGTACAAATTAATTTGAATAAAATATGTTTAAACCAAGTATGTAAAGCACTTCCCCAAATCAAGATTTACATGAAAGTTGCTAACTATAATCACTATAAGAAAGTCAGTGTGAAATATAAACAAAACTATACACCTATCATATACGCATTCCCTCTGTTTCAGCCAGACTCTATGTTGTGTTTAAACTTTTATACTCTATTCAAGGAATTAATCATTAACGCACTTGAAATTAATGATGTGTTGCTTGTTTATATAGTTTAATTAATATGAACTTTTAACAAAAGTGTTTCTTGACAAATGAATATATATTTCACCCCACCCACTTATTTAAATGTGCGTTATAAGAGTGTAATACAGTAAACAGTCGCAACTAGAAATGGCACACTGTGATGTGAGCAGCAATTGTTTCTACCGAGTAAGGTGTCTATATCATATAAAGCATAGACTTGCATTTCTATACAATTGTGCAGTGAGAATCCAGGCCCTGAGGTTATCAAACTTTTTTCTTGCTCAATTCAACTGGGCATGGAATTTCAAATGCTCACAAAATCTTAAATACTTAGACTTTTCTTGCTTTTAATCTCTCAGATGGCATATTGATAATGCTAATAAATGTCCAAATGCCCACAATTGTTGGGTTTTTCACATTTATGATCATGATAAATTTCATACTCAGTTGAGTTGTGTATGAAAAAAGTTTTATAACCTTGAGGCCAGATGCACTTTACAAATATTGCCAAGAATAAGGCTACACAGTGATGTGCTAAAAAGCATGTGATAGTTAATTGTGATATTATAACCACAGGAGATGCTCAAAATATGAAACTTCTGCAAAATCGCGCTTACTTTATATATTGCTATTTCATGCGGTTATTTACCTTTTTCAGGCTCTGGGAAAACTACACTACTCAATGCTATATCTGGGCGAGTACCACTGACATCGGGATCTGTGACTGTTAACCAGAAACGATTTAACAAGCAACATCGACGTCGAATTGGGTTTGTTCTACAGAGTGATGTTTTTCTCTCCAATCTGACGCTTTATGTCAGTTGTACCTTAAATTATAAGGCCTTATAATATTCGATTTGTCTGTCCATTTGTCCGTTTTTGTCCTCTTTAATGGACACGAAAACCTATCCATTTGTAAGCCGATCTCATTCTTCTTTTATTTCTACGTTGCTTTTATTAATAGCTCATGCTAGATGGTGATATCTGAATGTTTCTTACATTGGCTGCCAATATGGCCGCTGTTATATACATTTTTTCTTAGAGTACAAATGTTGCGCCGATGAATAACAAATAGGCATTGGTTTGGTATCTGATATGTGTGTGCTTTCTAACGTAGCTTGATCGAGGTCAGATTTTGCAATCATACACCGGTTATCAGGGTACTGTAAAATCAGCTCTTAGAGAGGACTTTTTCTGAAATTTACACAATATTGACTTATCATTGTCTTACTGATGTATTGTTACTATTAATATTCTGTGGCTCTTCTGCATTGTGCCGTGGATTAATCTGCAGTGTGTGATTGTGGTATTTCCTGATCATACTCAATTACTTTTTGTATTGAGCTGTATATGGACATGCTCGCATAAAATACTCAAATGTCAATTTACTGAAATTCGACGATTAATTTTGAAATTCAACGAAACAATTTTCAAGTGATACCCCTCATTAGCCTAACGTTGGAGTGTGAGGTAGTATGGACATGTTAACTTTGTGGTATCTCACAAGGTCTTGTGACCCCAAAAAAGCCTATTTGACCGATCAAAATGAAGCTCACCAAACCATGCTGCAGACAATGTATTTCTGCGGAAAAAAGATTTTTCATGATAAGTTGTGCAAATTTTCCAACATAAACTACCCTACATTAACTAGTCGTATAAAATTATGGCCCTTAATCTGTTGCGTTATAACCTTTGCTCAGTATATACCAGGCTTGGCTTTGGCAAGCCTCTCAATTCAACAAGCTTTATCGAAGCCTTGGCTGGTCAACTTGATATTAAACACTCACCTTAGTATTCTTTATATATTATGATCAAACACTATGGCATATAATCGAGTCAATGAGAAAACTACACTAAATGCCCTTTATGCTTACCAATTAAACAGATCATCTTGGGCTTGGTAGGCATGTACATGCCCGTTTAAAACAACATTGTATTGAAAATGAATCTTTATTCTGAATTGATTTGAAATGAAATATTCCTAAGAAGTCATGCTCTTGCAATTAATGTCCCAAAAGTGATGAATTGTATCTAGAATAGTTATCAAAACCGTACCATAAAAACATGTATTCATGTATGTCGACAATTGTAGTCTTGAACATGCTGGTTTCTCATAAAATCATCATGTGAAAAGTGTCTGATAAACATTATCTCAGTATATTATCTCTTGCTTCTATTCATGAATTTCTCTTAACTTTTGTTATATAAAAATGGTTAACTTATAATTGAACTTATAATTGTTGACCATCTAGGGCTTCAGCTTGAATTGTAGAGTTGTTGGATTTGCCAAGATAGATAAACTATTCTCTCAAATTATACCTGGCTCAAATATAAGAGTTAGGGATGTATAAGACCCATATAACATCAGCGTAAAACCTGTTATAAGCGGTCACTCAGAAAGGAGACCAACCATTGTTTTTTTAATAATTTAAAGACAGATTATGGCTAAATGCAGGTCAAAGAGAGCATTCTGCAATACTTTCGACCTTAATTAAGTTACACTTTTTCTTTAAAGTAAGAAAGAAGGCAAAGATCAGAATCGATACAATCAAGTTCCATACCTGATCCAGGACACCATATGAGAAAGTGACAAAAGCACAAGAAAACATCACGCACAAGCGGGCCAAGAGGGCCAAGAGGTCAGCCCTTTCCCAACAGGTGACCACACGGCTGCAAGAAACGGATATCACAGAAGGCAAAGATAAACACAAATAACAAAACGAGATCCACAAGAGAAGCACAACCTTCGAACCGTCAGTAAAGAAATTACTAGGGGTTAAAGAACTTTCTTTTGTCTATTTTTGATTGGCCGTTTAAGACAGGCTTTACTCTACTTCTTTTTTTTCAGTTTACAGCTATGATTCGTATACCTGAGAATGTACCAAAGAAAGACAAACTTTCGAGACTGAATCAAATTATTGATGAGCTGGATATCAGGGGCTGTCTACAAACAGGTCGGTCTTTTTCTGTAAATGCACCAACCCTATCAAAGGATTCTATAAGCAAGTTTGTCCAGTCTATTTAGCAATGCAACCAAAAGGCTGTCTACGAACATATTTGCCTATTTTATACAGATTTTCTGTCAACGGTTGTCTTAAAATGGTTTGTCTCTTCTATATAGTAATGCTACATGTATCCGATGCTGTCTACAAATACGTTTGTCCATTTTATACACCAACTATATCAAAGGCTGTCTACGAAAATATCTGCCTCTTTCTTCTACAAGCAGCTCTATTAGATGTTATACATTGTCAGGATTGTCTATTGTCTACGATCACGCTTGTCTATTTAAAGACAAACGTGCTCCTCAAAATAATTGAAGGACCAATACTATCAATTATTACATTGATGCATTTTGTGTAGAACTTATTTCGAAAACCAATTTTACGATCTAGCCTAAACTTTTCAGATATCTTTGACACCTTATTGCCAAGTGAAACAGCAAAAAGAAAGTGGTAGAAAATGTTACTAACAATGATTTTTTGTCATTTTAAAACTTGACCTAAATGTATTGGAATGTATTTTTTGTGTGTGATCCATGGACCACAGAAATGCATGAAATGAATAAAACAGGTCTTTAGATGCTGCAATCTCTGTTTTCGCATATATTTATGGTGTTTTATTCCCGTCGATACCACCCACCTCTTCCTGTGAGAGAAAATTGCCCCATTTGGCTGTGGCGTAATGGCCAGACTATAGATTAAGACACCTGGTTTTGGCGTTTGTCTGTGACAATCTTTGACATCTTTCTAGCACTCTACGGCATAGAATGACGATTGAAAATCTGATTCTTGTTGGCCAAGTACTCACATTGTTTTCAGAAAACAAAACAATGTCAAAACTCCATTGTCAGAGATGAAAATGCTTGCTTCCCAGTATATTGAAACTCTTTGAAGATTTTTTTGCATGTAAGCTGAACTGTTTAAAGCATAGTTTAATTTGGTGTCACTTTTATTCTACTCGAATGACCACAGAAGAATTTCTTTACCCCACCCACTGTCTTTTGAAAGTGTGTTTTTAAGGGTATGTGTATTTGAGACACAGTTATGGCAGAATTAGGCATGGGAATCATTAATAATGATCTGTGATTTATGGACATAAAGAATAGAATGATTTGGGCCAAGTTTTACAGAATTTAGATATTTGAGCTAATTATACTCGTGTTCTAAAATCTTGGTCCTTTAATTATTTTGAGGAGTATATTTTCAGACCTGTACAGAAAGAATGGCTCTTTCCCAAAACCACGTGTCTAGTTAAGGTCTATAAAGTATAAAGGCAGTCATCGCCTTCTATAGTCTCCAGGTATTTTATTGCTGCAGGTCCATTGTCAAAACCATTAAATATTACAACAAAACCTGTTTAAAACGACCACTCTCAAAAAGACTGAAAAATGGTTTTCATTTTGCTTAATCAAGGTCAAAAGTATTGCAGAATACTCCAGGGGGAGCATTCTGCAATACTTTTCACCTTCATTAAGCTACCATTTGTCATTAAGATATTTGTTTTCTCTAATTTTACACAGGTTTACTTACTGTACATTATGGAGAAAATTGAACAAGAACTGTCAATACATAATGCGAGTTTCAATACATGTATAGATATCAACCTTTTAGCTTCGATGCATCTGTGATCATTGAAGACAAAGAAATACAGGATACAAAGGAAGTCTAGTATATTTTGGTTCTTACCCATTTTAAATTTGGTGTGCTCAATCATATGAACAGTATTATAATGGTCGACTTTCCACACAAGTTAAGACCTACATTTATAAGACAAAGTTGATCCTGATAAAATTACATGTATGAGTATTCCCATTCTGATCTACAGTCAGACATAAGTTAAGCATCGCCTCAATAGCTTCCTAGAAGATGAAGGAAGCTTTCCAGTCATGAATATTTAATTATTTTATTTATGAGAGTAGATAAAGTAGTAACAATTTACAGCAAATTTCGATTCGATTATCACAAAAGCAATCAACCAGACATGGTAAATGCACACTAACCCCTACAAATGTCCATATTCTCTAACCCATCATGGTATTTTCAAAACGCTTGGACATGTAAAGTGTTAATGTCATATTGTTACAATATCAAATGCAAGTTTTGTCTGAAAATTTCAGATTCATATCTCAAAAAGAATAAAAGTTATGGATGTGTAAAGAATGGCACGTATATAGTGATAATGCAAAAATTATAAACACGCGATTAACTATCTCTATGATCCTCTATAACTGACATGAACTTTTGAGTTCTACAAAATCAGTTTGGCACAAGTTTGAAAAATATGTATAGATTATTTCTGCGTTTATTTGAATTCAAAGTAAGCACTTTGGGTTAAGCTGTGACACTTTTTAAGGGTACACCCAAAAATAAGGGTTGGTGTATACAGGACACCATAGAAATTCAGCAAACTGACCAAATGGCATTCAGATATGTTCAGCAGACCAAAGGAAGACTAGGGTAACACAATATTACAAACTGGTTGTTCTTCTGAAGAACTTCGTACACGAGAAACGTCTCTGAAATAATGGTTGGGTGATGCTTAACTTATGTCTGACTGTATATACATGTATAATATGTACACATTAAAATACACTAGAGAAGGTCTTCTCATCCTGTTGAGCTAAATCATTTGAGCAGTAGTATTGATGTCTAATTTATATACAAGTTAAAATCAATATCATGTATGGAGGCAGATACACATAATTAAAGGCAAACTACAATCGCGTATTCTCTTCTTTACTCTGACAGGTCAATCATAATATACAAGCAGTTTTCTTCTTCTATACACTACCTTATTAGAGACTGCCAACTGGTTTTCCGTAATATATACACCATATACAGAGAATGTCTACAAACAGGTAGTCTCACCACAGTAGCACACCACCCAAACATATGTCGTTTACAAGTAGGCTGTCTCTTATTTGCACAACTCAATCAGTAGTTTTCTACAAGTAGGGATTTCTTTCAATACACCGCCTAAACAGATGTTGTCTACAAGCAGTGTTTTTCTAATACACCAACTAATCAGCAACTATCTGCAAACTGGTGTTCTTGTCTTTTTGCTAACAGACCTCAGGCGGGCAGATGGAATATAATGCACACTGTAACTTCAGTCTTGGGTCATGCAATATTGTGACTTAGGATGCTTTACTTGAAAGGAATAGTGTCTATAAGGCCTGTTTCACGGCCACTATGAATTTCCTTTAAACTTTGTGTAATAAAAATAGTATGTCTTAGCTGTAAAATCATGAAATGTAGGATCAATAGATGAAGTTTTCTGAGTTGTATATTCATTTGAAGTGGGTGGGGTAATTCCACCCAAAACAGGCTTATGCAACGAAAACGACTATTTCTTTATAACCATATGTAGCTGGGAATCAGCCATTTCAAGATTATTTATGGGATATCAGATATAAAAACTGACACTTAATATATTTTAAAATATTTATAAATGATAAGTATATACTCGCTTGAAAGTCATACCAAAATTTGAGTATTTTTTCTTCTCCAACTTTACAAAAAAACACAACATCTTTTCATGCTTAAATGGATTCAATTGATGTCTACAGGTTACATAGTATATAAGATGGTTATTATAAAATTATGAAAATTGTTTCCATGGTAAGTACTTTAAGAGTTATCTGCCCAAAAAACCAGGGATTTTAATTTTTTTAATTTTCTTTAGAGTTGGTATACATGCATTAGTGATTTTAGATACACAATTGCTTCTAGATTATACAATGATTGGCCATGGTGTATAGAGTAAAACAAAGGTTTCAGATACCTAATATGACCTTGTGGTCAAACGTCAAGGTCACTAATACTTAGAACTTGTACATGGCTTAAAACGCGAATACCTCTTTCATTTTTTGACCTAGTGTGAACATATTCGCCAAAATGATTGCCTATCATGTGTAGATTAAAAACAAAAGTCTCCGAATATGGATATGACCTTGAAATCAAGGGTCAAAGTCAAAAATATTCTCAAAATCTGGCACACTGCTCATAATATAAACTCCTTATTGGTGTATTCATGGGATGTGTTCCTATTTAGCACAACAATTGCGTTTGATGTGCAGATTAAAACGAAGGTTTCACATAGCTGATATGACCTTGTGGTCAAAGGTCAAGGTCACACATACTTAGAACTTTTCAATGGATCAAAACGCGAATTTCTTTTTCATTTTTTGACCTAGTGTGTATATATTTGCCACAATGATTGCCTATCATGTGTAGATTACAACAAAAGTCTCAGCATATGGATATGACCTTGAAATCAAGGGTTAAAGTCAAATATTCTTAAAAACTGTCACCCTGCTCATAATACAAACTCCTCTTTGGTGTATTGATGGGATGTGTTCATATTTAGCACAACAATTGCGTATGATGTGTAGACTAAAACGAAGATTTGAGATAGCTGACATGACCTTGTGGTTATAGGTGAAGGTCACACATACTTGAAACTTGTAAAATTGCTCGAAATACAAATATCTTCGTTTATTTTGACAGAGGGTGTTCATATTAGCCACAATGTTTGCATATCATATGTTGATTGCAACAAATGTCTCAGAATATATTTATGACCTTCAAGTTAAGGGTCAAAGTCAAATATTTCTTAAAATCTGTCTTATGGCTCATAACACAAACTCCGCATTCATGCATTGATGGAGTGACTTCATAAGCACAATGATTGCTTATGAAGCGTAGTTTAAAACTAAGGTTTCGTATCGCTGATGTGACCTTGAAGTCAACGTCAAGGTCGCACTTGCATTAAACCTATATACAGCTCATACAGTGAGCTCCTCTGTCATTTCTTGAGCGAGAGTGTTCATATTTGGCAGAATGATTGCCTATGGTGTGCTGTTTGCTTGATTTGATCCTTTTCATCCCAGTCAATATTTTTTTCAGGATGACTCTTTCTTGGGTAGAACTGGCACTAAGGTGGATTTAATGTGCCTTGCCTGTCATGTCTATTTCTTGCAGCCTTGTGGTCACCTTTTGGGAAAGGGCTGACCTCATAGCTCCTTTATATGTGATGTTTTCTTGTTTTAATTTGTCACCTTCCCATACCATACCGTGTCCTGGGTCATGTGTGTTACTTGATTGTATCGATTCCTGACCTTTGCCTTCTTCTTTACTTTGCTCACGGTCAATATGCAGTTCCACCTGTGAGACTCAAACCCACAACCCCTCTTTCTCGACTCAAGCACTATACCACTGGGTACTGCACTTGCATATTGTGTGGTGATTACGATGAAAGTTTCAGATTACTGCCATGACCTTGGAGTAAAAATGTCTTACAAATGTTGACGTGAATTCCTTTCTCATTTTTGTTAGAGGATGTCCATATATACCACAATTATTTCTTAAGGTGGGTACATTAAAATGAAGGTTTCAGAGCACCAATATGACCGCAGGATCAAAAATCAAGGTATTTAAAATCGGTCCTACGGCTCGCAACATGAACTTTTGTATTCTTTGATAGAGGTTCTATCAATGCAAATGTTTGGCTTCTTGTGCCACTTCTCTTACTTTTTCGATGGAGGATAATCATACTTGCAACAGTGTTTGTCTGAGGTATGTAGATGACAAGAAACTCTCTGTCTTCCAGTCAAATTTTAAATATATAAAACTCAAAAATATTCAAAAATATTTAAATTCTGGTTCTATGGCTTGTAAAGTGAATATCCTTTACTAGTTTCGATGAAGATAATATATATTTTGCACACTTAATGCCTTAATGTGTAGATATCATCAATGGTTTCAGGTCGCTGTTATGACATATTATTCAAAGGATTAGGTCAAAATATTTGCATTTAGAGCAATTGACAGGTTTTAAGTATGTGTGGCCTTGACCTTTGACCTAATGGTCATATCAGCTATCTTAAGCCTTCATTTTAATCAACACATTATAAGCAATTATTGTGCTAAATATAAACTCACCTCATCAATGCACGAAAGAGGAGTTTGCATTATGAACAGTATGCTAGATTTTAAAAATATTTTTGACTTTGACCTTTGATTTCAAGGTCATATCCATATTCTGAGACTTTTGTTGTAATCTTCACATGATATGCAATTATTGTAGTAAATATGAATATGCAAGGTCAAAAAAATGAAAGAGGTGTTCTCGTTTTGAGCCGTAGACAAATTTTAAGTATTAGTGACCTTGACCTTTGACTTCCAGATCATATCAGCATGTGAAACCTTTGTTTTATTCTAGACACTATGAGCAATAATTGTGTAACCTAGAAGCAATGCTGTATCTAAAATCCCTAATCATGTATCCCACTCTAAAATTTAGAAAAAATAAAAAATACCTGGTTTTGTGGGCAGATAACTCTTAAAATAATCACCATGGAAACAATTCTTCATAATTATATAATCACCATCTTATTTTGTATATATCCTCTAATTATCAAATTAATCACTTTAAGCATGAAAAGATGTTGTGGTTTTTCGCAAAGTTTGAGAAGAAAAAATACTTAAATTTTGGCTTGACTTTCAAGTGAGTATATACTTATCATTTATAAATATGTTAAAATATCATAAGTGTCAGTTTTCATATCTGTTATCCCTTAAATGATCTTGAAATGGATGATTCCCAGCTACATATGGTTATAAAGATATAGTCGTTTTTGTAGGATAACCCTGTTTGGGGTGGAATTACCCCATCAACTTCAAATGAATATACAACGAACATACTTTAATATAGTGGACCTATGTAGAATCCTGCCTTATAAGAGGATGTATCCATACAAATGAGGTATCAAAATAAACTTTGACATCTTAACTACACAGAAAGACCAATAATAATAACTATATCCTCGTATAAAGTGATTATTGAGGCCTTTAAACTTCATAAGGGTCAACGCATTTTTCGCTTCATCGCGCATCAATGTACATGATCATTTCCAACACTCGTGCAAGCCTCTGGGATTATGCACTTTGGAAATCAGATTTTCGAACGATTGGGCAATGATTATAAATGATACCCATTCCGAGTTTTCCGCAATAAAAAGGTTCTCACAGCATAAAATGCACAAATCCTTCACTCCTGTGAATCTTGTTGACAAGTTGATCATTTTGGTAGAAAAGTAGATAAAAAGCGCCTGGATAACACTTGCTATTGTCGCGAACTCCCCAGTAGCTCTCACAAGATTTAAGGGTGCCGAGACATAGAGTGGCATCGATAACAGAAATGCTGTTTATTCCGTATAAGTTACATTGACGGAAAAATCACATTTTGATATAAAAACATTGTATTCTTAAGAAATGTGGAATCATTTCTATATAGAGATGCAACCAGATTTTTGGCAAAGATTAAATAATTGTTTTCTCAAGAAATGTGGATGCATTTCTATCTAGAGATGTGACCAGATTTTTGGCCCAGACTGAATAATGGTTTTCTTAAGAAATATTGAATCGTTTCTATATATGGATGTAACCAGATTTTGGCCAAGACTAAATAATTGTTTTCTCAAGAAATGTGGAAGCATATCTATATAGAAATGATTCCACATTTCCTAAGAAAACAATTATTCAGTCTGGACCAAAAATCTGGTTGCATCTCTATATAGAGATGATTCCACATTTCTTAGGAAAACAATGTTTTCATATAAAATTCGTTTTATTCCGTCAATGTAACCAATACGGAATAAACAGTATTTCTGTTATAGATGCCTGTCTAAGGATACATCTTCAAGAAGACGAATAATTGTTGGGGATTTTTACAGCATAACTCCCCAAGACATGATCCATGTTTGAAAGACGCTTGCATTTTCATTGAGAAATTGAAATGGCCGACATCAACCGTGAAAAAAACACTGACCCTTGCCCGATTTAACTGATCATTACAAACGATATTTGGACCCAGGCGTATTGATTGTAGTATAAAAATGGAGATGAGATACAGTTGTATATAATTTGACCACACAAGTGTGGACACATCCTCTTATATGGCAGGATTCCACATAGGTCCACTATATTAAAGTCTTTCCTATACAACTCAGAAAACTTCATCTATTGATCCAACATTTCATGATTTTACAGCTAAGGCATTCCATCTTTATTTCACAAAGTTTAAAGGAAATTCATAGTGGCCGTGAAACAGGCCTTATAGACACTGGTCCTTTAAAAGTGTATTCTGACAAGTCAAAAGTTTGAATGGAGTGAGTATGACCAGGAAGTACCAAAATCACACACTGCAGACGAACCCACGGCACCACGAGGAAGAGTCACACAACATTTACAACCACAAGACAAATAAAGCAAAGCAACAACCTCTCTCTCTCTTCTCCATTAAAATGATTGCACAACTAGAAAGGACACTAAGTACATCATAACGAATAAATGACCAAACAAAGAATCTCCACAAGCAATTTGAGCAACAGCAAACCACGTTGTATACCCGATTATATACATAGTATATAGTAGTAGGATTATAGTATTGTATACACTTCCAAAGCAGTACACTGCTTGGATGCCATCTTGTATTTTGTACTTTTAGTGGTAGGTGACATGTTTCGTCATGGCTTGTCAGGAGGAGAGAAGAAAAGAGCCAATATTGCCTGCGAACTTATTACAGACCCTGATATACTGCTCATGGATGTAAGAAAACGTGATTTCTAGCTATAATGGTCATATCATTATTTCTAATTATACAGTTAAAATATTTTCAATTTATACAGCAAAAGTAGGATCAAATTATACAGTACATGTATGTACTAGCTTCACAGTACAAGTATCTTTTAGCACAAGTTATTGTAGCTATACCGTAGATGCAATGTAAACTATTCAGTACAATAATTTGTAGTTATACAATACAAATATTTCAAGCTACACATAACGAATATTCCTAGCTATACAATACAACTATTTCTATATATACTGTACAAGTATTTTTAGATACACGGTAGAAGTATTTCTAGATATACAGTACAAATATATAGCCATATTGTACATGTTTGTCAAGCTATACAGTACAATTATGTCTAGCTACACAGTACACGCATTTCTAGTTATACATTACAAGTATTACTATTTATAAAATACATGTATATCAAGCTATACAATAAAAGTGTTTCTGGCTATGCTTAACATGTATGTTCGAATTTAAAAAAAAATACACATATTTCTAGCTGTTTTGTGCATGCATTTTCTAGCTTTACAGTACACGTATTTGTAACTATACAGTGCAAGAGTTTCTAACTTTACAATACTAATATCTCTAGGTATACAGTACAAGTATTTCTAGCATTACAATAAACGTAAGTCAAACTATACAGTAATAATATTTGTAGCTATTCAGTACAAATAATACAAGGTTAGCAGTACAAGTATTGCTAGCTATAAAATACGTGCAGTTCCTAGCTTTACAGTACAAGTGTTTGAAACGAATACCTATACAGTGTATGTGTTTTCTAGCTTTACAGTGCGATTATCTGTAGTTGTACAGTAAAAATATATCAAATTGAGACATAAAATCAAGAAATAAGTTAAATCTTACAACCCAATAATGGAAATATATAATAAGTACTAAAATGTCATGTAAGCTTTAAACCAATTTGTGACCCAATTTCCGCTGAAAACGCTTTTTAACGTCGACACTCAAATTTGTTGACAAGTTAAGTAGTGTATGTTTTGCTCTAACAAATGCATAATTATATAATCTATTTTGTATGATATATTGACAATAAAATATGATTAATAAACACCCCCCCCCAAAAAAAAGTATTTCAAAGTACACAGTACATGTTTTCTAGCTGTACAGTACAAATGTTTGAAGCTGTACATTAAAGTATTTAAAGCCATACGAAATGTATTTCTAGTTTTATAGTACATGTACATGTACAATTTTGTGGATAAACAAGACAAGTTTTTCTAGATATAAAGTATATACATCTTCTAGCTATACAGCACAAGTATTGTCTAGCTATACACAGAAATTAAGGTTGAGGTAACGGTAAGGTGATAGATGTTATTTTATCTATAGACTATCATTATCATTTAATTTAAAATTTGAAAGCTTTTGAATTGGACAGCAGTTTGTGCTTCAATGAAATTCAAACTAAACAGGTCTAAAATTACCATTATGTTGGCAGATACATTGAAAACGATAACAAACAACAGATGAGGTGCCATCTCTCTTTCCAATCAAAAGTTATATTTTAAGTAAAAACAGAAACTAGGGTCAGCAGAATGTTATACTTAGTTTGGATATTCCAAAGACATCTGTACTCCAAAATGTTTTCGAATCTAACTCAATATCCAAATTATTGCATCAAGTTGAAATGAAAAGTCCATAGCATTAAAATGCTTAATATATATATATCGCTACTTTTGTGAAAAACATGGTAAGAGATTTTGTTTTTCCTATATTAACAACTGGTACAACATTCTGGAATTCAAAGGAAATCTTTTTTTTATTTTTTAATTAGTGATACACTGTGTACCGCATCCTATCATGGTGACTTAAAACCAAGCCTCAATGCATGCTGATATAAATGTCTCAAAAGCTAAATTACAACGTATATCATAATGATATCAACTCTTTACCTCATAGATGCGCTTTAAAGGCTTTTGCAAACAATTCAGGCCAAAATCAGGCAGCTCTTGTAGCTGCCTGGTCAGGTTCTACTCTGTTTGTTTATAGAATTATGATGTATCTGAACCTACACTAGCGGACCTGACAAGTTATTTCGTTGTTCTGTGTACTAACATGAAAGTTTCTTCGTATACTTACTCATAGTGGGTGGAGCCTAGCATGAATATTCTTGAAGGAAAGGGTTAAAGTGGCGTTATGTAGGTATAATTATTCATTTCAGGAGCCCATATCAGGGTTGGACTCTAGTACAGCATTTTCACTGATGAAACAGATAAAACACTTAGCTGTGAGTTGTAACAAGATGGTGATTTTGACAATTCACCAACCGTCGAGTCAGATTTACAAGATTATTGATTCTCTTCTACTTATTACACATGGACAGGTAAATTATGAAAAAGCGCATGTTATTATTTTTTCGTAAAATATGATCTAACTCATGCGTGATTACGTATATAGAGGATCTTATATGAGTGTCCATGTATTATTGATTTATTAATCGAATTGGGGAAACGAGATAAAAATGTGAGGCTTGCCAAACATTTAAACCATTTTTTCTCAACGAGTTTGATAAATAAGATAATACAGGAGTACGCATGTTGAATAAAACTTATCATATGACACTTATAGTAATTTGAAATCCATTTTGACGTGAAAGTAAAAAAAAAATCCTTGATATTTGGCGCTGAAATGGGCGTCATTCAATTACATTAACAAAATTCATAATTCACCAGTGCTTTATCAATTTTACGCGACGTCATTCGATAAAAGATCTGTTTGACCACAAAAAGGGTCCCAGAGTCGTGCCTGCTGGTGCGTCAAAATTCAGTTGGTTTCTTTGACCTTCAAAAAAGCACGTTTGAACACAAGTGACTTTGAACATTGTTATGTTAATGCGGCGTAATCATGTTATGTCACGACTGGACGTATTCAGGAAATTCTTGAAACTTCTTTTTTTAATATATGTAAATGATTAGGAAGAAAAAAATCCATTAATCGTGTGAGAATGGGACTCAAAAATCTGTCTCTTGGGATCACTGTTTGAACACTCAGCGAGCCCCTTGATGCCAATAAGTGATTCTCCGCACAAATTTTTATATCCCATCCCCACACTCATGATGGATTGTTATATTACAAATCCTGTTTCAACAGTTTTTAACAATGTGAAATGTATTAAATGACTTTTTGGGTACTGTAAAGGCGGCACCTCATGAATGCGTAATTAGGACTGGGCAACCTTAGACATAGGTAAAAGCTGAAAATGAGGCGTACTGTAATTCAAAAGTAACTGTATCATCTTGCGCCATTACCTCAGTTTAGACGCAAAACACATTATTTTGTCCTTAAAACGCCAGCAAAATAACTGCATCTGAAAATGTCTATGCAACATAAGCATAGAGGCAAACATTGTGGACCCAGATCAGACTGCTCCTACAGGAGTAGTCTGATCTGGGTCTACACTGTTTGTCTATGAGGCTTCAAATATTTAAGTGAACGACAAAAAACATACATTTTGTGATTATGCGCTCTAAGGGTTAATCAATGTGAGTTCAGTGTGTAAACGGTTAGGATTTTCATGCAATGCACGCATGTTTGCGCAGCCCAAACAACTTATTTATTCTTCACCAAATTATAAATAGAACCTGATTTCCCTTGTTTAGCAGATGAAATAGCCAAACCACGCCCAGATATGAATATATAAGTTGCCGCCTTTACAGTTAATGAAAAGTCTAATAACTCAAAATAGCTAGTCATTTTGATCCTTTCAGGTTGCTTATTTTGGCAATGCACACGAGGAAGCAGAAGATTTTTTTTCGACAGTTTGGTCTTGTATGTGAACCACATTTTAATCCTACAGACTTTTATCGTAAGTTACATTAAGAATTATAGACAGTCATGGTACTGTTGTATGTTTTTCTGTCAAAGTATGCGTAATTTCGGTAGTTTTTTGTTTGTTTGATTTGATTCTTCACGTCCCATCAACAATATTTCAGTTATAAAAGGACGGGTCTTCCTGGGTTGAACCAGTACCAAGCTAGGATTAATGTTCTTGCTCAAGGACACAACGCAGTGACGCCGGTGAGGCTCGAACCCAAGGCCCCTCGGTCTCGACTCACACACTCTACCACTGAGCCAATGCGCTCCCCCATAGTTATTTCGGTAGTTTACAAGAAAAATACTGGATGCGTAATTTTGGTAGTTAACAAGAAAATACTGGATGCGTAATTTCGGTAGCTAACAAGAAAAATAATGGATACTTACCATGCACATTTTTAAAGAAGCACCTCATGAATTTTTAGATGTTTGCAAACGTTCAAAATCTCATAGACAACATATTTATAACTGACTAAGCTCACATGCATGACATAATGTTCGATATCTTCTAAACAACTAATCATTTCTCCAGGAGGTGAGCTTATACCTAGACCGTACAGTTTAGCAAAACAATGCTTCTGTTTGCTTCATTGGCTAACTAAGTTAACATTGTTGTTCCGCTGTATCTTTTCATATTTCAAGAAATTCTTGAATATGATAAAACATTAACTATTTTAGTTGTTTTGTATCTCAAGTTTAAACACATTTTATTTTAGATATTTACTGTAAATATAAGACATGAATTTTCTTTTTGTGGTTTATGAAAGGATATTTACATTTCCACTGTGAGTCTTCGAACGAACCTTTACATTTGAGACGTCGTTCATACCTTCATGTTTAAGCAACGCCCACATACGCGCCATTTGAACGGACCAACGTCAACGCCATCCAATAGTGTTGTTTTGTTTACTGACGTTTGCGTGACGTTGAACGCGTATCACCATGACGTTAAGCGCAGAAACTTGGCGTTTTGGCTATTCCAAAACCTCTCTTATATCTAATTAAATTTAAAAACGGAAATCTAGCCAAGTTAGGTGAAAATTAAAAATGATACTTGAATGAAAATATAAATATAAATATAAGTATTAAATTCAATTTTTGGTCTGTTCATGGAATCATGAATACTACGAGTCTCTTGCAAAGTTAATGTGAATCCCTTTGGTCCCAAAGTGTTCATGATTCCATGAACATACCAAAAATTTAATTTATTTCTCAAATAAACGTCATGGGTTAAGTTCAGTTCATTATTTGTAAGTCTATGAAAGAATAAGAGCATTGGTTTGATTCAGCTCAGTTCATTTCTTTTTTTTGTAAATCCATGAAAGAATGAAATCATGGGTTCAGTTTAGGTCATTTGGTAAGTCCATGAAAGAGATGAGATTATGCATGAAGGAGTTTGGTTCAGAAAAAAATAATTTTGACAAAATGACAGCTGTGAGAATTTAGACAAGTTTTCTCTAATAAGGCTTTTGTATATGCATAGATAGTGCCTTCA
Organism: Loripinus fragilis; assembly: GCA_964019695.1. Taxonomy (NCBI): domain Eukaryota; kingdom Metazoa; phylum Mollusca; class Bivalvia; order Lucinida; family Lucinidae; genus Loripinus; species Loripinus fragilis. Next base: position 41,243,475 of record OZ026525.1, read on the forward strand.
TGGGCCGATCAACTCCTACCACAGCTTTTGATGGAGCAATTTGATACTTTGCCTATACAATGTAGATACATTGAACATATGCATGAAGTGAAGGAGTTTGGTTCAAAAAATAACTTTTGATAAAATAACATCTAGAGCTTTCAGGTGTGAATAATTTTGTGTATTTGATCTAAACAAATGCTCCAGATTGCAAGCTTTAAGTTCATTTGCACAGATTCTACTGAAATCTTGTTTTTAAAACGTTTGAACTATCACTTGCCAAAACGTTTGTTTGTTTGTTTGATTTAAATCTTTACGTCCCATCAACAATCTTTCAGTTATAAAGGGACAGGTCTTCCTAGGTTGAACCAGTACTTAGCTAGGATTAATGTTCATGGACACAACGCAGGTGAGGCTCAAACCCGCGGCCCCTGGGCCTCGTGTCAAGCACTCTACCACTGAGCCACTGCAACCCTTTGCCAAAACGTAAGTTTTCCTTTTTTCCTTACTGTTAGGAGGGGGTGGGTTCTAATAAGCATTGCTTTGCTTATTGACTTTTTTCATTTTCCATGATACTTACGTTAATCCCATTTATCACTTGACGTCGCGGTCTGGGAGTGATATAACGACATGCAATAAAATCAATAAACCACTAGTTTTTTACAGATGACGTAACATAACGTAATGACGTTCATTATAACGTTTCGTAGAAGATGACAAAATCGTGACGTTTTCACGCTTATTTGCGATATTTAATGATCAATAGAACCTAACATTCTTGCTCCTGTATCATTTAAAATATTTAACACCTTGCAAAAAAGAGATAAAATGCTTGGGAAGCCTCGCATTTTATCTTTTTTCCTCAACTCGTTTAATAAATTCAATTAAGCATGAGCACTCATGTAAGATCCTCTATGTATTTTGTAGTTGATGTACTCAAATCTGATGAGGAGGATGTAAAGAAAATTATCACAGCTCAGCGCCAATCAGTGTATGTATCACTGTGGAAATTTCGGTTTTTCCTCATTCACTATTTATCTATGGCTATATTTATAATCTTACTATTAACATTTGATTTAATAGATTGATATGTTCAAGATATACTTGTCGGGCCCACCGGGGTATACCTGCTGGATTTCTTTTGCTCCGGTATTCAGTTTTATTTACTGTTGAGTCCTTATTTTTGCTTCATCTTCTTTTTATATCTTGATTTATATGTTCTAGGAGATGATGCATTGATAAATAAGGGGTCTTTTATGCAAACCAAACATTTATGTGTCTTGATCCACATCTGAACTAAGGGTAAGGTTGGTGCACCGTTAAACCGGTTTAAGCCCTCCAGTCTAATATTTTACTGACCATTCCAAGGTGGTACTTCTTTTGTTGACCTTTTAAGCTTTTACTGTCTTGTGTTTGCTATGCCTTTGCACGCGTCTGTTTATATGTACCTTGTGGTCACCTGCTGGGAAAGGGCTGACTTCTTGGCTCTCGTTTGTAGTGTCCTACTGTGAGTTTGTTACTTTCCCATTGGTATCCTGGGTCAGGTGTGGTACTTGATTGTATTGATTCCTGATCTTTGCACCCTTACTTACTTTATTATAGCACAGAAAGTGGCAAATTCATCCTGAAACATGGAATATAGTGGGGCTAGACGCCTAAAAGTTTGCCTAAGTTTTATTTGTATAAGAACAGTATGCTGCCTGTTTTCAAGCAATGCAATAAAAACATTTCCTGAGTTATTTTCCATTGGATGTAATCTTTTTTGAAAGTTATGCTCATCGATTTGCGATAAACTAATGTTGTAGCAAAATCCGAACGCCAAACATCATAATGAAAAACGAAACGTAATTGAGTATGACCAAGAAATGCCACAATCACACACTGCATACCCAACCCCTGGCACCATGAAGAAAGAACGCAGAACCTTGACAGTCTCATGACAACAAAAGGCAAAGTAAACCAATCAGCCCTCTCTTTCTCAGCAAGATTATTGCAAAAAACTAGAAATGACATTTAGTACTGCATTAAAAAGCAAGTACAATACCACCATAAACAATGGCAGCAATAATAAGCAATAAAGTTACCCCCCCCCCAAAAAAAAAAAAAAAAATACAAACAAGTAAAAACACCCCAAACCCCTATCCTTCAAAAGTTGAAGTTTTGAAAGCCACCACTTGTCCAAGCGTTTATAAGTTTGCTTGCTTAGACCTTAGAGTTTTTATCATAAATGGTTGATTTTTATGAAATAATATTCAAATTGTGAAACATTACAATTGAGCATGGACGGAGAAAACCTGTCTTCGGTGGTTGGCGAATAACACAGGTACAGACCAGCCTGCGCATTCGCGCAGTCCAATCAACGCCTTTGTTATTCAGTTTTTGGAAGGTATCATATCTAGGATTGATACAAGTAAAATTTCAATTCTCTAGATAGTCTGTGTAGCTGAGGAGACTGGTTTGAGCCTCGCTTTTTCGAAAAAGCCTAAAGACAGGTTTTTCGTGACGAGACCCAGTCATATTGCGTGATGGCTTTAATAACTTATTTGGTATATATTATGGACAAACAGGTGTAGTAAACGTGAAAGCAATGGCTTCGAATATATACAAGGGGTTAATATTAAGAAGGTTCCTTCTACTGATTCGATTATAACCACAAAAAGGTATGTAGAAAAGTGTTCTTTCCACATTCAGATGATTATCTTAAATAAGACTTAAGTTGAAGTTATTTATTTTAGCATCTGGTGTCAAAACTGTCAATATTTCTTGATTGCTAATTGACTTGTATTTTATTTTATACTTAGCAGTGAAATCAATGCATATCAAAAACAAATAAAAGTGATATCAATCACTAGTGAAATGATATGATATCAATCACTAGTCATTGATATAAGCCTATATTTTCACTGTAGCGTTTTTGGATCACCTCTGACTTTTCCATTCACTTAATGCAGCTCACGTCGAAAGTTCAAACGCCTATAACTTTCTTATTTGTGAACAAAAACATCAAGTGTGGGTAGTCATTTTCTTAGTTAGAACATGAGGAACATTTTGGTACCAAAATAATTCAGATTTGCTGAAATTTTTCGATTTTGAATTTTCTACACCTCCCGCTTCAGTGAATGAGGCAATGCATGTAAGCTATGCTACGCAACGTCATCAACAAATCATGACGTTGCTTATGACGTCACTTGTATCACACTTTGACTTTATTTGTAAAAGTCCTGATGACTATAGATCATGTAGACTGATCCAGGTATTCTGTCACAAATACTCTTTTGTCTTCTTTTACATTATTGTGATTAGGCTTGAAGCATGGTTAACAAATTGATTAACTGTAAATCTTCTAAAATGTATAAATAAAAAGAAAATTTACTTGTTTGAGGTGAATACCAAATATATTTCATCTCGTGAGTTGAAAACATCGTAATTTTCATTTGTGCTGCACACTCATGAAAATTCTGATGTTTTCAACACACTCGATGAAATATATTTGGTATTCACCTCAAAAAAGTAAATATCCTCTATATATCCATCACATTATGTCTTGTCTGGGAATAATACAACGCCATATATAAAAATATATAGACCACTAGTGATGATGTCATGGGTTTGTCTGCAGTTTGTGATAGTGGTATTTCCTGATCCTACTCACTATTTTTAAGTAACGTTCAGTAATGAGGTCCATAACAAAGTCGCTTACATGATGACAAAATCTTAATGCTTTTTGCCCAAAACGTGATAACAAAATGATTTTACGTCATTTATAAATATCATAAGTAAAATCTAACAATCATGCTCCTATATAACTGAATTTATGAAACGTGTTGCAAGAAATCAATTAAATGCTAAGTAAGCCTCACATTTTATCGCTTTTGCTTAACTCATTTGATAAGTTAAAAGTGTAAGATTCTATATGTAACCGAGGACAAACTCTTTGAAACATTGAAAAAGTACACAAGAATTCAGTACTTAACTTCTTCAAAATACTTATTTAAACGCCCATGCTTATGCATCCAGCAGGCACTAGTGATCTACAGCTTGGTCGAAGTCTTTATTTACATACATATTTAACCCCTTCACTGCTGTATATAATGCACGCAACACGCTGGAAAAATATGGCTATTTTGATGTTATCATGGTGTTACATATAATTTCGTACAAAATCATAACCAGTGTAGGGATTTACACCAAATTTTTTCCTGCTTGTTTGAAACATTTGGTACAATGTCTGAAATAATGTTTTCTAGTGATAGCATGTCAAAAAAAAATTCAACAGCTGAAAATACATGAATGTCTACTTTCGTTTACAACATCATTGTTTTGGAATGGTTGGGAAACAATCGTCCAAAAATGTAAGAATGACAGGAATTTCCTCCTTTACTATTGCTAATTCCAATTAATATCAATTTTCATCCATATACAAGCCATTTTAGACTTCCAAAATAACCTTTACTTCAAAGAAACACAACAGACTAATGCCGCGATGGCCTGTCATCTTTGAAAAAAAAACGAGTTCTTTATCAAAAGGGCCGTTTTCCCTGTGAAAAGCAAGCTCTCGGCCGCGGAGTTATGATATAAATCTTAGAAAAGTTAACTCTTTCATTGTAGAGCACATAAGGATAATTGAGTTCTGTCCCTTGAGTATTATTGTGCTAACAACAAGCATATAAACAACACAGTGTTTAACCCAAGCAGCGCTCAGGGTTTTAGCGTATAGGAAGCGTTATTCACCCCGAGCATTGCTCAAGGTAAGGCAGTGAAGGGGTTAAGGGTTTGAAAGCTCTGGCGAGACTGAGCACATGTCAAGCTTGTTCGAGTCTTTGTTGTTTGTCAATGCGATAAGTACCAGCATCTCAAGTACTGGATCTAGTTTAGTCTAAAAATTCTTGAATTATATTTGTACTTTTAGTGAAAGAATTTAGCTGTTAATTAAATTGAGCCATCACTTTGTTGCTAGTGATTAAGTAGCAATATATATATATTGCGTTTGCCCTTTAACTGCATACAATTTAACTTAATATGATGTTTATTAGTATTTAAGAAAATTAAGAAGATTTGTGATCAGAATTTATGGATTAGCAGTCTTCAAGTGAATTTCACTTGCATTTTTACCTAGATATATTGTCACAAGATCTCGGTCATTTCCTTTTGTATTTAAGGTTCAAAGGATGCAATTGTTAGTTTTGACACCATTGTCTCTGTGTCCAGATCTCTAGCTGCCAAGAACAGAAAACGATGGCCAACTAGCTTCTTTACACAGTTCAGGATGTTGACTTGGAGAAACTATAAACAGGCGAAAGGAAGGGTATTGCATCCCTATGATGTCATGAAATATATATTTCTAGCTGCAGTAATTGGTGCATTATTCTACCAGATTAGACAAAATGAGGATTCTGTCTGAGACAGACAAGGAATGGTAACATTTGTTACTTTTTATACATGTAATTGGCCACCAATGTTCCCATTTTTCTGAATGTACTACACAATGAGAACCAACTGGATGAGACCATTTCAATTTTATGGATGCTGTGTATGTTCTTTATTATCCCCACATTTAAAAAAATCAGGTATATTGTGATCGATTCACATCCCATTCATCTTTTTTAAGACTAGGGTATTTGTATTTCCATGCTTAATAGGATACTTTAGGGATTCTGTCAATCCACCGTGAGTGTCTATATAAGATAGAGATATCTCACTCGAGGGGTCGGAATTTTAACAAGGGACGAGGCTTGTCGAGTCTCTGGTTAAATTTGGACCCTGAGAGTGAGATTTCCCTATCTTACATGGACAGGCTCATGATGGGATTTTTCACCCACTTTTCCAAATTTTTGGCTGAAAATAAAAAGTAAAAAAAGCGTGAAATGTTTTACTTTTTTACTCATTGGATTTAGATTATTTCTGAGTTCATGAGTGTTTTATCGGGTGTTAACACAGTTTGCACTTTGTTATTGACTGGAAAACACTATTTGAGCGTAATTTAAGTTATAAAATGCAAAATAAAATCCTACAGGCTCCCTTTGCCATTAGTGCCACATTGCCATTATCATGGTACACGTTTTGTGATGTCATTAACTTTAAATGACGTCTGTAAGTGACATCTAACCTTGCTTGGTGACTTTGGGTTTCTAAGGTGCAATATATTGGTCCTTTGAATACCTTTTTCGGAAAAAAATAGTATTTTACTCTGCTGGTCATGTAAGATAGAAATTTCTTACATGAGCTGACAGCCCATCTTACATGGCCAAAGGTGGGAGAAAGAAATTTCTTACATGAGCTGACAGCCTATCTTATATAGGCAAAGATTGGAGAAAAGAGAAATTGTGATCCTTCAGTTAGCTTACTTTTCTATCCATATAAATTCTTATGAATTGTTGATAGGTAACTGTCCAAATGATGGAAACATGAAGTCACCCTTTTCTGTCCATTGACAGATCAACGAAGCCTCTGATCAACCAGGGTTGTCCAAGGCTATCTGAGTATCCACTGGGGGTCGTATATCATCATGTTTTGACATTTACCTGTTGAATTTATCTATTTCAGCTATATTTCTGCATTACGTTTTGGGTCTTTGATTCTTCTACTATGACAGTATTTGCAGGTAAGTCTTAACCCTTTACTCTATAGGCTATTTTTAGATCATGACATCATTTTCTATTTTAAGACAACACTGAAAAAATCAATACAAATTTAAGTTAAGATTTAAAAATTTGAAAATATTATGGAAAATGGACCATTTGCTCTTTTGGAGCAAATGCTTTATTTCTATAATATTTTCGAATACATGATATTTCAAAGGCGATATTATACAATTATTGACTTCAATGAGGTAGACATAAGGATTTATCTACCCGAAAAAGTGATAATTCACTGAGGCCGCTAGGCCGAGGTGAATATCACTTTTAAGGGTAGATAAAGCCATATGTTTACCAAGACTGAAGTCAATAACTGTTTTGTTATATGACTTTTCAACTTAGAATAAAAAAATTCCATTTTACTTTAACTTTTGTTGTTGCAGTCAACCTTCAACCTAAGGACTTTCTAAAAAGTTTTATCAACTGTATTAGAATATTTTTATGTAATATTTTGCAATTTGAAATGTAGATTATTGCTCTGAATGTGGAATGTAAAATTTAATCAAAAAACTTTTTTTTACATTTTGTTTATTCAAACAAAGAAAAATGAACAAACAAAACATAACAAAACAGTTGTTAAAATTCATGAAAGTCTTTAGATTACCTGTTGGGATGTGAAACAGCAAATTATGTCAATTTCATGCAGCAAATGCTAGTTTTATACTCATCATGCTATTTTTAGCTCTCTAGAGGGTGATATTGCAGAAGTGTCAAAATATTAACTTCTGGAAACTAGTTTGAGCTGGATTTCATCCTATATCACCTTCTGAGCCAGTTCAGACCAGTTTTCAGGTAGACATAGAGATTTATGAAAACAAATTGGGCCAATCAGGAGACAGGATTCTCTCCAGTCATATAACAAAAGGCATTATTATGGAGTGCAGGTGGGTCTTGGTACCACTAAAGTATTTTGTTCTCCAACTGAAGGGAGGGACATATTGCATTTGGTGTTGATCCATTTAAGCGTCTGACTTTCAATAGTGTACCATAGTCTGGTCTGCATGCATTCCATACTGTGAACCAGGGGTGGATCTTTACCAAAAACATTTGAGTAAGACCAGGAAATAGCGCAACGACAGACACATCCACAGCACCTGCAGGAAGAGACACAAAACAATGCCAGCCACATGACAGCAAGAACACAACTGTAGCAGCAACTAGCTCACTCTTCAAGGTCACGCCAACAGAGTGGTCATCTTATTTCATTTGCCCAAAACAGCTTGACTGCAGCATATGTCTTTGACCAAAAGATCCGTTCTGTTGACACTTAAGGCATAGTAAGACTGGAACACAATAAGCAGTTGGTTACATTTGGGTAACCTTGTCCATATTTTCAAGGTCGCCGCCCAAAAAGAATAAAATATCACCATAGCATGCACTCTATCTCATTAACAGATAACTGCTCCATCAAAACTTGTACATAAACAACACTATTAAATTGAAAAAAAATATAGATGAAGATATTACTGACTTTTTTGTAATTCATTATAAGCATATGGTATTTTTAGGTTTACAACATAATCACATGTTTCAATTAAAATCTACTATGCCGATATATTAATCAGGCTATAGAGCTGCTTTCCAAATTTTATCTAGATAGCGATTTTTGTCATAATTATTTACATACCTTATGTACTTAAGATTTGATTTTGCAATGTTTTAAAAGGTGCAAATCATTATTTGTTCTATGTTTTATTAAAGCACATGTATAGCGCTGTAACAACAAAGCATTTTATCTTGAAACTGATTTCATTTCCAGCGAAAATCTGGTATGTCCTCATACACTTAGTAACACCACCATTAGTTGTAATGACATCTTGGATTCTTTTTGGCATAGCCGAATGCATGACTTCTAGGTCATCTGAATTGAAGGTGCACCAAATTTAATAATAATTTCTAAAAATGTCTGTCTTTTATATTTGACATCCGACTTGCATGACGCTTTACAATGCTACAGTCAGTATCTACGGGGGTTATCTTGTTGTATGCTTGGGGCATAGTGCATTCATATTGGAGTTTTATATTGCTTTTGATATTTTCCTGATATGCCTTACTGGTGATTGTCTCATTGAGAGACCCCTTTAAAAGTAACGTCCCCTCAATACGACTCCAGTGGATTTTTACCCATCCATCAATGTAATGTGGATGAATTTGTTCGTGTTTCAGACGTCAGATGTGAATAGGTTTGCAAAAGAAATAAGTTAAGAGTGTGGATTCATCTGAAAAGATGACATTTTTCCAATTCTAATACGATTTCAAACCCTCTTGGCCCATTTAATTGTTTGGCAGTACTGTACTTTCCTTTTGGTCTTTCTCCTAATAATTGGGCTCTTACTATGTAGCATCAAATTTGAACACCCCAAAATACACTTGAAATATCTTTTTAAAGTAATTATATAAAATTTGTACAACCTGCTAGTGCACATACACCAAAGTCAATCAAGTGATTCATTGTTGATACACTAGATAGCTTCCATTCTTAAAGTATTTTCACAATGCTCTGTATACATGGCTTTATATGTTACCACAACAGTTTTCCTTGCTGCTCTCCTTATTATCTCATAATTCAAAATAGAGTTTTGATAAGCAACTTTGATCTGCTAAAAATATAATCACCTTTTTTGAAGTTAAAACTTGATACAAGCCATATTTGTACTCATTATACCTTGATATATCGTGCATACAGGGGCAGAAATAAATCATATCTCAAACAAGCACAAGTTTATTTCAAACACTTAAACCAGTATAGGGTATGTAAATAATTATGACAAAAATCGCTATCTATAAAAAATTGGAAAGCAGCTGTACTCGTATATTCCTGACAAGTTTTTAAAACTTTTTAACACTACAATTTTATACAGAAAAGAGGTAAAAAAAGATTAGAACGAACTTTGGCTTTCTCCTGAAATTTGCACTGCCACTTTAATGCCAATTTACACGAGCTATTGAATTATTATGATAATAAGAAATAGTTAGTTGGGTATGAGTATGCCCAGGTAGTATTTTCTTTATACAAGAAACTAGCGTTTCCATTTAATTATTACCAAATATTTGAGTATTATCTGTTGTCTGCTTTATTCTTTTCTATTTTTTCAATATATATAATTGTATATCCTGGCTATAAGCATTATACATGTTAGAAATTGTTTGCAAAATCATAACGTTTTCACGGTAAAAATGCTATTGAAAGTAATTCTAATCTCGTTTAATAAAATATATTTTGAGGGAAAATAGTTTAGCAATTATTTATAATGGGGTTTCCCATAGGTGATCTTTGAAGCATTAGCTCTTTTGAATTGGCAGGTTTGCAAACATGTCAGTTGCTTAAAAATTACCTAATGGCTACCCACAAGTGGTCAAAAGAAACAAAATCCGACTTCATAGTGAGGATTTGATCTGCTGAGCATTTTAATTTCAAACGTTATTGAATTGAAAGGGAGGTAATTTGGAGAAATACGATTTTCAACTAAAAACTGTACGAAAAGGGTAAACTAAACATTCAGTTTTAAACCGTTTTTTACTGTCTTGCTTTTGGATCTAAACATTGGACATAAAAATGAAACTTTTAGTCGAAAACTTTTCGCACTATTCTCAGATAAGCTGTTTTAGCAAGGGGGCATAAAATCAGACTTTACATTATGTGAAATGTCAACCTGTTAATGTCATCGTATTTGTGAACGTTTGTCAACATATATATTTGACAATATGAAATTAAAAGTCCTATTTCGTCTAAACTGTGAATCCTCAAAGTATATTGCTAAACTTTTTTCCCTCAGTAAAATTTAACATTTCTGCTAATGTAATAATAAATTGATTTAACTTGTTAAATGACTAGGTAAGCCTCACATTTAATCTATTTCTCGAACTTGTTTTATACATTCAATAACACAAGAACACTGCTGTATGATCTTCAATTTATTGCTTTAAAAGAGAACAGTCCTTATGGACCAACATAGGTACTTTTAGAATTCCTAACACTCATCTTTAGAACTTTGCATACAAATAGCATTTCTGGATTATTATAGCAATATAAATAAATTATAGGAAACTAAAAGAATAAATATGGCTATAGCTCCGTCTTACTCATCTTATAAGAGGATAGAACATTATTTTCTGTGTATTAACGTTTGCAAAGCGCCAGTGTGATAATGTGTTGCAGCTCAAACCACTTGGAAGTTCAGGCTGCAACACATTATCATATTCAGGTTTGGCAAACGTTAATACGGAAGAGAATGTTAAATAGTAATAATTTTTACTTCTTTTCCAGCAGATTGGGCTGAAATGGCAACGAAGCTCTCTGCTGCTGTGTATAAATAGGAATGAAGCCAACGGCCAGTGATTTATCAACGATCGCCTGTATTGCGACACATTAAATTTAGATGAAATGTACAACTATTAGCGATTGAAGCACGTCAAGTTTCTATAGTAAACACTCATTAGGCATATAACAATATGAGCCACGACATGAGATTTCCAACAATGTGGTATGTGCGACCAACAAAGGCTCAGACCAGCCTGAGCATACGCGCAGCCTGATCAGAACCTTTGCTAGTCGCTTGAATATTTTTTGAGTGTTAAGCTACTGACAAAACATCATTTGGAGTTTCTAAGCTCAACAGTAGGCTGCAAAGTCCCGTATGAGTCTACACTTTTCAAACTGCCACATTGTTGGAAATCACGATTCCTTTGGCTTCTGGATGGCAAGTCTTGGCGGAGTATTAGAATATTTTGGCACACTGGCAGTACTTCTTCTTACAACTGTAACATCTCAGGTAAGAATGCATTAACATGTAGCTAGCTAAACAGAATGTCTCCTTTAAGTCCTCATATATACTAATAATCATTAATTGAAACCACTTTCTGAATAGAGCATGCGTGTTTGATAAGGCCAATAAAAAATAAACCGTACATGGTCATCTATACCAAGAATTGGGTTGGGGGAGTTTGGAGGTTTTCTTTAATCTCGTAGGGGACTCATGTATTGCATAGCAAAACGACATGTCCTTGTTTTTTTTTTTAACTTAATTCACATCAGCATGGAATTCGTTGTTGTCACAAATGTTCTTAACCATTAAAATCTATGACAGGTGTAAACGTTGAGTATCAAAAATTCAATGTTGATATCACATGAGCAAGGAAATGTTTATAACTTTGGAGCCTACATATTGTTTTTGTTTCATTTTATCATTTCCAGATATAGCACTTTTAAGTAGGCGGTCCACCATTGGCTCACCAGCGAAATGTAATTTAAGTTAGGTTTCACTGGTTGGCCGGTGTTGACCTGAGATTGTATGCAACCTGAGTTTCATGTATGTTTCTTTTTCAGGGAGCTGGTCTATTTCTAGGCTGTGCTATTATGGATGTTAAACTGGCTTCAAACATAGTTATGATGTTTGTCCTATTTGGTATATTACTAAGTGGCTTCGTGACGCAGCTGGTTCCAGTGTGGTTTACCTTGGCAAAGTACCTATCAATCATCAACTACGCACTGAGTGCAATGTCCATTATTTTGTTTCGAAATATAGACAACATACCGTGAGTAAACAAAGATTTATCATATAAGGTCACTGCAAGCACACCAAGCCGCTTGTAGGATGTACTTTCAACAGTGGGAAGCTTTAACTGATCAAGCATAAGGATTAAGCATAATGTTTTTTTTTAAAACATTCTTTCTGTGTGACCATTACGAATATCCTTGAACCCTAATGTGTAAACAATATTTTATTCTATCTTTTCTTGAACACTTTGAAGACTGGAAACCACTTAATGGATACTATGACAAACAGTAAATACAAAAATGATGCGGCATTTTGCCAGTGTCTGCATTGTTTGCTAAGCCAAATTGATATTCAGGGAAAGAAATACATTTTTGAAATTATAGCCTGTGACTTTCTCAATGTACACAATGAATCATCCTGACTTGACTGTATCAAAATTTATGAAAAATTATATTGGTCTTAAAAGAATTTATAGTGCACAGTCAGGAAATTTCCCAATCTGACTATTATTATCACCAACATCAAACCAAATCTCAACACTCTATCAAGTATAGGCAGATCCTAACTTCCAGTGACTATCATAAATATGTTTATTTCCTACTACAGTATTATGTGTCTCTCGAATTCCCTTCTAGTCACTGTGGCTGAGTCTAGTAGGCTAATTTAAGTAGGGTCAGTCAAATGCCAGTAAGTCCTAAGGATTTTCAGTGTTGTGTTATGCTGGCTAGGACTTGGCATGTCCTGGTACATCCAAGGTAGCTAGATTAAACAGGGATGAAGGAACGAAATGTAATTGACCAAACTTTCTTTTTATGATTCTTCCTATTCATATCAAATTTGTTTTTCTTTCTACAATTATCCTTTCATTTTCCACTTAGTCTTAAGCTGCAGCCAACTTGATCTATAATAGTCATGTGCAGCGTGCGCCGTTATAGATGTAGAAAGCATCTGGGGCACATAAGACTCATCACTCAACGCAGATATATAGTGTACACATATGTTAAGCATACATGCACGTTGATCAGTACCCACTGTTTGCATACAAAAATAGAGTTTAAAAATATGAGTCCTCCTCCTCTTCATCATCGGTATTTAGATTAACGTGCAAATAAAGGAGCATCATCCACATCAGTGGGCTCCCTTCCAGGTAGCTGGCTAGCTGCACGCATGGCAGATCTCACAATCCCTATCATAAGGATCAACCAAGATGAGATTCCATTACGGTCTCTCTCTGTAAGTTGTTTTCAAGTCAACTTGGACCACCCTGGGTCACGCTTTTCTTCTATCTGGATGTCGCAAACTGTTTCGATTGCTCCACTGGATCATTCAACGAGTCCAAACTAACAAAGTTTTTATTTTTACTCATGAAAATGTCGAGGTCATCGATCTAGAGTTCACATTACAGATCTGTCTGATCATGGCCCTGTCATTGCGCAGTAAGTGCTGGAGATCTGGACTTGTCAAGGACTAAGTCTCGCTTGCATTAAGCATCACATTCTAGACACAGGAGCTGTACACATGACCTTGGGTCTTGTAGAAGAGTTTTAAGTCATGTCCTGGTCAAAAATCAATTATGAAAGAGCTTGTCTTATATTCTTTTATTTATAACCGCTAGTGTACATTGGTTCGTTTGCAGTGTGCAGTGTGTGATTGTGGTATTACCTGATCATCCTCACTTACGTTTTTTGCCTTCTATTCAATTATTCTGTCTAGGTCATTGCACATATTGGCTGCAACGCGAGAAGCAACAAAGGCGCAGGACAGCCTGCACAGTCTGATCAGCGTCTTTATAATTCGCTTCTTATAATGCATCACATCTAAACTTGCTGCAGGTGAAATTGTAATTTTCATGCTAGTCTTTGAAGCTGGGGAGACTGGTTTGAGTGTCACTTTGACGGCAACCCAGAAGCCAGGTTTTGCACTGTTTGTCTATGTCTCAAAGGAAACTTGGGTAATATGGATTAGGATGCTATCATCTGGCGGGCTGATGATGGCCTGCTTACAGTGGCATTAGGATTCCCTCTCCCGTCATCATAAATATGACATCAAATGTGATTATGTGTACATAATAAATTCAAATTATTCTAAGCATCAAAATAATATATAATAAAACAAAATATCATTGTTATCATAAAAATGACCTTTATTTTATCTTGCAAAGTTAATACAATGTATATTATATATATATATATTGAAGCAGACTGCATGCTTGGCGGTCAACCCAATCATGGTTGGCAACTTTGCTTTCCTTTTTAACTGCACGGTAGCGGGTCCGACCTCAGACTCTATGATGGTTCTCACTTAAAGACTTATCTATAGATAAGATGGTTGTGGCCTGATCCTGTGTCTGTTATTTGGCCCACAGAGGTTTATCTATTGGATTTATTTTGCTCTGGTATTAAGTTTTATGTACTGTTGAGTTCTTATCTTTGTTTTATCTCCTTTTTATATCTTGATTTATTTGTACTAGGAGATGATCCATGGATAAGTTAGGGATATTTCCTGCAAACCAAACATCTATGTGCCTTGATGTACATCAGAATTAAGTGTAATGATAGTACAGTGAAACTAGTTTAAGCCCTCCAGTAATTCACTTACCAACGGTTCCAAGGCGATGTTTCTTTTGTGGATCTTTTTTGTTATTTGTGTTTGTCTTTGCCATACTGTGATGTCTGTTTCTTGCAGACTTGTGGTCACGTATTGGGAAAGGGTCGACAGCTTGGCTTTCTTGTTTGTGATGTTTTCTTGTCACTTTCCCATATGGTGTAATGGGTCAGGTTGTGATACTTGATTAGGTTGTGATACTTGATTATATCAATTCCTGATCTTTGCCTTCTTCCATACTTTCATTTCTCAGTTTGACACTTATAAAGTATACCTCACTCAGTTAATTACATTTCATATTCCCACCAAATATTTCAATATCCTATATTTCTCTTCATCGTATGGTGTGACAATTATTAAATAATGTTATGATCACACGTTTCATACACTTTCAGCAGGAACAGGTAACGCTATGACGACGTCCATGACAACAATGCAGCATTTCATTGAAATCAACAAACTTGATGGCAATAAATATCACATAATAAACAGAATCTTACACTTGTGATCATTTCATATAAATTTATTAAACTAGCCAAAGGCGTGTATGGAATGATCACAAGTGTAAGATCCACTACATACTGCACATATCAACTGTCTAGTCAGAGAGTTCCCTGATGTAACGCGCAATAAAAATCGTTGTCTATATGTTAAACTATTAATTTGTTTCAGTTGCAGTGCCACAAGTGTTTCTACATTCCCAAAGTGCCTCAGAAATGGAACAGACCATGTGACGTCACAGGATGTATTACATAACGCTGGAATTGATCTACCCATATACTGTTATATATCAACTCTCTTCATAATTTTAATTGGCTTTAGAGTGGCTGCCTATCTTGCTCTACGCTTTCGTCAACTTGTACCAAGATAATGAACATATTTGACTTTTACTGATTCAAATTATGAAAACTCAAAGTAAATGTCTTTACCCATTTTAACAGAATGGACTTGCCTACCCTTATCAGTACGACGAGTTCATTTCCAATTTTAGGCATATTGGGAAGTCTTCTTCTTCTTTCCCAAGTTTAAATAGAACATTCTTTGAGCAAACAGTGAAGATCCTGATCAAACACCGCAGTATGGAGTATCTCATCAGGGATTGTACTGTTTGTCTATGACCCATAAAAAGGACGCTAGGCTGATATGGGTTAAAGTTGGAATTACCTTGTAATGCAATGAATCCAAATCAGAGGGTTTATTTCTTTAGATATATAGAGGATATTTTCTTTTTTGAGGTGAATACCAATTTATTTTTGCATCAAGTGTGTTGAACACATTAGAATTTTCACTAGTGCACAGCACGAGTGCAAATGCAATGTTTTCAACTCGCGAGATTTCATATATTTGGTATTAACCAATAAAAAGTAAGTTTTCTTTTTATTTATTTACAGAGTTACGATTAATCAATTAACCCCTTCACTGTCTTACCCCGAGCCATGTTCTGGGTGAGTACTGCTTCCAATACGCCAGTACCCCGAGTCCTGCTCAGGCTAAACATGGGTTAAACACGGTGTTGTTTATATATGCATGTAATATTCAAGGGACAGAACTCAATTATCCTTATCTGCACTATGATGAAAGAGTTAACTTTTCCAAGATTTATATCATAACTCCGCGGCCAAAAGCTTGCTTTTCACAGGGAAAACGGCCCTTTTGATGAAGAACTCGTTTTTTTTCAAAGATGGCAGGTGATCGTGGCATTAGTCTGTTGTGTTTTTTAAGTAGAGGTTATTTTGGAAGTCTAAAATGGCTTGAATATGGATGACAATTGATATTAATTGGAATCAGCAATGGTAAAGGAGGAAATTCCTGTCATTCTCACATTTTTGAACCATTGTTTCCCAACCATTCTAAAACAATGATGTTGGAAACGAAAGTAAACACTCATGTATTTTCAGCTGTTGATTTTTTTTGACATGCTTATACTAGAAAACATTATTTCAGACATTTGTACCAAATGTCTCAAACATGCAGGAAACAATTTGGTGTAAATCCCTTCAGCGGTTATGATTTTGTATGAAATAATATGTAACACCATAAAATCATCAAAATAGCCGTATTTCCCCCCCGGCATATTGCGTGCATTATATATGGCAGTGAATCCAGCCAAATCACAATATTATAAAAGAAGACAAAGAAATATTTGTGACAGAATACCTGGATCAATAGTCATGGGTACTTACAGATAAAAAGAAATTTATTCAGCGTCAAAGTGCAATAATCAAATCAAATTAACACATTATGATGATACAAACAAAAGAGCTCATGACTCACAGATAGTCAGAGTTAAAGAAAACCTCAAGTTGAGCTACGGTGGGCCCAGCCAACGACAAGCATTAGACACCAAGCAACGGATTAAAGCTTATGTCAGGGCAGTCATTAAGTCTGAGGCTTGACCCACCGTCGTGCAATTAAAGAGGAAACCATAGCTATCAGCCGTGATTGGGTTCGCAACCAGTCATTCAGACTGTCGTATGATATCCATGTTGTATCCCACTCTTTTTAACGTTTTAAGTATCCAGCATATATCTTTTGAAATAAAATAATAATGGTTATATAGCTGTATTATTTACCTTTATTTAAACATCCATATCATAGCTTCGATAGAAGTTATGGAAAATATCATTCAGTCACCAACCACTTTCATCCGACGGGACTATACGTTCAACTTTCATTCCTCTGTGGCTCTATCCAGCCTTCTGAATCTAGAGCCTGAGATAGCTCCAAACGTATGCAATTTAGCATTATTAAACTTGGTATGTGAATAGAGGTGCAGAAAAATGAAATAACCTACATAATCTTTTTTGTAGATTATGCAGGTTATTTCATTTTTGTGCTTAACAAATGTATGGTTACTAAGGCCAAGTATATAGTTGAATATACATCTGTCCGTCTGTCCATCAGAATCTGGATTGCACAATAACTACGAGGGTTATTTGGAAAGTGCTTAGCATTACATCATAACTCCACAATGCGTTGATAAAATGCTATCAAATAATACATCTTTGGAAACTAGAATTCAACGGCTACTTGATGGTTTATTTTTTGTCGAAAAAGGACTTGGCATGCACGTGCAGCGCGTGCTCAAAATAAGTAGGGGTTTATATACTGGCGGAAATTTGAAGCAAAATACTTAGATAAAGGCGAAGGAAAAATGAGGATCTTTTTTGCGATCATGATTAGACAAATTAACGATTTGGTGCCAACTTATTTTTTTATTAAAATATATTATGCGATCGCTGCTTGCACTAATTCCACCTTTACATTCGGAAAATGTTGACTCAAGAGAAATGGTAAACTTTCAAAAATGGGACTTTTTTCTATTTTTCTTTATACTTTTACTATAAATTGTGTCCCTATGGGAGCCCGAAAAAAACCTATTGAGTATATGTTTTGCTTTATTTATAGCCAACAATGCATAATAATCATTTCGTCGCGCAAATTGTGTGGCTTTTTAGTTCTGTATTCAAGAAAATTATTCCTAATAACACTACCGCTACTTTTCAAGAAGTGAGTGGGGTACTCAACCCCGCATGATTTGTCGACGGGCATAAGAACTTCTCATGGTATCGTGTTAACCATCACAAAAGTGATTGATTTCTACTCTCAAGGTAATTTTACTTTTTTGTTTACCACTGTTTTCGATTGAAATGAACCAGAACGTCAACTCACAGCTAAACTCATTCTGCCTATGGGAAGATTTTAAGAGTTATCTTCCCTTTGTTCTGGTTTATAAATTTTTTTTGGTTTCAATACAAAGAGCATAAAGTGTGCTTGACAAAAATACCAATATATGACATTTTTAAACTGCTGTCGGGTATATATTTTCAAAATATGTGCATTCTGACATGCGATTTTTAGACGTAAAAACAGGTGCATTGCTTTGCTTTCTAAACGGTGGTAGTATTGCTGTTCCGGTATTTATTTTAATTTTTAATGCTTTATTTATTTAACGAGGATTCCTAACAGCCCAAGGGCCACTAGTAGGTCTCCTCACAAAGAACATGAACATACAAATACAACGGACAATACAGATAGACACACAATAACATGAAAGTATGTACATATATACATCCAATGAACGAAATGTGTACATGTGTGTGCGTGTGTGTGTGTTTGTACGTGCGTGTGTGCGTAAGAGAGTGGAGAGAGAGAGAGAGAGAGAGAGAGAGAGAATGAGAGAGAGCATGTGTGTGTTAGAGCTAGTGAGAGAATATTTTAGCACAATCTTACAAGCTTTCGTCGTGTGCAGCTGTTTCATTGTGATCGAAACGCCCAGATTCATGGATAAACTTGAAGACATAGTCAAAGACTTTTTTATTTTCTTCCAAGCTCAAATCTTCTGATCCGTGTAAGAGGATGTTACAGAGATGATCAGACATTAGTGCGATGACAGTTATATAGCTAGTACCAGGAAAGATGATTTTTGAGATTTCTTTAAGCATTGAACGTCGCTGAGGCTCGTATCGAGGGCAATAGAGAAGAAAATGGGAGGACGTTTCTGGTAAATTATCACAAGTTACATTTTCGCAATGAGCTGATTGTATAATGTTATATCGGAATAGATGATGCTTTAGATGACTGAGTCCAAGGCGTAGCCTGCAATGATTAACGGTATGCCAACCATGGCCATGAGAATAGAGCTTAATACTTTTATTGGGTCCATATAACCGTTTCAGCTTTTCCTTAAAAATGTTTATACTGTCAGATTCTTTCAATTCCAAGGACAAGTTGTTCCATTCTCGTATTGTTTTTGGAAAAAGGGATTTGGAGAATATTTCTTTTCTAATGAAGGGTACCAGAAGTGAATTATTTCGACGGAGGTTGTAGGTATCCGTATTATGAGGGATCAGGTTACAGATGTTTCTCAAGTATGGTGGCGTCAACGATTTTATTATTTTAAAGAACTGTGTTAGCCTATGGACTTTTCTGCGGCTTTCCATTTTTTCCCAACCTAATTCGTTTAAAAGACGTTCGGTACTTGTAAGTCTGAACGCGCCTGTGCATATAAGAGCTGCTTTACGTTGGCATTTTTCAATAGCATCAGACTCCGATTTTAGACATGCGTCATAAATAATATCGCCATAATCAAGGACTGGGCGGATTGTTGTTTTGTATAGCATTTCTTTACAGCTTCTTGGTTATACGTTCTGGCATCTACGGATAACATTTAATCTCTTATCAGCCTTTGCAATTACTCTATTAATATGAACTGACCAGGACAATGTATTGCTGATCGTTAACCCTAGATGTGTATGCTGATCAACTTCTAATATTGGTTCTCCATTCAAGAAAATGTTAGGGTGGTTTGGACGGGTTCGCTGTCTCGATATTATCATATACTCCGTTTTCAATGCATTAAAAAGTATGAGCCACTGTTTTCCAAAAACTGTTAATCTTTGAAGGTCTCTATTTACTTTTTCAAAAGAGGTAATATCAATTATAGATTGTTGAACAGAGGTGTCGTCCGCGAAAATATTTATGTTACATTCCATGTCTTCAACAATATCATTTATATATATTAAGAACAAGAGAGGTCCCAAGATAGACCCCTGAGGGACCCCAGCTTCTAGGTAACATACATTGGATTCCACACCGTTAAGAACAACTTTTTGGTGACGTCCAGACATATAGTCTCTAAGCCAGTTTAGAAGATTACCACGTATACCCATTTTTCGTAATTTAAAGAATAGCCCTTTGTGCCAAACTTTGTCAAACGCTTTTGACACATCTAAGAAAACCATACACGTATCCTTCCCATCATTTATATCTTGATAGATTTGGTGAACTATTTTAAGCAACTGGTTAGTTGTGGAATCCTTTTTCTTGAATCCAGAATTCTTTTCTGTAAGTAGTCTGTTTTCAGTCAAATATTCATACAAACGTTTAAAGACAATTTTCTCAAGAACTTTGGACATGTTCGACAACAACGATATTGGTCGATAATTTACCTTGTCAGATTTACTTCCCTTCTTATAAACTGGAGAGACATTTGCAAGTTTCCATGTTCTAGGAAATACCCCATCAGCAAGGGATTTATTAAACAAAACGGAGCAATGTTTTAAGACCCAGTTTCCTATACCATCCGGTCCAGTTGCTTTGTGCGCACTTAACTGGGTCAATAAACGTTTTACTTCGAGTTCTGTAGTTTCAATATTATCAATTCGTGCGTTTGTATCAAACTGGAAATCAGGCAGACGTGGTATAGGCATATCATGGTCAAGCGAGGCTATAGAAGCAAAGTGATTATTAAATATATCAGCTTTTTGTGTATCATCGGGCACGAGATTATTATTTTCCAACAGTGGTGGGATTTTGCGATCAGATTTGTCGTCAAGAATGCGGTTTGAGATTTTCCAAAAATTTCGAACATCTAAATTAGGGTCACTAAGAGAGTCAACAACCTTTGCCTGGAAACGCTTTTTGGCATTCCGTTTAGCTCTGTTTGATTCTCTACAGGCAGCATAAAAATTCAATTGGTCCTGAGCTGATAAAGTTCTTTTAAAGCGTTTAAAACAGCGGTCCCTTTTACGTATAAAATACCGAACCTCGTTACACATCCATGGTTTGTCTTTTGTATGTATAGTAACATTTTTACTAATTATATGTTCTTTGCAAGTTGATGTAATAATCGAGTTGTTGAAGTTAACTACGTCATCTAGATTATCATAAAGTGCATATGGAACACCCCAGGGAGCAGTGTCTAGAGCCTCATTTAGGGCGTTGACATTGGCAGACTTATAGTCCCACACTGTACGCTTATATGACTTCGTCCGGTATGTTTTAACGTTAAAGTCGCAGTGAATGGTGCAATGGTCCAAGTTTGCAAGAGGGGGACATACTCCTGATCTAAGAACAAGATGGGGACAGTCTGTTATAATTAAATCTAGTATTGCTGGTTCGTTACTGAAGTACCTAGTCGGCTCATTAATGATTTGGTATAAATTATTTTGTGTTAAGATATTCGAAAGTTTATTTCCGATTTCACTCTGTGTATGAGGTAGGTTCCAATTAGTACACTTATCATTGAAGTCCCCTAGAA
This sequence comes from Loripinus fragilis, assembly GCA_964019695.1. Taxonomy (NCBI): domain Eukaryota; kingdom Metazoa; phylum Mollusca; class Bivalvia; order Lucinida; family Lucinidae; genus Loripinus; species Loripinus fragilis. Next base: position 41,265,233 of record OZ026525.1, read on the forward strand.
GAACAATAAGACCCGGGCATACACGTTTGACGTTTTCAATCGAGTTCTCTAGTGATATTAAAAATGCATTTTGCTCATCTCTATTTTGACCTGGAGGTCTATAGCAGACTCCGACAATTATACGTTTTTGGTGCGCTCGAACTTCAATCCATAAAAGTTCAGCTTCTCTTGGAGAGAGGTCCATACGAGGAACACAAAGCAAGTTATTGGATACGAAAATCCCTACACCCCCACCACGGCCATTAACATACTCGCGGTCCTTGCGGTAGAACGTATAGTTGTCAATGTGTAGGTCAGCATCATCACTCGGAGTTGCCGCGGTAAGCCATGTTTCGGTCACTCCGATCACATTATAATTGTATTGGTTACACAAGGTGTGTCTTATTTCATCCATTTTTTCTTGATTGCTCTTTGATTCGGTGTTATACGCTAAAATACTACGAGTGTTGATGTGACAACATGAAAAACTTTTATTTGTATCGGCCATTTATCAAGAAGATCCTAAACGAGCTGGTACAAATATCAGAGATTTCCATCACAATGAAATTGCGCACACGACGTTTAAATATAAAAATTGAATATATTGAAAGTGTGAAAGGAGTGTTGAAAGAGAAGAATTGATAGTGTAGAAAGTGTGCTAAAGCTGCCCATATTAGGCAAGACATTTCCATAGGGAAGTCACGTGGAAGTCGTGAGGAATGTTTACCTGTACAACAATAGAAACCGTGTATCGGTACTGTCCTGCCAGCCAAAAGTGACAATGACTTCATATTCTGTTTTCGAAGTTTTCTAGGACCTATAATCCATAAATCACCTGCGTTTTAATCCTATCCTCAGGATAGAACCAATACACAAGTGATCCGTCGATTCTTGCCAGTTGAAGTAACGCGTACACGCCAGTGCCTCACTCACCAATAGTTAGAAAAGTACTACCTCACTGTCACTTTTGGTTGGCACGACAGTAAATAATTTGATAATTGTAAGACTAGAAGTATACTGATCTAAATTGAAGACGTCATATCAACGCTTGGCTGTCCTACCCCCTCATTTTGGTTGATCGTGCATCAGACGACAATACAACAAAACGGGGTTTTAATTGTGTACAAAATGTACCAACATAAATGTCCATCTGGCCGCGAGCCTCTGCCCGTGAGAGCTGTTTTATCTAAGCATCAGGGCGGGCCCGGATGGAATGCAGCACACGGTTGCACTCCATCGGGGTCCCCGATGATGTTCCAAGTACCGGTTTAACTTGAACATACAATAAGAGTTTACTCACTGTTGAAACCTTATAAAGAAACATAAGAAAAACAATACGTCCCAGAAAACACTAAATAGATGCGGCGCCTGACCAGGGTCTACAGTGTAAGGTAGCTATCGAATTAAATAACTGGAACCATCGAGAAGTTGATACATTAGTCTATTTGATGCAAATGGCATGTCAAGCAACTTCATCCCTGATTGCTTCTTTTTCATCAGGGCAAACAGTACAGACACGGATGAAATGCCACACACGGCTGCATCCCACCCGGGTCATCACCCCTGCCTTTGTCCGAAATGAGAACGTTTTTTTTTTCTCCACTTTGGTTCCGTACATTGCACATAAACAAACAATGTGGGCCCAAATCACACGCTGCAGGTACGGCGCCCGATCAGGGCCGACACTGTTTGGGAAGAAACGAGAAGCAGACAATTTTTTTGTCGAGTGTGCTAGTATATTCATCAGGGCAAATAGTGAATACCAAATGGAATACGGCCGTTTTCATTATGATCGTTGCTTTCCACCTCCTATCAGAGTGAATCATGGAACTCAAGTCAATCACTGTGAAGGCTGTTTTAGTGTTTATAACAGGACATACATTGCAGACCTATATGGAATGCGGCATACAGCCGAATCACATACGGATCATCACTTTCCGCCAAGGTATAAAAAGAGGTTGAACTCTACCACTTCACTGGTGTCTTATAAAATTGAACATAGGCCAACAGATTCGACTCTGATCATACGCTGCACAACGGCGCCTCACTGTTTGCATAGCATAATTAAACTAACGAGACAGACTTATCTCTCAGTGGGACAAACAAATCATGCATTTCACGCCACAGTGTATATCATTTGGATAATGCATAAAGTCATATTGGCACATGAGCATATAAACCAATACAAATACAATACAATACAGGATAGCGAGATACACAGAACACAACGCAGATGCAATACCGGTATTTATCTATTAGAAACATCCAACTCGGTCATCAATTGTATAATCACTGTACCAGATTGTGGCCTACCAAATGCTACAAAATTATTTAAGTTCTTGAACTATTCTAAACGTTATGCACACTTTTCCAAAGTGAAATGTTATATTTTCCACTGAACTTTTGCGTTTTCCAGTATACAAACAGTACATGTATTCACAATAGTATCTTTTCGTGATTGCATCATGACATCCTCATAAAATGTGTAGTATAACAAAGATAAAAGATAGTTCTTTAAAATGATACCAAACATGATAGGGTTTGTCAATTGGTTACGGAGATAATAAACCATGCTAAGAACTTTCCAAATGCCCCTCGTACAATAACTAAAAAGAATATACGAGGGATGATATTTAACCCTTAAAGCGCCAAAAAATACATCTGAAAATGTCGTCTGCTGAAGTCGTCTGCTGCAAATAATTGCCTAACAGTACCGACGAATTAAGTATAGAAGCAAACAGCGTGGACCCAGAACAGACTGCTCCTATAGGAGCAGTCTGATCTGGGTTCACACTGTTTGCCATAGAGGCTTCTTAAACATTTCAACAGACGAGAAAAGCAAACGACTTTTGTTGTGATTTGCGCATGAAGGGTTAAGTAGTGTTCTTTGGGTCCAGAATCAGTAATAAACAATTAAATTTGGATTTTATTTATTTCAATACACCAAAATATTCACCATGGAATGTTGTGCAAAGTTTCAGCCTTTTAACCTGGAAATATATTTTGATAATAATCATTTTGTGATATACCCTCTAGCCACTGAAAAACAGTGGACCCCACAAAAAAGCGACGTGAATATTTTCAACAAACTTCCATATTTTATATCTAGGGATTAGGAAGAAGTCATCTGTGACCATATCTGGAGAATAAGGTGGTTGGGACAAGACAATTACTTTATCATTCTCCAAAAGCATCGTTACACTGGCGGGCTTGTGCAAATTGGCATTATCGTGAAGAAGTTTAACATAGTTATAAGTACATTCTTCGGCCATTGGTTTTGAAACTATGGCTTGAATTTCTTTTAACGCTTATCCGTGTAGAATAAAGCAGTTTATCACATAACGTCGCGTCTAGGGGTGATATAACGCCATGCAATAAAATCGATAAACCACTAGATTGCAGGCCCATATATTTAAGAAATGAATTTGATTTTTGGAATGTTCATGGAATCGGGAGCGCAGTGGCTCAGTGGTAGAGTGCTTAACTCGAGACCGAAAGGCCGCGGGTTCGAGCCTAACCGGCGTCACTGTGTTATGTCCTTGAGCAAGAACATTAATCCTAGCTTGGTACTGGTTTAACCCAGGAAGACCCATCCCTTTATAACTGAAAAATTGTTAATAGGAAGTAAAGAATCAAATAAAAAAAAAATAGAAAAAGCTCATGGAATCATGGATATTTCGGAGCTCTCGCAAAGTAAATAAAGCCCGGCTTCACGTTTACTTTGCAAGAAACCCGAAGTATTGATGATTCCATTAACATTCTATGAATTGAATTTATTGCTTATATTACATTTTATTATAGATATCTAAAAAATACAGAAATTATGTATCATTTAGGAAAATACATTTTTGCATTTAATATGTAATCGTATTAATGGTTTTGTTGGTCCGGAGCGTATGACGGATTAGTGGAACAGCCATTGTGAACACGGACAGCCAATGTAGCAAACAAGAGGCTTGTTTTGCACGTGCGACTCAGGTGTGGCAATTCTGGCGAAGGAATTCGACGTTCGAAGCGTACTGCATGGGCAAGAGAGCTTGGTAGCTGTCATTCAAATTTATGTTATTCATTAGGCTATGAACGGTTGAAAAAAAATCTAAAGATTCATTAAAGGCTTGCTTCGAAAATGTAAATATTCTATAGTCGACCGCATACATAACCTTCCACATACTGATTGTTCGTCTGTCAATACAAAGTTTTTCCCTGGATTTGTGGCTCAAAATAAAGTATTATAAGAATATATCATGAGTGTGAGGGTAGGATAGAAAAAATCTGTCCCGAGGATCGCCATTTGCCATCACGAGGCTTGCCGACCGTGATCCTGGGGTACAGATTTTTCTATCCTACCCTCACACGAATAATGGATTCTTTTTCTTGCTCACCACTGTTTTATTTGTCTATTTATTTATTTTAGAATAAGCTTACAGAAGTCCCTGAATAGCTAAGATGCAATTTCACATGATGACGTTACTTGACGTCCTGGTTAAGATAGCATGGGTAAGATAAGATTTTTTTATATCAAGGTAAAACCTCAGATATCCTTATCCGGTGTGCAAGAATGCCTTTTCTCTGGAATTCTCAACATTGTATCCAACTTTTGTTACCCATTACAAGGTAAGAAAATTTATTCTCGACAAATTTCGGATAAAGCATCAACACGTAATTTGCAAAAGAAACATGTGCCCTCTTTTGCTCCTCCGAAAATATATGTGGGATCTATTGAGCTGTTTTCACTGCTTTGGTAGAATTAATTGAACATTTCATATTAAGCTGTCAGTAATCCTGAGGGTATACCTTACATAATTTTCAAGCAGTTCTTTAATTTTTAATTCTGCTTCTTGTTGTTTTACTAATTCTTTGACCTGAGCTTGGTTGATTTTCATGGCGCTCCTTCCCATCACGAAATTGCTTTGCTTATCTGAAAACTGTCCTATACGAAATTGCATTATCTACATACATGTTCACAAGTCATTATAAATTGACTATGTTTTGTGTCCAAGTTTTGAGCGATTCTTAATGTAAGTCAGAATTTCTATAGAATGTCCATGACACTTTTCATCCATATTTTAGCACAGTGGTCTACGAGTACACCATTTTAAAAACAAGATTGCATTGTCAAATGCACTACTTAAAGACCATCCCTCATAACCAAGGACCATTGAACCTGTAAATTTGGTGGATAGTTTGGTAACCAAGGCTAAACAATGCTTACCCTTGCACCCGAAGAAATACAGCTGAATTTTGGGTTTCAAAGGCATTTCTTTGGTGTATCTGAAACCACTGTATTGAAGACTGGATCAATTTGCATAGCTCCAGAGCAGTCTACTTTCTATTAAAGCACAGCAAGAACATGTGAAAATATTGTTTTTCAAAATCTTTTGTATTTTTATAAAAAAATATTGGGAATGAAAAATAATGAGATTATATATACTCAGAAATAGATTCAGTTCCATCTAAAACATTCAATACAATAAAAACTTTCTAATCATGCATGCATTTCATAGTTCTAGATATCTGCAGTCAAAATGGATGCTTGTTTTCAGTCACGCGTCAATGGTTAAAGTAAGAAAGGCGGCAAAGGTCAGAAATAGATACAATCAAGTACCACACCTGACCCAGGATACCACATGGGAAAGTGACAAAAACACAATTAAACATCACAAACAAGAGCCAAGAGGGCAGCCTTTCCCAGCTGGTGACCACAAGGCAGAATGAACAATCGCGAAAGCATTAAAAACACAAGACATAAATAACACATATGATCCACAAAAGAAGTATCGCCTTTGAAAAGTCCAAATGTTGCAACCCTCTGTATTGAAAAGTCACAAACATTCAAAAATGATTGAACCCCATTTTTTTATCATTACATTATTATTTTGTATTCCATAATGACTGACTCCAAAGTCATTGCTGGATCTCCTTAAAAATTATGACACCTAATTTTATAGTTGCTGTCAGTGTTTTACAGCCAATTTACTGTCATATTTGCTTAGGTATGCCATATCTGTGCATTTTCGTTGAAGAAGTTGTCGATGATTGTGAACACCTGTCTGTGATCGGAATAAGAACATAAGCAATGACCAGGTCAAGGCTGCAGCAAATTTATTTCATGTGAATTTTGGGTAAAGAGGGTTGATAGATATTGTTTGGTACTGTATCGTAATCAATGACCCGTAAATTTCGTTTTATATTCTGACTTGCATTTTGGTAGTTCCATGGAGACATAAATACCAAGTTTGGAAATTATTTTCTCAAATGTTATAAAGTCAAAAGAACTTTAATATCCTTTAATTGTTTTCTGAGTATAATACAACGACCTAAAAGCGGTGATGGTCATCTAAGGATACTGCTTATTGATTCTAAAGCATGTAGATTAGGCATCTCACTTTGAAACTAAACTTATCTGTAGCTGGGCACACTGTGGCTCAACTTGAGGCTTTCTTTAGCTCTGACTATCTGTGAGACATGAGCCCTTTTCTTTGTTTCATCCTTTTGTTAATTTGATTAGATTGTTTCTCTATGGTGATACATTGCAATAGTTGGGAAGCCTCCATGCAAGCGTAACTTTTTTGTGCTTCAACAACAGTAGAATTTAGGGCGAAGATTTGGTGCAAGTAAACTGCATTTAAGCACCCCCACAGGGGCTTAGGCTGCTGTCCGTGCTAGGGAGGTGATTCTGTTGTTGTTGATTAGTTGTTGATTGTTACTCCCAATGTGGGATTCTGTAATTGTTCTATGTTTTGTTGTGCGTTACTTTGTGTCCATTCTAGTTTTGCAATCATCATGATGGGGAAGAGAGAGCTTGTCGCTTTGCTTTGTTTGTCTTCTTGTTGTCTCGTGATTGGTGTGTGGCTCTTCCCCACGGTGCCATGGGTTTGTCTGCAGTTTGTGATTGTTGTATTTCCTGATCATACCCACTTACTATTTATAGATTTCTTAGCCACAAATATCATAATAGCTGCATTTATTGCCCAGAAATGTAGTTTATATTTATTTATATATTGCTAAGAAGCACATATCGTAGAAACTGTGTGCTTACATTTTCACTATTACCCTCACACTTAAAGGGTCTGCATTACATTTTTACATTAAGAACATTGTAAATCGCATGTGATTAAACACAGTATACAGTTAGACGAGAGTGTGGGCCAAACTTTAAGACAATGTATTTTATTTTCTATAGAAAGCTGGAGAAAGTAGCTTCAATGGACAAATTACACACACACACACACACGCACACACGCACGCACGCACGCACGCACATACACTACTTTTGTACTTAGTAATTTTGTATGTGTCAGCCGGCTCTCAGTTTATTATTATGTAAAACTCAACAACAAACTACTCATAAATATACTTAAGGAATAAAGAAACGCAACAATTACTTCAATTCATTTTTAACATAAAATGTAATGCAAGTCGGTTGTGTAGATGATGTTATTTCATAAAAAAACAGCATGTATCCGTCACATTACAGTAGATTAAGCCACTACGCCGCTTACGTATGCCGGCTAGCATAATGACCCCAGTAGAAAACTGTGAAACACGGTCAATAAAAGTCAATTTACTATTAAAAACCCAGATTTGTTGTTTACAAAACCTTTGGAATATATTTGGGGATACAGGAAATGATCAGCTTGCAACATTACGTTATGATTTCAAACGCTTAACGTCAATAACGTCAAGACCAAATATTGCGTTAAATGCGGTAAAATTATATTCCTCTTGAGTTTATTCAATAAAAGCACATTTACTGCAAAAAATATGACTTTCATTTCATTTTACTCTCAAAATACACATCTTTTGCCCCCTAAACCTAAATCTTCTTTTAGTCATCTTAAACAAGGTATCCAGGATTTTCATATGAACTATGTTTTGGTTCCAGCAGATAAAGCTGCTAACAATGTTGTAGTTGTTTGACGATTGTATTATATTAATACTCTTAAGCGTGAGCTTGTTGACACTAATGCCTATAAACTGCAGCCTTCTTTAAGTGAAAGGGTGATTGTTGATGGGCATGGTTGTCATACAGCCCTACATTTTGGTGTCAAAGCTAAAGAAAATCAAGACAAAGTTCCTACGTTGTACTGGTTACCTAAACTCCATAAAAAACCCTATAAAGCAAGATTTATTGCAAATTCTAGTTCTTGTACAACAACAGAACTTTCTAAATTGTTAACCTCGTGTCTTACAGCTGTTAAAAAACATGTTATCAAATATTGTGAAAAGGTATATGAGAGATCTGGTAAAAACCTATTTTGGTCGATTAAAAATTCAGGTGAAATTTTAGATAAACTTAAAGCTAGAGATTTCAATGCGACCAGTTTGTCTACTTATGATTTCTCTACTCTTTACACTACTTTACCTCATAATTTAATTAAAGATAAACTTATTGATCTTATTGAAAGTACCTTCCAGAGAGAAGGCTCTCCTTACCTTGCATGTAGTGACAGAAATGCATTTTTTACTTCAGAAAAACCTAAAAAATATCATGCATGGTCGTGTCAAAATGTATGCGATGCGCTGACCTTTTTATTGGACAACATTTTAATTCGATTTGGCACCAAGCTCTATAGACAAGTTGTTTGGATTCCTATGGGCACTAATTGTGCTCCCCTGGTTGCAGATTTATTCCTGTTTTGTTATGAAAGGGACTTTATGATGTCTCTTTCTGATGATAAGCAGGCTGATGTTATTGATGCGTTTAACACTACTTCCAGATATTTGGACGATATTTTGAACATTAATAATGTTTATTTTGACAATATGGTTAGTCAAATATACCCTTCAGAGCTCCAACTTAATAAAGCCAATGCCTCTGATACCGAAGCCGCATTTTTAGACTTGCATTTGTCAATTTCTAATGATATTGTTTCTACCAAAATTTATGACAAACGTGACGACTTTGATTTTGAAATTGTCAATTTCCCATTTTTAGATGGTGATGTTCCTCGTTCTACATCCTATGGAGTCTATATCTCTCAACTCATTCGTTTTGCTAGAGCATCTAGCTATGTTGCTGACTTCAACACTCGCAATAAATTGTTAACTCAGAAACTTCTAAAACAAGGCTATCGGTATCATAAACTTCGCAAAACATTTTCAAAATTTTATAGACGATACTATGATTTGATTTCTAAATTCCAAGTTGGACTTAAATCTCTCTTGCGCCAAGGACTTTCGGAACCTGATTTCTATGGTGACTTGGTGTATAAGTTGAAGAAGATTGTTGGCTCTAATAATTTTTCAGCGCAGTTCATTAAAATAATTTCCCATTATAAAAAGATTGGCTATAACATTAATGTATTGCAACAGACTGCATGCTTGGTAGTCAACCCAATCACGGTTGGCAACTTTGCTTTCCTCTTTAATTGCACGCCGGTGGGTCGGACTTCAGACTCTATGATGGTTCCGACTTAAAGACCTATCTATTGATGAGATGGTAGGGGCCTGATGCTTTGGCTGTTTGTCGGGCCCACCGGGGTTTACCTGTTGGATTTCTTTTGCTCCGGTATTCAGTTTAATTTACTGTTGAGTCCTTATCCTTGCTTTATCTCCTTGTTATATCTTGATTTATATGTTTTAGGAGATGATGCATTGATAAGTTAGGGGTCTTTCATGCAAACCAAATATCTATGTGTCTTGATCCACATCTGAATTAAGGGTGAGGTTGGCGCCGTTAAACCGGTTTAAGCCCTCTAGTAAAATATTTTACTGACCGTTCCAAGGCGGTACTTCTTTTGTGGATCTTTTATGTTTTTGTTCTGTCTTGTGTTTGCTATGTTTTGTGCGCGTCTGTTTATATGTGCTTTGTGGTCACCTGCTGGGAAAGGGCTGACCTCTTGGCGCTCGTTTGTGGTGTCTTCTGTGAGTTTGTCACTTTCCCATTGGTATCCTGGGTCAGGTGTGGTACTTGATTGTATCGATTCCTGATCTTTACACCATTACTTACTTTTGAAATGTTAGATGCCGATAAAAATGTGTATAATGACGTCAAAATTCATTATTCTGCACTTTAAAGGCACCATAATGTTAACGCATTTTTCTGATGAGAGAATGGCCAAGTGGCAAATATTTAATTACAGTTAGCAAGTTTAATGCTTACTTCCAGCATGTAACAGATTTTTTTCATTTGCAAATTTATGCCATGTTCAATATGACTAACGGAAATGCAACGTCTCACTGACACAATTTGACGGATTCTGTAAGCATGGTAAGGTAACTTTTGCGGGCAAAGCATGTCCTGTTATCTTTAGGTTTGATAGATCCCGTAATGCAAAAACGAACTCAACTCGACGGCTTTAAGGGACGTTAAATGCTTATTCGTTGTCAATGTGCATCCTTGCATTCCTGGTTTGATTTTGATTTTGAAGCAATATTTGACTGACATTTCAGCATGATTCGATGCTTTTTTGTTTGCACATTGTGGATTCGACGCCATGTAACAACTCATGAAGAAGATTGGGTTTTTGTTATCTTCGTTCTGACGTCCACATCACAGTTTTACGTTTTAAAATGTTTTCATCTGGTGGCGTTAATTTTATCCTTAAAATGATGTTCTCGCATTTCATCACATGTCATTAATAGTTAGTAAGCATATTCTAAAAGAAATTAAATCAAAACATCATATTACTATGCAAAATATGTTTTCGTCTGTTGCGTATCTATAAGGGCTGTTCAAATATGAATGCAAGTAGCTTCATAACTTTCTTCACATATATGCTAGGACAAAATATCATACCTTTCTGGAAAGAGCTATTTGCCGCCATTAAAATGGCACCAAACATAAAGAAACACTCACTATATTTCTCGAGTTACAGAAGCTTATATAAAGTTCATTCATCTATACTGAAGTTTTTCTGAAGCAAATTGCAATGCACGTTTTGGTCATGTGCGGATATAGTGTCATATCTTTGTAAGTTTTTGACAAACTGGCACCAAATTTTAGATGTAAGTTATGTAACAATCCAAAAGTTGCTTGCACGAAAACATTTATATAATTTTGTTTCAATCTCGAGTAAGCAGGCACGTTTGTGACGTCATTAGTTTTATAATAAACGTCATTTTGAGTTATCTACTGGTGATGTAATAATGAACATCGCTGTGTCTTTTTCTTTGCATTTTGCTGAAAACATGCTAAATATGTCATTAGGGAGTTTTCAAATCGCGCCGTCCTTTATTTACAGAGTAATCACACTTTATATCATTTTTCAAGCATTTTTCTGCTTCTTAATGACTTGTTTACATTAATCAAAATACGTTCAATATGACTAGTCCTCAAGACCAGGTGAGTAATTTTAAAGTAAATAATGCCTGCAGTGGTCCAACTTAAAGTTTACGTTCAAATTTAGAATAAAACCGCAATGTTATGACAAAAAAATAAGTATAACTTCTATGGCCCCTTCACTTAAGGCATTTTTGACTTAATAAAAATACTTTTCAGCGTTAAAAAGATTACCCATTATCCATCAATAATTTGTAGCAACAACTCAGTATTAGAGATAAACATATTGTCTTTGAGTTAAAACTAGTTTAAATGTTGTTTCATGCAATTTGTTAGAGATAATTTTAACTAAAAACTGAAAGGTGATGTTTTGTTTACCATTTATTTTCAAACATAAAGAGACTTTAGTGAAAACTATTCGTTGTAATTCAACGAATAAAAAAACAAAAAAGCATGTGGGATTTACGCAACTTTCACAGAACCATTTTATAAGAATATGGGGATACTTCCTTGAAAATTTCAAAAACTTTTATCCGTTTATCGGAGAATTATACGCTCTTCTATATCACTGGTATATGTTCGAAGCATTGAGTTTGTTAGTATACTAACGTGACCCTCATTCAAAGGGCTATAACTCGATAAGTATACTGTATTTTTCTTTAGGTCTGGTGTCAGTTTAAAGGTGACATATAGTCCTTTATAGAAACGTTTACCATTTTGTTCTAGCATATATGTGAAGAAAGCTATGAAGCTACTTGCATTCATATTTGAACAGCCCTCGTATTCCTTAAGTATAATATTGCACGACTCGCAATCTGTACCAGCCCTCGCGGCCATCGCAAATGTTTTAAATTTAGGTGATAACTGTATTCAAAATTTTCATTTGGGGAGGTATATCGTCGGATATGCGGTCGGAAATTTAGTTTTATCACCTCCCCAAATGGAAATTTTGAATATAATTATCCCCATTCTGATGCACTTATAACATTTTCTCTTCAAAAAGACAGTGAAAGTGTACTTTGTTGCGCCTCATACGTCCAACGGAACAGCTTGCCAGCTATATATATTCACTTGTCAACCAAGGAAAAGTAACGTTACGTAATGACGTCGGTTTTGCGACAATATATCGTAGGATATACTGTTGCAAATTTATGACGTTATCCAATCAGACGTCGCGTTGCATTTGCAAATGCATTGGAATTCAACTTAATTGGTGCGCTGGAGAGCCGCTGAAGTGACTGTGCCGGTGCGCATGCGCTTAACTATCTTTTGGAAGAAAATTGCATGGCTATCTCTTACTATTCACAGAAAATATTTTTCCGCTTAATAATATTTATATTAACCCTTTCCTTCTTGATACCGGTAAACATGTGCAGCAGCAAACAGTGAAGACCCTGATGAAATGCCGCACAGGGCGGCATTTCATCAGAGTCTGCACTGCTTGCTATAATGATAAAAGCAATCTTCAGGGGCAGAACTACATCATTTTATAGGTGATTTTTAATAGAATTTTTGGCAAGCAACTCCTAAAAAGTCCAATAACAGTACCATACTTATTCTTGCAATATGTATGGCATAATCCATTAAAATGAAAAAAAAAGTTTTAAAAGACAAAAACCATCGGATAACCTTGAGCAACAATGTTATGAGCTGGCATATGTGGGTCGTCGCTAGAAAATCTATTTTTGTTGCATGCGGGCAACAAATGAGCAAACCAGAATGCGCATCCGCGTAGTCCGATCAGCGCCTTTGTTATTAACTATCGGGACAAGATCAAAGCTAAACTTGATACGCGCTAAAATTATTTTTCTACGTAGTCTCTGTAGCTTAGCGGGCTGTTTTAGCAACACCTAATTACAAAGCTCAAAGACTGGTTTTCTCTCAAGGCGGCCAGAATAATTTGATGAAATATTCTTTTCTGAATTATTCAAGCAAAAAGGTCTCAGTTTTTTAGGGTACGACATACATTATACAGTATTACGTGTCAAATAGGTTGAAGTGAATGGTTGGACTTAAAGTTAGTATACAAACATTTTAATTACTTTGACAGCCAAATTCTTAGTGTAAAATTGTCTTTCTTTTCATACACGTACATGTACCCATCAATTTAAACATAATTATGTTTTGGGTGCGCAAAAGAACCATCACATTGAGAACACATTGATACGGTTCTTTTGAGTATACCCAAATCATACGAGGATTATTCGATATGAATTGTGAATTGTACAAGAGCACGATAACTGTATATATATATATATATATATATATATATATATATATATATATATATATATATATATATATATATATATATATATATATATATATATATATATATATATATATATATATATGCACGACTTCAGCGATATTGATATTTTCAATACGTAGCCTAACGTTTGAAATTATTTTGTTCCTCACAGTTTTAAAAAAAATCCCATTTCACTAAGGCCATTCGCCATCTTCAGTAATTGCGTCCCTCAGAACTGAGTATTCTCGCAATTGTGTGAGGTTTGCTCATGCGCCACGGCTGGAAGCAGGCTTTGACTGTACCAGTAAAATAGTTCTGTCAAAATCATCAGATTAAAACAGTTGTGGCTCGATAAAGTATTAGGACGGCCAGCTGCAATCTGACCCAGGGCACCACTTGGGAAAGCGACAAAACACAAGAAAACATCACATATAAGAGAGCCAAGAGGTTAGCCCTTTTTACTGGGCAGCAAGTGTTTACATGGCTGCAATGCAGGCGGGCCTGGTCTCTGCGTTGCAGCAAGGTATCCCAACCAAGGTCGACGTCCTGACGCATGGCAGTGACACTGATTTTGCAGCTGTAGTAATTCTTGGCAAATATGACGGCCCTTCTTTGTACCATTTCTAGCTAGACGAGAGTTTTGAGCATACTTTACCAACACAATCACATTGGAAGGGGTAAAGATGTGAAACATTTTGGACTAAACTAAAAGTATATACAAAGAGAAGTTTGCATGAGTATCCATGTTTTATTGTATTTATTAAACGAGCTCGGGAAAAGAGATAACATGCGAGCATTTTGTCGCTTTTTTCGCAACGAAGTTAATCAATTCAATAGTACACGTACACGAAAGTAAGATTCTATTTATCATATGACGTTTAAATTATTTTGCTATCGCAATTTGGTGCGAAACGTCCAATATTTTGGCAAATATACGCGATGTTGTTGTTGGCGTCATTTCATACAAAGTCATGTAACGTTACCAAAATATGTTAACCACTATAGGAATCAAACATGATTATCAATGTATTTACATATGCTTGACCGTGATGGTGGTGTTGAAACCGCAGCAAGAAAGGTGAGGGTTTTAACGAACCCCGAATGGTTTAGCAGATGTCATTGTAATCAGAAAAGCATGCTGGATAGCTATTATTGCATGAAGCCATTTTGTCGCTTGAAAACGTTGGGAAAAATTCTTCGAAAAGTTCATTTTTGCATTAAAAGCGTGAAGGATTCTTAGATTTAAAAAAAAAACGCCAGTTATACCCCTATTCAACACAGGCCACGAATCGCCCGAATCGCCACGAATTGATTTTTTTTCTTATTCGTGGGGATTCGTGAGGTTTCATTAATTTTTTTTCTCCCATCATGATGCTCTACGAGTCAGTCCCGATTCAGATACGATGTCGTTACGAATATTCGGGGAAATCGGCTCAATTCGGCTGGAATCGCGCAAGAACTCATTACGATTAGCAAAATAACATTAGAACATGCTGCACGAAAGTTAAGGAATCAATTACGAATCAGTTAAGAATATGCCGAATGCAACACGAATTGGGCACGAATTAACAGAAATCCGCGACGATTCGCCACGATTCGCGAGATTTTTGCTCACGATAGTTATAAAAAAGGCCCATACATGCTTCGGGGCATCAGTTCCAAAATGAATGTTCCTCGTAAAGCAGCAGTAGAATTGATCCTGCAACTTGAGTGTTGAAAACGACTTCTTATACAGCTAGAAGAAAACAACTACGTTAAAGTCGAGAGGCCCTGACAGGCCAGACTATTTGACTTGGAAACATATGGCAGTTCGCCATTAGCAAAATTACCAGCCAGGAGCTACTAACTGATTCTGATTGTGCTCCAGAATCTGCCAAATCTGTTTCAACTTCTAGGCCGACTGCTCACATGCGCGCGACGGGGTAATTAATCTTAGGGAAAATCCTTCTACTATCTCTTCCTTGGTTTTATTGCTTGGTTTAATCTCCCGATTCCCCACGAAATTGGCACGAATGAGCTAAGAGTAGCTATGAATGCTCAAAAACGCCTCCGAATCGATAAAGATTCAGTTACGATGTCCAAGAATGCCTCAGGAATTTGCTGGGATTCGTGGCCAAAATTTTGAACAGTTCAAAACATTTGAGCTGAATTCCCGAAAGACCTACGAATTGCAAGAACTCACTACGGACTGTGCGAATCAGGTAAGATCTTCACGAACTGAGTACGATTCAGCCACGAATCCAAATATTTGTCAATTCGTGGGATTCGGGGCCTGTGTGGAATAGGGGTATTACAGAGCAAAGACTATACGACATCCTGACGTAAGTAAATTATGTTCACGTCTATGCACGTTATTGTTGATGACGTCAATTTTTGTAACGGCCCTAGAATGTGTATACGTAAAGTAATAAAGCCGTTCATCAATTTAAACATGACTGTTACATGCAATAGCTTGCGACATGGCTTTTTATGCAAAAATACCGGTTTTAAATTATCAATTTTAATACATAGCGTCATATCACTCTCAGACGCGACGTCATATAATAGATAGTTAAAATGATAGCATCAGTGGTGAATTTAAAACTATTTAGTAAGCTTTACCGATTGTTTTGGTGAATTCAGGGTAAAATTATTAATCTCACTTTATACCGACCCCCCCCCCCCCGACGAAGTCGGTAAGATAAAGTTTTGGCGTCGTCCGTCCGTCCATCCGTGCACTTTTTTGTCCGTCCAGAAACATATATCAGTACCCATTGGTCAGATTTTATTCATTCTATGTATAGATGATTAGTACCATAGACAGGCGATATCCTGTAAGTTTTGCCATTAACACTTGAGCTAGTGCCCTTGACTTAGTATAAACAATTATAAGGCAAAAGCTGTATTGGTCTTTTTTAGTTTTTCCCAAAAAAATATTATATCTGACAACTGATCATTATAGGCCATAATTGCCCAAGGCGACAGTATCAAATATTTTACCCCACCCCATTGACCCCTCAGGTTGGATCAAAGGTCGAATATCTAAAGCAATAATTAAGTTAATTGTCAATATTTTTACCGAAATTTTATATGCAGGTGGAGGGACAATAGATATCAAACATATCAGACGGAAATTAAGTTGAAGTATACAGTTCAATGACGTCATTTTCAGCCTTTCAACGAATCGGGATGGGAAACCAAAGTGTTAAAGAGGCTCTAACAAGGCATAGGAAATTAACAATTGAATTTGATGATATTGTGCTGATGTATTGCCTGGGGGTATGACTACTATTATCACCGTGCATTTGATTTTAATGTAATTCCATTGCCAATTTATCACGTCATGTATGATATCACTACCAAACCTATATACGTTTCCACAGGGACTAACGCTGATTAAAAAAGGTCATCATTGTGTCTGTGACTGAGGAGCGCAAAGGCTTAATTAAGACTGCACATATGCACAAGCTCCAGTCTTTGCTGCGCGCCTTTGCGATTATGACTAAATTCACATTAGTCTGGCCTAGGCCCTGAGTTCATTTATCAAACAAAGTAAACTCCCTCTGGACATATTTTTCTCTGATATCACACGTTTCCTTCCTGTAACTGAAGTTAGACAATCCAAGTTAAAATGTTTTGCTGAATATTTTAGGCGATTGATTTGTCAATTAGATGGGGGCAGACTAGGTTCTATTACAACCAATCATAAAATGCATCATGCTGTTACGGTCATTTGGATGCATGCATAATGTATTATTACCCAACCCCCTATATACATGACAATGGAATAGTTTTTGCACAAACTAGAACTTAATTGGCCCGTGGCGGAGCGACATACACGTAACACTACTAATATAACGCTACCAGCCGGTCTATAGTTATAACTATATCATGCTGGTGACGTCACCTTTGTAAAAGTAATGTGAAATCAGGGTGGTATAGTTTTGACTATACCATGGCCGATGACGTCAAATCTCACGAGAGTGATGTAGAACTTCACGAGCTTACCGACGTCGCGCACCAATTAAGCTTGTAATGTCTAGCAAATAATTGTCTTTTCCGGGTTCGTTTGGGTTATAAAACAGTTATTTCATGTCTATTTGGTAGAATAGTCAAAACCATGCCCTTCGGTACCGTGGACAGCTCAATGCACTATTACCCTTGGCCTTACGGCCTCAGGTAATAGTGCATTGAGCTGTCCACGTCACCTCGTGGCATAGTTCTGACTATTCACCAAACAGACATAAAATAACTGTTTATTATACTAGGTATCCAAATTACCGTTACGGCAAATTATAGATAAATCCCAAAGCAAAGCGCTAGGGTTCACATGTGATAGGGGCTTAAAACACTTGTTCCTGGCCACTTGATTTTGATTAGGATAATTATTATTGAAACTGATTGTGAATCAATGACAAAACAGTGCCATATTTTTGCTAATTTAAGTGAATATTTTGTTGAATTATTGCAATCTTGAGTACTAAACATTATTTCTAATGAATTAACGCTTGCCAGGTCTCTCGGGACATGTTCAAGTCTCTGGCTTCGCCCTCGGTTTATAGCATCTCCCTCAAGACCTGGTGCACGTTAATGCATGAAAAACCATGTTTGACCCCTATAGTGTCCAATCGAAGATGTTGGAGTTTTTTTCTTCTCATATTAACAGGATGAAGACTGATACGGAAGATTACGTTCTCTCTGTCAATGGCGCTAACGTTAGAATACAAGAGAAGTTAATACTGAAAGACATCAGTTTGACTGCTTCTAGTGGGAAAATTATGGCTATACTTGGGCCTACAGGTACATAAATTTCATTGTCCTCGTATACTAACTAATACACTCTAGCTAGGCAACCGGAAAATATCGGCCCAATTCGAAAATCAAGCCCAGAAATTAGCATAGAGCACAAGCAAATACCAAAAAAGATATTTTAACACACGATGAGAATTATCGCAGTACACAGCATATTAAAAGGTTTATTTGGTATTTAGCTTGTAAATATCTAATTATTGAAAATTCGGTCTCTCAAAGCCTAAAATTATTTCCAAAATGGCAATTCCTCTTTTTTGTTACCATAGCAATAGTAAAAGTTAAATTAATGCCAGACTTGTACACTTGGGCTATTCTTCTTATACTTGTAAACCGATCGGAAGACATTTGTGAAAAGCAACTTTCAATATTTGGCTCCAGAGGGGGCTAAATTAATCCCTTAGTGCACGTAGTTCTTTGATTTTATATGATTAAATGTGACATTATGATTTGTGCTGATGCACAATGTTAGGGGCTGCTCAAAGTTAGGGGACAAGACTGTATATATCATCAGGGATAGAATTGCATTTCTATAAAATAGTTTACAGGAAATCCAGATGCTCACCAATAAGCTTACACAGTGATATGGCTAAAATGCCTGTGGCAGTTTTATTTTTTTCATCATACCTACAGGAAATATTCAAAAGATGAAAATTTTGTACATCTCATGTGGTTATTCACCTTATTTCAGGCTCTGGGAAAACGACTCTGCTTAATGCTATATCTGGGCGAATACCACTGACATCAGGCTCTGTGACTATTAACCAGAAACGGTTAAACAAGCAACATCGACGTCGAATTGGGTTTGTTTTACAGAGTGACGTTTTCCTCTCTAATCTGACGCTTTGGGAAACACTTTATGTGAGTAATACTTAAACTGCTCTGGCCTTCAAATATTCGATTGTCTTTCCATTTGTCCATATTCCGTATTTTTATGGACACTACTACTTAGTCATTTGTATGTCAATTTCGTTTAAGCTGTGTTTCTGCACTGTTTATATCATTAGTTCTGACAAGTTCAAATACCCTTACAAAAATGAAAAAGTACCCACATTAAATCCGCAATAAGGCGACTACAGAGCCTATACAAAACCTTAAAGCCATATCTGCAAGCCAGAAACAGGCACAGTGGCTAGTAGCTATGTAGCAGCTTTAAAGCAATTTAGCCGGTAGCGGATTGTACACATATAACCAGTAGCTATCCATAACTCAAATATCATAATAATGGGACAGAAACAGAACCACTAGCGGATATAAGAGCCAAAGGAGAACCATATTTTGAAATCGTGTGCCTGATGTATGTAACATTTAAATTTTGAGGAAAGAAGTTTTAACAACAATATGTAAGTCAGTTTTGTGTTCTATGTAAAAAGGATTAATGTATGCATCATTAGATAACAAATGATTCTTGCGCATTTTAGGATCAAAATTGAGTTTGACACTATGTTCATCTGTATATAATCTGACAAAGTTACTCTTTATTTACTATAGCTGGCACAAGACCTACTACTTTCACAATGGTTTTCAGCACTGAATTAAGCTCACCACTTATTGGCAACATGTGCTCTATATATTATAATTAACCATTTCAATTATAAATACTAAATTAGATAAAGGTATAAGCATAGAACTGCAAATCAGATACTCTTGAAACAATTAATAAAGCCTCTGCATTTCCAGTATGAAAGTGTGCTTTGACACTATATTAATAATGCTGTTTTAGTTTGTTTGATAATTGAATTAGGAAGAGGACCTGTAAAACGACGTATTTTAAATATTGACTTTATTCTATCAATATATACATATGTAATCATGGTTTTAAAGCCTCTATAATGACACAACAAGAAGCCAGAATAGAGCCATAACTACTAGCCACAACAGAGCCAAAACTACAAGTCACAACAGAGCAGGTCGCAACTTAAAGACATAAAACTAATTGGCATATGAAATATTTCATTGCACCAATAAAACCGCTGGTAGTAGCGGCTGCAGAGCTATATAGTGACTCTGTAGACTCAACTTATAACAAGAGACGAAAAATGTCTGCAAAGGTGTGGTAGATGGGGAGAGCTGTTGAATGGTTCTTGTCAGGCCTCAAAAATAGCCGCTTTAAATAGTATATGCATTTTGTCTGTGAGCGCAAAAACCGGACTGATGAATAACCAATAGATTGGCTTTCGATTCCGCAATTTTCATGTGCAATGAGCACATATAATTTTTTAAAATGCTAAATGCAACATTACACATAACAGTACGTGTCATTTTAAAATAACAATGACGTCACTTGATGGCCATGTGCTTGACTTAGAATGCAGACAATTTACGACGGATACGTTAACTCCTGGATAAGAAAACATGGGTGGGATAAAAAATCTCACTTGACTTATGCTGGATTTGCCAATGTAGCAAGCTAAAACTGGGTAGATATTGGCTCAAATAATTATAAGTGTAGAGATCTGATCTAGACTAACTCAACATAAGTTTCACTTCTATTTCAGTTTACAGCTATGATTCGTATCCCTGAAAATGTACCACAGAAAGACAAACTGGAAAGACTGAATGAAATAGTTGATAACTTGGACATAAGAGATTGTCTAAAAACAGGTATGTATCTTCTACACAATAAATCTATCAGAAGCTGTCTATAAACATGTTTGTCTCTTCGATATATCAACTTCATCAAAGGTTGTCTTCAACCAAGTTTGTCTCTTCTATACACCAAATTCACCAGATGCTGCATTCAAACAGGCTTGCCTATTCTATACAATAACTACAAATGTATATCCGAGACTGTCTGCAAACATTGTGTCAGTTCTATACAATTAACCTATATTAGGCTGTCTACAAACATGTTTGTCAGTTCCATACCACAAACATATCATTTGCTGCCTAAAACAGGCCAAATCCTCGGATACTGAAGCCTCCTTTTTGGACTTAGACTTGTCCATTACAAATGGCATAGTTTTAACTAAAATTTATGATAGATGGGACGATTTTAATCTGAAATAGTTAAATTTCCATTTCTTGATGGAGATGTTCCTCGCTCCCCTTCCTATGGTGTATACATTTTTCAACTTATTCGTTTAGGAAGAATATGTTCTAATGTTGATGGCTTCAACAACAAAAACATTTTTTTTTACTTCTAATGTACTAAAACGATGTTATCAATATCATATACATAGTAAAGCTTTTTTTTAAATTTTATTACCGACACTCAGAGTTGATTGTTAAATACAGTATTTGCTTAAAGACTATCTTCAACAAGGCATATCAGAACCTGTATTTTATGGCAATTTAGTTTATAAATTTAAAAAAATTGTTTGAATGCCTAATTTTAGTGTTCAATTTAAAAAGTTTATTAAACTTTATAAAAGAGTGGGATACAACATGGATATCAGGTGACAGTCTGCATGCCTAGTTGTAAACCCAATCACAATTTATAGCTGTATGGTTTCCTATTTAATTGCACAATGCAATGTTGGGTCAGGCCGTAGACTCAATGATGGCCTTGACGCAAAGCTTCCACCTGATCGTTAGTGCCTGATGCTTGCCCGTGGCTGGGATTACTGTAGCTCAACTTGAGGTTTTCTTTAGCTCTGACTATCTGTGAGTCGTAAGCCCTTTTCTTTGTTTCACCATAGTGTGTTAAATTGTTTTGTCTCTTCTTTACAATAACACTTCAATGGATGTATACACAGAAGTTTGGCTCTTCTACTTTACACCAAAGTTGTCTCCCATGCTGTCTAAAAGCAAAGTTATATCTTCTATCCATCATCGCAATTAGACACTTGCTGTTTGCAAGCTGTGCATATGGTATAAGGATAAAGGCTCATTATAATCATCAGACCTCTAGCATCACTAGATAGCTGTGCATGCTTGTTTAATGAGTGATTTTTGTATATGCAATACGTAACATTATTGCATGGGGATGCTTTTGTTTTAGCATTTTTAATTTTTAATTCGAATTGAGCCATTACATATATTTAGTCAAAGAGTAATCTGATAATTTCATATTTTCGACTTGATATTCCATTTATTCTGGTATAATGCACTATATATTATATTATTTTTTGTGTTTGACATGTGTTAGTGGTAGGTGACATGTTTCATCATGGCTTGTCAGGAGGAGAGAAGAAGAGAGCAAATATTGCGTGCGAGCTTATTACAAACCCTGATATACTTCTCATGGATGTAAGTATAATTATTCAATAGCTTTACAGTACATGTATTTTACAGTTGTATAGTTTTCTAATTATATATTTTAAACATTTTCTAATTTTACAATTCAAGTATTTTCTACCTATACAGATTGATTATCTCTTGAGTGTATAATTAAAGTATTTTTTTGTTTTATGGTCCACATATTTCTAGCTATACAGTGCACATACTTCTAGCGATACAATAACAGTATTTCTAGATATACAGTACTAGCATTTTTAAATATTCATTGCATGTATTTATAGCTATATAACACAATTAGTTTAAGACACAGTAAAAATATTTTCTAGCTATATAGTACAATGAATTTTAGTTATACATCATATGTATTTCTAGCTTTACAATAGCGTTATAGTACACATAATTTTAGCCATACAGTGCACGTATTTCTAGCGATACAATACAAGTATTTCTAGATGTACAGTTAAAATATTTTCATCTATAGGTTAAATGCGTTTCCAGCTATGCAAAACAAGTATTTTAAGATATACAGTACACATATTGTCTAGCTATACAGAACACATATTAATAGTTATACAGTACATGTATTTTCTAGTTTTGCAGTACAAGTATCTATAGCTAAACAGTGCAAATATTTCTAACTATACAGTAAAAGTATTCTAGATTTACAATATAAGTAGCTCGAAGTATAAACTTAAATTATCTAAAGCTTTACAGTAACCATATTATAATTACAGTTACACAATAAATGTGATTGTAGCTATACAGGACAAATTTCTGAAACTTAACAGAACTTGAATTACTAGCAATAAAAATAATTTTACTGATTATACAGTACAGTACATGTATTTTTAAGCTGTATGGCATAAATATATCTATCTACACAATAAAAGGATTTCCAGCTATGCAGTACAATTTATTCGATTTATAAAATACATGTACTTCCCGCTTTACATAACAACTATTTATATTTAAACAATACAAGCATTATAGCTATACAGTATGGGTATTTCCAGATACATTGTACATTGTCTAGATATACAATGCAAGTATTTTCTAGATATACACAGCAATCAATGTAACGAAAACCCTTAACTATTAATCGTGTTTCTTTTACCATAGAATATTATTTTCATTAAATCAAAAGCTGTTATTTTGACAGTCAATTTTGCCTGAAAATTTCAAAGCTTACATATTACAAGTCATATTTCCAAATTTTTATTTCAAAAACATGTTGACAGGTACATTGACAAAGATACAAACAAACGAGGTACCTCTCTCTTCACTCACATGCTATATTGTAAGGATAGAAATGAAATCCATGGTTAAAAATTGTTATGACTGGGACATTCTTTAGTACTATATGTACACGCTTGAAATATTTTCAACTGTAATTAAACGTCCAAATTATTTCATCAGATTGAAATGAATTGTCTATAGGTAGAAGGTTTCAACTTATTGCAACTCTTAATTTTCACAATGTTGTATTGTCATTTCACTAAATTTGTGATAAACACAATAAAAGCGTTCACCTCTTCTAGTTTAATAACTGACACTAAATTGTGAAACAAATATTTTCAGTTTAATTACAATATTTTGTAACTCATCCTACTATGATGACCTGAAACCAAGGTCTTGTAGGCTGATATAAATGCTTATGGTGATTATCATGTTATTTAAGAGGTGGTTATTTTCAGGAGCTTACATCAGGGTTGGACTCCAGTACTGCGTTGTCATTGATGAAACAGATAAAACATTTAGCTGTGAGTTGTAACAAGATGGTGATTTTGACACTTCACCAACCCTCAAGTCAGATTTATCAGACAATTGAGTCTCTTCTACTTCTTACACATGGACAGGTAAACTATGTAGCACTTGTACATATTATGTAGTAAACGTATATTATTATAGAGCCAAAATTTGCCCTCAGTGTGTCAGTGTATGTTCTGTTTTCCCGCTAAAGCGTGCCTGCTAGCGCGTCATAATAGACTTGGTTTCATTGTTGTAACAATGGCATCCCATAATCTAGCTGAATGAAAAAAGTACAAAGGACAATAAGACACTAAGACATGTCCCTCACATCATGCTTAATTGGTCAAGACAGACTTAAAGGTGTACAACGGCAAGATATGCACAAATATGAAACCTGTACAATTTTGCATAGGTTTAAATTTTGTACATTTCTTGTGAGTGTAACTTCAGATAGCACTATCACATTTATTTCAAACGCTTTAATTTGAATTTATGTTATCAGCTAATTCTTGCATAAGCGTAAACCAATGTCTGAAAATGCATCTATTACAGACATGCACCAAAAGGCATGAATAAACAATCAAGTTTAAATTTAATCCATAACAATTGGACGAGTTCATTTCCAATTAAAGGTTTGTCAGGTGTTTGTTCCAATTTGTATACTACATTATGTTTACCATACCCTGTAGTGCAATCGGTAGTGAATCTGCTTGCTAATTCAAGGGTCATATGCTCAATCCCAGGCCATCCGGTTCTTTTGTGTAGATTGATCATGATATACATTCTATGGTCATTACATGTAACCGCCTTCTGCTGATTAAAGAAGGGCTGCTGTCAGCTACAAACAAAAGTATATCCACTGAGTTCTGGTTAACTGCTTCATGTTAGCTTGCCCAGAAAAAGTGTGGTAAGGTTTATTGACCGTCTCAACCATATCTGTTGACAAAGACTTTAAACCACAAAAAAAACTAGAACCCCCAGTCAATGGGGCGCCATCGCAAATCCCCACGCTTAAGTTTTTGACCCCCCAGCACCCCCAAGTCGCACCCCTGGTGCATGATCCCAGCAACAGAATGAAAATTTTGTTCAATATGTTCTATATCTTTTATTTGTGAGAACATACGCAAAGTTTAATTTAAAAAAATAAAATTGACATGGTAACCAAAATTTAATGATATTTGACCTTTTGACCTAACCCCTAAGTAACCAGTTTGACCCTAGGATGAAAGTTTTACTTGCATTTTGTTCTGCTTGTCATCCCTGTCGATTTGATATGCCACACGACCATGTTTCCAAAAATATTTTTTGACCCCCTGGTCACCTCCAGCGCCCCAAAGTCCGACCACTGGGGCATGACCAAGGTTAAAAAATAAACGTCTGATATGTTTTGCATCTTTCACTTGTACAATACACACAAAGTTTGGTATAAAAATCTTTGAAATTGACATTTAACTGAAATTTAATGATATTTGACCTTTTGACCTCATCCCAAGGTCACCAGTTTAACCCTAGGATAAAATTTTTACTTGCATTCTGCTCTGCTCGTCATCCCCGTCGATTTGATATGCCACATGACAATGTTTGAAAATTTTGTTTTTGACCCCCTCGGCACCCCCAGCGCCCCAAAAGTCCGACCCCTGGGGCATGACCCAGGCAACAGAATTAAAATCCCGTCTGATATGTTTTGCATTTTTCATTTGTGAGAACAAACGCAAAGTTTGGTATAAAAATCTTTGAAATTGACTTTTTAGTTGAAATTAAATGATAATTGACCTTTTGACCCCTCCTCAGGGCCCCAGGGGGCGGGGCAAAAAGATTTTGCTGTTGCACGCCCCATTCACGTGAGTAACTCACAAACCAAATTTGGTTGAATTTCGCCCAACGGTTAAGGAGGAGATAGCATAACGGACAGACGGGCAGATGGACGGAGGGACAGTCAGACGGACAGACAGATGGACGGACGGACAGACAGACGGAGGCGATTACAATATCCGCTTTGCTTTTTTAAAAAGCGTGGGGATAACAAACAGCATTCTGTTAGCATACAATGATCAAATGATGTGTGTTATGACGTCTGATTTTAGTCTGCACTGTTTGGGTATGTCACATAAAATGGATGCTGGGCTAATATGGGTTATATAATAAACTAGTACGCGCAGTCGATGGGGCGCCATCGCAAATCCCCACGCTAAAGTTTTTGACCCCCCAGCACCCCCAAGTCTCACCCCTGGTGCATGATCCCAGCAACAGAATGAAAATTCTGTACAATATGTTCTCTATCTTTTATTTGTGAGAACATATGCAAAGTTTGGTATAAAAAAAAAAGATTGACATGGTAACCAAAATTTAATGATAATTGACCTTTTGACCTCACCCCAAGGTTACCAGTTTGAACATAGGATAAAATTTTTACTTGCATTGTGTTCTTCTTGTCTCCCCTGTCGATTTGATATGCCACATGACCATGTTTCAAAAAAATATATTTTTACCCCCTCCCCCCCTGGTCATCCCTGGCGCCCCAAAGTTCGACCCCTGGGGCATGACCAAGGTGACAGAATAAAAATCACGTCTGTTATGTATCTTTCACTTGTACAACACACACAAAGTTTGGTATGAAAAATCTTTGAAATTGACATGTTAACCGAAATTTAATGATAATCAACCTTTTGACCTCACCCCAAGGTAACCAGTTTGACCCTGGGATGAAAATTTTACTTGCATTCTATTCTGCTCGTCATCCCCGTCGATTTGATATGCCACATGACAATGTTTGAAAAAATCTTTTTTGACCCCCTCATCACCCCCAGCGCCCCAAAGTCCAAACCCTGGGGCATGACCCAGGCAACAGAATTAAAATCCCATCTGATCCCATCTGATATGTTTTGTATCTTTCATTTTCGAGAACAAACACAAAGTTTGGTTTAAAAATCTTTGAAATTGACTTTGTAATTGAAATTAAATAATATTTTACTGTTTGACGGACGGAGGCGATTACAATATCCCCTTCACTAAAAAAGCGTAGGGATAAATATGGGTTAAATATAGAAGCATGAACGCAGTATGACAAACAAGAAAGCATTTTGTTTTAAAGTCAGGTTTATTCTAGGCCTCTAATGATTAGCATTTCTTTTTATTCTTTCAGGCTGCTTATTTTGGAAATGCCCATGAGGAAGCAGAAGATTTTTTCCGACAGTTTGGTCTCGTTTGTGAACCACATTTCAATCCTGCAGACTTTTATCGTAAGTCACGCCTACCAAATGGTCTGATGCTTAACTTCTAGTTGAATTATTAAAGTTAATTCCTGTTTCGATTTGGAGATGCTAAAAGGTAAACAAACCTTACATGTTCTGTGATAAGAAAATAAAAAATTGGAGAATGTCATGCAACAGCCTATGGATTCCTACATTTATAATGTAAATACGAGGTCAGAGAATTTTTTCATTTTGTTATATTCATTTCTGTCGTATCGAAGGTGTACTATATATAGAAGCTGACAAGAATGTGTCGAAATCAGGCTTGTTTTTGGTAGTTTAACCCATTTTAAATGTGCTAGAAGTGAAATACATGGCAATACATGCACAACGTATTGAGACTTAATATAAAATTGCAACTCAGATGGGCGTTTCCATAAAGCTTGGTACTTCCAATCATCACTTTTCTTTCATTTGCCTTCGATAGTCCAGAATACATATTACAGTTTTTTCCAAGGGAACACACTGAGTACTTATTCCCCAAAGAGGTACTACGAGGGATGATCAGAAAGTTCGCGGAAAAGTGCTCTTAAATCGCATTGCTTTTATCAATCGCAATGAAAATTCATAGATATAAACTACCATTCAAAGCAAGTTGACTGAAATTAAAATTTAGAAAATGTGACGTCAGACGTATGAGCGCGAGGCGCCGCTGTGACGTCACTTCGCTGGAACCGGCCCATATATACCCCTGGGTTGCTTCTCGGGGCAAAAACTCGTAGTTGTGTTTGAAATGATTGGTATTTTTAACCGAAAGTAATGTTCCGTCATTCTTTGAACATAATATGAGGTTTTTATGTTATTCCTCTGTGCTATGTATTCAAATTAATAGGTTTCAGTCCGAAGAGCAGTCCTAAAATGCGTCAATTTTTTCGAGTTTTTGGAAATTTAAATAAAAAACTTATTTTCTTGTCAGTCTTCATCACAATAGTTATAATATCTGGCTTAACTATAAATGTTAGATCTACTGTCCTGAAATGAGTGTTTTCGGACTGTGTAAATAGTTTATTTTTAAGAATTGACATGCCAAAACAGGCAATGGGTTCATAGAAGTTGAATGCTTTGCCTTTTAACAACACTGTTATTCGTTTCGACTGTTTAGAACACCATCTGTTAGATATAAATCTTTGAAAGTTTGCATAGAAGAGGAGTAAATATGTTGCTAAATACGCATGAAACGCAATATGGGCTATCACAGCATAATATAATTTTACAAAACGTTGAAGTTTAATTGTTGTGTAGTAAAACGTCAAAATGCAGCGTAAAATGGGCCGGTTTGTGCTATATAGCGTTGCCTTGACAACAACTGCAACACATGCAGAGGACTAACATTAAGCATGTTGTAACCGATCAACTGCATATGTGTTGCAGTATTATGTGCTGTAATTTCAGCTCTATTGGTCAAACGATGTAGAAATGGCAACTATTTTCCGCGAACTTTCTGATCACCCCTCGTAGAATATCTTATAAAAAATGATGCTTAGCAAAACATATGTAATAGAAATTAACCAGGGTTCTGGTCTCTCTGACAGAGTTAGCTTCTTCTCTTGATCTAATAATCTCCACTGAATGTTGTTAGATGTTTGCTATGTTCTCTTCATCATCAATCATATCTATGGGAGGCGAAGGAAAGGCTATTAGATTGTATTAGAAGTTTTTCTATCATTTTTAATGATCTGATTTGCAACCAAAAAATTCCAGGAAAATTTATTTAAAACATTTCAAATTCTCGCAGAGCCAAAAGAAAACGCCCATCACGTTGCAATTATAAATCTTAGTCTTGATCAATCGCGTATGTATAATCATGTTTTAAACTTCTAGCACATCATAAATGTTATTAACAACCTCAAATACATCTAATTTCTACACATTCTTGTCTGCTTTTAGTATCCCTTCATTACTAGAAAAGTGAATCTGACAAAATGAGAAATTATCTGATCTACTATTTACTCCACAAACGTAAGAATCCATAGGCTGTTGCATGACATTCCCAAATTTTCAATTCTCTCCCTTGGAGAAAAATAATACTTTTTAAACGCAGAACATGCAGGGTTTGTTTACCTTTTTTGCTCCTAGAACTCAAAACCGGAAGACACTCAACTTGGGTTTGTTATGGTTGAGAATTTAAGCGTTTGGTAGGCGTGGTAAGTGATCCAGAGAATATAAGCAGTTGTGTTGTTTTCTTTTTGTAGAATTTTGGTACACCAATGTACCTAATTATGTTTCTCTGTCAACTTATGCGTGATGTATGTGTATAAATCTTATTTGTTATATTAGCTAACAGTTTTCAGACTGGCTGTTTAAACTTTTTGTTTGGCAAAAGGCAGAAAATGTGTTAACAAGTTTTACATTAAAATGGATACTTTTGGGCAAGCCAGATAGTATTGATACTTATTGCATATGCAAAAAGCAAAGAACCTGCATAAGCGTGACAGAGCCTTCACTACTCGCACACTCAAAGTAGGGAGGTATTTAAACTCAAGCAAATATTAAGCGTCTAGTCCCACTAGATCAATGCGTGTTTGTTTAAATACTGTAAATTCGGAAATTTTCGCAAAACTTTAATTCATGAAAATAAAATCCTCACCAAAATGGCAAAATTGCTTTGTCGTTTACTGATGTAGGTAAATCATGCCATAGTCGCAAATTGTTAACGTGGTAATAATGTCCTTTAACGCTATTAACGAAATTAAATTCTCAAGAAATTTTCTGAATTTACAGTAAATATTATTCTGGCAATTATTTTGTAACTTTCTATCCAGAATAATTTACTTCTCATTTGTGTCGTGCTTTTCATGATACTAACACCTAGGACCCAGTACAAACGGACTGATCACTGACGGAAGTACAAAGTTATGTTGTGGAGGCTTTGTTTTAGCGCATTTTCAAAGTACTACAACCAATACAATTGATTCTTAGCATACACAAGATTATAAGAGGTTACTCTATGTATGTGAAGCTGAAATATTACAACTTACAGTAAATCTATTATATATAATTGCAGTTTTCTCAATGATTTATGTTGATTTCTGTCAATTTTCCGCTAAAAGTGTCGAAAATTGCTATAATGGGTACCTAGATTTCTTGCTGATGTTCATAAAGGCAAATAAACTGTCGATAAATATAACAACACAGTCGTAAAGACAGTATATTGAACCATTGCTTTTTTAAGAAAAAACAAAAATAAGTCAGTTTTGAAAGCCCAGCCACAACAACGTATTTTCAGTATATATTACCTGTATGTAAGTGACCAGTCCTTGTTTATTGGGTCCGAGCTAACACTAACCTAATATATTTTGCAGTTGATATCCTGAAATCTGACGAGAACAAATTACAGGAAATTATCACTGTTCAACACCTATCAGCGTATGTACCACTGTGCTATTTTCTGGCCACTGGATTTTTGACATTTTTCTTTTATAATTTGATAACAGTTTTGAATTTCACCAAAACACCGGATGAGGATATCTGAAAGTTAACACTGGGATAGAAAATCTTATCTTACCCATGCTATCTTCCGTCCCTCAATATCACCGTTTGTCATCACTCGGCAAGCCTTGTGATGCCAAACGGCGATCCTCGGTACAGATTTTTCTGTCCTACCCTCACAATTATGATAGATTCTTATGATAAATTCATAAGTTTTCAATAACATAATTATAAATTGGTGAGGAGCACAGTTGCTCAGTGGTGATTAACTTTTCTTGAGATCAAGGGATCGCTAGCTCAAGAATTACTGGAGGCATTGTGCCCTTGGGCAAAACACATTATCCTCTGCTTAATATTGGCTCAATCCAGGAGACTGACAAAAAGAGAAAGAGATTTAGGACAATAGACAACCAAAGACACACACTGAATAGTAAGAATATCATTTGAGCCAGTGCATGAGATTTCCAACAATGTGGTATGTGCGACCAGCAAAGCCTCAGATCAGCCAAATTGTTGGAAATCTCATGCGGGGGCTCAATTTTATCTCTTTCTTAGTGAGATGTTTGTCAAGCTAGAAAAGGCACAAAGAACTACATCACAAAAACAGGACTACTATATAGAGGATCTTACATGAGTGCTCCTGTTTTATTGAATTTATTAAACAAGTTGAGGAAAAGAGATAAAATGCGAGGCTTGCCGAGCATTTTGTCTCTTTTTCGCAACGAGTTTAATAAATTCAACAATACAGGAGAAGGAATGTTATATTCTATTCATCAAATGACATAAAATTACTTTAAAATCGCATTTTGGCGTTAAAATATCAAGATTTTGCCATTTTTTCCGCAAGGTTATAATAGAGGTCATTACGTAACATTGCTAAATCTGTAAAACACTAGTGGTTTATCGATTTGATTGCATGGTGTTATATCACCCCAAGACGCGTTGTCATGTGATAGAATTATTAAAAAAGTCTCCATCATGATTTTTTGAAGTCCGCTAACCATAATTTGTCAGATGTCAAAGCAAGGTGTTATTGAGTTATGCTTGCATGGGCATAAAGTATTTGCACATGTCACATTTGCGGGTCATTTCATTTTATTTTTTATGGAAAAAAATGTATAAATTGTAAAAATATAACACATTGTGTGATGTAACCTACATGTGTTCTATTTATTTTGTATGGACATGCAGAAGTAAGAGATGTGACAGTAATAGCTTTGAAAATATACAAGCGGTTGATACTAAGGAATATCCTTCAAGTGATTCGATTATGACCACAAAAGGTAGGTAGATATGAGTTCTTTCCAATGAAAAATTGCGAGATGCACCTATAGATAATATTTGTTCAAACGTATGGTGGGGATTATAGGCAAGCATAATGTGATTTTTTGAGAGATAAAACACTCCCCTCGCTGTCAAAATCATTTCTAGGTGGAGGCATAGTTTCAGATTTACTTCTATATATTTTTTATTGTTGTGCATAACTTATAGGTTTACATAGCCACATGCGAACGCTTTTTTATTTAGTCCTGTAATTAGCTTGGAATAATTTTGATACATTGTGCATATTCATAGCCTGGCTCGGATTATTTATGCAGCTGTGAGTGGCACAGATTTGCCGCTGCAATGAGCGTTTATTTTCTTAACTCTTTTTAACATATGAACCCTCTTTTTGCTTACTGAATAGGCATTTACATTAACACATTGAGGTCAATATTGTAAAACAAATTGAATTAGCTTCTACTACTTAATCATGGAATTCGGCTTCAGGACGCTGCTGATGTCCACCCCAAAATTTCAGTTTATCACCTTCACTATTGGATATCTTCTGCCTTTAACTAGGCGCATCATTTACAGCTATATCCCAAAATCATGATGATGGCCTAAAAGTCAGACAATATTCTTCCAACAGCCTTTCTAATGTGGGACTATACTTTGTTAAGAGGTGTCAATTTGGATGGCAATGACTGTGCCAAGAAATATAAATTGATCTGATTGGAATGGCTCTTAACTTATGTTTATCACCAAAATGTAGATTATTTTGCATTTAGAATCAACACTATTTCTACTAGACAAAGCAATTCTTTACACATTTATTGAATATTCGCTTCAGCTGCTTTGCGTTTATTCTTATACATGTTCAGAGTTGATCCTTGAAAATGTCAAATGCTTTTGAAAATAAAAAAAGTAAATTTGGCTGTAATGTTCATATCAGCACGTCAAAATTGTCAATATTTGCTAAATTTTCTTTGACTAGTCCGATATGTATGAGCCTCTAAGTTTGCGAACAACAAAGGTGCAGACCAGCCTGCGCATCCTTGCAGACTGATCAGCGCCTCTGTCATTGGTTGTTTAAAAAAAGTATCGTATCTTAACTTGCTACAAGCAAAATTTCAATTTTCTAGATAATCTCTGTAGCTGAGGAGACTGATCTGAGTCCTCCTTTGTCGGAAACCTCTAAGATGCAGTCTTTGTCGCGTTGAGACCTATAGTCTTATACAAAGTAATCGAAACCCCTTTACATTGAGTATTGGGCACTTATTGCATATGCGCAAAAGTCTATTTTAAACGTGAATGTCCAGCATCCAGCAGGATTAGAAGTCTAATATCTGACCAACTTGAGAAATGTTCTTTACATGGATTGTTTGAAATGGCAAAAAGATACATTTTTCCACGTTTTGATAAAAATGATGTATGTATGACCAGTTGATAATCAGTTGATAATATTATCATAAATTCATATGTTTTACAAGGTGGCTTCAGAAATTATTTATGAGGTGGGGATGGGGTGTAGAGAGAAAAAAGGAGGGGGGGTAGGGAAAGAATAATATTAACAAGAATATGAAAAAATAAGTATGCCACTTACTGGTTAAAATCAAGGGCATAGCATGATGCAATATGCTTTAAATTGAAATGCATCTTAACAAAAAACGTGGTCAGGCATGCCAGAATGTTGTACATGGTTACATTTCCATAAAGATGGTTTATAATTTCTATTTACATTGTACAAAATTCGCATTTATGCTGTCTCTCCAATTTTACATTTTGATAGATACTCCATTTTATTCACATTAAGCATTTATACTGGAAATTTTGAGTCTAATAAGCAGTTTGTTTATATGTTATTCCAGTTTAAATTTTCGCAACTGAATTTTTCTATCCACTTTTAGTTTCGATTTTCTTTTCCGTGACAAATAATAATTTTCCTCAAAATGGTTTTAGTTTGTTAAAGTATATGTTTTTTTAATATTCCATTTTCTTCGGATTCTAAAATTCGTTTTAACCAACATGTTTTTAAAGTAATGAAGAAGGCAAAGATCAGGAATCGATACAATCAAGTACCACACCTGACCCAAGACACCACACAAGAAAATGACTAAAACACAAGAAAATGTCATATACAAGAGAGCCAAGAGGTTAACCCTTTGCAGCAGGTGACCACAATGTTGCAATTCACAGACTAGAAAGCATGACAGACACAAAACATAAATAAGAAAAAGGATCCACAAAAGAAGGACCGCCTTGGAACGGTCAGTAAATATCTTTTACTGAAGGCTTTAAACTAGATTCATGGTACCAAAGTAAGTAAGGGTGCAAAGATCAGGAATCCATACAATCAAGTACCACACCTGACCCAGGATACCAATGGGAAAGTGACAAACTCACAGTAAGACACCACAAATGAGAGCCAAGAGGTCAGCCCATTCCCAGCAGGTGACCACAAAGCATAATCAAACAGACGAGCACAAGGACATAGCAAACACAAGACAGAACAAAAACATAAAAGATCCACAAAAGAAGTACCACCTTGGAACGGTCAGTAAAATATTTTACTGGAGGGCTTAAACCGGTTTAACGACGGGCCAACCCCACCCTTAATTCAGATGTGGATCAAGACACATAGATATTTGGTTTGCATGAAAGACCCCTAACTTATCAATGTATAATCTCCTAAAACATATAAATCAAGATAAAACAAGGAGATAAAGCAAAGATAAGGACTCAACAGTAAATAAAACTGAATACCGGAGCAAAAGAAATCAAACAGGTAAACCCCAGTGGGCCTGACAAACAGCCAAAGCATCAGGCCCCTACCATCTCATCAATAGATAAGTCTTTAAGTCGGAACCATCATAGAGTCTGAAGTCCGACCCACCGGCTTGCAATTAAAGAGGAAAGCAAAGTTGCCTACCGTGATTGGGTGGACCACCAAGCATGCAGTCTGTTGCAATACATTACTGTTATAGCCAATCTTTTTATAATGGGAAATTATTTTAATGAACTGCGCTGAAAAATTATTAGAGCCAACAATCTTCTTCAATTTATACACCAAGTCTCCCTTTTCATAATCCATGTTAAGTATATCACTTTTTTTTAATTTAGCAGGTTTTAAGTCCCACAAAAAGTCATACATTATTGTTTCAATCTGTTTAATGGTATAACTTTTCTAAAGTTCATGCTTTTTTTATTACAGCGATTTTACCCACCCGTGTCAATTTACTATGTTGCCAATGCTTCAAACATTTTTAAAGGGTTTAATTTTGGTTCAAATTTGCTCACAATATGTTTTCTTTTTAGTAAAAAAATCAAACCATGTGAACCTCCATTAAAAGTTTCTGCCTTAAAGGTATACTACATCGGTTTTAAGCATGCTGCCTATTTGCAGGACTTGACACTTTTTAGCGTTAGGCTAAATCTTTTTATCACTTTTTGCAATGACTAAAACATTCAATAGTACAAGAGCACGAATATTAGAGTCTATTTATCACATGGCTTTTAAATTACTTTGAAATCGCACATTTGGCGTAAAAGCGTTAAGATTGTGTCATAATATTCACAACCTGGCCTCCAGGTTATAAAACCTGAGTACAGTCTCAGACTCAAAATAAAGTGCAATGATTGGGTGCTTGTGGACACATGTCCGCAAGCAGCCAATCATTGCGTTTCATTTTGAGTCTGAGAATGAACTCAAGTTTTATAACCTCGAGGCCAGGTATTGGATGTCATTACATAATGCTACTAAATAGGTTAACCACTAGTGGTTTATCGATTTTAAATACGTGGTGTTATATCACTACTTTGTCATTTGATAAAAACAATTCGGTACAGTTCGGTTTAAAGAATTTGATATCCAAGTTAAGGCCACACCAAATAGATTTTTTAATTCTTATCCAAATATCTTTTGAACAATATATTTATAAGATTTGCTTGAAATTATATAGACAAATTGTAGGTATTTCAATGGGTACTAATTGTGCTCCTCTTGATGCAGATTTGTTTTTGTTTTGTTATGTGAGAGACTTCATGTTGACTCTGTCAGACAATAATCAAACTGATATTATTGAAGCTTTTAATTCCACCTCCAGATATTTAGATGACTTACTTAATATTGATTATACTTATTCTTAACAAATGGAAGGTCAGATATATCCTACTGAACTTCAGTTAATTAAGGCGAATTCTTCTGATAATGAAGCTCCGTTTTTGGACTTGAACTTGTTTATAACAAATGGTATAGTTTCTTTTAAAATTTATGATAAACGGGATGATTTTAATTTTGAAATAGTAAATTTCCCATTTCTTGATGGAGATGTTCCTCGCTCCGCTTCCTATGGTATATATATATTTCTCAGCTTATTCGTTTTGCAAGAGTGTGTTCTAATGTTGATGACTTCAACAACAGAAACTTATTTTTAACTGCTAAGTTATTAAAACAAGGTAATAGATATCATAAAATAAGAAAAAAACATTTTTTAAATTCTACCAGAGACACTCAGAGTTAATTGTTAAATACACTATTGGGTTAAAACTCTTCTGCAACAAGGCATATCAGAACCTTTATTTTATGGTGATTAAGTTTATAAATTAAAATGAAATGTTGGAAAACCTAATTTTAGTGATCAATTCAAAAAGATTATCAAATGTTATATAAAGGTTGATATAACTTGGATGTCATGCGACAGTCTACATGCCTGGATTTAAACCCAATCATGGCTTATAGCATGATTTCCTTTTTAATTGCACAACGGTGTGTCAGGCCTCAGACTCTATGACGGCTCTGACGTAAAGCTTTACTTGGTGGGTTGGTGTCTGATGCTTATCTGTAGGGTGTTAATTTGATCAGAGTGTTTCTCCATGATGATAAATTGCAAAAGGTAGAAAGCTTCCATGCAATCTGAACATTTCTTGTACTTTAACAACAGCAGAATCTAGGGCGAAGATTTGGTACCGTGTAAAATGCATGTTAGCTCCCAGGCGGCTTAGGCTGCTGTCCGTTCTAAGGCGGTGGTTCTGTTGTTGTTGACTTGTTATTTATTGTTGCTCCCTTTGTAGGAGTGTGTAATTGATCTATGTTTTGTTATACGTTACTTTATGTCCATTCTAGTTTTGCAATCATCTTGATGGGGAAGATTGAGCTGGTTGCTTTGCTAAGTTTGTCTTCCTGGTGTCTCGTGTTTGATGTTGGGCTCTCCCTGGCGGTGGCATGGGTTTGTCTGCAGTTTGTGGTTGTAGTATTTCTTGATCATACTCACTTACTATATTTGTGAAAAATTGGGGCGGGTGGGAGGTTTTTATTTTTTATTTTTCAGAATGCTTTAAAGAACAAACCAGCGCTGGAAAAAGCATTTAATACATTGAAATTAAATTGTAAAAAAGAAATAAATGATAAATATAAAGTGTCCAAATAAAAGCAAGGTTGTTGTTTTGCAAAAATGCTGGGAAGAAAAATTGCACCAAAATGTTCAGACTTTTAAAACTATTTTATAAGCAAATAAAATAAAATTGAGATTGAAGGTTTTTCATATGATATAGATAGTCTAAACACTTTTTGAAACGATAGATAGAAAGATAGATAGATATTCTTGGCAGAAAGCAGTCTTAATCTAGTTAGTAACTAAGTTGCATGAGACGCGCCTCAGATTATGTGTCTGCTATGTACCACTGGTACCAATAAATGAGCCACGTCACATGAAAATTGAGCCAGTGCATGAGATTTCCAACAATGTGGCATTTTGACATATGTAGACTCGGACGAGCCTCTGCAGCCTACTTTTAAGCTTAGAAACTCCAATTGGTGTTCAGTCAATAGCTTAACAATCATAGAATACTCAAGCGATTAGCAAAGGCTCTGATCAGACTGCGCGTATGCGCAGGCTGATCTGAGGCTTTGCTGGTCGCACATAACAAATTGTTGGAAATCGCATGCACTGGCTCAATTAATCATTTCATATATATGTTGTCCTGGCAGTTCTAAACATGTATAATTATAAAAGATAATATATTAAGATGGTGATTTCCATTTCGAAATCATAACTTTATGCACGCAACTCATTCGAGACTCAGAGACCCTGAATAGACTGTGAAGATGTGCAGGCTGATCTACGATATTTCATCTGCCCATAAAGTAGCCTGTTTCCCATGACGTGGCCTAATCATTTGCTCAAACAGAAGCTATGACATGATTGAACAGATTTGGCACAGTATATGACATATATGAGAGCTCATTAACTGCATAAATTTTAAACATTTTGATGATGTCTTTCTTAAAATAACCTCTTAACAGAAAAAATAAGACATTCAATAATATGTTTTACCAGGTAAGAGTTTTCAGATTAGCAGGCTGATGTGTTTATTTGTCTGAGTAAATTGCAACAATAAATCTGCTTTTCAGGTTCGACGGCTGCAATTATCAGCTTTGATCCCATTTCCTCCATGTCTCCAACTGCCAAGAACAGGAAACGATGGCCGACTAGCTTCTTTACACAGTTCAGGATGTTGACTTGGAGAAACTATAAACAGGCGAAAGGAAGGATATTACGTCTCTATGATGTCATGAAATATATATTTCTAACTGCGGTCATTGGTGCATTATTCTTCCAGACCAGAAAAAATGAGGATTCAGTACGAGACATACAAGGAATGGTAACGTTTTTATCGCAAAAGAGATACTTCATTGAAAACACGTAAACTTTATTTATAGCAATGTTTATTGTGTATTGTGTAATGTTATAACCGTTTGTTTCGCTGCAATCACACTTTCATGGTTTCTGTGACGTCAGCGTCACGTTATCAAAGTAGACCCTCGATGTACATCCGAGGTCTGATTTCACGGATTTGGCCGAGGCAGTTCCGATTGAAGCATGTCTCAGTTGGGCTGTGATTGTATGAGCCAGTGCATACATGAAACAAAACCAGAAGTAACTTGAGCGCTTGACAAAAACTCATATCAGACTGAACAGCTGCCCAGTCTGATCTGAGGTTTCAGTCAACAAACGTTTCGCTATCGATTGACAGAACAATGAAGACTCTGATCACGTTGGGTGATGTCCACTGTAATCTTAGTATTCAATGCGATCACAGGTCATTATGTTTTATTATCATAGGACATCAGCACCTGGGAGTGATTAAATAGCAAAATTAGACTGAAATCGATACACCTCTAGTGGTTTGCAGATATTGGTAACGTTATGTAATGGCAGCCATAATAGCGTCGCGTATATGGCAAAACCTTAGCATTTTCACGCATTCCCCTTCCCCGCAACTTCAAAGCAGTTTTAGGGTCATATGATAAACAAAATCTAACATACGTGCAGGTGTATGAATGGATTTTTAGACTCGTTGCAAAAAAAGAGATATCCTGCTCGCCAAACCTAACAGGTATGTCTTTTTCCCAGACTCCTTAATTAAATTCAATAAAACATGAGCGTGTAAGCTCCGCTATTTATCATATGACGTCGCGTCTGGGAGTGAAATAACGCCATGCAATAAAATCGATAAACCACTAGCGGTTTAAATATTTACGGGAAACGGTATGACGTCCTTAACAACGTTGCGTACATAATGACATAATTATATCGTTTATTTACATCAGAAATCAGATTTCAAAGTATTTGTCATATGATAAATAGAATCTAACATTCGTGTTCTTGTATTATTGAATTTATTAAACTCGTTGCGAAAAAGAGATAAAATGCTCGGCAAACCTCGCATTTTATCTCTTGGCCCCAACTCGTTTAATACATTCAATAAAACATGAGCACTCATGTATGTTCCGCTATATATATTAACCGATTGAATTGATTTATTTCAGCTATATTTCTGCATTACGTTTTGGGTATTTGAATCTTCTACCATGACAGTGTTTGCAGGTGAGTCTTAACCCTTTACTCCATAGGCTATTTTTAGATCATGACATCATTTTCTATTTTAGACAACATTTAAAAAATCGAGAAAAATTTAAGTAACGTTTTGAATACTCTTACACATAGTTTCTGACTCTGCCCTTTTTAGAAACCACTTTAAAGTTCGTCTTTCTCCTCTTGAGTCACCTGTACTTAGAAACTCTAGCAGTAAGTATAGAAATTCTTATCTTACCAGGCTGAACATTGGTTCTATTGGAACTCATGCACATGGTCGTCAAGTGACGTCATTGTTATGTTAATATGGCGTCATCATATGTCGCATCTCAGCGCAGCGTAT
Source organism: Loripinus fragilis (assembly GCA_964019695.1). NCBI lineage: Eukaryota > Metazoa > Mollusca > Bivalvia > Lucinida > Lucinidae > Loripinus > Loripinus fragilis. The sequence continues at coordinate 41,305,566 of OZ026525.1, forward strand.
TCAGGAACTTATGGGACCCTTTTTAAATTTAAAATGCGGCATTTTATTGTGAGCAAGAAAAGAATCCATTATCCATGTGAGGGTGGGATAAAGAAATCCGTCTATTGGGATTAATGTTTGTAATCACCTGGCGATTTTCTAACCCATCCTCGAACTCATGATAGATTCTAATAATCTTACCATGCAACCATCTAAATCCATCTGAAAGCAAGTATGACAGGAAACGCTACAACCACACACTGCAGACCAACCCCCATGGCAGATCCAGAGGGGTTCAGAGGTTCGCTTGAACCCCTTTCAAGACCCCTAATTTGGTCTCAGTGATATCACAGCGACCCCCACTACCTTTATACATACGAGCCCCTTTTCCAGAAATCCTGGAACCGCCCATGCAACCCACGGCATTGTGAGGAAGAGGCAAAGAATAATAACAGCCATGTAACATCAAGAAGACAACCTCTCTCTCTCTTCCCAAGCGAGATGATTGCAAAACTAGAAAGGACACAAATTACTGCATAACTAAATTAGGATCTAGCACCAAAACCCACAACCAATTGAAGCAACAATAAACAATGACAACAACAGAACCATCGCCTCAGAACGGGCAGCAGCCGAAGCCACTGTGGGGTTTAAATAAATTTTAATGGCAAAATCCTCACCCTAGATTCTGATGTTGTAAAATCAAGACACCAGTGCACAGATACGTTCACCACAGCAAAAGCCCATCCAACCTAAAGCAACCATCTACGCTTATTAATAAGATGCTTGCAAGACCAAAACCGGCACAACAAACCACACCACATAACCGAACTAAAGCACAAACTGCTACACAACAGAAGCAGCAACAAACAATGAGTTACCGAGAACAAAACCTTGGCCTTAGAAGGGACAGTAACTGCAACCACAAGTGGGCTTTAAATTTTATGTATTAATGGAGTATTCCTTCTGGAATGAAACAATAAACTCTGGATGGTCCATTGTATATATCTAGAGGGTTACAATAACTACAGTTGTCATATAAAATTCTTTTTTCCTCTGAAAATTATACTTGTCTTGGCAAGCAGCGAAGTCCCTGATGAGATGCCAAATTTTGCGGGATTTCATCTCGCTCTTCACTACATGCCAAACTACGCATTTAGGAGTTTATACAAAGGATTATATGATATATAAAACTCTTTCAGTTCCTGCTGAGCGAGGAGTGATAGCCAAAGAACGCATGACAGGGGCTTATCGTCTATCAGCTTACTATTTGGCGAAATCTGCAAGCGAACTCCCACTGCATGTCATTGGTCCAATTCCATTTTACACCTTCGGGTTCTGGATGGCAGGTCTTGGTGGAGTATCTGAATTTTTTTCCACACTGGCAATCCTTCTTCTAACAATTGTAACAGCTCAGGTAAAAATGCCATCTTCGCAAGCCAAGGGTACTAAGTCCACTTCATTGCAAGCCAAGGGTACTAAGTCCACTTCATTTCATGAAACGAAGCGGACTTAGTTCCCTTGGCTTGCGAAGATGGTAAGCATGCACCAACATGTAGCAAGTTGATAGTAATATTGCCTTTAAATCCTTATAATTGAGCCACAACAGTAGATTTCCAGTAATGTGGCAGTTTGACATGAATAGGCTCAGAAGATCCTGTGCAGCCTCCTTTTAAGCTTAGAAACTCCATATGCTCTTCTGTCAGTACATGTAGCTTACCAGTCAGGCTGGTCTGAGCCTTTGCTGGTCACACATACGTGGCTCAACTTGAGGTTTTCTTTAGCTCTGACTATCTGTGAGTCATGAGCCATTTTCTTTGTTTCATCATGGTGTGTTAATTTGATTAGAGTGTTTCTCCATGATGATACATTGCATTAGTTAGATGGCCTCCATGCGAGCTGAAAATTTCTTGTACTTCAACAACAGCAGAATCTAGGGCAAAGATTTGGTACCAGCAAAATGCATTTAAGCCCCCGGATGGCTTAGGCTGCTGTCTGTTCTCAGGCGGTGGTTCTGTTGTTGTTGACTTTTTGTTTATTGTTACTCCCATTGTGGGAGTCTGTAATTGTTCTATGTTTTGTTGTATGTTACTTTATGTCCATTCTAGTATTGCAATCATCTTGATGGGGAAGAGAGAGCTGGTTGCTTTGCTTAATTTGTCTTCCTGGTGTCTCGTGATGGTTGGGCGGCTCTTCTTCGCGGTGCCACAGGGTTGTCTGCCGTTTGTAATTGTGGTATTTCCTGATCATACTCACTTCTATTGTTGGAAATCTCAAGTCGCTGCTCAATTATAATGTACTTTAATGCATAAATTGATGCCACCACGTGTTGGAAGTCTCATGTCGTGGCTTATAGTATGTACTAGCAAGCATAAATTGATGCCACTTTCAAATTAGTACATCTTATGTGAGAGTCTTAGAACAATACAGATTTTTGTTCAGAAAAAAGGAGCCACTATGGTGAAGTGGATATCCCCTCCTATTCAAACAAGGGGTCGCAGCTTTATAGCTTCTTTGGTATTTAGGATGAGGCTCTAAGCTGTAACCCAGTGTCCATATAACGTTAGCTGCTGGTATGACGTACAACACAAACACACGCACTCACGCATGCATGCACGCATGACGTGCGGCATTATGCGGCTTGCAACGCTCCGATTTACGACGATACTGCAGTAGTGCATTAGAAAGGGGATAACCATATTTAATATTCCATTTGGGGAGGTCTATCGTCGGATATACGTTCGAAAGGCACGGATATACGTTCGAGTCACGTTTTACGGATCCGCTTGCACGTCTCCGTAAAACTAAATTTCCGACCCTATATCCCACGCTAGACCTCCCCAAATAAAAATTGTACAGTTATCTCCTGAATATACGGTCTGAAGTCTAGTTTTACCTCCCCAAATGAAAATTTTGAGTGTGTTTTCCCCATTCTGATGCACTTCTACAGTTTCATCTTAAATTTGAGTGTTGCAAGCCGCATAAAGCCGCATGTCATCAAACAAAATGTAAAGTAATTAATGACGTCAAGCTATTTCCGACAGGCTGGGATTATTGTATTTTCTTTTCCAGGGAGTCGGTCTCTTTGTAGGATGTGCTATTATGGATGTGAGATTAGCAGCAAATTTAAATAGTATGATAATCCTGTTTGGTATATTACTGAGTGGATTTGTGACGCATATGGTTCCAGTGTGGTTAGACTGGGCAAAGTACCTATCAATCATCAACTATGCACTGAGTGCCATGTCCATCGTTTTGTTTCAAAATATGGACAGCATACCGTGAGTAAAACATGATTTATCATATGCAATATATCATTTATTACCTTTCTTCAGTGGATAGCATCACGTAATTTAAAGTGATATGACAACCCTTTATATAGTATATTTCCGTGTGCTTATAACGCTTGACAGCATTAAGTTTTACTATTGAAATAATTGTCTTCATTTAAAGACAAAAATAAAGCGCAATGATTGGCTGCTTGCGGACACGTGTCCACAAGCAACCAATCATTGTGCTTTATTTTGAGTTCGAGACTGTACTCAAGTTTTATAACCTCCAGGCCTTATTTAAAACTGCCAGATGAAAAAAAGAATATAACACTTATGGTCATGTTAATGAAATCCTATAAAGCTTTTATCATATCTTTTACATAAAATGATGATCGGTGTATGATCTTCTATTTATCCTGCTGTCAGTAGAAAACTAAAGCTCTCATAAACAAAAGATTGTACTCAGTAACTAACGTTTTCACTCTTCTAATTTAGCTTTAGTGCAAAAGTGAAGTGCCAATTATTTTAAGACAAAATTGGCATTTTTAATGTATTATTTATGATTGAAACTGACAGGTGTATTGTGAGAGGGTTAAGTCAGTCACATTTTCATTGTTTATGTATTTACAAAAAACAATGTAGCATACTTTTTTATCCAAAATCAGACACAATGACAATGTCAATATAAGGATTTAACCCATGTAACCATAGCGTCCTTTTTGTGTTACATAGGCAAACAGTGCTTACCCACATCAGACGCTGCAGAACTGTTTGATAACAGAGTATACTATTTCAATTTGAAACCACCCAACAACCCTTAAAGCGGGAATGGACTGGTCAAATCCATAAGAGCGGGAAATTATATTCGGCTTAAATGGGTTAACCTGTTTTGGAGGATTAGTAAAGTACTGCACTGCCTCAGCCAATTCTGTGGAATCAGACCTCGGATGCACATAGAGGATCTACTTTGACAACGCGATGCTGACGTTACATAACGTGACGCTGACTTCACAGAGACCATTCCAACACAATAACAAGTGTGATTGCAGCAAAACAACAGGTTGTAAATGAAGTTTATGTGTGTGTTTTTTTTTTCAATAAAATATTGAAAAAGCAATATTTTATTGAAAAATCATAACTTCATTTATTATGTTGATAAAACGTTTCGGGTAATCAAAATAATGGATTTTGATGGGATTGGACCCAGATGCTATAGTAATATATTTTCTTTCGCCAGTTCTGGCTGATAAAATGGAGCTTTTTCATACATAGTACTACCCCTTACATACATCCGATGCTTGATTCTCAAATTGAGCCAAAGTTTTCCAATTGCTGCAGCATAAGGTCGCTAGCAAAATTAACATGAGCTCTTTTTGAGTTCCCTTTCCTGACACACTATCTTCTGTTGTTATTCTTAAGCGACTATCAGAAAAAGAGCATTCTTTAATATTCTGTTAAAATGTGATTTCCTTACATTATATAAATACACAGCGTCAAAAGTTAAGCACCACTAACTTCGTGGCTAGATTTTTCAGAGCAAGGTTATGTGATGTAAATAAACCTCATAAATAAAAATAAATGCATCATATAGGGATAAGATAGTGAAACAATCATGCTATTTTGTCAAATGCACATAGGGGTCAACTTAATTTCATTGCAACTTTGTGGTCATGAATAAATGTTGAAAATTTTGCGTGAAAAAGACACAAATATTTGTTTAAAACTGTTGAGGGCTACTTCTGAGAAGATTTCCGGGCGACAGCGAGAAGCTTTGATAAGTCATGAAAACCCATGATTTTGTTTCACAACAGATAAAGATTTTTCCATGATAAATAAAGTTTCTTCACAGAAGTTGAAAAAAATTGTTTCTGCAAAAATATAGGCTGTGCTTAACTTTTGACGCCGTGCATAGTTTTGCTCATTGTGTATTTAAATCAGATCTAGCAGAGTGTTTTGGGTACATAAAAGAGTGGTATTTATTGAAGGATTGAATATATTTTACTTAAGAAATTAGAAAAAAATGTTAACAAACTCCATTTAAGCGTTTAAATGATAAACAAGCATGCTTTCCTTTAATGAAGCATGTATCTATATGCAGCAAAAACATACTTTAATAAACTTTAAATGTGTACAATCTAGTCAGAGCATTGAAATAAAATATTTTATATTAGTTCAAATACAAATCTGTTTCAGATGCAATGCCACAAGTGTTTCTACATTCCCAAAGTGCCTCAGAAATGGAACAGACCATGTGACGTCACAGGATGTATTACAAAACGCTGGAATTGACCTACCCATATACTGTTATATATCAACTCTCTTCATAATTTTCATTGTTGTCAGAGTGGCTGCCTATCTTGCTCTACGCTTTCGTCAACTTGTACCGAGATAATGTATATATTGATGACTTAAATTATGATTAGGCCATGCCTAATATGTTTTAGATCTCGTCTTCACCTGCCTCTATGTAATATAAGCAAATAAAAATGTTTTTTATTTGCTTCTAAAAAGGTTGAAAATTTTTGGTGCAATTTTCCTTGCAAGCATATTTGAAGAAAACTGGTTTTTATTTAGACACTAAATATTTATCACCTATTCATTTTGACAATTTAAATTCACGGTATTACATTTTTTCCAGGACTGTTCTGTTAATTAAAGCAGTCGGAAAAATAAAAAAAAAATATATAAACCTCCCACCTACCCCAATTTTTCACAAAATTTGGACGATAATCTAAATATTTATTGGTGTGGCCATACTCAGGGCCCTAGATAAGAGTATGTAATTAAAACTTAATCGTCATTTTCTTCAACTAAAATATTTCTTGTGGGTACTTCTGAATGAAATGGTTCTTTTGAGCATCAAAACATGTTAAAACTGATGGTCACCAGGTTAAAAATGTGTTCACAATCTTACAGTAAAAAGTATGTTTATCTAGATCTACGCCCATGGTCTAGATGAGATTTCTGAATGATTTGCCTGTTTTTTTATCAGTAGATATGGTATGGTTGTTCTATGCCTGGATAAAGAAATAGAACTATAATGCTAAAAAATGAAGTATATTCCTGTATTCAAATTCATATATTGTATTTATTGTGCTAATAAATGTTAAAATGCCAATAATTGCTGGCATTTTAACATTTATGAGCATGATAAATTTCGTGTCAATTGCTCCTAGAGTGGGGTCACTCCCTACGGAAGCATATGGCCACATGTGATTTTTGGAGGTAGGGTCCTGACCCCAAGTCCCCCTCTGGATCCACACATGTTTTATCAAAGTACCAATAGCATATCCTTTAAAACAATGAATGATAAATGAACCGTATTAAAAAACTTTCATTTAAGCATCCATATCATTTTATTGGTAGGTTACATAATTGTATTGTTTACTTCCATTTAGGTATCAGTGTCATATCTTTTGGCAGTAAGTATGGCCATTTTCTTTGCTTCATCGCAGTAGGTCAATTTGATTTTATTGTTACCCTAACACAAAAATTGTCCAGCCCGCGTGGAGGCGTCTTAACTGGAGCAATGTTTTGTCATAGGGGAACAAAATCAAATTCACATACAGCGAGCCACTTTAGTTACGCACCACTTATAAAATGTAAAATTATTTTTTAAAAGAATTGGATATTTATAATCTGAGCTTACCAGCGTAAAGCACATCTATAATTGCATTAGCCATTGAAATTTTATTGTGATCAAATCAGAAACAAATGAGAAAATGGATCTTGAAGGGCACTACCCTCAAAACACCATTTCACATTGCATTATTTCGAATGAAACTCAGATCAGATTGCACTTTTTTCAGGGTCGAATTTCTGCTATGCCAGAGATAAGAACCGATTTATTCTTGGCAATATCTAAGACTGGAATGTGTTAACTTTGTATTTTTTAACGTTTTACTAGTTTGGTTCCCAGCCGGCCAAGGTTTGAATAAGGTTGATTTTAGTACTTTTTTTAAAGTTAGATAAAATTTCGTATGATTCTTAGTAAACCAGTTATCGAAACACTTCTTTTATAATTTCATTTTAAGCAACCATGTATCCGCCATTTATTTCCGTAAAAAAATAATGGATTTATTGGCGTCACGGTGTTGACGTTAGTGATGACGTCACTACTACTAAGGCTATAAGACGTGTCAATGATAAGATATTTTAGTGTTTTGATACTTCTATGTCAACAAGTGACTCATAACAAGACAATTTACGAAGGAAAATCTGTTTGATTATTGTAACTGACGTTAATATGACGTCAAATTGAGCATTTCTTCAAACAGTCACAGTGTTACTGATTTCAACGACCAAAAAAAGGGGGTTTTACTTGAATAAAATAATTGTTTTTGATGTTCTTCTGTCACAACGATCACCATGGATAATGCCTAGCACAAAACGCAAATAGAAAATATAGACGTTCCGATTGCACGTGCAGTCGTGCACTTATGTCAAAATTGCCTTTGGCGTAGCAGAATGATTCACATGAGTGACTCCGATATTTTTTTTCGATGTCATCAAACAGATAAAATGTCAATAAGTAAATTATCATAGAGAATGTTCGATTCCAGTATTTTTGTGAAAAAATGTGGGCCCTTAAAAAGTGGTGCGTAACTAAAGTGGCTCACTGTATAGTGATGAAACAAAGAAAATGGCCAATTTCTTTGTTTCATCTCAGTAAGTCAATTTGATTTTATTGTTCCCCAAACACAAAAATTGTTTCACCCACGTGGAGGCTTCCTATGTGATGCAATATTTCGTCATTGAAAAAACAATAAAATCAAATTGAAATACAGTGATGAAACAAAGAAAATATCTCTTATCTCACAGACAATCAGGGCTAAAAAATACACTGACCAAAATCCAGTCATTACAGAGAAAGTATAGTTTATTAGCTACATTTATGAAACTATGGATAGACATAGAACATGACTAGTACTCAAAGCACTTATTTGTAAGTCAGACAAAAAGTGTGGTTGCCATCATAGAGAGTCAACATGTAAATAAAATATAAAAAAAATACTGGTAAGCAAATGTCAGTTTTACCCTATTCAGTTTCAAAATGCTTTGATTCGAACACACGTTCAATTAAAATTATCCCATGTCTACAAATTTATAGGTAAATAAATCATCCATCTATAAGGATAACAGCAACGACATTCTTTTAACTCTGACATATTTACAGCACCAATTGCTGGCTTGAAGTATAATCAAAGAGCGGACTAGCCCAAACAAAGACAATTAAAACAAGCCACAAATAAAACCTTAATTGAGCCGCGACGTGATTTCCAACAATGTGGCATCTTGACAAGTGTAGACTCGGACAAGCCTGTGCAGCCTTCTCTTAAGCTTAGAAACTCCAAATGATGTTCAGTGAGAAGCTTAACACTCATAGAATATTCAAGTGACTAGCAAAGGCTCTGATCAGACTGCGCATATGCGCAGGCTGGTCTGAGCCTGTGCTGGTCGCATATACCACATTGTTGGTAATCCCATGCTGCGGCTCATATATTATTGATACACAATTCTGAGCGTTGTAAACTATTTTCAAACAATGTAATTAATATGCAACCTGAAAATGTATCACTGCTATTTTATTTCACTTAGCTTTCTTTGCTTTGATTGTCTTCAAAGTGTATCATCAGCGTTTCGCATATCTTCCCCGTAGCTGCTAGCTAGATGTCCTCTGAGGCTCTGAGTTCTGTGTATTGGTACTGTCGTGCCAACCAAGAGTGACAGTGTCGTTATACTTTGTTTACAATTGCTAAGTAAAACAACAACGTGTCAACTTCACTTGAGCTAACGCGTGAATCGATAGATCACTTGAGTATTAATCCTATCCGCAGGATAGGATTAATACACAAGTGATCTATCGATTATAAGCCCCTTATAATTTATTATTATAAGCCCCTTATAATTTTGTAAACAAAACATGACGTCACTGTCACTCTTGGCTGGCAGGACCACGTACAGGTATATTGTTTCAAGAAAATTCGCCAAAGCTCAACTTTGTAACCTAAATTAATCATTTTTTTTTTAAAAAAAAACTTTACTGAAGAGAAGATCAAACTAGAGTGAAATGTGTCTTTGGTTTCAGTGATAATCTCTATCAATAATCATGGTCAATTTAACACCATTGAAATGACTTGTTGTGATTAAAATTTCCAGCAAAGGAAGGCTTTTGAAAGATATTTTTGTCATAACTGAAGTTGCATTGTTATATCTTATTCAAAATCATACTCCTCGCTGCATGTATATCTCAGCAAAATGCTCAGTGAAGCAGATAAACATTAACATATTTGGCTGCATGCTTTCAGTCATTATTTGAATTCGGTAGTGTTCCTCCAATTTTGTTTTATTTGATTGTACAAATGCAGTTGTAAACAAGAATAATGTATAACTGTTATCCATGCGTCTATGCGTGCATGGATATCAGACTGATTCTAATTGGGCCTCGTCGCGAGAAAACCTGTCTTCGGGGTTTCCGACAAAGCGACATTCAAACCAGTCTACTCAGCTACAGAGACTAGCTAGAAAATTGCAATTGTACCTGTAGCAAGTTACCATATGATACTTCTCACAAAGCGAATAACAAAGGCGCTGATCAGACTGCGCGGATGTGGCGACACAATCACAAACTCTGATCATATTTGAAGTTATTATACCTCACGTGAATTTCCCATACAAATCTTCCATAGACGAACGACTGATATTTTATAATATCATCCGCTGCTACAGCGACGGCGAATACTGCCACGTGTTTGCCATAGCAGCGGGAGATATTATAAATTCTAACACACCTCGCCTATAGAGCCAATGCTAAAAAAGTGTGATATATCGTTAGACGTTAGACGGTGTAACGTCGTTTTTACGCTTGAAAAACGTTACGAATACATGTAAACGTATGCGACGTAGTCTAAGTATTGGCGGGAGTTCTTCAGTGCAATGGCGGAAAGTTGGAAGAAGCTGAAGATTTCAAATGTGTTTTCGTCGTTTATTTTGTGTTAGAATCGAAAAAGATCAGCCCCAGTGCGTGAATTGTTGAGTAATAATTCACTGTTTGTCGGTCAGTTGTACGAAGATAAATCACTCGCGCTGCGCGCTCGTGATTTGATCTTCTTTACAACTGACCTCCAAACAGTGAATTATTACTCAACAATTCACTGCTTGAGCTGATCTATTTCTTAAATATCAGTCGTTCTTCTGATGCGCAACAGCAATGCGCGTACGGTTCGTTCACGTCAGGATACGTTTTACAGCAATGGCGGACATGAGGCATGATTTTGGCCATTTTCAACTCCCAATAGCTTCGTTGTTCATGGTCAGAAACATAAAGTGTGGGTACTCGTTTTCTTAGTTAGGACGAGCGGAACATGTTGAGACCAAATTTGAGCGGATTTGGCGAAATTTTCTAGTTGCATCAAAATCGCATACGGCAGAGTATCTCCATTTACATGACGCTGCTTGGTTTGAAGTTTGACGTCATCAGTTTTTATGACGTAATTTATTGAACCGAACGTCAGTGATCAGTTCGAGCATTCAAACTGTTAAAAACAGAACCATTTTTGTGAAAAATATATCTTTCATTCATGCATTCCTTTTGGAACTCCCCTCACCATGGAAGGTCTAAGAGAAAACAAACGTTAGAAAATAAAGGATCTAATGTTCTGTTCGGTATAATAAAATAAATATTACATTCCCTGAGAGGGTGATAGTCGAAAAATATCATCCCTCGGAATATGATTATAAACCTCGGCTGCGCCTCGGTTGATAATCACATTCCTCGGGATGATATTTTCGACTATCACCCTCTCAGGGTATGTAATATTTATATAATATTTAATAAACGTGCCACATTAAGGTAATGAAATACTGTTTTTAAATAATGATAAAACAAATGTTAATTTCTGTAACCCTTTAGATTAAGTCCTCAGACTTAATATCCATTTATCTGTCCTTGTATCGTTATTCGTACATCTCCTGTTCTTCTATTGTCCTGCCATTGTTGTAACTAACGTCGTAACTAACTGGCGACAACGTCATCCGAGTAACGTCATAAAACATCAACGAATGCATAAACAGTACATAAGTAATCTAATACATGGAAGTTAATTTATTCGCGGAGTTCCGCGACACTCCCACCACAAAAAGAAATAAACCATCATAAATGTTCATCAATTGTTTGTTTATACTTTCTATCAGCTATTTTGCATAATGGTTTTGCAGATTTCCTTGTCATTTTCTTTTCTCAATATTTGCCCCTGTCACAGTCTTCAAAACCGCTGTAATATTCGCCGCTTCTGTTGGACTTTGGGTTGTTGAAATATCCGCACTTTTTGCCATATCTCCAGTATGTATCCTTGCTCTTATTTTCAAAATTGAAGCTATCCTTTACACCAGTGCTGACCTTTAAGCTGCAGAAATAATTACTGTCTGTGCTATCGTCGTAGCTGTTGCAATTCTCACCGCATGTGCCATCCTCACATTTGCTGTAGTCCTCGCTGCCTGGGTTGTCATGATACCAGTAGCAGTCCTCACCGTTTATGCTTTCCTGACATGCATAGCCGTCCTCAACACGTATGGTGTCTTGATGCATGCAGAAGTCATTATCGCTTTCGCTATTCTGACATTTGCTGCAGTCCTCACCGCCTGTGCTGTTTTCACTGCTGTTGTAGTCTTCACCACATGAACTGTCATGACGCCTGTTACAGACATCAACGCCTGTGCTGTCATGATTCATGTTGCAGTCTTCACCGCCTGTGTCATCAAGTCCCCTGTTGCAGCCCTCACCGCCTGTGCTGTCAAGATTACTGTTGCAGTATTCACCACCATTGCTGTCATGATGTCTGTTGCAGTCCGCACCGCCTGTGCTGTCATGATTCCTGTTGCAGTCTTCACCGCCTGTGTTGTCATGACGCCTGTTGCAGCCATCACCGCCTGTGCTGTCATGACGTATGTTGCAGTCCTCACCGCCTGTGTTGTCATGACATCTGTTGCAGTCCTCACCGCCTGTGCTGTCATGACGTATGTTGCAGTCCTCACCGCCTGTGCTGTCATGATGCCTGTTGCAGTCCCCACCGCCTGTGCTGTCATGATTACTGTTGCAGTCCTCACCGCCTGTGCTGTCATTACGCCTGTTGCAGTCCTCACCGCCTGTGCTGTCATGACGTATGTTGCAGTCCTCACCGCCTGTGCGATCATGATGCCTGTTGCAGTCCCCACCGCCTGTGCTGTCATGATTACTGTTGCAGTATTCACCGCCTGTGCTGTCATGACGCCTGTTGCAGTCCTCACCGCCTGTACTGTCATGACGCCTGTTGCAGTCCTCACCGCCTGTGCTGTCATGACGTATGTTGCAGTCCTCACCGCCTGTGCTGTCATGACGCATGTTGCAGTCCTCACCGCCTGTGTTGTCATGACGCCTGTTGCAGTCCTCACCGCCTGTGCTGTCATGACGCCTGTTGCAGTCGTCACCGCCTGATATACTTGGTTTATCCGATTTTAGCCGTTGCTGTTGGAGCTGTTTTTGGCCTGTCAGAACCTGCAGCATTTGCACTGTCAATTGTATCATCTGGTTAAATTTACACTCTAGGAAAGTCCTCGATTTAAAGTTCTCTTGAGGTGACATTTGATCTTGAAGCGTCTGTTGAATATCCTCCAGCTCATACCTACTGTCTATCACTTCTGCGATGTATGACCAGTCCTCAGTAATAAGCTGTTCAACTTCCTGTGCTCCATCATGACTATCTATCACCACTGACAACCTTTCATCCGTCTGTTCCAACTTTTCGATGATTTCATTTAACCTATTGATGCAATTACTTAAACGTTTAGAGACAATTTTAATCTCATACTGTTCTAGAGTAGCTTCTTCAACCAGGCTCCTTCCCTTTTCTAGTTCTTTCTCCAACAAGTCTCTGTACTTTGTTCTGCTTCCTTTCAAGAATAAGATTGACATATTCAAATTCTATTACTAATAATCATTTCACTGGTTCGTATCCGGTTCGCGGGACCAATTAATGTGGCGACACAATCACAAACTCTGATCATATTTGAAGATATTTAATAAACGTGCCACATTAAGGTAATGAAATACTGTTTTTAAATAATGATAAAACAAATGTTAATTTCTGTAACCCTTTAGATTAAGTCCTCAGACTTAATATCCATTTATCTGTCCTTGTATCGTTATTCGTACATCTCCTGTTCTTCTATTGTCCTGCCATTGTTGTAACTAACGTCGTAACTAACTGGCGACAACGTCATCCGACGTAACGTCATAAAACATCAACGAATGCATAAACAGTACATAAGTAATCTAATACATGGAAGTTAATTTATTCGCGGAGTTCCGCGACACAGGCTGGTCTGCGCCTGTGTTGTTCGCAAACCCCTGAAGACAGGTTTTCTCGCGTCGAGGCCCAATTATAAGCAGCCTTAATTAGAACATACTTGGTTTAGAGTTTATATGGTACATGTGTTCAACTTGAATTAGCAGTTACATTGGAACTTCTTTTACATTTATGTGTTAATTAATGAAAACAAAGAACTGGAAAAAACATGTTCATGTAAATCAAATGAATATACATACAGTACAAAACAGTTGACACTTATTTCAACCTTTTGCGTCTTCATTGGGCTTTGTTAAAATGTGCACTCACGCATTTGGCTGGCATTGTGTATTGTAAGCGTTTTGATTTGTATGCTTTTCATTATCTTATTTGCATAATGCATTTTATAACCTATTGCTTAAAGCTCGTTGTTAGCTTTCTCACGCCCCCTAGCATCAGCTTAAGCGTTATTCTGCTTTCCGTCAGAATCCAATATTCCCAAAGGACCATATTAAAAAAATTCAATACTATACTATCGATGCACGGAAAGAAGTTTTACCAACTCCACACAGAACCAACGACAGCTATTGCGACCTCTAAATAATCTGGAAAAACGGATCCTTTAGAAATAGAGAGAACCTACAACACCAGAAAACAGCAGACTCGCTTATAAAATCATGTTCATGAGAACTAATGGAAAGTGCAACAATTCTCACAACCCTAGCACCGGCTTAAGCGGTATTCTGAACCCAATCATGTGCGGATCCAGATAGTTTTGTCAGAGGGGGTCCAACTTTGACAACCTTTTTTTAATTGATGAGGGGAGGGAGGATTCAAATACCACCATAGGCGGGCCATCATCGGTCCGTCAGCAAAACGCCATTTAAACGGCATTCCGCTGGCGTGCCGATGATGGCCCAACATTGAATGCTGGCTTGAAAGCTAAAAATGTGATTTTCAGGGAATCTTGACAAGTAAACCCTTTATGTTTGTGATTTTTCAGGGGGGGGGGGGTGGGGGGTCCGGACCCCCTGCTCCCCACCCTCTGGATCCGCGCATGCCAATATTCCCGAAGGACCAGAATATGAAAAAAATATCAACATTATATCGATGCACGGGGAGATGTTTTACCTACTCCACACAGAAACAACGCCAGCTGTAGCCATGGTAGCGACCTCTAAATAATCTGAAAATTCGGATCCATCTTCAAGCTCTCCCAGGAAAAGGGTGTGGTTAGATAAACTTACCTACCTTATTAACATGACCATAGCTGTTGGCTGTGACGTTAAACATCAAACCAACAAAAATGCGTTGAAACAGACTTAAACCAGTCTTCCCGGTTATAGAGGTAAGCTTTGGCATGTACAAAGTTTGGGTACTATATACTTTCCAGGTATCGAATAACAAATGCGTTGAGCAGACTGCGCGGATTAGTACTAAAAGAACGTGTTGCTTATGATGAGACACGCTTGACACTCTTAGAATAAACGATGGTCGTATCCCGATGAGGTGGGACGGGGAATCTAAAAACTAGTGAAAAATCACAAGTGGCTAAAGGCTTCCTTAGAAATTTCCTCAAGCAGCAAATAGACCCCCTTGGGTCCAAAATGCCGAGGCCGCTGATTTCCGATTGTAGGAACCCCTGACATAATTTTCCGGATCAGCGTATGCAAGACATTTTGATGTCCACGAAGGCTAAGGCAAGCCTATGCAAAGGCGCAGACTAGTCGGAACCTTTCCTGCTAGCATACACAAAGTATGCATGGAATCTAAGACTTCAGCTAAACTTTAGGTCTCTTGTCACGCTGGACATGTCAATGAGGCGTTTGTGAAGCGTGGTAGCTCAGTGGTTAGCGCACTTGTCTCTGGTGCTAGAGGTCCTAGGTTCGATCCCTGCTCGCGACGAGGAAAAGCTTCGGTGTCCGAACATGTTTTCCTTTGTGTAATTTGCAGGAATGTCACTAGATAAGTTCACCGTATCGTATCTTCGGATAGGGACGTTAACTGGATGTCCCCTGTGCAGGGAGAGTCACCCCTGTGCAGGTTAAAGAACCCTAGGTAATTAAGACATGGTTACTTGTAGACTTTTATCCCGCAACCCGGAGAGAAGCAAGATAGATAGATAGATAGATAGATAGATAGATAGATAGATAGATAGTAAGAAAGCATCCATGGCTCAGTGGTTAGCGCACTTGTCTCTGCTGCTTGAAACCCCAGGTTCGACCCCCGCTCGGCTAGTCGCGGTGAGAAAAAGTTTCTATTTCCAAACATGCTTTCCTTGGTGTCATTTGCAGGGATACTAAATAAGTGCGCCGTCCTTCCGGTCAGGACGTTAACTGGATGTTCCCTATGGAGGGGAAGTCACACATGTGTATGTATGGCATCATACGGTAATTTAGATATGGTTACTTGTAGGCTTCCCTCCTGCAGCCCGTATTGTACAAAGACCATCCTTGCCTAGCATGAATTTGAGGTCTGGTATCTATCTATCTATCTATCTATCTATCTATCTATCTATCTATCTCTTCATAATCCCGAACCCTCTTCCGAGTATTATTGGGATGTTTGCATGCGCATGGTTCGTTAGTAAGAAAGATTAAAAACAAGAGGTTAAGATAAAAGAATGATAGTGAGATGAAAGTAAAGATGATAGTGTTAGGTGTTAATACAATGGAGTTAAAAGCAGATTAAAAACAGTATGCATTTAAGGCTGTGTATGATTGATCTCGCTGACTCCTGTTTTAAAGGAGTCAAGATCAGAAACCAGGACGAGGTCAGCTGGTAGCTTGTTCCAAAGAACAATGGATATGGTTTATAATAACAGATTGATGTATGAATCTGTCTGTAAGAAAGAGAGTGCATATGGCGAGTGTATACTTCAGGATGCTCAAAAAATGACGGAAGTGGTATGGCAACTAGGCCGTAAACGATCTTATAAAACATAGCGAGGCGCGTGTCAGTACGTCTGTTTTCTAGGGATCGCCATCCAAGGTTGCTCAGCATATCCGTTACGCTACTATATGACGAGTAGTCATTCGAGACCCATCTGGCTGCCCTTCTTTGGACCTTTTCAATAATTATTTTGTTTATGTGTCTTTGGTGTAAGGGCTCCAGACGATATAACAAATATTCCACTGGTACCTAGTTTTTAGCCATAGGGGCTTTATTTGTAATTTGCCAGGTTTTGACTCCTGTGGGGAGTAAGGCAAGGTAGAAAGTGAGTTGATGTGCCTATTTGTTGTAAAGTTATTAAGTTTTTAAAAGTATGCGGCCGCGGGCCAAAAGGTCCGTAAAAGAACCGTCCCGTGATGCCTTATGCTTTTTGTCCATTTGGGGAGTTTATTATAGCACGACAGTTGTACTAACAGTTGGAGCTGTCTTTTACCCAACAGACCACGTGCTCTCTCTTTTCGCCATTAAATTTGATAGTGGTGAGACTACGTTTCGTGTCTGACAAAAGACTTAAATGTAAGCATTGTAATTTGTACATTAAGTTATTTCGTACGGTTTTAGTTCCTTTAAACACACTGATCTACATATTTATATATTTATCTGACTATTTTGTTGCGGTCCGTAGAATTACCGAAAACCACACATTTACCGAAAACCACCGAAAACCACTTGGAAAATCATATTTATAGGGGGATTATACCCTCCTAATATTTGTTTTTTAGTAGTTTATGTTTATATTTAATAGGATGGATATAAAAAATGAAGCCATCTTATACTGATTTTGATCGTGTAAAATGTATCGCGTCTACCGAAAACCAAAAGCAATCGCGAAAACCACTTAGAAAATCAAGTTTATAGGGGAATTATACCCTCCTAGTATTTGTTTTTTAGTAGTTAATGTTTATATACATATTATTTATAATATTTTGTTACAGGGTATATGGTGAGGCCATTTTATCATGGATTTATAGACTTATAACATATAGCGGTTAGCGAAAAGCTTAGTCCCTCGACCAAAAACCATTATCTATATCTTAGTCCCTCGACCGAAAACCAACTTCTATATCGAATTCAAGTACTTAATTTACGCTTAATCTGTAAAGCTTCGATTTATTCTTTAGAATGTATGATAATATAAGTAAAAATTTATTAATTAAGCCAAATGAACGTGTTTAATTATGCAAGTTATTACATCGCGGACGCCAAGAAACAATTTACAAGCAGTATTATTAGGCTTATGTTCTTAAGTTTTGTTCATTAATTTTATTTTAACAGACTGATATATTATATTTTTACGCCAAGTATTCAATATTTAATCCAATTAACTGTGTACTTCTCAGACAGCATTTGACTTCTTGATCATCGCGCTCTTAACGTACATGCAAAATTGAGTTCAGGAAACAAATACCATTTACCGAAAACCAATTTATATATATATAATAAAAGAACTAAATTTACCATTGGATTATGAAAATGCGATGCACTAAGTCAATATTCTATAGAAAATGAAATGACCGTTTATTATTGAAAAAAACGTTGAGTCATTTGACTGAGTTTTTTTAAGCAAATTAACCTAACGTACAGCAGCGGCCCTCAGTCAGAAGTAACTAAGCCACGGAAAAAAGCAATTTAGTGTTTCTTATTTTTTTGCATTTAGTTCAGATTTAACATAATATATGATAGTTTGTTTGAAAAGCGAATAATTAGGCCATTTTTCTGTAAATGTGTTCGTAGGTTCATCGGATACAGTGGACATTGAGATGCTGGGATATTTAAGTGATCCAATGCCTGATGCTTATTATTTTGTAATATTCCTTTGTTGAAAATAATAAAGAATTGTGAAATTATTCTTATCAATATTCTTTATAATTGTTGTTGTCATATTGCTGAATAATATGGGCCGAAATACTGAACAGCCTGTTCCAGGTTGAATATCCCAATAGACAGCAATATGACACTGATTGAGTACCAATTACCAGTTAAACCAATTACCCAATTATTAACTGCAATTAATACACACACCTCCCTTAATCCTCTGAGTGATTGAAAGATAATGCCTTTAAGCAAGAGTCAACGAGGCGTTAACGGTTACACAGTTTGATTTTAATCCTCATTAATGAAATTGTGAAACAGCATTATTCATCCGCCCTTATTCATCTGGGTCCTTCCTAAAAATGCAACGTCTGCTCCCAATCTACAATTTTACAAAGCCGAAATTAGGCAAAGCCATATACATTATATTGTTTTACCGCACGAGCAGTTTAGTTTACCTGAAGCTTAGACGACTTCGAATCATCGTGAATACAGCGTAGCATCGACGTTTTATACATGGTGATTGAAGATTCTTTCAGCTTCTTGCATTTTCTGTGCCCTTATCCAGAGTGGCCAGGTTGTATAAGTTTCAAGTTTATTTTCATCAGAATTGTGTGTGATTGTGTATTCGACGTCGTCATTGTTTGAACTCATCTATGTGATTGTGACAATGTTGAACTACATTGTACATCAAAGTGACTAGATAGGTTTACTAAAATGACTCGATAAAAAGTGTTGTTCTCTTAATCATACGTTTCAGTGGAAAAGACTTTGTATACTAAAATTGTCAAGTTAGCAGCCGACTCATGAGAATTTGGTCCTATTGCATATTTTTATTAACATCATATTCTGCAAAACTTGAAGATTGACTTAGTTATTTGAACTAATGTTTGTGAATTATTTTACTGGAAACCTAAACGCGGTATACCAATGGCTCTGCCGCGATTGAGCTTTGGTCTGCCGCAAATCACAATTTAACCAAACGTCTCATGGGCTGGCTCATGTAAATATATTTTAAACTGTTAGGATTGCTAAATGTATCGCACATCATGTAGGTCATTAGCAGATGTAGCATCGTATGCCTGTTAATGGTTTATATTATGAGCATTTCGTCAAATGTGACTCCAGTTTTTGGCAACATTTTTCCTCGTTGGTGCTGGCTGGAAACTGTGGATGTACGTTCATAGGCAAACATGACAGGTCAAATTAACCTTAAGACTTTAATATTTTAGCAATTTATATTGGTTTTCGGTGGGTGGTTATTGGTGTCCGTAGTTGAAATACATTATATATTCGTCAAATTCAGTATGATATGGATAAATAATGTCTATGTTTTAATTGTCGTTTTTTTTTTAAATTAATCATACTTAATATGTTTATAAATGAACTTGATTTATTCAAAACACATCCCATGAGGGCATAAAAGCCCTATAGATGGGATATTTCGATTGGTTTTTCGGTAATTGATTTTTTTATTTTCGGCCTGCCGCTGTACGTTTTAAAGCATTTAATTAGGTATAAGATGGTTTCAAACTTGATTTATTTTATCCTTCTTATTCAACATACTGCTATAAACATCTGTATTATCAAAAACAAATACTTCAAGAACATAGTAACTTATTATATCAGCTATTCGGATTGGTTTTCGGCGATTGCTTTTGGTTTTCGGTAGACGCGATACATTTTACACGGTCAAAATCGGTATAAGATGGCTCCATTTTTTATTTTTTCTATCCATCCTATTAAATATAAACATAAACTACTAAAAAACAAATACTAGGAGGGTATAATTCCCCTATAAATATGATTTTCCAAGTGGTTTTCGGTGGTTTTCGGTAAATGAGTGGTTTTCGGTAATTCTACGGACCCATTTTGTTGTAGGTATTTTCCACGGTTTGTCTTGTAAAATTTGCGCACGTGGTCCGACATCAAAAAAAGTTCAGAAATATTATTTCCATCAATTTTACTGCAATACATTTTTTGAAGTTGTGAAGTTGAGGAAACAAAGTTTGTTCAGCTGCCAATAAAGCCTAAAGTGCAGTATGGGGGTGTCAAAAGGTTTTTACAACTGTTTTTTGAGCTAATTATTACATGTACCTAATAAATCTAGAGTAAAACCGGGGTTCATCGGATGGCAGGGTTCATTGGACAGGTCGATTTACGTCAGCTTTACAGCTCTTCTGACAGACACTTGTTCAAAAAGAAGTTATCCATTTGTTTTTGCCACCAATCTTCTGTCTGATACTGCAATAAAAATTTGCATAGCGTGTGTCATAATGCTGTGTTCTCATTGGATAAAAACCAGCTCCGGAAAAACACGCCTTGCTTTAAAGGGATTTTTACAAAATGGCGCCAAAATAAAACATTGAGGTTAGTCACCGGTCTACTTTAACATCCTGTCAAAGCGGTTTTTACACTAAATTTGTGGCTGAAGTTGAATTTTACATGAAAGAAAGATTCAATTAAGATAAAAGTGTTTGTTTTATTCATTTGTATCCTTCAATTGTTCAGATAAATGGGGCGAAAAAGCTGTCCGATGTACCCTTCAAGTTATCACCGTCGATTTTTTACGGAGGGGTTCATCTGACAGTACAGTGCAACTCAAGCTCGAGATTACAAGCCCCCCTATCTATTTTTCCCAAACTACAGGATATACATGTCTTACTACTTCCCTCTAATATACAAGTATTGATATTTGTTGTCTTTGAATAATTACAAAGGCATCTTGCGCCAATATATGATAGTAACAGCCAGTGTCCCCAGCCGACTTGTATTAATAAAAAAAATGCTATCAATTATAATCTGTCTGACAGCCAGTCCGTCCGTCCGTCCATCAGTAGATCTCTCTCTCCCCCAGCAGCGTAACAGTGGCTCAGAGGCAGTTTGGTACTGGTTCAACTCAGGAAGGCGGAAAAATGTCACGATATGAGTGAAAAATGGTAAACTGGAACGAATACTGAAGCATCAGCTCAAAAAACGAACATACATCTACATGTTTGTATTTCAAGAATAAAGTCACATCATCATGCATGATTAATATTTTTATGTTCGTAGAAGGACAAGTTTATTGTTGTCCCATTGTTTGTGGGGATTCTGTGTTTGATGCTTGTTTTTTTATCCTATACTTTGTGTCCTAGTTTTGCAATCAGCTTGATGGGGAAGAGAAAGCTGGTTGCTTTACTTAAATGTCTTCTTGGTGCCTTTAAATTGTGACTGTTAGTGTTCTGTGGCTCTTCCTCGCGATGTGGTTGGTCAGTCTGCAGTGTGTGAAACTGATTGTGGTATTTACTGGTCATACTCACTTGCTTTATATCAATCAACGTTTCAAACCATTTTCGAAATCAGACGTGCTGCAGACTTCAAATTAGGGTACAATTAAGTTATGCGGTCTTCAAAGGACACTTAATTATCACTCTAAATTAATTAGTGTTAATGAGCTACTTTTACAAGGGTTGATTAGTTATCATGCCACAGCATTAATTTAGCTTTAAATCAATGTATTTGTGTTGAACCAACGTTGTGTGAAACTGTCATTTCAGCCGATTATGAGTGGTTGCGTTGGGTCCAAACTGTGATGCAATCTAGACTTCGCATATGGAGAAAATGATTGTTTGGAATATTGGACAGGTCACCTGGCGGTATAAATTGTTGTATTGAGTATTTACTACAACAGTTTGATGTTTTGTATCATCTGTATGTGTTGTTTCCCCCTTAATATGACCTGTCCGATGAACCCCAAGGCCTGTCCGATGAACCCCAATGGCTGTCCGATCCACCCTTTTAATACCCTGCGCTCTTTGAAGGCTTATTACTCTAACTACATGAGCTTAAACACGCTAGATTTGCCTCCCTTGGACCACATATTGAATACGCTTGAATGCTTTGTCCATTGCGGTCATCCAATGCGACGACAACCGGTGATAGCCGAATTTGAAGTAGCGATCTCGATAAGCGTCCGATGAACCCTGGTTTTACTCTACTGATTTTTGGGGGTTATTTTTTACCGATTGCTGATTAAAGAGATATTTGGGCCTAATTTTACTGATTAGCAATTTCAGACGTACCCCATTGTCAATGGCATTGAATCTGCTGTATCGCTTCAGTTTTGTTTTTATGAAGTTTCAGTTTGACAGAACATTACGTCATGGGCCAAGGCTCTGATCAGCAGGTCTGGGGAATCTCGGAAGCACCTGAGGCCAAATGAAAAATATGTCTTGTTTCCGGTTACATGTCCAAAATTTTTAGGGTCGGTAGTTAGGCAAACTTTTTTTTTATAAAAACTTTTTTGTATGGAAAAAGTATGAAAATCCTTAAAACCAGTCTGAAAATAGACTTTAATATCCTGAAAGTCTTCAAAAAAGTTTGAGTAGGCCCCAAAATATTGGGGTCGGTAGGGTAACCGGAAACAAGACATTTTCTTTTTTGCCTGACCGTAAATTATCGCGTAAATGTGCGATAGTGGACTGCCCATGTAAAGGGAAATCAATCTAAACGTCATCTAGGGATATAAGTATGGACAACTTACGTTTTGTTTGCATTCATATATCACGCATTCCCGCGACAACCATCACCACATGTCTCGCCTTTTGCCAGTTGGTGCCCTAGATTCAGAAACATTACAACACGCAAATCAAAGATTACAAATAAATATTTAACCATCAGAACCTCTGCCACAAATCAATGATAGAATTGATGTGAAAATGGTAAGAAAAAAATACAGGTTTCTGTCAGAAGAGGGTTCAATTTGGTGGTTTTTCCTGAAAATTTATTTGTTTACCGTTAAGCTTCTCACCCCTTGGTCCGAATGCATCCAAAAAAGATCGATGGAATCAGCGGAAACGGGCCAAAATGATAAACCAATGATCGAATTTCTATCGCTCAGAACCGCCACACAGTTGTAGGATAACTACCTCTGTTAGCAAGTCTGCCAATCTCAAGCATGGTCGCACATTTCAGAGCTCTAGGAAACGCAGAATTACGCGTATTGGTACGCACGTTTTTTCTTTGGGACGCATGTTTTTCGCTAGGCGGGAGTCCCGCGTACGCATGTTTTCTTAGTGGGCACGCGCTAAAAATCCAGTAGCTGGCAGATAAATAAACACCGGTAGATCAAAAGCCCTTTGATATTATCGATCGCGACACGCTTTTTGAGCGTGGGCGACGTGATTAGTGTCCAATCGTAAGACTCGGACTGCAGTGTAGCATTTCTGACAGGTGATTGACAGGATTACCGATGCAGGACAGTGTGATTATTGCCAGGTGATTATTAAAGTAATTATGCAAGGATTATCAGATAATTGTTTGAAACAGATGCGCTACCGATCTACCGTTAATTAAAGGGAGAAAAACTAATAGGGTATTGTAAACAACATCGGACTACCGACTTCCGAATTCGACTGATTAGGGATGAAAAAAAAACATATTTAATTGCACTCGTTTGCGATTTCAGCAACATAAACATGGAGAAAAAATAATAAGTTTACGGATTGTATTTCGTCATTCGTTCATTGCTACGGCAAACAAAAGAGTCTGAGAATTGTTGAAAAAAAACAAAAACAAAAAAAAACGGTACAGCGGTAAGCCGTATACGGTAACGTCCGACTGACAAAAGTTCCAAATGAAGCTATTCTACAAGCCGTGCGATGTTCAAGCCCATTGTCCAGATGAATAAACACAAACAAATCACTTTCAGCAAGTAAAATCGTTCATTCTAAATGTAAAATGACTAAGTACTGTCAGTCTATTCATTGCAATCGCCGTAGACACTAGCGAGCTGCGTTTTTATAAGAAAAAAAAGACTTCCATCTGCATAAGATTATACAAAACAGAGGACTACTGTCTGTCTGCCTGCCTGTCTGTCTGTCTGTCTGTCTGTCTGTCTGTCTTGTTAATGAATAAAACAAGTACCAACAGTTTAATTTTTTATTTTGAAAAAGCCAAACAAAAAAAAATGTGTGTTGAGGTTACATGAAAAAATATAGCAACATATTTTGTTTTGTTAAGTAGGAACAATCCATTTATGCTTAATGGGTTAAAATTAGTCAATCTAAAAAATTATTCAAATGTATCACTTCCCGCTAAAATGGAAAAGATATACAGTAAGCATAAGTTGGTGGGACTCCAACTTTTTTTGAGTGGGACTCCCACTTTTTCCAGTGGGACTCCTACTTTTTGCCAGATGGGAGTCCTGAACTCCTGTTTTCAAAATCCTAGTGAGAGCTCTGCATTTGAATGATAATTTTGATCGCGTGTTTCTGAGATTCCCCAGACCTGATCAGTCTGCACATTTGTGCAGGCTGGTCTGAGTCTGCTGGTCACACATTGTTGGAAATCTCATGCCATTGCTCAAATAGTCATATTTAAGTTATTGTCTAGAAATTATTTGTGAAGTGAAGGGGTCTTTTGCTTTTCAGTGCAGTTGAAATTGTTAGCTTTTCTAAGGAGTACTTTGAAGTGGTTGGCTTGTATATGGTGAAGGCCGGCCCCTAACATTGTGCACTTACGCCTTTAAACCTCCAATTAATTATGGATTGAATAAGATAGATCATAGAAGAGGGCTTGAAAATGATTTCACAGCTAAATAAAGTATCATTATACTTTATTTACACACAGTTCAAAATGAAAAATATTGTCTTGATCTCTAGCACAACCCTCCTGTTTTAGCATAACAAAATAGTCCCCCAACATTGAGCACTTTCTGCAAAATTTCCAATAACTTCTCTTTGATTAATTACTTTTGCAAAATAAACCAGGAAAAGTAACACCAGTTTGTTCTCAACAATTTATTTTATAAAAACCTTGATTCAAAGTTAATAATTTAAAGCCTGGGTCATTTGAAATAATGGTCAGAGAATTTTGAACAACATTTTCCAATTTTTGTCGAAATCCAAGCTTGCTCAGCAATGAAAGTGTTAAGTGAAAATGTTTTGCTGTTTTTCTCTTCTAAAAGCAGCCTGATATTATACGGTAAATGTTCTAAAATTTCGAACACTCTAAAATTACGAACACCTAAAATTATATCCGAAAATAATTTTTAAAACATTCTAAAAAATCGAACACTGCCCTTTTTCGGAAAAATGATTTTCTAAAATTACGAACACACGCTATTTTCGGCGGAAAACCGATGTCCGTTTATCTGTTTGTGTCCCATCTGTGTTCGGTATACTTCTACCGTATAGCACGTGAGCGGTAGCGACATTTGGAAGGTTCCATTCTACTTAGATAGGTAATGTGGCACGTGACGTTCTATTTCGCATGCCAGCGCGCGACGTTATACGTTATACATTATTCAAGGTCACTAGCATTGACGAACTTGAACAACACGAACAAGTTCCTGCAACGATTCCGAAACTGCTTTGACATGTTTGACTAACCCTATTGAGCTCAAATGGCTGAGATCATTATTTATTACTGACCAAACATTGACCTTCAGGCCGCGATTCAGCTAATTGTACGTGAATTATGCACGTTGACACACGCTGAGCAATTCTCAATAGTGTGCTGTATATGTGACACGTGCTGTTTTTTTTCTTCTAAAATACCAGCCCCGAAGAGAGGGAGTTGCGGAAAAATGAGACGATCACTTAGGCGAGAGAGAATAAAATAAGTTGATGTATAGTGATTTCCATGGACGTTTGCAACACAAGGGGTCATTCGGTTTCGTGCAAAATGCAAAGAAAATCGTGCAAGTTGTATTTTTTTTTCTCACCGAGACATCCAGTGCGGAAAATAAAGCCATCGTATATTTTATATTTTTACCGACATGCCTGCAAGAACTCAAACGTGGTCATCATCTCATTCACGGTACACTACCGTTAAGTTAAGGCTTAAATATGTGTGAGACTGACATCCCCCCCACCCCCTTAAGCATTTTAAAGGATTTCCTAGTTCGGCAATATGTCCAAGCCGCGTGTGACACGGAGGGCACTTATATCATTCTATGCTGATGCGTGTGCTCTTTTCTTGAACACAGCTTGGACCCGAGCATGAAATCAACTTGCGCGGAGCCCCATATGATCTGGTAAAGACCCTACTGGAACATATGACAGATGTGATCAGCGAAGGCTCAGGAGAGCATGTGTGTTTGCACAATCTCGTAAGGGTCTCGCTCACTAACGAAGTTAAAGTGGATGAAGACTCTAGCCAAATAAAAATTCTAAACATCTATACGTACGTTGTCTTTAAAATACTTGTCAGCGGTTTTCTAAGTACATGTAATAATTGCTATTCCTATTAATCAAAAACATCAGATTCCTCAAAATGGAACATTTTAACAAACTGTTGAGCCGATCGCGGCGTGTCTGTTTGTCCTCATGAAACTGCACATGGAAGGCCCTACGAGTGCATTACCGTATAATGTACGCACAGACGCACATACATGTACCAAGAAATAAATTGAGCCGTGGCATGTGATTTTCAACAATGTGGCATTTTGACAAGTGTAGACTCATACGAGCCTGTGCAGCCTCCTTTTGAGCTTTGAACCTCAAAAGATGTCCAGTCAGTAGCTAAACACTCATAGAATATTCAAGCGGCGAGCAAAGGCTCTGATCAGACTGCGCGTACGCGCAGGTTGATCTGAGGCTTTGCTGGTCGCACATACCACATTGTTGGAAATCTCATGCACTGGCTCAATTGATTGTAGCACGATTCTGCATCTTGATGAATTTAATATTTACATATTTAATTTCATGAAATAAGCCAGTTCATGAGATTATGTTACCTATCGCATATGCAAGCAGCGAAGGCTCAGACGAGCCTGCGCATCCGCGGAAAATCGCCAGCGCCTAAACTGCCCACATACACAATGAAGGTGCATGCCGTGGCTGTGAATTTAAAATCAGTAAAGCCATTGAGATGATTGGGACAGCTGGAATTCGCTTTATTTACCACACGTCTGTAGAAGTATGTACCCCGACTTTGTTACATGCGAAGACCAGCCTGTGCACCGCTCAGTCTTATCAGCACCTTTGTTTCTAGAACAAAACGTTAAACATTTTGTCGGGCAAGTTCTGGGCCCAAACTGTCTGCTAAGATAGTTTGTCACAGGCTCTTTGGGGGGGGGCCTCCTAGGTCCCACTCGCTAATAGTATCAGCAGCAGACAAAGGGACAGGGTAATGGTTCACGGACATGTCTGAGATCAAAGAAGCCGACTATCAGACCACGTGTTGCTGTTGTTTTAAGACTCGGGTAGCACGCGGTGGCTCCCGCGCACGAAAGCGGACTTGGCACTCAAAACATAATTGCCTAGCTGTGTCTCCTTTTCATGGGTTTGCATGAAATAAAAAAAAAAAGGATTTCAATGAACTTGAGCATGAAACGGTGCACTGCATGCATGAGAAACTAGATTTGTGGTACTTGTCTGAATTTTTCCTTTTCTTTGAGATATAAATGTACCCAGCGTGTCGTACGCATGGGCTCGAAGCCAATGTATCATAAACTGAGCCGCGGCACAATGTGGCATTTTGACGAGTGTATAGACTCAGACGAGCCTGTGCAGCCTCCTTTTAAGCTTACAAACTCCAAACGATGTTAAGTCAGTAGCTTAACACTCATAGAATATTCAAGCGACTAGCAAAGGCTCTGATCAGACTGCATATGCGCAGGCTGATCTGAGACTTTGCTGGTCCCACATACATTGTTGGAAATCTCATGTCACGGCTCAATTATATTCTTTAGAGGCACCGGACGCAAAGTCGGACGTTCGCTTCGGTATGCCTGTTTGCCCCTGATGACGTCGAAGATCTTTTGGATCCAAACTATTTGCAAACTTGAAAGCGGGTGGTAGAGAGAGAGAGAGAGAGAGAGAGACTAGCGCTTGCATACGAATCTCTTTTAATTTCAAAAAATATCATGTATCGGTGCTGAAAATGATACTTGGAGATGCTTCTCGTGCGCATCGGCTTTTGCACGACAAAGTCGGACATTCGACAGTATTGGTGCTTTGCATGCTTTCTATCGCATGCCCAAATGTTTAAATTGACGGAACATTCTTTCCTGAAATCCATTCGGATCTGATCTGGATCCGAACTTTGACAACGTTTTAAGGGAGAGGGGATCTAAATATCACTAAAAGCGGGCCATCATCGGCCCGCCAGCGAAACGCCTTTAAATGGCGTTTAGGCGTTTCGCTGGCGTGCCGATGATGGCCCAACGTTGAATGCTGGCTTGGTAGTTTTGAGAATTTCAGGGGATCCGGTCTGTTGCTAAGTTTGTGATTTTTCAGGTGGGGGTGTCCAGACCCCCTGTCCCCTCTCTGGATCCGCGCATGGGACCGGACTATGTCTACACTTATTGAGATATACTGAAAACCCATTTTATCGTGTGCATCGGCTTTAATACGACACTTTGCGTACTTTCTATCGATCGACAAGTAGAGAGAGAGAGAGATGCGTGTTCTTTTTGAATTTCGTCATTTTTTAACTCAAAGAACTCGTCTACGTATTTCAAAGATTCGTGTACATCTTTGCAAAAAATTTGATCGACGAGATGGCCTTGTCTATTGAGTATAAACGGCATTTGCGGGTTTTCTGAAGGAAGAACGAAAGTGAAGCAATTCATCGGTAGTCCGAGGTTAAATAAGTGGACTTTTACGACTTGTAAGTAAATTGAGTGACATAACATGCACGTGCCTGGCTCTCGACTTGGCAATTACCGCACGCGCTGAACATTTTACTGACTCAGTCCGCAAGAATTTAGCGGCGGTTGAAAAAAATAATGAGAAGATAGCGCAGAATCATATCGCTGTGTTTTCAACACGTTTATACTACATTTTAACATGCATATAAACCGTTTTTGCTCATGATAAAGACCACATTCTAAAATTACGAACACTAGCACTTTTTCTGAAACGTAATTTCTAAAATTACGAACAGCGGAAAAAATAATTATTTTTTGGTGTTCGTAATTTTAGAACATTTACCGTATATCATAAAAGGTATTATCTGATTACAGTACATGTGGCATAGTCACTTGGGCTAGTCCGCAATGTAAGGGGGTGTCACTGTAATAAGATTATTTTTTATTTCAGCATGCGTTACGTGGCCGCCTATCTCTTAGCTTCCCTTGGTAAGGGCGCTGAACCCACCTCTGCTGACCTTGAAAAGATTCTCGAAAGTGTTGGGATCGAATCAGACAAAGAACAAGTAAAGAAAGTCATTTCTGAACTGAAGGGGAAAAAGCTGGATGATGTGATTGCTGAAGGTAATGAGATCTAGCTTTTCATGTGTGAATCAAAGAAGGTTTTCAGAGGGGGGTCCAACTTGGGGAGGCAGGGGGGTTCTTGATGAGGGAGAGAGAGGTTTGAAATACCACTATAAGTGGGCCATCATCGACATGCCAGCGAATTGCCATTTAAATGGCGTTCCGAGGACGGTCCGACATTGAAAACTGGCTTGGTAGCTTAGTGATTTTTCAGGGGGGATCCAGACCCTCTGTCCAACTCCCTGCTTTTTCTGCATTCTAATTTTTGAAGTATACTTCTCAAAATAATTGAGGGACCAACACTATCAATGAAAATACTGATGCATTTTGTGTAGAATGTATTTTGAAAACCAATTTTACGATCTAGTCTAAAATTTTCGGACATCTTTGACACCCTATTGCCAAGTGAAACAGCAAAAAGATAATGGTAGAAAATGATACTAACATTAATTTAATTTTACATTATTTTAAAACATGACCTAACTGTATTGGAGTTTTAATTTTTTGTGTGTGATGGATGGACCACAGAACTGCACGGCGTGAATGAATAAGGCTTTTAGATGTTGAAATCTGTGTTTTCACATGATGTTATGGTATTTTAATCCCATTGTTACCACCTAACTCTTCCTGTCAGGGAAAAGTGCCCCTTTTGGAAGTGGCGTAATGACCAGACTATGAGTTCAGACAACTGATTTTGGCGTATGTTTGTGACAAACTCTATACAATTCGTCGGGACATCTTTATAACACTCAAAGGCATAGACTGGCGATTAAAAATTCTGATTCTTAATGGCCAAGTACACACATTGTTTTCAGAAAACAAATTAATGACAAAACTCGACTGTCAGAGATGAAAATGTTTGCTCTCTAGTATAATGCAACTGCTTGAAGAAATATTTTGCATGAAAGCTGAACTGTTGAAAACAAATTTTAATTCAGGGCTTATTTTCACCTTTTGGGGACAATGACCCATACCCCTGGAATTGGGAATTTTAGCGCGTAAACGCCCCAAATTGGGAATTTTTCAGTGTCCTTTGCTATATTGTCAAATCCTAAAATACATCATATTTATCTGAATTTGGCTGTACTGTTAAGTTCTAATCAGAATTGCATGATGTATTGAGACTGTGCAATGCTGTTTATTCCCAGAATCCCAGGGTTCCCACTCATATTTTTTAGAGTGCCCTCTACTAGGGTATTTGGTGGTTCATTTTTAGAGGGCACATGAAGCCACAATAACTCTGACAGCCACTCGTTTTAAAGCACAGTGTATGCCTAGAATTGTTATTGACTGCTTAAAAATCACTATGAAAACCCACCCTAAAATTTGAGCAGGGCTCCCCTAAACAGAATTTGCTGGAAAATGACTAAGTTAACACATTGAAAAAAAATTGGGCAGGGGTTCCCCTATACATAATGCTTTTTCGTTCACCCCCAGCCCTTTTCCCCAGCCATCATAAAGTAGGGATAAGATGGAAAACTGAAGAAGTGGGGTGGGGTACTTTGAACTACAGAAACTTACACCAAAGTACCAGCTTCTTCAGGTTTGATAGACAAGAGACAGATATAAGATAGTCAAAATAAAATCTTACCTCTTTAATCTCACTTGAGTCCCATCCTTACACACAGATGTACCAAATTAAACTAGCTATTTTTTTTAGCTGTTTGGTATTTATCTTTTATGCATCGGGAGATCACGTTTTAATTTTGCACTTACAGGGGCAATTATCTATTAAAACAAAGAAGTAATCCACGGCTGATATGCCGATGGTTAGAGGACATAATACCCCTGGGCCCTTATAATTAAACGGCAGGTAAATTTATACACGACCGATAACAACCGTTGGTGGAAAAATGTAAACATCCGGTTCACACCACGCTAATTTTTGTGATTGGGAACCCTGAATACACATGCAGGGATTTCTCTAAGTTTTGCAGTAGCCGGCAGACATTACCAGGAAACTGGCCAAGTTCACTGCTTTATAGTATAACCTATGGACCAATCTGTCAAAGAAGCCGGCACAGAAGAAAAAGTAGGTGGCTATTTTTGCCGGCTGCCGCCTCTTAACGAAAACACTGCACATGCTGTACACACATTTTTAAGCCGACTTTTACTAGACAAATTGATGATTTGTTTTCAAATTTTTTTTTAAGTCTAGAAATTGGAAATTTTCCTCCGAAAATTGGGAAAAAAAGATACTTTTTGACATTGGGAATATAACCGAATAACGGCTATAAAATCGGCCAAAAATAAGCCCTGTAATTTGATGTCACTTTCAAACTACTCGGATGCCAACAGAAGAATTTCTATACCTCACCCACTGCCTTTTGAAAGTGTGTTTTTGAGGGTATGTACATTTGAGACACAGTTATGGCAAAATTAGGAACACATGGAGATGATTCTCAATTTATGGGCATAATGTGTAGAAATATTTCGGCTAAGTTTAGCGCAGTCGGTAACGTGTCTGGCTACAGATGCGTGTCTGACTGCAGATCCAGGGGTCGCGAGTTCGATCCTGGCCCGGTCCCATACTTTTGTGGGGATTGATTGCGGTCATTCTCCTTCCTTCCACTGAATCATTCAAGAAGGGTTGTTGTCAGTTACAAGCGAAGGTATGTACACGAAGTACTGGTTAACCGCTTGTTCAAGCTTGCCCCGGAAAAAGTGTGGTTAGGTGAACTGACTGTCCCGCAATGACCATAGCTGTTGACTTGGGACGTAAAGCAACAAAACAAACAAACAAAAAAATGTTTGAGCTAATTATACTAGCGTTTGAAAATCTTGGTCCTTCAATTATTTTGAGGAGTATATGTAAATAATATTGGAAGTGGGTAGCTTTGGGTGATCACATGAATTGTCGCCATCATGACTTCCACTCCTTCCTGAAATAATATCTATTTTAAAGACATTGCTTGGCTTTTAAAAGATTTTGCAATATATACCAAGGTGCCACTGTTGTGTAGTGGATAAACTACTTGCCTTGTACACCTGGCCTTGAGGTTAACAAAAACATCTGATCACATATAATTTCTTAATCGCAGCTCAGTTTAAGCAAAAATCGTGGTCAGTCATATCTTGCGTTACAGTTTGTGCATACACTTGAAGAGTAAGGGTATTCAGCAGCATAGATAAGCGGCGTATTTGCATAAATACGCAATTTAAATCATGGGATGTCATTGCGTACAATTTGGTCCATTTCGTTTCCATTTGGGTAAAAACAAATGCCGGTCGGGTATTGATTATTTTTTATTAATAGCAAGCACACAGAATAAATCCAATTTTATGAATAAAATATGGGCGTCCAGTCAACTTGTCAAGTATTTTAGCGGAAAATAGTTGATGCAAGCAATGTCACCAAAGGGACAAGATTTGCTTCAGGTACAATATAAATCCGCTAGTTTGATACTCAAGAAAGGCAGACGATGAGAGTAAATATGCAGGCACATTTGCGATGGTTCAATAAGAAAACATTTGTAATCACTGTCAAATTGGTTGCATAAACAAATAAAAAAATACGCAATTGTTTTTGCAAGTATGCAATTGAGGATAGCCAGGTTGCGTAAATACCCGATCGACACAAAGGCTTATCTAGGGCGCTGGGTATTAGATATACAACTATAACATTTATTAGATATACAACTATAACATTTAAATACAAACTCTGCAAATTAATAAATTGGATAGTCATAATAATTACAAATTTACGCTAGAAAAATTTGTCCTATGTGACACTCTTCTGTTTCAGGTTCCAAGAAATTAGCTTCTGTACCTTCCGGTGGTGGTGGTGCCCCCGCAGCTGGAGGTGGTGCCCCAGCAGCTGGTGGTGGTGAGGCCCCTAAAGAAGGTTAGTAATTGATTACCCAGCAACATTAACTATTGTCATGCTGAATACTTCTATGGACTGCACTCCTCCCCAAAATTTATCTTTACGCTCAGCATTTCAGCTGTAAGCGTTCATTTGCAATCAGTGGAAAACAGTGTTGATCCAGATCAGATGGCCTCCGATGAAGCCAACTGACCTGGATCAACACTGTTTTAAAAAAATGGATAAATGCGGTTTCTGCACTTCAAGGGTAAGGCCAAGAAAAACCCTGTGTTTCTGATGACCCAACCGATGCTGTCCCCCAACCCGACCCAAAAACTTGTTTCCCAGTCTTCTTATATTATAATTGTATTTTTTCGCACATTTTGTTCCATGAAGGACTCCATTTCGGTATGTAAAAATATTGACAACTGCTGCGGCTGTCACAACTATCATGCAAACAGTCATAATACTCTATTTTTTTCTTCAAGGTGGTGGCGCCTTGGCCTGGCTATTCGTAACTTTCAAGAATTATCTTTTTTTTACGAGATTTAAAGTAAATCTAAGTATAAAAAACAGATTAACATATATAGCAAGCGGACAATATGTGGCTGCTGCTTGCTCTTAGAAATTTCCAATAAAAAGTACCGCTCTTTGGGATTTGAAAAAAAATTAAAAGTTTTTCTGGCCGACTGACTTTTTTTCAAGGGTCATCAGAAACCCAGGTATTTTTTTCTTGGCCTAAGAAATGTTCTGGTTCTGGCAAAGGCCAGCCTTGAAATTGTCCAGCATATTGCTGACAGGAGCTCGGTTTGCAGATCGTTAAACTGGGGATTGAAGGGTTGCTAGTTCGCCGGCGGAGTAGCTGTGTTTTGTCCTTGAGCAAGACACTTTATCTGCTGCTGAGTACTGATTCAACCCAGGAAGACAGGAAATTGGGCGGACATGACTGATAAATTTTCAACTTGGACGTAAGCATCAAGCCAACCAAACAAAACAAGTTAGTGTCTGTGATCTAATTGTCCTTCCGAAAAATGCTAGAGCTCTGGGCACACATGAAATTAATCTTGTCCCATAAAGCTTTTTAAAAAATGCAATATTAGCCTTTTTAAAAACAATGGAATTTTCCATAAAGCTGCATACAATAAACATGATAAAGTCAGGATGGTCAATATGACATATCGGGGGTGTTTTGGGCCCATTTTGACGGCCGATATTAGGTCATGTTCCCAATGGCAAAAAGTAATGTTTTTTCCCCAATTCAAGGAACCAAAAATATTTTCACCATTTTTGGCATTTTGTGACATCTTAACTGCACTGTTACATTGCAAATTGTATTTCTGCATTCTTACATTTGAAATGTGCTTATTAGTGAACCAAATATTTAATTGTTATATTTGATTATACTATACTGTGCCAGTTTTTCCTATTTTGAATAAGACGATGCAAAAAATCCTAATTAAATTCTGTGGGTCGGGTCATATTCCCAATAAGCTGAGAAAATACACTGCATGATATAGAGGGTCACAGGTTCTAATAAAAAAAATATACAGAGCATGGCATACAGTGCAGTCCTTGAATTAAATGATGAAATGGCACATTATGCGGCATTTCATCTGGGTCTTCACTGTTTGTTGAAGTCCCGTTTTGGTCCACAAAGGTCAGCAGAGCATGGGTGAAAGGCATTGTTTATTATGCTGTAAAGTGTAGTAATGATTACTGTTCCCACCACGGGGGCAGCTTTATACAGGGTTGTAATGGCCACTGTTCCCACAATGGAGGCAGTTTTATACAGGGTAGTAATTATCTAGCTTGCTACCAGCAAAATTTCGATTTTCTAGCTATTCTAGAGCTGAGCAAGCTGGTTTGGGTAGACATGGTCGTAAACCCCAAAGACTGGTTTTCTCGGGCCGAGGCCCAAGATATACATTTTTGTATTGGGGAAAAATGCTGCATACACTTAGATAAACAAAAAGCTTTGAGCGTAAAATTTATTATTATCTTGCCCATCAGTTTATAACATAGGTTTTGGGTGCTCAAAAGAACCATCTCAATTGAGTGCTCAAAAGAACCATCTCATTGACATGGTTCTTTTGAGTACCCACAACATATGTTTTGTTTGAAATAAGAAATTTTTTTTTTAATGCTCTCTTGAATAAAATCCTGTGCTGTAACAACGAGGCCTTAATAAGAGTGTGGTACAGTAAATTATTTTTCTAATTGCTCAACGAAAACATATTTTGTGGGTACTCAAAAGAACCGTCTCATTGAGACGGTTCTTTTGAGCACCCAAAAAATATGTTACAACTGGTGGGTAAGAAAATATTTGCAATTTAACACAAGACATTTTGCCTAAATGCATGGGCGAAAGTTTTCAGGATTATTCCTGAATTCAGGATTTTGAGGCCGACTTTCCACAGAAAGTCAGCCTCAAAATCCTGAATTAGGGAGATTATAAAAGGTTCTCTGATTTAAAGTCAGTCTGTCTAAAGGCAAGTGACCATTTAAACTTGAAATTGTGAGTAGTTAGTGGGCATACCTGAACTCTTAAGATTGTAATTTTGAAAGTTCAGGATTTTGGAATTTTTGAACTCTCACCCATGTAAATGTTTCTTTTGTTTGTGTTTGCAGAGAAGAAAGAAGAGAAGAAGGAAGAATCTGAAGAGAGTGATGATGACATGGGCTTTGGTCTCTTTGACTAAAATAGGCAGCCATGAGATTTCTTGTTTTTGACTGTTACGTATAAACAAACAGAAATAAAACGAGGAAAACCAACCCTTTTGTTCTTATGGCTTGAACTCTTTTTGGCCACATACAATTTTCACTCGTCCTGCAAACCATGTACTTGTTCTTTAAAAGTTTATACAATAAATAACATAAGGGAGTAATATGATGATATCACTTGTTAAAATCATATTTACTTGGTCAAATTCATTACTGCATCCCATGTATTGACAAAAAGATTTCACAGTCAATACTCAGAAAATGCTAGTTTCAAAGGACGAGTAATTCTTTCCAAAGCACTCGTCCTACAGAGTGCTTTAGGAAGAATTACTCATCCTGTCTAGATTTCACTTGTAATTACAAGCGGACAAGTGGATTTTTGTCCCCTGGCCACAGGCTGGCTGACCGGGCCGCGTAGCGCAGTCGGTAACGTGTCTGGCTACAGATGCGTGTCTGACTGCAGATCCAGGGGTCGCGAGTTCGATCCCGGCCCGGTCCAATACTAACGTGGAGATTGATCATGAAATAATTTCTACGGTCATTCTCCTCCCTTCCGCTGATTTATTCAAGAAGGGTTGTTGTCAGTTACAAGCGAAAGTATGTGCACAAATTACTGGTTAACTGCTTGTTCAAGCCTGCCCAGGAAAATGTGTGGTTAAGTGAACTGACCGTCCCGCAATGACCATAGCTGTTGACTTTGGAGGTAAAGCAACAAAAACAAACAAACAAACAGGCTGGCTGATATTTGTTGAGCTTATAGTATACCAGTGGCTCTTGTCATATGCCTGTCCGTTTCAAAACATCTCCGCCAATTAAAACACATGTATGTGGAGCCTGCATGAGTTGAGGGAGCTAATAAAGGCAGAACTGAACAAAATAAATTTAAAAAAAAATGTAGTCATTGATTAGAGAAACACAGAGCGGAAGAAAATATTGAAGTTTCTAGGTTTGAAGCTGCTAGCTATAAAATGTTTTGAGATATCTTTATTTTTCAATGCCTAAATTTGCAAAGGGCAATAACTCAATTTTTTTTTAAAATTTCACCAGGTCTACATTAAAATTTTATTTGTTTCCCCTTACCCACCCGACAGACCCTACTCAAAAACTTTTATTTCAATTTTCAGTCAAGAATTAGATTTCTTAAATTTCATTGCAAACTTAGAGAATTGTTGAATGTAAACAGTGTTATCTGTAGGACTATACAGTAACAGGGTGCCCACTCGTCAGGGAAAAGTAAATGGTCAGGGAAATTAGAAAATCTTCTAAAGTCAGGGAATTTTAAAATCATGCTTGGTTAACCCCTCAAAAATTGAACAAACTGAGATGAGATGATGACTTTAAATGGTTTAGGGTGAATATAATATGCAATCCAGTTATTCTAATATATATTTCTCTTGGCTAGTAACTGTTATTTAGATTTAAGGTAGTAGGGGACTCACCGGCATATGTCCAAAAGTGTTTTATCTTTTAATATATTATAATATAGACTTATACTTATAATCTAAGACAAAAAAAACAATACCTCACCGTTCTTTTTAAAAAGTTATTTGATGTCAAAAACTGCAAAATCGCAGGTTTTTGAAATAAACAAACACAGATTTTGTTAACAAATAATCAAGAAACGCAATACAGTTTTTATCAGAACAAATACTACTCACACCAGAGATATAAATAAAATCAAAAAATAGTGAAATAACATGTATTTACATAATTTATTAAGCAAAATCCTAATTAAGTCAAACGAATAAATGCCAAAAAAAACATTAATATTCAAAATAAACATATCAGAGAATGTAACTGGAACAACAAAAAACATATTTTTACAAAGATATTTTCATGAAGAATCTAATGATTGAATAAAAAATATGTGTCACCGTGCTCGTTTTTATGTTTTGGTGACTTTTCTGAAAAATCCTGAAAAAAATAAAGACTTTAATAAGTGTTGTCTCCCCTTTCCACCAATTTTTTTGTTTGTCTACGCCCCTATGTATATCACTGGGCGGAGACATAGCTATTATTGATTAAGCACTGACAAATGGGCGTAGAAAATGACAAAAAAGATTTTGACCTAGCATATGTGACCCAGCACATTACATTATGATTCTCATTAAAGCATGGCTATAGCATGTCTTGATACTTTATTCTTTTCCTTGTATTAATGTTTGGCAAGCCTGAATGTGATGTGTCGCAACCAGAACCACACAGCGGTGAGGCCTGCAACACATTATCGCACAAGGGCCTGACAAACGTTAATATACAGAAAGAAATGTTATATTGTCATTGTTATATATTATAGGACTTTTTGGGTACTATAAAGGTGGCAATTTCAATTTTCATATCTGGGCGTGGTTCGGTTATTTCAACTGCTCAAGAATGGAAATCAGGTTCTATCCATTGGTTAAGCGTTTAAAAGTTGCTTGAGCCGCGCAGGTCTGTGTGCATTTCATGAAAGTCCGGTCCGTTAATGCACTGAACCCACATTTATTAACCCTTAAAGCGTATATTACAACACAATCGTATGTTTTTATCGTCTATTGAAATATTATGAAGCCTCTTAAACAAACAGTGTAGATCTAGAGCAGACTGCTCACCTAGAGCAGTCTGATCTGGGTCCACACTGTTTGCCTCTATACTAATATTAAACGATAAACAAACACTTTCGAATGTAGTTATAACGCCTCATTTTCAGATTTTACCTATGTCTAAAGTAGACTAATAAGGCAGTCGTGAGCTGCCGCCTTTACAGTATCCAAAAAGTTCTAGAATACTTTCCTTTCAAGCAAAAGCATTTCCAAAAAAATGTCCACTGTAACATCGTGAAGCATACAACAAAACCACACCTGATAGGCGCAATCGAAAACATCAATACTATCGACGATTATAGATCAAAAATAGTTAGAATCATAGTTTTTTTTATTACCATCACTCATCGAACAGGCGACACTTTGCAATCAAAACACTGTTTCTAGCGAGTTTTGATCCGCGTTCGTCAATGGTTAAGAGTGTTTTCGATTGCTCACTATCCGGTGTGGAAACAAACTTTTTTCAACAGAAACATGACTGAAAAATGTAGATAACTCCTAGCTCTTGTTTCAGATTGTTTTGGTTACGTATTCATTGTATCAATACACATCCCGGATAGGTGGCAATCGAAAACGTTGATGCTATCGACGAACGTAGATCAAATACCGTCAGAAACAGACTTTTTGGATTGCAGTTTGTTTGCCTGACTGGCCACAAATGGTAAATTCTAGCGATTTGCGATCCACGTTCATCGATTGTTCAGAGCCTTCTCGATTGTCGCCTATCCGATGTGATAAAGTAGCGTATCTTATGATAATTGAATATTTTGGTCATTTCTCAATAAAGCATAAGCGACGGTATCTTAACTCGCAGAGGATATCCGTGAGCAGGTTGAAATGGCAATTCATGTTATATCGGAAATAAAGCCCGCGGTCAGTGATTGGTCAACGATCAACCAAAATATAACACATTATTAAATAAAATGTACATTTATCAGCGATTGAAACACCTCAAGTTTCTATAGTAAACACTTATTATAAGGTATATAACAATAAAAGGATGATACATTCTTCTGTCTATTAACGTTTGCCAAGCCCAAATGAGATAACGTACTGTAGCCTTAACCATGAAGCTGTGAGGGCTGCACCAAGTGCGGATCCAGAGGGGGGGGGGGCAGGGGGTCCGGACCCCCTCTGGAAAATCACAAATTATATGGGTTTCTATAGGGAATAAGCAATTGGACACCCCCTGGAAAAAGTTGGAGCCCCTGGAAAAAATTGGACCCCATTTGGAGCCTTGAAAAACGATAGATTTCTTTGAAATTGACCATTTGACTTCTGTAAAATAAGCGGAGGACTAAAAAAATCGTTGTCAGAGCTTTTTGTCAGGCTGACCTGGACCCCCCCCCCCCCCCCCCCTGATGAAAATTCCTGGATCCGCGCATCTGTACCATGCTTGCCAACCGTTGATATACCGAAAAGAATGTTATATTGTCATATATCTTCCTTTCAGGCACATGCAGTTCCAATTAATTTTATTAAAATGTATGCAGAAATGTCCATTTTATCATCATAAAACATGCAACGAAACAAAATAATTTTTTCAACAGAAACATGAAATAACTCCTAGCCCTTGTATCAGATTGTTTTGGCTACGTCTTCTGTATATCAAAAACACACTAGATAGGCGGCAATCGAAAACGTTAATGCTATCGACGAACGTAGTTAAATATTGTAAGTAACAGAATTTTGGATTGTTGTTTGTAGTCCGATAGGCAACAAATGTCAATCACAAACACTGTTTCTAGCAATTTGTTATCAGCATTCATCAATTGTTTAGACTGTTTTTTATTGCTTCCTATCCGGTGTGATAAGGTAATTGAAATAGTTACGTCATTTCTCCATAAAACATTAGTTACCATGTACCTCCATGGGACCTAAAACAAGAGAATGTCACATACAAGGCATGTGCACGTCTACAACCCCCCCCCCCCCTCTTTTTGGGGTGGGGGTGGGTCTTAGGTTAGTTGCAGCATGCAGAAATAGCAACCGAGACATGTATATAGTATGTATATTTATACGGTCCGCAACTTTTAACCATCAAAATACTGAATGACTTCATACTCTGGGTGATGTTTTTAAAAGCTAATACTTGCATTCTTTCTTTTTGTGAAAGCAAAATACTTACAGAATTACGTTTCAAGCATCAAAGAGTTGTCAGGGGAGAATATTATCTACCGTCTTAAAAATAAGTATTCTCTTTTAAAAACAAGATTCAGGAACGATAACTCTTTCACTCTTACTTTTATGTAAAAGTAAGGTTATCTTTTGACATGGGTCCCGCACTACCTTAAGACCTACTTTTTGGTCACATTGTATTAACTCACCTGAGTCAAAGCCTCAATTGAGGTATGATAGTGAGCATATTATTGATGGTCTGATGCCATTATCTGTTCACATTTTCAAAGAAGTATATATTTCAAGGTGTGATCAAATTTCATGTAAAGCACATAATGTAGGGGAAAGGCTGCATATGTTTTTTTAGGGTGATTGGGTCTCTAGTTACCATGGGCAACATAAAGCTCCCATAATGGGAAAACCTTTAAAAATCTTCTCTGAAGCCATTAGCCCCAAAGCTTGTTTATTTAGTTTGTAGCCATATCTAGTGGTCTCCTAAATAAATCCTGCCAATCAAGCCCCTGGGGTCCAAACTGGCGCCACCCTGGCCTGATCCCATGGACAGTAAGACTTATAATGGAAGATACCCTTAAGAATATATTTCTCTGTAACCACGAGACCCACAGCTTGTACATACAAGAATTTCAATGGCTCAAATAGGCTATGGACCATGAAAAGTAGTTCTAGCCAAGGGTAGTGGTGGATTATGCATAAAATGACCTTTAGGAACCATAGTGATAGTTCTAGCCAGCCAAGGTGAATGAACCATCAGAGTTTGAGCCATTGAAGTTCTACTGTATTTAGTATATAGCCTTCAGGCCCACAGCCTATATATTTGATGTAAAGCAATTACTAGTGGCCCCCAACATAAATCCTGCCAACCATGCCCTAGGGGCCATTATCTTCCATTGACTATAAATGGGAAAAAAAACCCCTCTAAAACCATGAAACCCACAGCTTATATATACTCAACTACAAAAGAAACCCATCAGTCACTTCTCAGGACAACTATGGAAATCAGAATTAAGAAATGAAAATATATTTATACCATATTCCGTAGCAATCAGTTCTGCATCATTTCATTGAATAATGTAACAGTTTTACTTAAATCTGTTCATGCTATTCGCCAGTGTTTAGACAAGGGGTCATTTAAAAAATGCCAAGTTTTTAACTTGACAATGAATATCTCGTTCTCGTCTAAATCGGTTCACTTGAGTCAAATTCGTCCAAAAACAGACATGACCCTCTCCTGCAGCAATAACTGCATCCGAACGAGGTCGAATCAAAAGCACGTAACGTCGCACAACGTTCTTGGGAATCTGCCCATTCTTATTGGAGAGCAACCTGGAGCTGTCGAAGATTTCGAGATTGCACTGAATGGTCCAGGATGCGTCACCAGAGCTCATCCCACAGCTGCTCTATGGGATTGAGATCCGAGCTAACTAAACTAACGCGGTTTGTTTTGGCTTCTGCACATACTCGATGGCCTCGCCAGAGAGGGACACACCGGTTTTTGGACGAGTGAACTGATTAAGACTAGAACTCGAGTGAAAACCAATTGTCTGAAACTTGTCATTTTTAGAAATGACCCCTTGTCTATACACTGGCGTACAGAATGAACGGGTTTAAGTAAAACTGTTACATTGTTCATTAATTTGATGCATAATTGATTGTTAGCTCACCGGAGCCGAAGGCTCCGAGGTGAGCTATTAGTATACCAGTGACTCCGGCGTCCGTCCGTCGTCCCTCCGTCAACATTTTCAAACATCTTCTCCTCTGAAACCACTGGGCCAAGTGAACTCAAATTTCATACGGAGACTCCTTAGGGTGGGGGAAGGAAAGTTTGTTCAAATGGTTATGGTCACATGACCAAGATGGCCGCCATGACCATATATGGTAAAAACCCTTTAAAAATCTTCTTCTCCAGAACCAGAAGGCTGATGACCTTGGAACTTGATATGTAGCATTGGGGATGTTGGGCCTACCAAGTTTGTTCAAATGATGATCCTAGGTTGACCTTGACCTACTTAACGTCAAGGTCAAATTTGCTTCCTAATGCATTTAAATGGGGAAATTTTTGAAAAGTTGATTTTTTTAAAACTACTGAAGCCAATGTCACTATTCTCACTTGGTTTATTTAATCTTATGTGACAATGGCTAAAAACAAGTTCCAAAGGTCAAGTTTGACCTTTGACCTTTCAGCCAAGCCGCTCATAATGGAGCCCCATCAATATATTTAAACATAGTTTTCTCAGAAACCATTGGGCCAATTGAACTAAAATTTCATATGAAAACTCCTTACAAAAAGTTAGCCAAGATTCAAACAAATTGTTTAGGTCACTAGACCAAGATGGCCGCCATGCCCATATATGGTAAAAAACCCTTTAAAAATCTTCTTCTCCAGAACCAGAAGGCTGATGACCTTGGGACTTCGTATGTAACATTTTGGATGTTGGGCCTACCAAGTTTGTTCAAATGATGATCCTAGGTTGACCTTGACCTACTTGACATCAAGGTCAAATTTGCTTCCGATTGCATTTAAATGTCAAATTTCTGGAAAAGTTGATTTTTTGAATACTGTTGAAGCCAAAGTCATTATTCTCACTTGATATGTGAAACCTAATGAGACAATGGCTATTAATAAGTTTCAAGGTCAAGACCACCACACCCATATATGTTAAAAACCCTTTAAATATCTTATTCCCTGGAACAAAAGGCCAATGGCCTTGGGACTTGGTATGTAGCATTGGGGATGTGGTCTCCACCAGGTTTGCACAAATGATGAATTTAGCTTGACCTACTTTATGGCAAGGTCAAATTTGATTCCTAATGTATTTATATGG
The DNA here is from genome assembly GCA_964019695.1 of Loripinus fragilis. Classification (NCBI taxonomy): domain Eukaryota; kingdom Metazoa; phylum Mollusca; class Bivalvia; order Lucinida; family Lucinidae; genus Loripinus; species Loripinus fragilis. Next base: position 41,349,175 of record OZ026525.1, read on the forward strand.
GAATAATCTTGAAATATTCATTTTCTATGACTGTTTAAGCCACAATCATAATACTTTCGAGAAATGTTTAACCCGATGAGACAATGGCTTTATATAAGTGCCAAATTTCAAGCTGACCTGTGACTTTTTATCCAATGCCACTCATTTGGACTGCCACATACCTATATAAACATTGGTTTCTCAGATATCACCGGGCTGTTTGTTTAGACTGTTTTTAGTCACTTGACCAAAATGGCTGCAACCCCCATATATGGTAAACCAAAATATGTTTTATTATAAGCTGTAGTTGACCTTGACCTATTTTAACATAATTAAAGATGTCAGGTGAGCGCCTCAGGACCTTCAGGTCCTCTAGTTAAAGAATATGGTATAAAATATTGTAACGGCGCTGGGCTTTAATAATTTGCTTCCCAGGACTCTCACATCGGCAACCATGCCTGTTTTGAAACCACACATTTCGGCCCTGTTTCACCAGGTTTTGAGACGTTCATCGCGGTGTCAGCGCTTATTCGCGGCTCAGTTGCAGATATCTACCTCTATTTCATCGGTTCGCATATGAATAGTATCATAAAAGCTTCATTTCTAGCCGTATTTTCCATTTATTTGGGTGATTTCTTCGGCCGCGGCTTCTTTCATTTTTGTAAACATGCGGAATACTTTGGTTTTAACCGTATAGTTTTCGCATGTTTCCGAATTGGATTGAATCGCACCCAAATGTCGATACCTCGGATGTTCGATTAATGACGTCATTTAAATTCGATCACATGACTCGCGGGTGCGTGCGCAGTTTACTATAAAAGACGAGCGCGCTACTCAACCGTGTCAATGACTTTGTTGACGGACCGGAGCAGACGTTCTTGTTCTAGATAAGAAGCGGACTTCGAATCTTTTAAACCTCAGCTATATTATTACCGTTGTGAACAGATGCCACCCAGGAGAAATCTTGGTCCTGATAAGGTGATTATTTCATATTTTGAGAAATAAAGTTCATTCAACTTTGGGTGGTGCCTGTTCAGTTGTAAACAACTTAGTCGTCTGTTTGTTTACAACTGTCTGAGTGAAATTCCTAACCCTGGTGAAGCTGGCCCAACTTCCAAACTTTGTTGTTTATACAATCTAGCGTATTTGTATATTATTTCTTTGATTTTTGACTGAGGAAACCCACCACAAATTATTTCTCTCTGTCTTCTAAAGACTTGTAGATCTAATTAGACATATAAACTGTTTCCCTTGTCTGAACACCCTGTTAGTTTGGTGGAAGCATTGACTGTAAATGCTGTCCTTCATTTACTCAAGTTTGGGTGATATATTTAAGTTTGGGTGTTATATTTAAGTTTGGGTGCATATAGAGATTTGGGTGCATATTGAAATTTGGGTGCGCTTCAGATTTGGGTGCATATTGAAATTTGGGTGCGCTTCAGATTTGGGTGTTATTTAGATTTGGGTGCACATTCTAATTTGAGTGTAATCTTCATATTTGGGTAGCTCTTGTATGACAGTTGGAATATTAATCCAAATATACCTGAGTTTACTTTATAAAGCTAAAATAAATTTGGTTTTTAAAGGGAACTTTGTCTTAAAGGATAACTCTATCTTTTAAGACCACTTTCACTCATAGAACCAATCAATCTACTATATAACCGTTCATATCTCTATATGTAACAACTTATTTAATATATAAATTTAATTGATAAATGCATAAGGTTTCACCCTTGCCTGTATAAGGTTTATCCCTTGCCTGTATAAGGTTTATCCCTTGCCTGTATAAGGTTTCACCCTAGCATGCATTTGCATATTTTATTGTAATTAAGGGTTACCTCAGTACAATATCGTGTCACATTTTTACATGTCTGATAGTGCCTTAGGATATAGATAAATGATTTGAATTGAGAATTTAATAAATTAAGAAACTTAAATAATCTTTTCATTTCAAGCCCCTGTACACTAACATTGCTATCGACCCAGGTGAACCCACAATCACGGACCATTGTAACACCGCCTAAAATCCTGACTTGCACATTTACCCGGCCTGGCTGTCCCGTTACAATTTGGTGTCAGAAGTGGGATACCTTTCAAAGAAATAACAAAATATTTGAATAGTAATTTTATTGTACAGAATAAATGCAGAAAAATTTCAAGCTGTGAATGCCTTTTGGTAGACTGTTGAGATCATAGGCTTGTTGATTTTCTGTGGTTTATATCTTTACAGGAGCCTGGAAATAGAAAATAATATTTGCATTAGCCTCTGTATAAATCCTGGAGTTTGATCATTGTTAGTGTATAGAAGATTAACATTGAAAATTCATATAAATAAACAGCTAAATTAATCTTACTTATGGATAATCCCAACCCCCATATTTCAAACACAAATCTTAATCCAGCCCCTTCCACCTCACAACAGGAAGAGTTAGATATGTTTGAAGGCACACAATCAATTGCCAGTACACCCAGCTCTGCTGATGCATTAAATATGACACAGTTGGAGAGCAAACTTGAGACTGAGATGGTCAAGATGGCCCGAATGGTGAAAGACTCAATATCTTCACTTGCGACTCAAATGGAGCCTGGTATGACTGAGCTGAGGGAAGAATTTAATCTTAAATTTCAATCTCTCAGTACCGGTGTAAATGCTACAAATAGTTTAAGCACTAATACATCAGTGTCTCAAAGTAACCAAAATAATTAGACTTCACAGACAAATGGGTCTAATTATTTTTCAAACCCAATATTAACTCAATCACAATCAAGGGGAGATAACTGTAGTACTAGAGATCATCGTCTAAAGTTGAAACCTCAGAATTTCAGTGGGGAAAGTAACAGTGACTTTGAAGAGTATTTGGCCCAGTTTGAACTAACCTGTGAAATTAATAACTGGGACTACAAAGAAAAATCTTTATATCTGGCTAATAGCTTGACTGGAGAAGCTAGGTCAGTACTGAATGAGCCTGATCACACTGGAAGACGTGATTATAAGATATTGGTAGAGAAGCTAACTATAAGATTTGGTTCTGAAAATAAATCTGAAATATATAGGTCTCAACTTAAGACGAGGGTTAAAACTAAGACTGAAACCATTCCCCAGCTAGCAACTTCAGTTAAGAAGTTAGTTAAACAAGCATACCCAGGTATAAATCAAGATGCCATTGAAGCACTATCTTTGGATAATTTTGTTGATGCCATGCCCGATTCAGATATACGTTTTAGACTGAGGGAACTTGGCCCAAAGACTTTGGCCGAAGCGGAGCAGATTGCTGTACCTATGGAGGCTCATAAGATTGCGGATAAGCAGAGGTCCCGTACTGTAGCTAGGCTAGACTGTGATGTTGAGTAAGCTTCAACTAAGAAAGATAACTCAGAAGAAAAGTTTGACAATCTTTCTGACTCGATTACCTCCCTTACGAATCAGGTGCAAAAGCTAGCTAAACCTGAAGACTTGGACTTTAACAACCAAAACAATCAACAGAAAGGTAATTGGCAAAATCGGCCCTACAATGAGCAGCATCGACCTAATGCTCAAGACAGGGGCAATAACTCTTACCACAACTCTTATAATAACCGTAATTCATACAACAATCGAAACCGTCAGCACTGGCATAATGGGCCAAGACGTAACCAGCGCAACCAAAATCATGTCCGTTTTGACAATCAATCATACCATAATAATGGCGAAGAAGTATTTGGTCAACAATCTGCTCACTCTGACAATTTCGTCCAGGGAAACTTCAACAAGCTTGGGGGGCCACCAACCGACAGTATAAGATAGGCCCAAACATATTGCGTTAAGAAGTATGAAAGAGGGATATTTTATTCCAGCTCTTGTTGCAAATATGCCTCTTACCTTTTTGGTAGATACTGGTTCAAATGTGACCATTCTCCGCAGGGATCTGTTAGATAGCTGGCCTCAACAGCAGCAGCCTAGCATCATTCCTGTAAATACACAATTAATAACAGCTACAGGAGAATGTTCACCATTTCATGGAAAAGCTGTGATTGATATTACTATAGGCAGCCAAACGTTAAAACAGGAAATTTTATTTGCAGACATCAAAAATGATGGTATTTTGGGTATGGACTTTTTAGGCAAACATTCTTGTGATGTGCTATTGAGTAAAGATCACTTGGTTCTAAACGGTGAAAGAATTACTTGTTTTCGCAATACAGAAAATGCACCACCTGTTAGCTGTAGAATAGCTCTTTTGGAGAGTGTAGAAATACCGCCTGAATGCGAAATTATTGTGAAGGGTAGACCGTTAGATAGATTTGATAAAGATGGTGTTGGTGTATTGGAAAGCTCAGATAATTTGACTGCTCGCTACGGACTGCTTGTAGCCAAGGCATTAGTTTGTCCAAAAAGGGGTACAGTACCCCTGCGCATAATGATCATGAACCACGAACCAATTTATCTTTACAAAAATACCGTCACAGCTATTTATGAACCAGTACAGCCAGGAAGCTTTGAGACAGTTAGCTCCCTTGGAACAGAAAATATCCCTGAAGAGAAATCTTACTCACATTTGGAGGACTTGATAGAATTGAGCACTGAAAATCTAAATGAGTCTTAAAAGGAGAGTATGAAATCTTTACTTTATGAATACGCGGACCAGTTTTCTCGCTCATCACATGACCTAGGTTCGACCAGCATTGCACAACATACAATTAAGATTGTACCCGGCTGCAAACCTATAAAACAAAGGCCATATAGGGTACCCTTGGCTAAACAGCAAGTTGCACAGAAAGAAATCCAATTGATGGCTGAGAAAAATCTTATTGAACCCTCTTACTCTGCCTGGAGTTCACCAGCTCTTTTGGTGCCTAAGAAGGATGGTACCATGAGATTTTGTGTGGATTATCGACGTTTGAACGAAGCCACGATTCCTGACAGTCACCCATTGCCCCGCATTGATGATACTTTGTCGGCTCTTGGGGGGTCAAAATGGTTCTCTACATTGGATTTAAAATCAGGTTACCACCAAATTAAAATCCAAGAGTCAGATAGGCCCCTGACCGCATTCTCCATACCAGGCAGTGGGTTGTGGCAGTTCCGAGTTTTACCCTTTGGATTAATTAATGCGCCTGGTGTTTTTGAAAGGTTAATGGAACACGTGTTTGCTGGTCTAACCTATGTCACGCTGCTCATATATCTTGATGATATTATAGTTTACTCAAAGACTTTTGAGACTCATTTGGACAGTTTACGGGAAATCCTCCAAAGGCTTAAGGAAGTTAATCTTAAACTGAACCCAAAGAAATGTTGCCTATTTCGTACCTCGGTGTCCTTTTTAGGCCACCAAGTATCCGAGCAAGGCATTTCTATGTGCCCCCTTAAAATTCAGACAATCAAAGACTGGCCCCAGCCTAAAAATGTAAAAGAAGTAAGACAGTTCATTGGGCTGGCCAGTTATTACAGAAAATTTCTAAGTCAGTTTGCTCAAATTTGTAAACCTTTACATAAGTTGACTGAGAAAGATGTCCCTTTTATCTGGAACCAGGATCATCAAACTGCTTTTGAAGCAATCAAAATCTTGCTGACGACAGGGCCCGTTTTGAGTTATCCTAGCCCAGACGGACAAACATTCATTTTAGACTGTGATGCATCCAATGCCGCTGTTGGAGCCGTACTTCACCAGTTGCAAGATGGTGAAGAAAAGGTAATTGGATATTATAGTAAGTGTCTGAGCAGGTCTGAACGAAAATATTGCACAACCAGAAAAGAGCTAGTAGCCGTTGTGAAGGCTATAAAATATTTTCACCACTTCTTATATGGACAACCATTTATTGTGAGAAGTGATCATGGATCCTTACAATGGTTACTGAACTTTCGTAACCATGGTGAGGGGCAATTGGCCAGATTTTTAGAAACCCTCTCAGCCTACTCTTTTAAGATTCAATATAGAGCTGGGAGAACCCATAGAAATGCAGATGCAATGTCTAGAAGGCCATGCTATGACAGTAATTGTCATTACTGTACCCGTTATGAGTCTCGCTATGATAAAGAAATCATCTCAGAGCAGGAGTTAAACTCTAGGTATCTGAGTAACTCAGAGTCTGTTTGCAGTACCACTGTGAAGTTTTGTGGTAGTGAAACTACTGTCGAAAACAGTTCGTTAGAGGACTGCAAGAACACTGACACATGCATTGACGGAATGCATGAATTAGGACAAGATGAGCACCAGATGAGTGCTCCTATATTTTTATGCCAGGATTGTGATCCTGATGATTATTATATTGGGCCCAAGGGGATTGACAACATTTTGTGTGGTAGTAGTGCAAGCACTCCCACTTCTTTAGACCGTGGAGTTACATCGGTGGTCTCAAATGAGATGACACTTAGGGATGTCACCGGTTGTGGTCCCTCACCCATTGTGTCTTGCTTACGCACCAATGTGGTGGATGAGAAAACTCACAAAATTAATTATACTAGTTGTCCCCCAGATTTTTACTGCCAAGAGGCAGATAGTGATATGGACGATTGGATGGACCATTTTGAGGATGAATCTTTGTTTGGGTGTTTGTTTGGACCGTTAGATGTTGACGAGAATGAGTTCAGTTTATCAGTTGTCTATACAAGGAGCGAAAGCTTACCTTTGCTAAATACAGCTGAGACAGTTGCCTCTGGCTCATTGTCGAAAGACTGTTTTGAAGAGAGAGACCTTAATCATGCTGGCGTGATTTCAACTAGGAGAAACGCTCATGGGAACTTGGTGCACCGTTCTTGTGACAGCGAAGTATCTTGCAGATGTGTGGTTCCAAACCAGTACCCCTCAGATGATCCTCAATCTGGTAAGAATAAAGGGGATGTCAGTGATAAATACAGCAGTGTTCAAACACCAACAAATGGATATAATGGCCGTCAAATAGCGGCACAGGCAATTGACGGACAAGCGGATGTTTGTCTTGAACTTACAAAAGACAATATTTTGATTAAACAAGAAGAAGATCCTATTCTGAAACTCCTGTTGCAATGGAAAAGAGATGATGTAAAACCTCCCTGGTCTGGAGTATCTCAGTACTGTAAAGAATTAAAAGTGTACTGGCATGCCTGGAACTTATTAGAAGTTCAAGACGGAATCTTATGTAAGAAACATGAGCGAGATGATGGAACAGGTACAGATTACTTGTATATTCTGCCTGCTTCTTTGAGAAAAGAAGCATTTAGACATCTGCATGAATTCATAACAGGAGGTCACCTTGGTACAGCTAAGACCTATGAGAAAATTAGGAAGCGGTTCTACTGGTGCAATATGCACCGTGATGTGTCATATTGGTGTCGAATATGTTCCACTTGTGGTGCTAGGAAAACACCTCCTAGACGTGCTAAAGCCCCTATGAGACAATACAATGTAGGGTGCCCCATGGAAAGAATTGCCATAGATATCAGTGGTCCTTACCCTGTCTCCAAAACAGGACACAAGTATTTACTTGTTGTCTCAGACTATTTCACAAAATGGGTAGAAGCTATCCCGTTGCAAACCCAGGAAGCGTCTCATGTAGCCTCAAAATTAGTCAACAAATTTATTGCAATTCATGGAGTACCCTTACAATTGCACTCTGATCTGGCAACCAATTTTGAATCCAAAGTATTCCAGGAGGTCTGCAAACTTCTTGGAATTATTAAGACTAGAACCACTCCCAGAAGACCACAATCAGATGGGATGGTTGAGCGGGCAAATAGAACAATTCAAAATATGATTGCCTCTTATATTTCTAAAAACCAAAATGACTGGGATGAACATATACCACTTCTCATGCTAGCTTACCGGACGTCTGTTCACGAGACAACTGGGGTTTCTCCGGCTATGATGGTGTTCGGTCGTGATCTGACTTTACCCATAGACTTGGTGATGGGACGACCTGTAAGAGATGAAAAATTAGCTGCAACTGATCATGCTTATCAGCTGGAAGAGAGATTATTGAAAATACATGAGTTTGCTAGGAAGAATTTAAAAATTGCCAGCGATAGCATGAAACGCCGATATGATGTAAAAGTAAACTTTACTAAGTATAATGTAGGCGACGCGGTCTGGTATTTCAAACCTCAAGGGCGTAAGGGATTTAACCCCAAACTTCAGTGGCATTGGAAAGGACCCATGATTGTGATTGACTGTCTAAATGATGTTTTATTTAGAATACAATCAGGGCCCAGAGCGAAACCCCAGATAGCTTACCATGACCACCTACGCCCTTATTTGTCAGAAGACAAACCAGATTGGTTTGTTCCCAAAGACTAGATAACAAACATTATCCATATTGCTCTATCACCAAGATATTGTAGACTGTTTTTAAGTAAGACTAAGACACCCAAAAAAAAAAAAAAAAAAAAAAAAAAAAAAAAAAAAAAAAAAAAAAAAATAGGTACTCATTGGAAGTATCTCATTGAGGTGATACAAATGAGAACCTATATCAAATGATTAATTGAGTTAATTAAGACTGGTGTTATGCTATTTATATATATCAGGGATCAAAAATAGCATTGGTCCGTTGCCTCAGGCTGCAGGGCTAGAGAAATTTTGATATTTCATGAGAAAATTGAAAATTTCCCACGCATACCAATATTTTTTTTTTGTTACGCAGGGCAAATGACTATTTTAAAATAATTTGAGGCCTGCCCATATATATAATATTATGCTAAGGTATTAGCTTGATGCTTCTCACCCCAGACTAGAGTTGAATAAGACTGGTTTACGTAAGGTTTCCTCCTGGATCTAAGACTGAGAGTTAGGCTTGAAATTCTACATACAAATGTACTAATGTTTTCAGACGTTACCTTATTGGTTAGGTAATCCTGGTTAGCCTGCATAAAACTTAGCCTGTTGACTAGACTGGAAACCGCCCAAACAGTTGAAATGTGCCTATACTATACTCAGTCAATACCTCTTACTAACAAGAAATTATCCTCTCTAATAGCACTTTAACTCTATCAAACTGTTTGGACTGGACCAATGCGATTTAGAACCTACCTTCATGTAGGGTCGGTTGTCAATGTCTGTTGATTAATTACAGTTTTGTAACTGTAGTGGAGCCTGGCTCATTATAACCCCTACCTAAATGTGTTATCAATTTGTTTCGGTGGCTTATCTCACAAAATAACTGCATTGGGTTTAAAAGGCCCCAGATAAGCAGAACGAATGACCAGATTGCTCAATTGCTTATTTCTTCAAGATCTATACATGCTATGCATACTCATCGGAAGCGTCTCATCTAAATATCTAAATATTTCCAATGAACACTCAAAACAAATGTTTTCAGAAAGATATAGAAACCTGCATTAGAGAGAAACATCATCTTATCTATGGATATGAATGGTCATCTTACAGTATTCATTCTTTACCTGCGAGGGGCTTCCGCCCATTACCTTTGCAAATCGTTTGGACCAAGATTAGGACCAACAGAACTTCGGCCTTGAACTGATTCGAAATTGTTTGACTCTGATATTTTCTTAAAAAGATAAAAAAAAAAAAAAAGCAATTGCTAAAAACATAATCAGCAGACGACAAAAAAGGCATAAAAAATATCTAGCATGCAAAGAGTTAACTGGAAGCTGCATCAAAATTATTATCATCATTTTCGATCAACTTCAGCACATACTGTTAAAAGCTTCATATGAATTAATATCAAATATATATTAAAGTCTAAAGAGTTTTTATTTTAATATGGAGGAGGGCAATAGAATTTGGTTTAAGACAATTGAAATATGAACACATAAGAGGCAGTTATTGGTTATTTAAATGGACATGATGTGTTCCTGTGTAGTCTAACGGGCAGTGGAAAATCGCTTACTTTTGAAATTGCACCATTTGTATTTAGCTTTATGCATCATAAGGATTAACATTCAAAATTAACATCTTCAGTGATAGTTATTGCTCCACTTATTTCATGGCATCATTTAAATTTATATGCAAAAGTTCCAGACAGTATAATATGCTGCAAGATCTACTCACATTATCGTCTTCACATCGTTTATACAGATTCGCATTCAAACAAACTTTGTTTCATCGTGGTGCTTCAATTTGATTAGAGTGTTTCTCCATGATGATACATTGCATTAGTTAGATGGCCTCCATGTGAGCTGAACATTTATTGTACTTCAACAACAGCAGAATCTAGGGCGAAGATTTGGTACCAGTAAAATGCATTTACGCACTCCTGTGGCTTAGGCTGTCCGTTCTAAGGCGGTGGTTCTGTTGTTGTTGACTTTTTGTTTATTGTTACTCCCATTGTGGGAGTCTGTAATTGTTCTATGTTTTGTTGTACGTTACTTTATGCCCATTCTAGTATTGCAATCATCTTGATGGGAAAGAGAGAGCTGATTATGGTTGAGCGGCTCTTCCTCACGGTGCCACGGGGTTGTCTGCGATTGTGGTATTTCCTGATCATACTCACTTACTATTTTTTATATGCCAAAATCTAAAAATGCTAAATCACAAAAAACACAATATGTTGCACCCATTGAATACTTTAGAATGAAAGCCAACAAGTAAATGGTTTCAGAAGCCTTTACTGACCAGTTTTATTGCAGATATAGAAACCTGATTAGTCACAGAACATTTGGCATTTCTCTACAGGTCATTTCTGATCTTAACAAAGCAGTAACTGTGGTCAGACAGTTAATTTTTAGACAGGCAATTATTGCATTCCATCCATCAATTTCGCATTGAACAAGTCGTTACAGTTTTAGCTTTCATTGGGGTATAAGAGAAGAGAAAATGTATATATCTATAATATAATAGTATAATCAGGATAAAACTTAACTGAAACGACTGCACAAGTCTACCTGTTGACTAGAACATCACCATCCTAAGGACTATCCTTGTATAGTTAGCATCTAAAATAAAATAAATAAAATATATATTAAGAGACTGTGACAATTAAGACTGTGTGTTGGCCAAATACAAGATAATGGGTATTTTGGTCATTCACTGAAAACCATTGATTCAACTGTTTAGAACTTCATCTCATGGAATAAGGGTTGAAAATAAGTACTGCTCCTTATTCCATTAATAAGACTGTTGAGATTGGTTGGTAGAAGGTTAGAAAGTCTTCTAGAGAATTTCTACTCTTACACCAACTAACTCACTATAAAATTTTGATGCTGAACCATAAATAAAGGAGACTGAACTATTATGGAATTAATAAGTGGGGATTGTTACTGATGTTCAGAAAAACTCAAAAAGTATTCCTCCTTTGTATAATTGCAGGGCCACCATTTTCTATGCAAGCTGTGCGGGAATATTTATTTTCGTCACAGATGGGAGGTCCACAGGCACCTGCAGGAACAACATTCCTGCATTAACTATCAGTGCAGGAAGTGTGGTTTGTTGTTTTTGAGACGGAGCAATGGTCATTCTTGCCATGCAACAGAAGAAGACATGGAATACATCCACAGGATGTCGGGAGCCAGAGGGGATGATGCTAAGAAACTTTTACAAGATTGGATTGTGAATGTAATGTCAAAGTCCTGGGAGTATGTCGTGAGTGGGGAAGTAGCTCCGAAAGTGACACCGAAAGATGACCCTCCAATCATACCCAGGGAGCGAGCCAGAAAGAGGGACCTGTCACCGTTCGACCCCAATGACGAGCCAGATGTCTCCATCGAGTATCCGGGGTTACCTTTGAGCCACCTACTAAACTAATGAAGGGTGATCTGGAGTATTTGTCGGATATCTCCATGGAGATATCCTCGGATTCTGACTCCTCCCCAGAGCGGAATTTTTATAGATCTCCACAGAAAGTGTCACATAGGGCTATCAACAATTACAAAATCAATAAAAAGCCCATCATCCTTAAGAACGGAAAAGCAAATATAGGTGAATTTAAGAAAGACGGATGGATAGAGACCCTAGATAAAAGCCAAAAGAATGATGACTGTGTAAATAAAGGAAATGAAAAGATAGGGAAAGTAAATACTGGTGCTACTAAGAAAGACGGATTGAAAGAGACACTAGTTAAAAGCCAAAAGAATGATGACTGTGTAAATAAAGGAAATGAAAAGATAGGGAAAGTAAATACTGGTGCTACTAAGAAAGACGGATTGAAAGAGACACTAGATAAAAGCCAAAAGAATGATGACTGTGTAAATAAAGGAAATGAAAAGATAGGGAAAGTAAATACTGGTGCTACTAAGAAAGACGGATTGAAAGAGACCCTAGATAAAAGCCAAAAGAATGATGGCTGTGTAAATAAAGCAAATGAAAAGATAGGGAAAGTAAATACTGGTGCTATTAAGAAAGACGGATTGATAGAGACCCTAGATAAAAGCCAAAAGAATGATGACTGTGTAAATAAAGCAAATGAAAAGATAGGGAAAGTAAATATTGGTGCTATTAAGAAAGACGGATTGATAGAGACCCTAAATAAAAGCCACAAGAATGATGACTGTGTAAATAAAGCAAATGAAAAGATAGGGAAAGTAAATACTAGTGAAATTAAGAAAGACGGATTGATAGAGACACTAAATAAAAGCCAAAAGAATGATGACATTGTAATTAAGGACAGCAATATAGAAAGAAAAAGTATAACGATAGAAGAATATAAACAAAGAGTCAAGACCATGGACAGTCTGCATAAGAATTTTAATAATTTCAACAGTAGTATAAATGTCATATCAGACATCATATCCAACATGAATACGAGCTATCCATTTAATGCTCAGGAATCAACATACGATATCAATTATAATAATACCTACCCAATTCAGACCCAAGCAAACAGTAACCAGTTTAACTTGGATGCGGAGCTGCAGAGAGCCGTCAAATCTATTCAGCCACCAGAGTACGAGGCCTATGTTGTCAATATGGAAGTCGATAGTGAAAGCAAACCCTTTGTGGAAACGAATGAAGCACCCATAGTTGAGCCGGTCTCGTCAGCCATAAAGACATCATTTGGATCACCTGCAGCTTCGTATCCAATCCTAACCAGTGTAGATAAGAACATTCAAGAAGATGAAAGAATAAGATCAGACCTTAAACAAATTAACAAAGAAAGAGTGACCCTCAACATTGGCGGAAGAAATTTTGAGACCAGTTATCCAATTTTATTGAGAGATGAACAGTCCATATTTAATGTATTATTTCATGAAGAGAGACCCACAACCTTTTTCTTCGACCGGGATAGCTCTCATTTTCGCTATATCCTCAATTATTTGAAAGAAGACTGCAAAATGGACCAGATCGTGCTACCCAAAGAGCGCCGTTATCTTTTAGAAATGTTACAAGAAGCCTCATTTTATCGGCTAGAAGGATTACAGCAAATCATTAGAAAAAGGCTCCAGCAATTTTCAGATTTGGGTCTAGAGTTTTAAAGACCCAAATTTTTACCACAGACCGAGGCATGGGCACCTATAACTGCCTAGACCGTGATGTCACCATATCTATCTGATGCTTTTGCCCATGTAACTCACTCCAGATGAGATGTTCCTAAAGGAGATGTATACTACCAACTTCAAGACACCTTGAGTGATCAAGTTATCGCGTAATGTAATCTTTATATGATCAATTCAAGTTATACTCGCGTTCCTAGTGATATTGAATTTGACTAGTTACCCGATGACAACCTATCAAACATAGTGAAATTTAATCTTTTAGAAGAAATAAGTGACGGTGTAATATCACATTTTCTTTATTTTTAAATCCACTGGATATTTATCGCGAAACTTAACATAAACTGATCCAGTTCTCATATATGGACATACCAAATAGACTAAGACGGAAATCTCGAGTTTCATCTACAAGAACATCAACTTCAGTCAACTGGGACATTTTTTCATATTAAGTTAACTGGCCTATATATATATATATATATATATATATATATATATATATATATATATATATATATATATCTAAAAAAAAAAAAACAAAAAAAAAAAAAACAACAACAACAAACTTTTGATCGATAATTCGTCTTTTTATAACCTGAATGACCTCTACTGATTTCCACTCAAAACTAGGATTGTGGGTGTCTGATGGAACTTCTTCATCGAAGTTGTCCCAACAGATACCTTAAATCTAGGTTTGTTAATGTTAACCTCTGCTTATCCTAGAATTTTTAGAGTAGGTTAGGTATATACACTGACCCAAAATGAAAACTTTACAATTTATTTATTTGAATAGCTGTTTTGTTAGTATACCTGTCGTTGTAAGATTTACGCATGCTTATCGAGGCTTCGTCGCAGATAACGATTAAGCAATTTTTATTCAAATCCAAGGTCTATTCAAGCGTCAACGCCTGAAAAACGTGATCCTTATCTGGCACGTGCTGAGGAACAGGCGGTTCATTAACAACTTTAAAACCGACAAGAAAACATTTGCAGCTGAGTACTGGTAATAAAAAACAATTTATTGTTACAAAACGCTTCCATTTAGTGACGGTACGTCTTTCAAAAGATCAAAGGAAACCAAGTTTTTTGGCGTGCTCAAGGCGGGGTCTACGGTAAATGATATCGCGCATCATTTTGGCTGCTCTAGACAGACTATTCATTATCTTATGACCCTGTACAACAGAACTGGGTATGTCAGAGTTCGTGCAGGACCTGGTCACGCACGTGTGACGACGTTACATTCTTATCGCGTTAACACGTTAACTCACCCACGTAATCGTTTAAAACTGCAACAATTGTTGCTCGTCTTTACGGGTTTCATGCACATAAGACAATTAGTCATTTCGTGGAAAATAACGGACCTGGCATTTTCCAGCATAACAAAACAAGGCCTCACACAACACGTAAATAACCACACAATTCCATGCTAAAAATAACGTCAACCTCTTGCCTTGGCCTGCTTCATCCACGGTCATGAGCCCCATAGAACACGTACAGGATGAATTGGGTCCGATGGTCAGGTACAATCATCAAAGGGATGCGCTAAATGACTCCAATATGCAACTCTGTTAGCATTACATACGTATCCCTAACGTGCTCATACAACGTTAGGTAAATTTAATGAGGTGACGTATTCTGCTAACCATTCGTAAAAATGGAGGTCACACTGGTTACTGATGATCTTTTTAACATCACTTAAAGCACGCATTCAGTAATTTCTTGTTTCCAAAATCTGTGTGACTGTAATACTTGTTTTTAGAAATTTTCATTTTGACCCTTCTAAACTCAATTATTCATAAAAATTATGCAATTTTTGATTTTCATCCAATACATTTTTCAGAGACATCGATAAGGCATTGAAAATTCGATGGCCGAAAAAATTAACCCCAAAACTTAATTTATCATCAAAATATATACTTTTGAATACTATGTAAAGTTTTCATTTTGGGTCAGTGTACATTACAGACATTCTGAGAAAGGTCCATTTCTGTCAACCACAGAATATCTGTGAATGATGAGGGATATGCATTTCTTAGGAAATATTTTTGAGCTGGGATATAGGGGTTATGTCTACCCTATATTTACCATAAAATATTTGTGGTATGTTGGGGGTATTCTTTATATCGGCTTGTTAACTCCTTGTGAAAATTAGAAACTTTAACAAAATTGGATATTTTTTTTAGGACTTTCAACAGTGTCAAATTAAGCTCATCTCCAAGACATTACCAAGTAGGTGTGAACTTTTGGTCTCATATAAAAAGAAAATTTATAGGGGATTCAACGTACAGAAGTCCGTGACAGCTGTGCAGAAAGTAGTAATTTCAATTATTACTTCCTTCAGAGCTGGCATAGGTCTCTTCCGTTTATTAACTTGGTTTTGCTTTGAAGGTGATCGTGATTTGTAAACATTTTTTTTAGTAAGGCAATGACAACATATACTAACCTCTTTGCTTTGTCATAGAAATAACATAGCAATTAACTTCATCTGTTATGTGGTTTAGGGTACGGTCTGTGGTTTAGAAAGTTTTCTGCATCTGCAATATAAAATAATGTTACCCTAGTTAATGGGTAATAAAAATTACAAGTTTTCATGAGCATTACTGAGAGTGTGTGTTGGGGTGCTCATTGGAAGCGTCTCAAGGAGATGTTTCCAGTTAGCCCCACAACCTATGTCTTTAAGGGGAAATTGAGAAAATTAATCATTCTGCATAGGATATAGAAGTTTTAACCTTCAAAATGTTATGTTTGCAAAACATATTTTGGAAGTAGTACCACTGTACTGCTTGATGATGATATTATCATGAATTTGATAGTTAAAGAATTCACTTATGAACAGTAACTCTCATTTTCTCAAAGTCAGCAACACCATTTCATATTATTAATATTTGCCTTAAAGGCAGTGCATAAATCAACAGTCATTTGGGTGTTGATTTCAGTTAAGAGAGCTTCATCACATTAAAAATATATACACTTGCTTGACAAAGTTTGTAACATGCATTCTTGGACTTAAGTTCTCTCTTCGTAATGATTGAAATTGGGTCAGTGAGAGTTAACTGTGGTCATTTTTTAATATCTTGGGTATAATATACTTGTACTCAGAACGAGCATAGACAAACAATGGTAAACGGATCTAGATTTATATGTCTGGTGCATCTTAGAGGTGTCTTAAAAATGATGCAGGATAACACATGGGTGGAAGTTTTCAGAATTAATCCTGAATTCAGGATTTTGAGGCTGACTTTCTTTTGAAAGTTACCTCAAACTGCTGAAAGAGGGAGATTGAAATAGCTGCTCTGATACATTTTTAGATTATCTAAAGATAAATTTTCAAAGCATCATGCAAGTACACGCTTTTATTTGAATTTCTAAAGATCAGAATTTTAGAAATGTTGAACTTCCACCCGTGATAACCGAGCATGTGAGTCTTGAAATACTGTGATGTTTGTTGGCAAAATGTGATTGATAAGAATGGTCTAGGCTCATAAATTTTTCAAATGATATTTGCTGCCAGAAAAGTTTATCTGATATCTTAAGTCAGAAAAATAAAATGTTCTTAACACTATTGCACTCAGAATGACGACACCAACATTCAGTGTGCAAGAGGGCTAAGTACTGAAAAACAAAATATGTATGTCTTAAGACTTAAGCTGATGGACATACATAGTTATTCTTATGATCAAGTTGCCAACTGTTATTGACAATCATATTATTATGATTAATTGACTAGTGATTGGTCAGTTGTGTCTAATTTGTTTTCTTCATTTATTTAATCCATTTAAGCCTAGAATCCTATTGTGAGACATAGGCAAACAGGGCAGACCCAGATCAGATACTCAAAATGTGATTTCTGATTAGGATTTTCACTGTTTGCTACAGAGGGTTAACTTAAGGTTTGATTAAAATTAGGGATTCCATCAATCAATCCTAAAAACAGAAATTTGATGGAATGAACTGATTGATAAGAATGGAAGATTCTATTCGGCTTAAAGAGGTTGAGAATATTTTTTTTAAATGCTGCTGCACTGCAGATATTCTGTTTTGATAACTCTAGTTTGAACGAGTTTAATGGCTTTGACAAATTGTGAAATCAATTAAATTTAATAATGTCCAGCAGAGACGGCCATGTTTAGAGACATGTCTAAAGGACAAATCACTAAACAAGGATCCACAGCATCTTACAAGCTGGTAACATTTGTACAAACTAGATATTATCAAAACTGGTAAATTTGCAGTATTGTTTTTCAGCATCATTACTAATTTTAGTAATAAGGGTCAGGATACCACTTTCATGGTGCAGTTTACCTTGAAAACCTTTGAGGATGGTCAAAGAAGTTGTATGGAATCACTGCTGTATATACTGTTGTATCTGTTGTCTGGATTCCCTACTCATATTGGGTAAACTTGCTCATGACAGGTCTCTTGTCCTATATAATACAAGCCAGATATTGTCATCATGATTTTATGATGATATTTAAATAATGTAAATAGATGTATATATAAAATGTTTCAGTGAGAGGTTTTTCACATTCTGGTATATTTTTGTCCTTTATTGAATGCTGTAATATATTATTTGGAGGAGGATAGCCTTACAAAATGGAAATGGGAGTATGAGAACAATGTAGGAAGGAGGGTGTCTGATTTTTCTGTCCTAAATACTCTGTGGAGTATTTGCAACATGCAAAAATTAAAACACAACTCGGTTTTCCTCATCCAAAGCTTTTAGTGCTGCTGAGTTTAAGTTGATCTGAGAATAAATTATCTCACTTATGGAAGTTCATTGAGGATATTTTATTAAATACAATGTATTTAATGAATTTATCTTCAAATTAAATAAGGAAGAGAAAAAGGGAATGTGACTGTCTTGGTGTAATTCAAGAACCGGAGACCGTCTTAAATAAAAAAAAAACAAACTATTTTTGCCTCTCACTGATTGTAGAATGCCTTAACATACTGTACATATTTGCCATTGACTTTTATGATATATGTAGAATTTTACTGCATGGAGAATGATTGTGGCAATGTTGCCCAAGGATACCGAAAGCTTTTGAATGGCTCTGAAACATGGAATTTTGTTGCATTATAATAGAGTCTGTCCCAGCTTCAATGATTACCTTTTTGCATTAGCTGTAAAGTTGATTGAGTGCATTAAATTGTCTACAAGGTCTAGGTATCCTTGGTGGACTGAGCTTGGATGATTGATTGGTTGCAAATGATGAGTTTCAAATGTCGCTGCCATTATTATTATTGTGAAAGGCTCCAGATTCGATCCTCAGCATTTCTGACTACCACCTTGTCTTCCTATGAGGAACTAGCATGATTTTCATGGCAGAGATTTTTGACAACTATATAGATACTACAACCACGATTGCAGTGGCGGATCCAGGACCACTTATGCTGGGGGTGCTTGATAGATGGACACCGACAGTCAATATATTACAGACACAAATAGCGCAAATCAGTTTCCATATAGAACTGTGTCCCATAGAAGCAAGATAC
Source organism: Loripinus fragilis (assembly GCA_964019695.1). Lineage (NCBI taxonomy): Eukaryota > Metazoa > Mollusca > Bivalvia > Lucinida > Lucinidae > Loripinus > Loripinus fragilis. The sequence goes on from OZ026525.1 coordinate 41,367,986, forward strand.
TCTATTAGCCTATATACCACTCCCCTGAGTAGTTGGCTTTCTGGTTTCGCAGATTTTTTTTTCAATTTATTTTGTTTAAAAAAAGCAAATGTCCCCGGCGCGTGATCAATTTGAACCCCAGGTGCGTGGTTGGGTAAACGTATAGAAAACACTAAACACCAAACTTTGCTACATATTAAAAGTATAAGCTGTGGACAGAAGATTTTAAAAAAAAATCCCCATTATGATTATGGACGCTATTAAAGCCTAAAGTCGTCAGTATTTGGTAAATTTTGACCCAAGTTGCATGGTTGGCAGAATTTATGGGACTACAAGCTGTGGGTCTGATGGTTTTAGGGATTTTTTTAGCTAATGACTCCATGGCTAGTATAGACACCAGGAGCATGGATGGCAGGATTTATGTAGGTGACCACAAGACATACATCTATAAGCTGTGGGTCTCTCCGTTTCAGAGAAAAAGATTTTATTTTTTCCCCTTATAAGTCTATACATATACCAGTCAGCCCCAAAACCACATGCAACCTTTCCCCTTCCATACCTGATGATGCTTTATATGTAATCTGACTAAAATAAGTCCGCTGATATACTTCTTTGAAAACATGAACGGAAGATGCCATGACGAACATTGGACCATTGGTACACTAAAACTTCACATGAGTTTTCGTGGTCATGTGAGCTAACAATATTGTTACTCAACTGGGTGCTCATTTAGATTATTTCCCAGTTGATTAAGGGGGGGGGGGGGGGAGGTAGTGAAATAATTCCTAACTGCTCCCATCTAATAGATACAAAAGGGCCTGGAGTGGAGCTTTGCCAGTGACTGACAACTGTCCTTCTTTCGATAAGAAGGAATGGGAATGACTGTAGAAAATAGTTCATTACCAATTTCAACATTATAATGGAGCTGGACGGGAAGAGCGAACTCGTGACAGCCTGATCGCTAGTCAGACCCACATCCCACAGAGTTGACACACACATGCACGCACGCACGATATGCAAGTCATCGCTGATAGGATAGTGTCAAAATCTTATGTGCTAGTTCATTTTTAAAGCGTCTTATCGCACGCAATGTTGCCCAGAGAAGGCTGAAACTTTGATGACCCGAATCAGAGTGCGCATCCGTGTTTGTCAGCAAAAAATAAAGACTCCAGCAAGACTGCGAACAGGTCATGGAAAGAGCACCACGGCAAATGTGTGCGGCGATTTTTTAAAGACTAATTATACCCTCCGGTTTTAAAACTATATCCTTTGAACATTTCACTTTATGGGAAACCTAATTTTGCTGCAGTGTCACGCACGCACAATATGCACAGACTTGCAATGCAGATACGATAAGTATCAAAATCTCGTGTGCTAGGTCAATTTTTTTTTAAACCGTCTTATCCCATGCAATGTTGCCCAGCGAAGGCTCTTGCTTGGATGACCCAAATCAGAACACGCATCCGCGTATGTCAGCGCATCATGAAGACCCCAGCAAGACTGCTAATATGTCTTGGAAAGAGCAGTAAGGCAAATGTCTGCAGCAATTTTTAAAAAGAAAAATGCGGTTGGGGAAAACGCTATTTCTACCGTCCGATTTTAAAACTAGATCCTTTGAAAAATTCATATTATGGAAGATAGCTGCCAGAAAACTTGATTTTGCTGCTAGCGAACAACAAAGGCACAGATCAGACTGTGATGATGTCAAAACAAGTGTATTTGTCTGTTGAAATTGTAACAGATATACCTACCTCAGGCAAAATTTCTATACCACAGCTAGTCTCTGTAGCTGAGCAAAATGGATTGTCCATTACCTGGTCGCAACTCCAGTATTTATGTCAACATGCTTGTGTATCAACTCTGCATGCTAACTGATGTTATCTGCAGACTTTTAATTATATCAACTTCTATTAAAAATATCTTTCATGTCTCAGACAGGGTCCGAGTTCATGTATACGTCATAATTTCAAGCAGGTTGAAACCTTATAAAATTTCCGGCCTTAGCTGAGTCCAGACTGTTCAGTGGTGTTACCACCAGTGGTGATTCATGATCAAAGAGACCGACAATTTCAAAACAGACCACGGGTATTCTATCAGGTTGCGCGCGTCGTGTCAGTGGCCATGACGCGTGAAAATATACATTAGACTACATATGAAAAATTGTCAAACTCTAAATACATAACCGCCCTTTCAGCAGTTTGCAGGAATATCGTTTTCAATAATGAACGCATAATTTGAGGAAAGCATTTCGCCAGTTATCAAGACTTGTTTACAAATTTATACAAAATGTATCAGTTGTTTGGAATAGGTAATTGTTTAGAAATTCTCTTTTCGCACTGACTTGAAGATAAGGCTATCCAAATTTAGAGGTAACTCAGGTTGCCTAGTTACGCAGTCGGTCAGCTAATTTGCTCTCCACTGATTGGTAAAACTTAATTTTATGATTAGGTGTGACAATTAACAGCCGTTTAAATCTCTAGGGTGCTGAATTTAAAACCGGCCTTACAGAACATGCTAAAAGGTGCCTACCGTACATTGAGAAGAAAAAAAGGTAGGTTAAGATATTTTTGCTATGGACTCAGCTGGGGGTGCTGAAGCACCCCCCCCCCCTAAATCCGCCACTGGATTGGCTGTGATTGTGAAATATTTTGGGCTAAATGACTCACTGTAAAGACATGTATAGTAATATTGACAATTTCTGTGACTGTTTAGGCTAGATTGTGTATTGTGTTGGTCTACAATTTGAGCTCATTTCCAGTGGCACAAGCTTGCCAAAAATTTGGATCAATTCCTGTGTGCATGCACCCACTTGGTGACCAAGTGGACACATTTAAACAGAGATTGATAACTTCTGGTTATCTTTGTTTGGCGATTATCGGGTGAGCGCACTGTTGTGGTTTGACACACGATAAATTGTTTTCTTACCTACATTTGAGTCCATTCCAGTGTTGTGGTCATGCCACGTGGCATTTCTGTGAAGCACCATATTACAGCCGAGCGCCTCCCGAAATACCTACCACTTTCCAAGCTGTAAACTTACAAATTCTACGCATGGGGTCCATGCCTTTTTTCGAAGGGGGGAGGCTGGGCTTTAATAATTTGCTTCCCAGGACTCTCACATCGGCAACCATGCCTGTTTTGAAACCACACATTTCGGCCCCGTTTCACCAGGTTTTGAGACGTTCATCGCGGTGTCAGCGCTTATTCGCGGCTCAGTTGCAGATATCTACCTCTTTTTTATCGGTTCGCATATGAATAGTATCATAAAAGCTTCATTTCTAGCCGTATTTTCCATTTATTTGGGTGATTTCTTCGGCCGCGGCTTCTTTCATTTTTGTAAACATGCGGAATACTTTGGTTTTAACCGTATAGTTTTCGCATGTTTCCGAATTGGATTGAATCGCACCCAAATGTCGATACCTCGGATGTTCGATTAATGACGTCATTTAAATTCGATCACATGACTCGCGGGTGCGTGCGCAGTTTACTATAAAAGACGAGCGCGCTACTCAACCGTGTCAATGACTTTGTTGACGGACCGGAGCAGACGTTCTTGTTCTAGATAAGAAGCGGACTTCGAATCTTTTAAACCTCAGCTATATTATTACCGTTGTGAACAGATGCCACCCAGGAGAAATCTTGGTCCTGATAAGGTGATTATTTCATATTTTGAGAAATAAAGTTCATTCAACTTTGGGTGGTGCCTGTTCAGTTGTAAACAACTTAGTCGTCTGTTTGTTTACAACTGTCTGAGTGAAATTCCTAACCCTGGTGAAGCTGGCCCAACTTCCAAACTTTGTTGTTTATACAATCTAGCGTATTTGTATATTATTTCTTTGATTTTTGACTGAGGAAACCCACCACAAATTATTTCTCTCTGTCTTCTAAAGACTTGTAGATCTAATTAGACATATAAACTGTTTCCCTTGTCTGAACACCCTGTTAGTTTGGTGGAAGCATTGACTGTAAATGCTGTCCTTCATTTACTCAAGTTTGGGTGATATATTTAAGTTTGGGTGTTATATTTAAGTTTGGGTGCATATAGAGATTTGGGTGCATATTGAAATTTGGGTGCGCTTCAGATTTGGGTGCATATTGAAATTTGGGTGCGCTTCAGATTTGGGTGTTATTTAGATTTGGGTGCACATTCTAATTTGAGTGTAATCTTCATATTTGGGTAGCTCTTGTATGACAGTTGGAATATTAATCCAAATATACCTGAGTTTACTTTATAAAGCTAAAATAAATTTGGTTTTTAAAGGGAACTTTGTCTTAAAGGATAACTCTATCTTTTAAGACCACTTTCACTCATAGAACCAATCAATCTACTATATAACCGTTCATATCTCTATATGTAACAACTTATTTAATATATAAATTTAATGGATAAATGCATAAGGTTTCACCCTTGCATGTATAAGGTTTATCCCTTGCCTGTATAAGGTTTATCCCTTGCATGTATAAGGTTTATCCCTTGCCTGTATAAGGTTTCACCCTAGCATGCATTTGCATATTTTATTGTAATTAAGGGTTACCTCAGTACAATATCGTGTCACATTTTTACATGTCTGATAGTGCCTTAGGATATAGATAAATGATTTGAATTGAGAATTTAATAAATTAAGAAACTTAAATAATCTTTTCATTTCAAGCCCCTGTACACTAACATTGCTATCGACCCAGGTGAACCCACAATCACGGACCATTGTAACACCGCCTAAAATCCTGACTTGCACGTTTACCCGGCCTGGATGTCCCGTTACAATATATTTTGATTTCTTAATTAGTTTACCCTAATTGCCCTAAAAAGTGACTGATGGGTTTCTTTTGTAGTTGAGTATATTATTAAAGTATATTATTATAAATATAGCAATGTTTAGTGACCCCCTACATAAATCTTGCCAACCATGCCCCTGGGGTCCAAATTGGCCATGTTCTATGGGTCATTTGCTCCCATAGACTCCTATTATAAAAAACCTGAAAAAAAAAATCTGAAACCGTGGCCAACAGACAGGTAAGCAGTATACTATTAGATATTAACAAATCATCTTACGCAACACAAAGTTATGTAATGTTCTTTTCTTACACACTTTGTCTTTTAGATTTAAACGCTTATTTCTGAATGTAAAGCTCATACATTTTAGGGATTTAGTTTAATTGATGTCAGTATTAATAAAATGCGAGCATAGCAGACGGCTGTAAGGGGAAGAAGCGGGTGCGAAAATGCGGTAAAATGGTCAGGGAAAAATGAATTTTTGTCAGGGAAAAGTCGGGGAATTTCATTTCCGACTAAGAGTGGGCACCCTGAGTAAAACCTGAAGGTTAAATGAAGGTCAAAAATATTACAGAATGCTCCCTGGGAGCATTCTGCAATACTTTGACCTGCATTTTTTGAGTGGCATCACTGTATACAATTAAGTTTAATGGGTATCAAATTTGAGAAGTTAAAAAAAATTCAACCGACCGACCCATACCGGTAAAACAGGGTCGGGTAAGGGGAAATGCAAATATTTTTGAGATTGGCCCCAGGTAATCTACTCCTCGCTCTTATCCCATCTGACCAAGTTTGAAGCTGCTAGCTAACAATAATTTTTGAGATCTTTATTACATGTTTTCGATAGCAAAATTTGCAAAGGGTAATAACTAAATATAAAAAAAAGTGTTTTAAATTTTCACCAGGTAATCTTATCCTCCATCGGCTGACCCAAGTTTGAAGCTCCTTGCTATGCTGTAATCTTGGTTTAAGCACAAAAGCATATTTGAGCAGCGACGTGTGATTTCCAACAATGTGGCATTTTGACATGTGTAGACTCAGATGAGCCTGTGCAGTCTCTTTTTAAGGCTAAAATCTCCAAATGATATTCAGTCAGTAGCTTAACAGTCATATAATAGTAAAGCGACTAGCAAAGGTTCAGATCAGACTGCGCGCATGCGTAGCTGATCTGAGGCTTTGCTGGTCGCACCTACCATATTGTTGGAAATCTCATGTCATGGCTCATATCATTCGAGAAGAGTAATTGTCAGTTACAAGCGAAAGTATGTGCAAGAAGTACAGTTAATGGCCGAGTTTCGAATCTTTCCCAGTTCCGAATCACGTCAAAGTTTCGTTGCAAACTACACATCAGCGGTAAAATTTAAAATACATATTTTGGTTTTGTTTTGTTGTATAATTATCACTCTGTATGTGAGTGATAAGTTATCTGCTTGCTGAAAATAATTACAATTTTCCCCCATGACCCATTTTATGAAGGTATATTTTCACTCGTGTCAATATATATGTTCACTGCATATTTCCGACAAATGCTTTCGTTTGAAATGCATTTTTATCAAACTTTCGATTTCAGCATGTTTTTTAACGATTATTTAAACATATCCAAGAAAAACGGACCTTTTATTCTGTTTTTGGTTCCGTGATAGCCCTATAATCATTGTCACTTTTTGGCCCAGTTTCGAATCAGCTGAAAACAAGTTTATTTCACGTCACATAACAATAACGTACACGCGCTCAGCTGTTTGTACAACATACAGACAAAATTATGTGAACACGTTTCACGGGCACCATATGCTCTCTCTCTCAGCAGACGCGGATCCAGAAAATTTTGACTCTGACAACGTTTTTTTTTATATTTCATGCCGTTTTAGTTAATGAGGGGAGAGATAATCCAAATACCACGTAAGCGGGCCGTCATCGCCCGCCAGCGAAACTCCATTCGATGGCCTTGGTAGCTCGAGAGAGCATTAGTGTGAAAATAGTCTGAATTTTAGGGGTATAGCTATGAGACTTTACAGGGGGAGGGGGGGGGGGGCTCTGTGCCCCTAGTCTTCCTTGGATCCGCGTATGCATGAGAATTATGCCTTTGTGTGTGTCTGTTGAATTTCTATGTCTGTCTGTATGTATGTCTGTCTGTTTATCAGTCTGTCTGTCCATCTTAGTGTCTCTATATGTATATGCCTGTCTGTCTGCATGTCTCTCTTTCTCCCCCTCTCCCCCCCCCCTCTCTCTCTCTCAGCATATGTGGTGTGGAACTAGCAGACCAGGGTTCCCGAGCTCAATACCGGGCAATTCAAGTCTTTAGCTGGGACTCTTAATCAGTCCCGTTCCCTGTTAACCTTAGCTGGTAGAAGCCCATTATCCTAATTATGCACCATATATCCGTAACTACTACATTCGCGGATCCAGAAAATTTTGTCAGAGGGGGTCAAACCTTGACAACGTTTTTTTTAGTTTGATGGGGGAGGAATTATCCAAAAACTACTATTAGCTGGCCATCTTCTGCCCGCCAGCAAAACGCCATTTAAATGGCGTTTTGCTGGCGTGCCGATTATGGCCCAAAATTGAAAGCTGGCTTGGTAGCTTTACAATTGTAAGGGGATCGGGACCAGTATTGCGTGATTTAAAAATGCTAGAGGTCCGGGCAGACATGAAATTAATCTTGTCCCATAAAGCTTTTTAAAAAATGCAATATTAGCCTTTTTAAAAACAATGGAATTTTCCATAAAGCTGCATACAATAAACATGATAAAGTCAGGATGGTCAATATGACATATCGGGGGTGTTTTGGGCCCATTTTGACGGCCGATATTAGGTCATGTTCCCAATGGCAAAAAGTAATGTTTTTTCCCCAATTCAAGGAACCAAAAATATTTTCACCATTTTTGGCATTTTGTGACATCTTAACTGCACTGTTACATTGCAAATTGTATTTCTGCATTCTTACATTTGAAATGTGCTTATTAGTGAACCAAATATTTAATTGTTATATTTGATTATACTATACTGTGCCAGTTTTTCCTATTTTGAATAAGACGATGCAAAAAATCCTAATTAAATTCTGTGGGTCGGGTCATATTCCCAATAAGCTGAGAAAATACACTGCATGATATAGAGGGTCACAGGTTCTAATAAAAAAATATACAGAGCATGGCATACAGTGCAGTCCTTGAATTAAATGATGAAATGGCACATTATGCGGCATTTCATCTGGGTCTTCACTGTTTGTTGAAGTCCCGTTTTGGTCCACAAAGGTCAGCAGAGCATGGGTGAAAGGCATTGTTTATTATGCTGTAAAGTGTAGTAATGATTACTGTTCCCACTGGGGCAGCTTTATACAGGGTAGTAATGGCCACTGTTCCCACAATGGAGGCAGTTTTATACAGGGTAGTAATTATCTAGCTTGCTACCAGCAAAATTTCGATTTTCTAGCTATTCTAGAGCTGAGCATGCTGGTTTGGGTAGACATGGTCGTAAACCCCAAAGACTGGTTTTCTCGGGCCGAGGCCCAAGATATACATTTTTGTATTGGGGAAAAATGCTGCATACACTTAGATAAACAAAAGCTTTGAGCGTAAAACTTATTATTATCTTGCCCATCAGTTTATAACATAGGTTTTGGGTGCTCAAAAGAACCATCTCAATTGAGTGCTCAAAAGAACCATCTCATTGACATGGTTCTTTTGAGTACCCACAACAGATGTTTTGGTTGAAATAAGAAAATTTTTTTTTTAATGCTCTCTTGAATAAAATCCTGTGCTGTAACAACCAGGCCTTAATAAGAGTGTGGTACAGTAAATTATTTTTCTAATTGCTCAACGAAAACATATTTTGTGGGTACTCAAAAGAACCGTCTTTTGAGCACCCAAAAAATATGTTACAACTGGTGGGTAAGAAAATATTTGCAATTTAACACAAGACATTTTGCCTAAATGCATGGGCGAAAGTTTTCAGGATTATTCCTGAATTCAGGATTTTGAGGCCGACTTTCCACAGAAAGTCAGCCTCAAAATCCTGAATTAGGGAGATTATTAAAGGTTCTCTGATTTAAAGTCAGTCTGTCTAAAGTCAAGTGACCATTTAAACTTGAAATTGTGAGTAGTTAGTGGGCATACCTGAACTCTTAAGATTGTAATTTTGAAAGTTCAGGATTTTGGAATTTTTGAACTTTCACCCATGTAAATGTTTCTTTTGTTTGTGTTTGCAGAGAAGAAAGAAGAGAAGAAGGAAGAATCTGAAGAGAGTGATGATGACATGGGCTTTGGTCTCTTTGACTAAAATAGGCAGCCATGAGACTTCTTGTTTTTGACTGTTACGTATAAACAAACAGAAATAAAACGAGGAAAACCAACCCTTTTGTTCTTATGGCTTGAACTCTTTTTGGCCACATACAATTTTCACTCGTCCTGCAAACCATGTACTTGTTCTTTGAAAGTTTATACAATAAATAACATAAGGGAGTAATGTGATGATATCACTTGTTAAAATCATATTTACTTGGTCAAATTCATTACTGCATCCCATGTATTGACAAAAAGATTTCACAGTCAATACTCAGAAAATGCTAGTTTCAAAGGACGAGTAATTCTTTCCAAAGCACTCGTCCTACAGAGTGCTTTGGGAAGAATTACTCATCCTGTCTAGATTTCACTTGTAATTACAAGCGGACAAGTGGATTTTTGTCCCCTGGCCACAGGCTGGCTGACCGGGCCGCGTAGCGCAGTCGGTAATGTGTCTGGCTACAGATGCGTGTCTGACTGCAGATCCAGGGGTCGCGAGTTCGATCCCGGTCCGGTCCCATACTTACGTGGAGATTGATCATGAAATAATTTCTACGGTCATTCTCCTCCCTTCCGCTGATTTATTCAAGAAGGGTTGTTGTCAGTTACAAGCGAATATATGTGCACAAATTACTGGTTAACTGCTTGTTCAAGCCTGCCCAGGAAAATGTGTGGTTAAGTGAACTGACCGTCCCGCAATGACCATAGCTGTTGACTTTGGAAGTAAAGCAACAAAAACAAACAAACAAACATGCTGGCTGATATTTGTTGAGCTTATAGTATACCAGTGGCTCTTGTCATATGTCTGTCCGTTTCAAAACATCTCGGCCAATTAAAACCAACATGTTTGTAGAGCCTGCATGAGTTGAGGGAGCTAAAAGCAGAACTGAACAAAATAAATCTAAAAAAAATGTAGTCATTGATTAGAGAAACACAGAGCTGAAGAAAATATTGAAGTTTCTAGCTATACTATCAGCTGACCAGGTTTGAAGCTGCTAGCTATAAAATGTTTTGAGATATCTTTATTACAAAGTTTCAATGCCTAAATTTGCAAAGGGCAATAACTCAATTTTTTAAAAAATTTCACCAGGTCTACATTAAAATTTTATTTGTTTCCCCTTAAGACCCTACTCAAAAAATTTTATTTCAATTTTCAGTCAAGAATTATTTTTCTTAAATTTCATTGCAAACTTAGAGAATTGTTGAATGTAAACAGTGTTATCTGTAGGACTATACAGTAAAACCTGAAGGTTAAATGAAGGTCAAAAGTATTGCAGAATGCTCCCTGGGAGCATTCTGCAATACTTTTGACCTGCATTATGTGATAGTCCTTTAAAAAAACACATTTTTTTTCAGTGGCATCTTAAGACAAGCTTTACTGTATACAATTAAGTTTAATGGGTATCAAGTTTGAGAAGTTAAAAAAAATCCGACGTCCGACCTATACCCGTAAAAAAGGGTCGGGTAAGGGGAAATAAAAATATTTTTAAGATTGGCCCCAGGTAATCTACTCCTCGCTCTTATCCCAACTGACCAAGTTTGAAGCTGCTAGCTAGCAATAATTTTCGAGATCTTTATTACACGTTTTCAATAGCAAAATTTGCAAAGGGTAATAACTAAATATAAAAAAAAATATTTTGAATTTTCACCAGGTAATCTCCTTATCCTCCATCGGCTGACCCAAGTTTGAAGCTCCTTGCTATGCTGTAATCTGGCCGCGCAGCGCAGTCGGTAACGTGTCTGGCTACAGATGCATGTCTGACTGCAAATCCAGGGGTCGCGAGTTCGATCCCGGTCCGTTCCCATACTTTCGTGGAGATTGATCATGAAATAATTTCTACGGTCATTCTCCTCCCTTCCTCTGATTTATTCAAGAAGGGTTGTTGTCAGTTACAAGCGAAAGTATGTGCACGAATTACTGGTTATCCGCTTGTTCAAGCCTGCCCAGGTAAAAGTGTGGTTAGGTGAACTGACCGTCCCGCAATGACCATAGCTGTTGACTTGGGACGTAAAGCAACAAAACAAACTATGCTGTAATCTTGGTTTAAACATATTTATTCAAAAACTATAAAATTACATACACACAAGCGTATACATTTCATTATGAGAGGATCTGCACAAAAGCATATATTTGGGCAGCGACATGTGATTTCCAACAATGTGGCATTTTGACATGTGTAGACTCAGATGAGCCTGTGCAGTCTCTTTTTAAGGCTAGAATCTCCAAATGATGTTCAGTCAGTAGCTTAACAGTCATATAATATTCAAGCGACTAGCAAGGGTTCAGATCAGACTGCGCGCATGCGCAGGCTGATCTGAGGCTTTGCTGGTCGCACCTACCATATTGTTGGAAATCTCATGTCATGGCTCGTATCATTCAAGAAGGGTTATTGTCAATTATTGTCCGGCTGATCTGAGGCTATGCTGGTCACACCTACCATATTGTTGGAAATCTCATGTCATGGCTCATATCATTCAAGAAGGGTTATTGTCAGTTACAAGCGAAAGAATGTGCAAGAAGTACTGGTTAACTGCTTGTTCAAGCTTGCCCAGGAAAAAATGGGGTTCGGTGAACTGACTGTCCCGCCATGACCATAGCTGTTGACTTAGGAGGTAGAGCAACAAAACAAACAAGTCATGGCTCATATTCATATTGCAAGTTCATTTCCTCAACAATTATTTGTTACAATATCATGTATGGCGATATAAAATGGTTTGTTTTCTCAGTTACACATTGCATATAATGTCCAAATGATATAATCGAGTATCTACATGTAGCGGAGAAGTGTTGATGTTTAACAGTACCAAGCACCACCTTAAAAAGATGCTTAGAACCATGAAAGTCGATACATCATCTAGTACATACTAATCATGAAATAAAAAGGGAGATGAAACAAAGATAAGGCCTCAACAGTACATGGAACTGAACACTGGAGCAAAAGAAATTCAGCAGTAAAACCCAGGTGGCGGCTATGCAGGGTTCGCACAGGCTTGAAAAGTACTTGAATATACAGGACTGTCTTGAAAAGACCTTGAAAATTGAAAAGTACTTGAAAAACTCTCAAATGCCTTGAAAAGTCCTTGAATTTTACCATTTACAGGAGGATTCAAAACCGTCTTTGAAGACCTTAATCAGTATAAAATTGTGGTGCCTTTATTTTTGACATGTGTCACCAAATAAAGGAACAACAATTTTATACTAATTTTCTAAAAGAGCTACGTGCATTAAGGGGCTGTTTTGGCTCCCCTAAGGCTAAAGTATAAAAATAGTTTTTCACCAATTTGTTCTTATTAGTTTATTAGAACAATAACCAAAGTGTAAACGTCTCAAATTACTTTGACTTTAACTGTTTCTATGTTAACAAAAATGGCCGCCAAAATAGGCTGAAAATAGGAAATTGACCATTTTGGAGCAAAATTGAGAGGTTTGACAGAGAAATTAACATAGAGCACAAGCAAATACCAAAAAGATATTTAATAGAAGATGAGAATTACCACGGCACGCAACATATTAAAAGGAATTTTTGGTATTTAGCTGTGCTGATATCTAATTCTTAAAAATCGGTCTTTAAAAGCCTTAAATTTGGTCCAAAATGACAATTTCTCTGTTTTAAGCCTATTTTGTGAGCCATTTTTGTTACCATAGCAACGGTAAAATTTGAAATAAATACCAAAATTTTACACTTCAGTTTTTCTTCTTATACTAATTATCTCAAAATTCCAAAGGGAATTTATTCATACTAAAACACTATGTTTACTCTGTTTCAAATTTTCGGCCACTTGGCCTTTGTCAAGAAACAAATAACTGGATCTATATTGAGAGCTACATCTCCATTGTCTAAACCAACCATTAAATATGAATAACCACGAGATATGCATTTACTGGTTGGTTTATTTCAAAAATAGAATTTTAACGTGAAAATCAGTATCTTTCATAAGTTTTCAGTCCTTGAAAACAGTAGAAAAATCTTAGAAGTCCTTGAGAAGTCCTTGAATTTACACAAACTTGCCTGTATGAACCTTGCTGTGTGTTATGTCCTTGAGCAAGACACTTAATCCTAACTTCTTTGTCCTTGTTTAATCTAGGGAAAAAGCCCTGACATGACAGAAAAATTGCAAAGGTGGACGGATTCAAACTAAGCATAAGCTCAAAGTTTGTTCAAATGATGATCAGTGTCCTGCTAAAAATTAAAGAAATTTTCGTAATTAGTGGAAAGTACCAAAAAGTGACTTTTTATACCCCACCACTTTAAAAAGTGCGGGGTATTATTTTATACCCTCCATTCAAAAAATTTCGTTCGAGTGTCTGTCCGTATGTCTGTACGTCTGTCTGTACGTCCGTCCGTCAGCGCATTGTTTTCACTCTGCTGGGAGCATTTTAACCAATTTTCTTCAAACTTGCAAACCAAACATCTATGTGTCTTTGGTCTTTCATGCAAACCAAACATCTATGTGTCTTGATCCACATCTGAACTAAGGGTGATGTTGGTGCACCGCCGTTAAACCCGTTTAAGCCCTCCAGTAAAATATTTTACTGACATTCCAAGGCTGTGCTTCTTTGTGGATCATTTATATTTCTTCTGTCTTGTTTTGTTATGCTTTCATGTACGTCTATTGCTGTTGCCTTGTGGTCACCTGCTGGGAAAGGGCTGACCTCTTGGCTCTCGTTTGTGATGTCTAATTGTAACATTGTCACTTTCCCATTGGTATCCTGGGTCAGTGTATCGATTCCTGATCTTTGCCCTCTCTTTGCTATGAAAGTTGATATTGGGAAGGTATGTCCTGTGATTGCAGATTGGTAAATTTGGCAAATAAGTACAGAGTTATAGCCCATTATTGACGTTGGAAATTGGTTTTCACTCTATCTTTGGCATTCCTTTACCGATTTACCCTGGTTGGACTTAGGGGGTGGGATCAAAAGGTCAAAATTCAACTTTTTTCAGAACATGGTCATGTTGCATATCAAATTAAAGGGAATCACGAGTGCAGCAACATGGTAGCAAATATTTTGCCCGCAGACCCCCCCCCCCCTCGACCCTTGGGGTCAAAAGGTCAAAATTCAACTTTTTCAGGACATAGTCATGTTGCATATCAAATTAAAAGGAATCACCAATGCAGCAATATGGTAGCAAATAGTTTGCCCACAGAGTCCCACCCACTCCCCTTCTTCCCTGAGAGTGGGTTCAAAAGGTCGAAATTCAGCTTTTTCAGAACATGGTCATGTTGCATATAAAAAAAGAGAATCACGAATGCAACAACATGGAAGCAAATATTTTGCCTGCAGACCCCACCCTGGAGGTCATGAGGGCAGAATTTAACTTTAACAGAACATGGTCATGTTGCATATCAAATTAAAGGGTATCGCGAATGCAGAAACATGGTAGCAAATATTTTGCCCGCAGACCCCGTACCTTGGGGGTCAAAATTACACTTTTTCAGAACATGGTCATGTTGCATATCAAATTAAAGGGAATTACGATTGCAGCTACATTGTAGCAGATATTTTTCCAGCAGACCCCCTGACCCTGGGGGTGGGGTCAAAAGGTCAAAATTCAACCTTTTCAGAGCAGGGCCATGTTGCATATCAAATGAAAGGGAATCGCAAATGTAGCAACATGGTAGCAAATATTTTATCCGCAGACCCCTAGACCCTGTGGGTCAAAAAGTCAAAATTCAACTTTTTCAGAACATGGTCAAGTTGCATATCAAATAAAAAAGGAATCATGAATGCAGCAACATGGTAGCAAATATTTTGACCGCAGACCCCCTCCCCCGACCCTGGGGGTCAAAAGGTCAAAATTCAGCTTTTTCAGGACATGGTCATCCGGGGGGGGGGGGGGGGGGTGGCACTCTGATATTTTCATACACACGTAGGCTCGGGTCATTTTTGGGGGGTTCAAAATATTGAATTTCAATATTTTTGGGGGTTTTCAGAATAACTATTTTTTTTTTGGTTCAAAGATTTTGTGGAAATGTTTTGGGGTTATCACCAAATTGGACTATATTTTGGGATCATTTCTATGCATTTTAGGGTCTTTTCTTAAGGTCAATGTACAGAATGAGGGGCATTTTTTGGGTTGCTAAAATTTCAAATATCTTTTTGAGGTGCTTGAAATTCCTGATATTTTTGGGGCGAACGGTAGATGCTGGGCCCGTGCCTACGTATGAAGAAACAAATGAGAGTACCCCCCTGGGATGGTCATGTTGCATATCAAATTAAAGGGAATCACGAATGCAGCCAGATGATAGCAAATATTTTGCCCACAGAGTCCCACCTACTGCCCTGGGGGTGGGGTCAAAGGTCAAAATTCGACTTTTGATTTACACGGTAAGTTTTTCCCTTCGTAAAATTATACAAATAAGTGTCTGTCAAAACTAACATCCCACTTGGACAGAATATATAATGATCACGCCCAGAAATGCCGTTGCCTTTGTAATCATTCACCCACAAGTATCGAAGCGTGAGACACGAGGATAATTTTAGCAGTCACCCGCTTCGATATTTGTGGGTGAATGATTGCAAAGGCAACGGAATTTTTGGGCGTGACCATTATATATTCTGCTAATGTGTGATGTTAGGCACCGCCTGCACTGCTTAGTTTTGACAGACACTAATTTTTATAAATTTACGAAGGGAAAAACTTACCTTGTAAATCAAAGATGGCGTCACACTACGTGTTTACAACATTCATGCTATGACGTAGGTTGTTACCCTTGACTATTCCCATTGTTTCATTGAGCTCAGTCAATCGGCCGTCTTTTTATTTTCAACTTTTCAACGTGCACATTCGTTTTATTTAGATTTGCACATGTAATAAGTATTGAAATCACTAGTCTAATATCCAATTTATTCTAAAACATTTTAAAACTTTAAAATTAAAAGTTACACATTGCCAATTTGCGATGCCAAAATGGACACATGTTGAACGCGAAAAGGTGATCTCACGTGATGCCATCGATGATAGCCCAACAATTGCTTTAAACTTTGATCTGTATGATACCCAAGGTGAACTTAAGGGGTTTGAGAAAAGGGGACATGTTTTGTGTTTTATAAGTTTCCCTAAAATAACACTTCACCGGGGATATAAATTCGACAAAATTGCCTTGTTTGACTTCTGTATTGCTAGGCGGCACAATGATATCCGATTCTCGGAATTCTAGGCAAATGAGAAAATTGAACGAAGTCACGTTCATTCAGGTATCAGATATACGCTGCATTGATAAAAAAAACTATTATATCTCTGAACCAATACATATATAATTTGAGTTCCTTGCTAACAGTGTGGCTCCAGATCAGCCAGCTTCTCCAGAAGGTGGCTGATCAGGATCTACACTTTTGCCATGCCTTTTATGTTTTGTTGTATAGTCTAGTTGATAATAGAGTGACTTGCTTTCACTTGCAGAAATATCATGTTTCTACTTGCTCGAGAAAACTGCTAGCATTTAATTTAGGCCAGAATTTTTTTTATTGGTTGATTTAAGGGAAGTGAAATTCGCATGCCCTGGATGGATTAATAATAATAATAATAATAATAATAATAATGATAATCGTTAATTGTAATTTTCAACGCTGGATGTGCCCAATACGAAGAGGATTACTTGTATAACATAGGTCGACGCTGGATTAAGATTCCTTAGAACCAATCAGTTTGGCCCTTTTGTGACTGAAATTTTAATCGCACTTTATCTTATAAATAATACGATTAATTGTGTAAAACTGTGTTTTATGTAATGTGGTTACAAGCTGTTTTTCACTGTGCTCATAAACTCACAGTATGTAAACTGAAATAAACATCCTGTACCCGTTCCTCCT